>LR990671.1:6629724-7853169 GCA_905147715.2 Xestia xanthographa
CTGATGTGAAAACCCAGGTCGAGTAAAGTGTACCTGGGAATCCCCAGGACCGTACGTTCAGCAATCGTGCTTAAACGACTACAAGACCAACGGGGCAGTTTTTTTTTCTTTTTATCGCTGGACATTACACACAACGCTATCTAGAGCCACACAAAGCAACGAGGCTTGTGTCGTAGACACCAGACTACGTAGATTCTTTTTTTTTTTGTAAATACTTAATAATACTTATTAAAACTACTTGCGATTAAATGCATGTCTAAGTAGCTCAAATTGGTTTGTTTTGTAGTGTTCTAGATAAATTTAGTGTCCTACTAGACACACTTTTTATTATTATTATCCTTTGTCTCTGATATTCATATTTCAACGTTATGCATTCCTGTTATTTGCATGATTACTGAAATGCCAATATTAGATGTTGTTTGATTTGAATTAAGTGATTGTGCTGTTGGTGTGCTTATTATAAATAATTAAATACATTTAAATGACTCGGAAACAAATATCCATGCTCATCACACAAACATTCGCTATTACTGGGATTTGAACCTTATGAACGTAAGGCAGCCTCACTACCGCTGCGCCATTCGGGTCGTCATGTTGAGATAAAGCTACAGATGATGACCGTAGATCTGGAAGGTACCTTGAAGCCGTCGGGGCCCCTCTTCCTCCTCAGGTAGTTGAAGCAGCACGCTCGGAAGCGCCGCGTGCCGCATGCGCTCGCGCACTCGCTGCCGCACGAGTCGCACGCTGACCACACCGAGCTCACTGCGGGAGTAACATAACACACACATAAACTCATAGCTATAGTCTCCGAAGGTTAACGCAGCTAGCTAAGTTGACAATCTACAATCGTTAACGCTAGTAGAAAACTATTCAAATGAATGGGAATGACATCATCTCAACTTAAATCACGTGATCTACACAAACGAATAAAAAATTCGTAGACAAGTTTACATCGTTCAAAATCATAGAATAGAATGTTTTCGTTTCTACAATGTTGATCGCTATACTTACTTTTTAAAGTGTTGTTTTTTTTTACAGACATTAGATAACGAGCGATCGACTATTCGACTCAGTCGTGTAAACTTGGCTACCAATTTATCACTTTCTACAATCGCTTACGCCGAGGCGTTTACGATTGTAGAAAGAGAATCGATTCTGTTTGTAACTTGGCTAGGCCTGCTGTATTTTTTAAAAGTACACCCACATTTCGGCTGTTTTATTTACTAAGGATAGAACCTATTATTTTTAGTTTTTAAAAACAAGTTTTATATGTTACAACTTTGGTTGTACACTGTTTTACATGAACACACCGAGCTCACTGCGGGAAATAAAAAAATAAATAATGACAAAGCGTTTATTCGTAAGTCACCCAAAGGGCAATGGTCGGAGTTTCCTTGCGCGATCGAATCAGAAATGAAGACATCCGCAAGAGAACCAAGGTTACAGACGTAGCCCGAAGAATTGCCAAACTTAAGTGGCAGTGGGCAGGGCTCATTGCTCGCAGAACGGATGGCCGATGGGGACGAAAAGTTCTGGAGTGACCGCGAACCAGAAGACGTTACGTTGGAAGGCCTCCCACTAGGTGGACCGATGACCTGATGAAGGTTGCGGGAATCCGCTGGATGCGAGTCGCACGTGACCGGTCAATGTGGCGACACTTGGGGGAAGCCTATGTCCAGGGACGTCTTTCGGCTGAAATGATGAATGATGATGATGTTTATTCGTGGTGACATCATAATACATAAAAATTTTACTTCTGCCAATCTGTAAAGCAGTTTGTTGGCAATAACATAGCACTTACATACATACGTACACTCACGCCTGTAATCGCCGAAAGGTTACATAGATGTGCCCCTAATACCAGTGATAGCCTAGTCGTGTGAATATCAGACTGCCAAGCCATAGGTCTGTAGTTCGAACCCAAGACACGCACCTCTTATTTTTCGATTTCATGTGTGTATTGTATAATTATCATTTGCTTCGGTGAAGAAAACATTCGTGAGTAAACCAGCATGCCTGAGAGATATTTCTTGACGAGCGGCATAAGAACTCTGACACCAGGTTAGTTACTAACCACACGAAGAAAGAAAGAATCCCATCAAAAACATAAATGTGAAATGAGAGCCAAGTACAATATTATGATATATGCCTTGGTTGTTGACTTCAACGACAAAAGAAGTGAAATCTAAATGTGTGCCAAGTTTAATGGTCAGTCTTGAAAATTATTTATAACAACATAACATATCATTTTTTCTTATAACTTAGGAGAATATATTGTAGCCTAAGGTCTAACTTGGCTAGTTCTCATAGACGAATTATTATGTTCGATGGTTAGTTTCTATCAGCAAGCCAAATTTTCGGAATAATAAAATAAGAACCGACAAGTTACAGGTTGAACTTGCGAAGGCTATAATATAATTCGTATATGAAAACTAGCCAAGTCAGACCTTAGGCTACAATATATTCTCCTAAGCCAATATCAATATATGACCCAAATTTGACAAGTTTAGGTGAAATAGTTTTTGAGTTATGAGGGGCTCAAAAGTGGCTCCAAATGGTTCGTGTAATAACACACGGTGAGTTGCGCGCCAGAACTTGGCTTGATACGCTCCCCCGTGTCTAGAAAAAGATCTTTAGTACAACCACATTTCAACAGTTATTTTGAATAGGGATCGAGCTCATTACCGTCAAACGGGAACACATAGGTACTCAGTGGCTACTGAGAAATTCCTGATGGAAAAACCCAATATCACTGCCTGAACTGGGAATCGAACCCAGGACCTAATGCTCAGTAGTAGCTCTTGCAACCACACCAAGCTCGGATATGACGTGCACGGAGAGGACTGCGTGTGCAGTCTAACCGGATGCAGCTATCTGATCTGACCATCACAACTACTACTACAACAGCCCATAACGTCCACTGCTGGGCATAAGCCTCTCCCATGATGGGAGGAATTAGCCGTAATCTCCACGCTTGGCAGGCAGATTGGAGATCGCAGTGATGAAAGACTAACAGAAAACGCTGCTGCCCATTCTCTGGTCTACGGAGGCGCAAGGTGTTCTGCCTCAGACATTAGTCGCCTTATACGACACCCGTGAGTGTAATGGGTTGGTTCTTTTCTACTCTGCCGGATACCACACGGCAAACCACCACAAAGTTACTGGATAATACGATACCCCTTGGTAAGACTGGTTGACTAACTTTTTGGCTTCTGACTACTCGTAATGACTGTCAAAGATCTAAAAATGACAGCCGGGACCAACAGCTTATTGCTTTCCGAGGCACGGAGGAAACTCGGTATGTAATGGGTCACCCATCGATTTATTGACGTTGCCAGTCGTTGTTTAACCTTGAAAAACAACCTGTGCGGCTGTTATTTTTTTAGCTACGAACCTCTTTTATATAAACAAATACAGGATGTATTACATACTCTTCACGAAGCCGTCAACAAAGCATTCAAACTTAGTAACTCTACGCAAAAATTATTGCTGGGAAACGACTTTTTTTTTGCGTGAAAAATCATGTTTTATGGTAGAACTCTATGTAACGCACTCAAAACATTGTGCTGATGGATGGATTGAATAGTACGGGGGTCGTGGAGGTGTTAAAAATCTTACTTTAAAAACATGTACGTCTATGTAGCTCTTCGATACCCGCATTTACAGACACAATTAAAATAACAATGCACCGTGCCCGATCGGGCACGGCTGGGGACACAGAAATAACTTAAGAGCCTATACTACCTCAGATTAGCAACTCTATTTGTGCTGGTTCAAACTTCGCTTGTAATACTGTTAGAATAAAGTTCTAATCAGCTTGCACTACAAAGCGGTTGTTACGTCAGTCACTGCGGCCGAATAGTGCGAAATGAGTGGTTTTTATTCTTTATAAAATCAAATTTTCGTCTTTTGGAAAAAATAAAAAACATAAGACCTGCTTTATAGTTAGTTCAGTTAGTATGCAAAATTTCATGATCTAATTTGAAGTACTTTTTGAATACCAGCTGTTTATTGTTCGATTTGGAGGTAACTTTGGGATTTTTTTCTATCGAGAAAATTTTATGAAATCGTGTTTTCGCCAAACATAAGACCTAACATTAATCCTCAACTTTACCATATATTTATTGCAAAATTAATGCTGCAGTATTTTAGGCGTAACGGAGGATCATGCTAAGCCATTTGAGGTAGTATAGGCCCTTAACAAAAAGTTGGAACTTTGACCCCCAATATCACCGTAACTAGAAGGTTCCCAGGTAGGATGTAGAACAAAAAATGATTACAATGACAGGGAGAACAAGTGCCTTTCAGCTTCGTTAAATGGGACTTTTTATCGGTACAGCAAACTCACCAACAAATATAAGTGAAAGAATAGCGGCCAGCTTCAGCATTTTGTATGATTACTGATAAATCTGTTAGCACGGAATATTCTGCTACCGAAGACAACGTCGGAATGTCGTTCTGTAGTTGACAACCCCGTTTTATATGAGTTAGAGTTTGCTTAGTAATATGTGTAGGCGTCGCAAGACATAGTACTTTAGCTTAGTTTTTAGATATTTGAACTATTTTCTAGCATCACAACATTATTATCTCAATTCTATTGCCCTTTGCGTAGACCAAAAACAGAGGCGTATTCACTATTATCAGCTTATTTCTTCCGAGTGGAGACGTCTTGTGCAACGGCTGGTCAACGCCTTTGAAGAGAGAAGAAGGTCGCAGCTGGACTTAAGAGGGCCCTTCCTGGCCCGTCTATCGTCAACACGAGCATGGTCGAAAAGCTTGTTGTTTCATCTAGAGCAGTGCCGGTTTTAGCACTACCAGCGCCCTGGGCGAGATTTCTAGCGCGCCCCCTAACTGCAATTTTAAACCCATACGAAAAAAAGGCAAAGGATAGGTATAATGTAACTAATAAAAAAATACTTTTCTAGCCTTTAGAACGGCGAACTCTTTTATTAATCGGCCACCAGGCGAGTGAATTGCGCGCTCCGCCGCTAGTTCGACGTGAACACACACTAACACCTCACTCCAGGCCCGGACTGGGACCCAAAACCGGCCCGGGCATTTAAAGAGACGGTCGGCCCTCCACTCTCAAGAGAAAGGAAAACTACTAATGTAAATTTTGAATCAACCGAAGGAAAAGTCTAAAATAGAATGTTAGGCTGAAATGGCGCAGAAAGGTGCCAGTAAAAACGAATTTGCTATAATACTTGATAGAAGTACAAATTACTAATTTTGAAGAGTTATTTGAAAAGTCTAGGAACTAAAAAATATTTAAGCTCTACTACTCGACATAAGGAGACAATTTTAAAAACAAAAAGAAGTAAAGCTCCAAGAACGAGCGAAGCGAGCTCGCGAATTGAAACACCCTACCTTGGACAGGTTAAATTATTTCGACCCTTTGAGTTACTTGGTCGAGTTGCAGACAAAGCCAACATTCAAGAGGAAGTAGAATGCAAGAGCGAGCCAAGCGAGCTCGAAATTTTTTTGACACCTCGCCTTTTCGACCTCTTGGAGTTAATTGCTTGACTTATAATAGACAATGTGAAGATCCAAGAGAAAGGTTAGTAGAGGTAGGTTACAAGAGCAAACGAAGCGAGCTCGAAATTTTTTACATCTTGCCTAATAAAATTTAAAAAGTTTTGTAAAAAATGAGTTTCTAGCGGTAGTACGAGTTCCCAGAGGCTCATTTTAAGCCTTAAAAATATTTTAGTTTGAGTGTGATTGTACTTACTGTACGCTACAAATTATTACGTAATTACTAATTCTATGGCATCAGGCAGGAAAATTAAAGACTTTTAAAAATCCTGCGCCTCTAGGGCAGTGGTCCTCATACAGAAAGCCGCGGGCCGCATGGCAGCCCTTGGGTGATATTTATGCGGCCCGCAACAAAACAAACGATTTCAGTAGATAATATCAAAATATGATTTTGCACAAGAAATTAATTAAATAGATGCGGGTTTCGGTGCTTTTATTTATATATTTATATTAATTGTTTGCTAGTTAATTCATTGAGTTGGCAAATAAAGATATCACATTGGTCACAGGTAACAATTGCCATACAAAATCCGGGCAATCGCGTTTGGACAAAAATAAATGATAAAAATATGTCCGATTGGTAGTGTCAACTAAAATGATACAAAAATGTGCGGCCCGCAGTGATACCTCACATTGTCCTATGTGGCCCTTCACCAGAAAAGTGTGACGACCACAGTTCTAGGGGTACCATTACTACAGATAGAGTCAAAGAGTAAATGGAATTAGGTCCTCGATAGGGCGTTATTTTAATCGATATATTGCGATGTTTTTTTTTTTTAAATAGAAAATAAAGTCGACCGCCAGTCGGGCACACCGGCTCATCAGGCATCAGCTGGCCCATCGGGCATTTGCCCGATTTGCCCGTATGGCCAGTCCGGGCCGGCCTCACTCTCACGCATTTGATAGTGAAACTTTACTTGGGAAGACACTGGACCCCACGACACAGGGTATCCTAGTGTGGAGTCCAGGGAATTTGTAAAAATCTAGCGCTTAAGGATCATTGTTTTTCTTTGTATGAAGGGGCGCCTGAGGCGCCTTTTCGTGTCCGGCGCCCTGGGCGGTCGCCCACCCTCGCCCCCCCTAACGCCGGTACTGATCTAGAGCCACAGCGGTGGTATTTTTTCAACTCCCCTGTCTCACCTAGCCCCGACCCCGCACTACTCGTCACCCGCGCATCTCATACCGCGATAATATTGAACGAAAAATAGTGTTCGAAAATTTATAAAACATGTTCCAGGAAATACGTTTTTGAACAGTTTTGTTAAATAAATATTTGTCATTTAGAATCTCCACTACATTTGCAAGGCTTCTATCAGGATATTTTTTACTTTTACAATTTATGAGTAGGTACATTATGAACGGCCAAAGTTGAGGTAAAATTTGTGCAAAACACCAATTTTTGGAGGCTTATACTGAATTTGTTTCTACAAATTTTTAGTTTTTGCTTTGATAGAAGCCTAGATATAGTGCACAAGACAGCTATCAGTTCAAAAAAATTAAAGATATATGTGTAACATATATCTTCGGCATAATCACGCACGAGCGTTTGCCAAAATTCTCGCGAAAAGTATGGCGGGTTGACCTTAACTTAAAGCTAGGCCACCTTCAGCTATACCCTACAACTTTATCAATGGTGTTCTGAAATGGATATGCTAGCCATTTTATAGACCACATGAAAGAGCAGCTCTCAAATGCAGTCGCTGTGGCCGAAATCGGCTAGATGGCATCATCATTATTTCTTCCCACTGAAGGACATAGGCCTCTCTTTCTCATTTTCATTCGTCTCCTTTTAGGGTTCTGTATCTCAATCGGCAAAACTTCACTTTATTTATTTAAGGAAAACACAAACAGTAGCACAATAAGAATTAGTAACAATAATATAAATAACACATTTTAAAACAATTATGCTACCCACGTAGGGTAGAGAGGTATATCAAGCTGAAATTAATACCAAATACTCAAGTCTGCTGCCCCTTGGACTTTTGAAAAAAAAAAACAAACTTGTAAGTAAACACGAAAAGTGGAAGAAGGGAAAGGAAGCCTTTGCCCTGCAGTGGGATAGGCTTATAATAAAAATATTAAAAGATATTACTGTTTATGTCGCATATTTTGCGAGTTCACAAGGAAATCAAAACTTTACGGTTGACCTAGAATCATTAAAGTAAGCAGCAATGTTTTACAGCACATCATCATCATCATCATCATTTCAGCCGAAAGACATCCACTGCTGGACATGAGCCTCCCCCCAAAGGGAGGTTTTGCCATAATCGCCACGCTTAGCAGGCGGGTTGGCGATCGCAGTACGGTTGTTACAAAAGCACAGAGAACGCTGCTGCCCATTCTCGGGTAAGTCCCTTAGTCCCAGTTTCCTTTACAGCACATGTAAAGGAAAAAATCAGAAAACCGTAAATATGTAAGTTTCATAACAAAATACCTACAAGTTTATACGGAACACTCGGTGCGCGAGTCCAACTTGCACTTATCCGGTTTTTGTGGACTATATTCCAGCTCGTAGGTGTCGAGCTGGTCCCAAAGTCTTACTTCCACATATTCGCTTCGTTGGTATGATGGCGGCAAGCATGAAGTCCTAGGTTCGATTCCCAGATTGGGCAAAGTTTGATCGGAATTTTTCCTGGTGTATAATTATAATAAAATATCATTGAATTCAGATAACAAAAGATCCATGTCATATATACCTTAAATTACAGACTTACTTTTTATACTTATACTAGCTGACGTCCCGCGGTTTCACCCGCGTAGTTCCCGTTCCCGTAGGAGTACGGGAATAAAATATAGCATATAGCACTCACGAATAATGTAGCTTTCTACCAGTGAAACAATTTTTAAAATTGGTTCATTACTTCCGGAGATTACCCCCTACATACAAACTTACAAACATACAAACTTACAACTTACAAACAAATGTTACCTCTTTATAATATTATATTATATATTATTAATAGTATAGATTTTCGAGCCGTTTGGGGTTGAAACTCTGGGGCCGTGGGGTCCGAGTGCCCATAGCCTGCTCAAAGAACTTTCAAAACGCCTGGTTGACGCTTCCCGTGATCCAAGAGCTGGCTTTTACCTTGGTCAGAGGCTGAGTGTTGCCAACCAACGTGGCAACGCCGCCAGTCTTTTGGGCACATTACCGCTGACAGCGTTGAAGAGGATTTTTTTGCCTCCATTTTATAGTTTGTTGTTAGTTTATTTATTTTAGTTTATTTATTATTTAAACTTGAGCAAAAATGCCTACAAAGTTAAAGGAATAGTTCAGTAGGATAAACAGTTACCTTACAGACTAACATACATATTTATATAAACCACAAAAACCTAATTAAACTATATTGAACATGAAGAGACGGCGTCATGTTGCGCTGCGTGGTGTCGCGTAGCCTTCCGCGGAATCGCCGATACATGACACCCTTCTTCTTATGTAATTATTTGTTTTATTTTGATCCTGTGTTTGACATTCCAGCAATTTAATATTATTGACATTATTAATTTGATACTCTGTGCTTAATAATTTATTGATACTGACATTATTTGATACTTTGTGCTTGATAATTTATTGATACTGACATTATTTTGTTAAATTTTGCATGCCAAAACTCAGGCAGAATGTACCCGGCTCACTATATTTTCTAACAAGTTTATTGTACAAATACCTACATTCTATGCGAATAAATGATTTGATTGGATTTGATTTGATTCGGGCAAAACTCTTCCTTGAGGAAGGTCTCAATATGATGAGTCGGAACTCGCACCACGAACGACTTAAGAGTCCTATTACATTTTTTACGCAAATTCATGATTTTTGACGCAGTAATTCTCAGCAGCAATAAGATATTTTAATTATTTGCTTAAGAATAACAATAGTGCCATTCTCTTTAGATTGTAAGTTGGAGTTACACATTTTCATTTTTCTTTTCGTGTAATTTACTATGAATATTTTACGAACTCAGTTTGCAAGAAAAACCGTCAGCGATGGACTTTTGTCTCTCAAATTCACATTGTTAGATTCAATTCTTATTAAAGTTAAAATTACTGAAAGATAAGTTGAATGTTTTACTTGTTTATTGGAGTTCTAGAATTTCTTTAAATTCCTTGAGTTTTCACGGATAAAATCGTAAAGAAAGCGTAATTTAAGCCATAAATGTTATAATGTTATAATGTTATTCAGCGTCCGTTATATTCCAAATAAACTAAATTTTATCAAATTAATTAATATGATTTAAAACTTAGATCTACACGGTGACTGAAAAGTTGTGTGGTAATCGGTTGTCGTGGTATGAGCATGTGATGCGGAGGGATGAGGAAAATGTTGTGAGGAAAGTTATGAGTATGAATGTGGATGGGTATATGAGTAGAGGAAGACCAAAGAAACGATTGATGGACTGTGTAAAGAATGATATGGATAGAAAAGAAGTGTCTGATGAGATGACGAAAAATAGAGAAGTATAGAAGAAGAAGACATGCTGCGCCGACCACAAATGAATTGGGATAAGGGCAAGAGAATGATGATCTACAATGAATAAGTTTCATTAGTTTTCGTTTGTCAATATAATAAGACAAAATTACAATAAATAAAATTGAAGTGCTATAATTCTGCGTCAATTCAGGTCGCTCCTCAGTCTCATGTCAGTCTGGTCTCTAATTTTCGTCAATAACAATCGACAATCATCCGGAGATCGACTCGTGTACGCCGATCGAAAAAATTTGATCCAGGGAGTTAAAATCAAAAAATTGCGAAAAAAATGTAATAGGACTCTTAAAATTCGTGTTGTGGCGCGACTCCAACTTCTCGACCCTCAAGGTACAGCTGGTCTTCGCCCGGACATACTCCACGGCATCTCCTCAACCTTGCTGGTGGTTGGTATACCTCTGCCGTACCCTTCCGGAATTACAGGAGTGATGCTATATTTATATTAATTTTGGAGCTACTGTGGCCTTTATTACTTCCACAATCATCATCATCTGCCTAGCTTTTTCCCAACTATGTTGGGGTCGGCTTCCAGTCTAACCGGATGCAGCTGAATACCAGTATTTTACATGGAGCGACTGCCTATCTGACCTCCGAAACCCAGTCATCATCATCAGCCTATTAATTCTCCCACTGCTGGGACACGGCCTCCTCTCTATGTGAGGGAATGTGCTATAAATCCACCACGCGGGCCCAGTGCGGATTGGTAGATGTCACATGTCTTCGAATTTTAGGTTCTAGGACATGCCGGTTTCCTCACGATGTTTTCCTTCACCATTTTGAGAGCAGTGGTGATGAAATAAATTACAAAAAGTAATGCGCCTGCCTGGGTTCGAACCCACGACTTGCTGTTCGTAAGTCGGGGCTGCCACCACTGCGCCACCGCTGCTCTCTCTAAACCCAGTTAGTACTGGGTAATACGATACCCCTTGGTAAGACTAGTTGTCAGACTTTTACTATGAACACAGTATTGAAATGAAACGACACATCAAATATCTATGAACAAATATCCTAAGCTAAAAAGCATTGTCTCACAACGCCTACACATCATATTGCTAAGTAAACTTTAACTGATATAAAACGGGGTTGTCCACTACATCCCGACATTCCGACGTGGTCTTCGGTAGTAGAACTATTGCGTGCTAAGAGATATATATCAGTGATTTAACAAAATGTTGAAAATGACAGCTATTCTTTCGCTTATGTTTGTTGGTAAGAATCAGAATCATTTATTTGTTAAACTTAAGTCGCACACTCTTTGTGCGGACCAATAGTAGAAACACTAAACAGATGTGGACATCGTGTGCACGGAATATTGTTTTTAAAAATGAGCAGATTCGCCTTGTTATAAATACCATAGCGCCCAAAGTAACGCAGACAAAAATTGTGCTGATGAATGCATCAAATAGTACAAGCGACATAGAGGTATTTTATGTAAAGTTGTAATATGTAAAACTTGTTTTTATTTTTTTTTATTTTTTTACTAAAAATAAAACCGACTTCAAAAACACATAAGTGAAAAATAACTTTAGCTTCAGAAGTCGGTGACCTTTGTTTGATTGATTTAGTTGTTTTGTCACCGACATTTTTAGTTGTTCCCTGACTAAAACCCATCCATGTTCCTTCTTAGCCCGAACGCGCCAACTTAACATACCTGTCTGTCGAAATTTGGGTTTATTGTACTCATCTGCGTACCCCCTCAGAGCATACAGGCGTGATGTTACGTCATGATGTTGTATAAACAAAAAAGATCCAAGCTATTGCAGTAATCACACCGATATTTGCCATCTATTTTTTATGAGTTCCATTATATCTCCGAAGATCAGCATCAGATGTTCACAAAATTTAAATGGGACCACACGAAAAGCACCAGCTTTCAAATAAAAAAAGAATCATCAAGATCAGTTCACCCAGTCGAAAGTTCTGAGGTAACAAACACAAAAAAAACAGTCGTATCGAGAACCTCCCTTTTTGGAAGTCGGTTGAAAATAATAGGTTCTATCCTTAGTAAATAAAACGGGTAACGGAGACTAGACTATAGCTATGAGTTTATGTGTGTGTTATGTTACTCCCGCAGTGAGCGCGGTGTGGTCAGCGTGCGACTCGTGCGGCAGCGAGTGCGCGAGCGCATGCGGCACGCGGCGCTTCCGAGCGTGCTGCTTCAACTACCTGAGGAGGAAGAGGGGCCCCGACGGCTTCAAGGTACCTTCCAGATCTACGGTCATCATCTGTAGCTTTATCTCAACTGCCCCCTTGGTCTTGTGGTTGCGTGCGGTCCTTTGCCCGACCTGGGTTTTCCATCAGAACTTCTCAGTAGCAGCCATGTAATACATTTGTGCCCAACAGCAACAAACAACAACAACAACAGCCCATAACGTCCACTGCTGGACATTAACCTCTCCCATGATGGTAGGAATTTGCCGTAATCTCCACGCTTGGCAGGCGGATTGGAGATCGCAGTGATTAAAGGCTAACAGAAAACGCTGCTGCCCATTCTCAGGTCTACGGAAGCGCAAGGTGTTCTGCCTCAGACATTAGTCGCCTTATACGACACCCGTGAGTGTAATGGGTTGGTTCTATTCTACTCTACTGGATACCACACGGCCTAACACACATGGCCACATTTGTGCCATGGTTTAGTTGGTGGCTATACTTATATGACTTAAACATAGCTCGTGAAATATGGGTGTAGTACTATTAGCTACACCTCTGCCTACTTCTTCGGGGATTACAAGCGTGATGTTATTAATCATTACGTGATCCTTAGGCTAGTTTCCACCATCAATAAATTGCAAATCTATTTAGTCCGTCAGTTAGAGCATTGGAAAATAATGGACACGTATTTTTTGTTTTTGTTAATCAATGAATATTGACAAAGATAAAACGCATCAAAACTCGAGAGTGGGGGCTCGTGACGTCAGAACACACTAAAAATTATAGCACGGCGTGGCGTATTGAGAATTTTAAAAGCGTCGTATCTTCGTTAATTTTGGTTTACGTAACAAAAGAAAAAATACGTGTCAAATATTTTTTGAAAATCGAACTGACGGACTAGTTACATTTTTGCAGGACACAAGCCTATTATGCTGCACGGAGTATAACTGTTCAATAGCATCAAATAATAATTATCATTTTGTTTTTCTAGATCCACTCGCTTGCTCAGGATGTGAAGGAAAGCCAGCCGAAGTCAGGAGTCCCCGTGTTCGTGGTCGAGGACATACCCATGGCCCAACAGTGGCCCACCAACCTGCTACCAAGCGAAAACCATCCGTACTCTTTAGAAGATTTGTTTGAAAATCGCTTGGATTGAAGAACATTGGTCAAAGGGAAATTGTTTTTAAAATGAATGACTGATTGCTATTACGTGACAAATGTTACTTTTGTTTTGTTTTTAAATAAATAAATGCAAAGATGAAAAGTTTTGAGAATGTTTTAGGGTTCCGTACCCAAAGGGTAAAAACGGAACCCTATTACTAAGACTTCGCTGTCTGTCCGTCTGTCTGTCACCAGGCTGTATCTCATGAACCGTGACAGCTAGACAGTTGAAATTTTCACAGATGATGTATTTTTGTTGCCGCTATAACAAAAAATACTAAAAACAGAATAAAATTAATATTTAGAGGAAATATTAATTTTATTCTGTTCTGGTTCTGGCTCCCATACAACAAACGTGATTTTTTGATAATAATGGTACGGAACCCTTTGTGCGCGAGTCCGACTCGCACTTGGCCGGTTTTTTCTTATTTTTTTGATACCACCGATCATTTGTAATTTTTAGAGTCCTGTACCTCAAAAAGAAAAACACGGGACCCAAATAGGATCACTTTGTTGTCCGTCTGCCCGTGAGTCAGTCAAGACCCTTTATCTCGGGAACGCGTGGAGGTATAGAGTTGAAATTAAAACCATATACTCAAGTCTACAGTCCCTTGAAGCTGTGCAAAATCGTACTTCTAAGTTAACGTACCTCTATGTTTCACAAATAAATAATTTTAATTTTAATTCCAATGTAAAAAAGAAAACAAAAACATTTGAATCTAACGCCAAAAATCCGCCATTTTGTTTTTATTTTTTTATTTTGATATACCTAGTGTCACTCCCACAGTAAATACGAATCTAACGACACCTCTCAAGCTAAAATCCATCGAGCCGTTCAGACCACAGAGCGTGCCAAACAATTATACATTATTTTTACATACATACATCATACATACTCTCAAAAAACATAACCCTCCTTCTGGCGAGGTCGGGTAAAAAGTTACAGCCGTTTATTCCGCAAAAAACCTATACTTCGACACTCTCAAGGGAATTAAAATTTATAGGGTACTTCTCGTTAAGCTCGTTAAACCTTCCCATAACTAGAATCATTAAATTCCAAAGGAAAAAATCTGATAACCGTAAGTAAATATGTAGTTTAATAACAAAATACCTTCAAGTTTATACGGGACCCTAGGTGCGTGAGACAAACTCACGCTTGGCCGGTTTTTTGTTTAATTTAATTATTTCATGGGCGGCATGAAAACTCTGACACCTCATTATGCACTAACCATTACGATAAAGAACAAAAAAATGAAACGTCTATATTTTTTTCCCATCGGATATTTAGATATCCTCATCTAGTTTATTAGCATCAAAATCTAACAATTATTTATTATTCAATATTATTACTAAGTCACCTCCTAGACGAAATCTTAAAAATATAAAACAGAAACTTAAAATTATATTACGAGATACATTTGTAGCAATCGTAATTATTAATTATTTTAGTAGTTTTAAGACCTTATAAACGTTGAAGTTTGACCTCTCTATATGGAACGGTAAGTCTTTGAAAGTAACACATTCATCACGCTTGTAATTCTTGAAGAGTACGGCAGAGGTGTACCCTAATAGTATACCCACATTTCGCCAGCTATATTTAAGTCCCATTAAATAGGGAGCGGCCTATTGCCATCAACTGGACACAAATCCAGACTCCGTAGCTTCTACTGAGAAATTCCTGAAGGAAACATTCAATAACACTTTAAAAACCTCAAACGGCGCAAATACAATAATTTAATTAGTAATTATGTGTTTGAGCCGTTTGGGGTTGAAACACTAGGGCCATGGGGTCCGAGTGCCCACCTAGTTTTTCGAGAAATCGCCAAACGGTTAGTCGACTGTTCACGTGACCAGAGGGCGGGCCTATTTTTTGGCCAAAGAATCAGCATTGCCATCCAACGTGGCAATGCTGCCAGCCTTCTGGGCACTTTTCCTGTTGACATCGATGTGGACGAATTTTTCGACGCCCTGTAACCCTTTTTGATACTTGTAAATATTTTTATTTCTAGTATAAACCTTAGGTAGTATATTTTTATTTGTTAGTATGTAAATAATGTAAATATTACTGAAAATAAAAACATAACACTTTGCTTGACCGTTTTACATGGGACTTAAACATGATGAAATATGAGTGTGCTATAAAGTGCACTTCTGCCAAACCGTTCGGAGATTACAGGCGTGGTGTTCTGTTACAGTAAGGGCGGTTCTCATAGTACAAGTGTTTACAGCTAACCGTAGTTGTATCTTAGGTCAAACTAGATTTCCATAAGTCTTCTTCACATTTTTAAAGTTTTGAATATTTCTTGAGATAGTATATTTTATCATGATTTACTATTTCTGTGTTAGAAATTAACATGGCATATTTAATCTCGACTACAGATGAAATAAATGAATCTATCTACATATTCTCCCGTTTCATTTTTCTGCTCTTGATACATATCTATTTTCTTTTTTGAAAATAACTTTATTTTATTAAAAACAAACACTTGCATAGTACATAATAAAAGCTACAAAAATTACCATTATAGTAGAAAAGTAACAAAAAACTACCATTTCAAATCTAGCAACACTATTTCATCCGCAGTCGAGTTTGTTAATAACGATTATTTTTAAACTCTAATCTTGATTTGAAACGCTACGGTATCGATATTTCGTTGTTTTTCGTTTTAATACGATTCCTTTTGTTTCCTTCTGGCTATTTCGGCGCTCGCCTCTTGGATGGCCTCCCAGAGTTTGGCTTCGGATAAGATCTGTCGAGAAAGTTCTTCAATAGCAGTTTCGGAGTCCAGGATTGAGCCGAAGGTGTCTTCATCAACGTACTGAAAATAAGATTAAAAACATGATTTAATTAGGTCGCACATGAGGGATAGGTATGGAAGGAGAATGGAGAGGCCTTTTCCCAGCTGTGGGATACCATGTAGGCTAGTAAAAATAATTTTAGACTCAATAAAGAAGAAAGAAAAAAAAATAGACGAATGAATGGATGGTCTATAAAGAAGCTCGTAGCTATGTAATTACAGCAGCTCGCATCGATATTCAAGGTTCAGCAGCGCTTGCCAAGGCCGGTTCGTGGATGGTGGACCATCCATTACATTTTAAAAGAGTAATGATATTGTCTATTCTCCACCATACTAAATTGCCTTTGCGAATGGGCTTTCTAGATTCAGTTCTATTTCTGTGTAAAGCTTTTTTAGAGCTAATTTAAATACATGTTTTGAGTTTATCAACTTCTATTCTTTTAATCATCGTCCAATCTTCTGTCATTTCTTATTTGTTCTTTTTTCTTCCCTTTCAAACCATATTCCTCTCACTTACACTGCAACATTCCATTCCACACACTTTCATACGTTCCTTTTATAATCCTATCCTACATTCGGCCGTCCCTGCACTCTGCCCTTATATATGAGTGCAAGACGGCCGAATGTTAATTAGTTAATCTATATCTATACTAATATTATAAAGAGGTAACATTTGTTTGTAAGTTTGTATGTTTGTAAGTTTGTATGTAGGGGGTAATCTCCGGAAGTAATGAACCAATTTTAAAAATTGTTTCACTCGTAGAAAGCTACATTATTCGTGAGTGCTATAGGCTATATTTTATTCCCGTACTCCCACGGGAACGGGACCTACGCGCGTGAAACCGCGGGACGTCAGCTAGTGTTAATTAATTAGCAACAAGCCCCGATGTATGAAAGTAATAATAAGCCCTCCTAAACTTTTCGGCCACACGGTGGCCGATCTCCTTGGAGATCGGCGAGGCAGATATTATAGTGCACAAGTGTGTGCCCAGACACAGGTGCACTCTGTTCCTTTACTCTCATAGTCTAAGTCCGATAGGATGGTAAGCCGACACAACCGGGGAGAGATCAGGCTCAAGGCAACGGTAGTATATATGAAACTGTACCTAATATTAAGATCTCAGAAATAAATAAAACTTATCTTATCTTATCTTATCCTATGGACTACTCAAACTTATTCGGCTCTATTCAGCTTATGCCCATAGAAAACAACGATTTTGTAAGAGAAGCGTACGCATCGCGCGCGCTGTACGGATGCGTACACGTCTTATACAAAATCTTTGTTTTCTATGGGCGTAAACTGAATAGAGCTGATTATGTGTGAGTAGTCCCGTAACGTGCTTTCCGAGGCTCGGGGGAACCATACTACCAGCTTTCAAACTCCGAGCTACTAGGTACTGACAAAACCCAATAGCACTGTACGGTGAAACCATACAGTCTTAAAGCACTAATGCTTATTCGTGCATTTTTACCTCATTTCACTAATTGATATTGGTTGAGCAAGTACACGATTAGCGGTCATCGCGTGTACTCCCTCGCTCCTTTGTATTAATAAACCTTTGGTCCGGATAGCATATTTAATTTGACTTTATAAGCAGCAGTATCATTTAGCCAACTTCCTAGCCTTTACAATCACTTTTTGTCCGACCCGGGAATCGAACCCAAGTCCCCACGCTCAGCAGTCACGCTTCGTGTGGTTAGTGCCTATCCTGGTGTCAGAGTTTTTATGCCCCCATGGGCCTCTGACTTGATATTACATGCCGTTGAGAAATATCTCTCAGGCATGCTGGTTTCCTCACGGTGTTTTCCTTCAAACAGATCAGTTGAAAGTAAGTAAAATATGATGGTATACCTGTTTTGGCCTCAATAAGTCTTGAGATGGCATTCCGGGCGCTTGCTGGGACCTCTTGCGACCACATCCTGAAATTAAGCAAACAAAAACAGTCAAGAGTATGTGAGGATCGCAGCAGCAGGTTCTATACTACTGCCTACCTCCATGAAAAACACGTGGGAGTTTATGTATATGTAAAATAGTATGCCATGACCTAGATTAGAAGTGGGACATACTTTTATCTCAGTTGTACTTTCCTGTGGGATAATTTCCAGGGTGAAGCCTCTGGCAATCCGGCTCGAAGGATGCTCGTTTGTACCATTATAGCGGGCGAAGCCGCAGAAAATCTAGTAAACGATACGTACCGGTGAAAGCGTTGCAAAATGGCCTCTTTTTAGGCGTCATGATCATTTCTTCAGATAGCCGACTGTCAAAGTTACGTGGAATCTAGAAAAAGAAAGATAAACATAGGTTAGGATCTAAATCACAGTCACATGGTTCTGAAATGTCATTGACAGTACAAACTGACTGTCTTTTAATATACTTAAGCTTCGATAACTGTTTGTCAAGCAGACTGTCCAGCAGCTTGGCTATGACAGTTGCCAATGATATAAGCCTGTAATTAGAAATGTCAGATGTTCTCTGGTTTTATTTTTAGCAATAGACACTACAGTAGTGTATATTTAAAGGTCAGATAAATAACAGTGACTAACTCATCATCTGCCTAGCCTTTTCCCAAGTTTATTGGGGTCGGCTTCCAGTCTAACCGGATGCAGCTGAATACCAGTATTTTACGAGGAGCGACTGCCTATCTGACCTCCACAACCCAGTTTGTACTGGGTAATACGATACCCCTTGGTAAGACTGGTTGTCAGACTTTTTTTGGGCCACTGACTACCTGTAACGACTGTCAAAGATCACAAATGACAGCCGGGACCAACTGCTTAACGTGCTTTCCGAGGCACGGAGGAAACTCGGTATGTAATGGGTGGTCACCCATCCACAGACCAACCTAGGCAAGCACGGCTTAACCTAAAGATCGACCCGAGCGGCTGTTATTATTTAGCCACGAGCTCCTCACAGTGACTAACTCAAAGGGTAAAAAAACAAAAAAATAAGGTTTTGCCACTACAGATGAACCGACTTTGAAAAAACACCAAAAACTTGGAAACAACTTTAGCTTTTATCAAAAAACAATCGTTTTTCAAGCGATTGCAGCAATCACGACAGATTTGCTGTCTACTGTTGAAGACTGTTGTTACTGCATAATATCTTCATCAGATCTTCACAAAATTTAAACGAGACCACTGCGGGCTAATATTCTTCCAAACAAAAAAAATAATTATCGAAATCAGATTACAGTTGGTATAGATTTCACTGAAATACATACAAAATAAAAAGTGTTGTAAGTCTGATAAGGGGCAGCCCAGACGACAGACTTTTTGTGTGCGACAGACAAAAACTCTGTGACAAATTTTGCGTGATTGATGTGTTTGACACTGTTTGTCGCAGACTTGTACACACGAAAAGTCTGTCGTCTGCGCTGCCCCTAAAAGTAATTAAAATAGAACTAATTCTCACCGTGGCTGTGTAGCAACATTGCAAGTACAAGAGAGTGACCACGATGCACAGGGAAACGCGGGAGACAGACATGACGGCGATGATTTGACAGCTGCACAAAATGGCCGACCTGTTGACAAGCAATTAACATCATAAGAAAGTTTAAAGACTCGTGGAATGTCGAGCATGAGATCCTGAGTTCGATTCTGAGGTCGGAAAATATGATTTTGGGCTTTTCAGTCCAGTCTTTAAATGTATTCATTAATAAAGCCCCATTTCTTAAACTGTCTAAGCCGTAGCACCACTGTAGCAACGCTTTTCGTAGACTTCAGCTACGCATTTCGTAGACAGTTGCTACGCTTCTCGTAGAGAGTGGTTACGATTTTCGTAGACTTCAGCTACACTTGTCGTAGACACAAGCTACGTTTCTCGTAGACAGTGGCTACGCGTTTCGTAGGCAGTTGCTACGCTTCTCGTAGAGAGTAGTTATGGTTTTCGTAGACAGTGGCTACGCTTTTCGTAGACTTCAGCTACGCTTTTGTAGACACCAGCTACGCTTCTCGTAGATGGTAACTACGATTTTCGGAGACTTCAGTACGCGTATCGTAGACAGATGCTATGCTTCTCGATGGCTACGATTTTCGTAGACTTCAGCTACACTTGTCGTAGACACAAGCTACGCTTCTCGTAGGCGGTGGCTACGATTTTTGTAGACAGTGGCTACGCGTTTCGTAGGCAGTTGCTACGCTTCTCGTAGAGAGTAGTTACGGTTTTCGTAGACAGTGGCTAAGCTTTTCGTAGACTTCGGCTACGCTTTTTGTAGACACCGGCTACGCTTCTCTTAGATAGTGGCTACGATTTTCGTATACGTCAGCTACGTTTATCGTAGACAGTGGCTAAGATTTTCGTAGCCTTCAGTTACGCTTATCGTAGACACATGCTACGCTTCTCGTAAATGGTGGCTACGATTTTCGTAGACTTCGGCTACACTTTTCGTAGACACCAGCTACGCTTCTCGTAGACGGTGACTACGATTTTTGTAGGCAGTGGCTACGCGTTTCGTAGGCAGCGGCTACATTTTTCGTAGACATCTGCTATGATATTCGTAGCGCCAACAATAAATCTTTAATACAGCATTACTTGATAATTAATTCCTCCGTAAACAATGTTAAAACTCATGTCTCTATCCATGTCCACGAAAATGTCTATTAATGTAGCACCAAATGAACGTTATCTACGTTCAGTTTGTGGCTACATAAAGATACATTTGTTAGCCTTTTTCAGTAGTACTAGTCATTCTGAAATCAACTTAATTTTCACTAACAGAGTTGATATTCGTTAAAGTGGTAGATTGGTCTCTAAATGTTTACTCTTATTTCCCTCATGGCCTAGCGCTTATTATAATCTACTGGATTAGCAAGCGAAATTTTACCTGGAATACTGCAAGGATTCGACTTGACTTTAAGAGGGCTATCACAATTTTTCTTGTATTTGAGTGTTTGACTTTTCAAACACTCATAGAAAACAAATAAATAAAAACTGGCCAAGTTCGAGTCAGACTCGCGCACGAAGGGCTCTGTACCATTATCTATAGTCTATACATACAACATTAGACAAATCGGCAAAAATCATGTTTCTTGGATAGGAGAGAGCCCCCTTAAATATTTATTTTACTCTGTTTTTAGTATTTGTTGTTATAGCGGCAACAGAAATACATAATCTGTGTTTTTTTTTTGTTTGTGTACTAATAATAGCTAACATACCAAATTTTAGCTTTCTAGGACATTGGGAAGTACCATGTATTTTGATGATCATCAGTGGCGAAATCAGGGGTTTTTAGATATCAATTAAATTTAAAGTATAAGAGCTATGCAATTTGACGACCCGAATAGCGCAGCGGTAGTGAGGCTGCCTTACGTTCTTAGGGTCCCGAGTTCGAATCCCGGTTGGAGCAAATGTTTGTGTGATGAGCATGGACATTTGTTTCCGAGTCATGGATGTTTATATGTATAATAAGTATGTATTTACAGACAAAAAGTATCTATGTAGTATATCAACTATCTGGTGTCCACGACACAAGCCTCGTTGCTTAGTGTGGCACTAGACGGCGCTGTGTGTAATGTCCAGCAATAAAAAAAATAAAAAAAGAATTAAAACTTAATATGCTTAAGTCTGCTATTGGCAACAAACCCCGAGAATTCTGTTTATGTGGTACAATCCAAACCCAAAGGGTTAAAAAAAACGACGAAGCGCTTCGAAAAAAGGTAGGTAGTGCCCTTGCGCTTCGCTTGAGTCAACTTTGCGGGGCCACTACCGTGCCCTCAGATACATTATCTCTCAAATAACGTTCCCATATCTTCCCGTGGGTGTCGTAAGAGGCGACTAAGGGACTTACCAGAGAATGGGCAGCAGCGTCCTCTGTGCTTTTGTAACAACCGTACTGCGATCGCCAACCCGCCTGCCAAGCGTGGCGATTATGGCAAAAAACCCCCTTTGTGGGAGGCCCATGTCCAGCAGTGGACGTCTTTCGGCTGAAATGAGGATGAGGATGAACGTTCCCGTGAGATCCGACATCTACATCATGGGTGCTAGTCTAAAATATAAACGTAAGTTCACAGCTATTATAACATTATTCTTTCTTCTTCGTGTTAATTAGTAGTATTTATAGTGGCCTCGTTAAAGAATAGTTATTAAAGAAACCTGTCCCTCTGCCGGCGAGGAAGAAGGAAGGAAAAAGCATTATTAGCCCGCACAAGAAAATCCACATTAAAATAAATAGTTAATTTTTAAGTACAACTAATTTATGTAATGTACCTATATAGCCGACATAATGTATATAGCCGTGTGGTATCCGGCAGAGTAGAATACAACCAACCCATTACAGTCACGGGTGTCGTATAAGGCGACTAATGTCTGAGGCAGAACACCTTGCGCCTCCGTAGACCAGAGAATGGGCAGCAGCGTTTTCTGTTAGTCTTTCATCACTGCGATCTCCAATCCGCCTGCCAAGCGTGGAGATTACGGCAAATTCCTCCCATCATGGGAGAGGCTTATGTCCAGCAGTGGACGTTATGGGCTGTTGTAGTAATTTATGTAAAAGTATGCTTTAAAAAAAAAGAAACGAATTTGTTCCTGTACTAGGCCAAAAGGCCCCTGTCTCAGCATGGTGCAGTAACATTAAAAAAAATGCGACAGCGCTGATATTCTGAAAGCGACGAGCGTGCGAGCGTTTTGGAAGCGACTGTAGTAGAATCGTATTAACTACGCCAACTAAATGAATGTGAACTTGTACTGAAACTCTAAATAGCGATTGAGCGTTTTTCAAAAGTTGTGCTAATTGCATAACCATTTCGAGGAACAATGTCTCTAATAATTTATTTTTCGTTAAAATTAAAAAAAAAAACTCTAAATCAATTTATATTTTTTAAGAAACGTGCTTAACCTTAATTTTACTTTCAATGACGTTATCTCAAGAAGGAATATCGTGAAATAAGCCTAAGTCTTCGTTTAGAAATAGATATGGCAATTGTGTGGTTCCCGAGTATCTGAACTGACGCTATTATACAAAAAACAATCGAGGCAGTCTTTGGGGACTGCCGATAGAAATGAAAACAAAAAGTACACAGGCCTCACCCCAGTCGTAGCACTGGTTATGCCCCGCGCATGCCTATATGGTGCTACGCCGTAGCAGATCGCCTACGAGTGCTACGAACCGGCTACGAAGCGTGACCGCACGTTACGTCAAGTTCAATGTTTTTCCTGCACCCAAAAACTGCTCAACGCGCCTAAAGAAGTTTTCACTTCAAAAAAACGGTCATTACAGTGTCACTCAGGTATGACCAAAGGAATATTTTTCAGTGAAGACGTCATCACCCCTTCAACTTTAGGTAAGACACTGTATGCTGATCCGTGAGGCTGTAATTAAATAAATATTGCTGGACATTACACACAGCGCCATCTAGTGCCACACTAAGCAACGAGGCTTGTGTCGTGGACACCAGATAGTTGATATACTACATAGATACTTTTTGTTTGTAAATACATACTTATTATACATGTAAACATCCATGACTCGGAAACAAATGTCCATGCTCATCACACAAACATTTGCTCCGACCGGGATTTGAACCCGGGACCCTAAGAACGTAAGGCAGCCTCACTACCGCTGCGCCAATCAGGTCGTCGCGTAATTATAAAACCACTATCCGTAACGAACATAACATAACATCACGCTTGTAATTATCGAACGGTTAGGCAGAAGTGTATCTAATAGTATACCCACAATTCGCCAGTTATGTTAATAGGGGGCGGGCCTATTGCTACCAACCGGGCATAAATTGGGCGATCGAATCAGAAATCTATCTATACTAATATTATAAAGAGGTAACATTTGTTTGTAAGTTTGTATGTAGGGGGTAATCTCCGGAAGTAATGAACCAATTTTAAAAATTGTTTCACTGGCAGAAACCTACATTATTCGTGAGTGCTATACGCTATATTTTATTCCCGTACTCCCACGGGAACGGGAACTACGCGGGTGAAACCGCGGGACGTCAGCTATTATAGTACTTATAATATTATAAAGCTGAAGAGTTTGTTTGTTTGTTTGAACGCGCTAATCTCAGGGACTACTGGTTGGAATTGAAAAATTCTTTTAGTGTTGGATAATCCATTTCTTGAGGAAGGCTATAGGCTATATAACATCACGCTACGACCAACAGGTGCTGAGCAGCGAGGGTGAAACCGCGGGGAACAGCTATAAGCTATATTATGTGACGCAGACGAAGTTGCGCGGGTCAGCTAGTAATAATAATAATAATGCCAATGGCTTAATAGCCAAGAGCCTCGACCAACATCTTGGGAGGCTCTCCCTTGGCAGCTGGATCAAAGAGCTTGATTCAGAAAGCAGTACTTCTGGACACGGCACGTATTGTTAGGAGGTTCCTCTCTCAAGAGCCCTGACCACTGGCAGCTCGGACCCTGTTCCCAGCGCTGGTGGGCTACGGTTTTTTTATATTTTTAAATGTTTTTTATGTAGTTTTATTAAGAAATATTTAAAAATGTTAAAAATATGTATATAGATGAATAAATGAAATAATAATAAATCATTTTATTTCGGACAAAACTAAGAGATCCATAAATTGTTAGTAACAGGTTTGCACTTAAACACAATTGTTAGTAACTTAACTAAACACGAGTTAATAAGAGGACCACCCATAGTAAATAGTCATAATAATAACTAGGACAACAGAATTCTAGGGTATTAGTCTTCTCACAAATTGCCTTATTATGGTGGAGGAAGTATCAGCCGCCACCGCCTTCAGGATGCTATTGTGACTGCCCCTTATTCTGCTCAGGAGCGAGGCTGTTTTTAGAAATGAAGACATCCGCAAGAGAACCAGAGGTTACCGACGTAGCCCGAAGAATTGCCAAACTTAAGTGGCAGTGGGCAGGGCACATTGCTCGTAGAACGGATGGCCGATGGGGACGAAAGGTTCTGGAGTGGCGACCGCGAACCGGAAGACGTTGCGTTGGAAGGCCTCCCACTAGGTGGAGCGGTGACCTGGTGAAGGTTGCGGGAATCCATTGGATGTGAGTCGCACGGGACCGGTCAATGTGGCTACACTTGGGGGAGGCCTATGTCCAGCAGTGGACGTCTTTCGGCTGAAATGATGATGATGATGATGGGCATAAATCCAGACTCAGTGTCTGCTATTGAGAAATTCCTGATAGAGAAACCCTATTATAATTTGGCCGACCCGAGAATTGAATCTAGGACCTAATGCTCAGTAGTCGCTATTGCAACCACAAGACCAACGACAGAGTCGTAACGACAAAAAACAGCAATTAAGAAAAAAAAGGCAGAATTATATTACACCCACTTTCGCAAAGTTAAGTTTAGTTGCAAAAGTAAACTTAGGCACAATCTATCCTTATAGCTTCAGGACAAATGAACTAAAAACTTACTAACGACTCGTAAATATATAATTGGTTCAAGTTAATTGTTACTAAACAATTTAGTAAGTATGCTTAGTAAGTTTGGGGACTCTTTAATTGAGTTTGTGAACGATAGTTAGCCTAAAGTTTTTTTTCGGAGCAAGCGACGAATATCAAGCCTAGATGAACGTTTCTATACAAGGTGTTAAAAGGACTCTTTACGAAGCCGTCAACCAAGCATTCTGTACATCAAACTTTAAGTAACACTACGCAATAAATATTGACATCTATTTTAGTTGCTAATTTTACAATCATAGATTAAATTAAGTTTTGTTATTGTAATGTTTATTCTTTGTTAAATTACCTTCTCATGGATTGAAGGATATATTAAAAATCACAATTATTATTCTAAATATTTTAGCATTCTGTACATCAAACTTTAAGTAACACTGCGCAATAAATATTGACATCTATTTTAGTTGCTAATTTTACAGTCATATATTTAATTAAGTTTTATTTTTGTGAAGTTTATTCTTTGTTAAATTGCCTTCTCATGAATTGAAGGATATATTAAAAATCACAATATTTTGTTATCTACACTAATAATTATAAAGAGGAATGATTTGTATTGATGTGTGTATGTTTGTAATGAATAAACTCAAAAACTACTGCGCCGATTCTAAAAATTCTTTCACCATTAGAAAGCTACATTCACCTTGAGTAACATAGGCTATATTTTATCCCAGTGTTCCCATGGGAACGGGAACTACGCGGGTGAAACCGCGTGACGTCCGCTTGTCCTGTATATAACCAACTTGAAATAGAGCTTGTGTGTAAATAGTGCATAACACATTTTCCTCTTATTATAACCTAAGTGTTTTGCTTTCCAATTTAAAATTAAAACTACAAGACTTTCCACTTTTAACGTCCCGCGGCGTCGTCTATGATCCCGCTGTGTTTATTGTAGACTCAGTGCATTTAAGAACTAGAACTAAAGTGCTGCAAAATGAATATTGTGCATCGGTAAACATCGGGAACAATCGTATTGATATAACAAAACCAGTCAAATGTAAGGCTGGACTCACAATTTCTCAATTCCTCTGTGAATTCATTATTATTAAATACTAGCGGACGTCACGCGGTTTCACCCGCGTAGTTCCCGTTCCCATTGGAGTACGGGGACAAAATATCGCCTATGTTACTCAGGGTGAATGTAGCTTTCTAATGGTGAAAGATTTTTTTAAATCAGCGCAGAAGTTTTTGAGTTTATTCATTACAAACATACACACATACAAAAATACAAATCTTTCCTCTTTATAATATTAGTGTAGAAGAAAGCCCAGAAATGAAAGCATACAACGTATAGAAAATAATAATCTGATAAAATCTAAGTGTGTGATTATATGCATTAATAATATGAATTCCGACTCTGAATAAATTTTCAGAATGTGGAGTCTAGCCTAAGTAAGAAATGAGTAGGTAAGAAGAAGAAGTAACTCTAGATCCGTGGGGTCCGAGCGCTCACAGCCTTTTCAAGGATATTTCAAAACATTTAGTTAACACTTCCCGTGACCCTAGGGCTGGCTTTTACCTTGGCCAAAGGCTTAGCGTAGCCATACAGCGTGGTAACGCCGCCAGTCTCTTGGAGACATTACCAGCTGACAGTGTTGAGGAGGAGTTTTTTGACGCCATTTTTTAAGTTTTTAGTTTAAGGCGGCTCCCCGAGCAAATGACCTTGAGCGAGCAGTTTTTTGGAGCCTACTCCTCTTTATCCAAAAGAAATAGCAACTAATAAAAAATACATTAAATTACTACATATTCTTGACTCCAAAATTGTCGTTTCATTTTTTTTTTTAAGGTGCTTAATGTATAATAAATCCCCTCACAACGAAACCACCGAAATGAGAAATAATGATTTATAAAATGCTACTCCTCGCAAAGTAACCATTATTTTGATTTGCTACTTATACTAATGGATAGGCAATTTAATAATGAACATAATTGTCGTTTTATTTTTTCCAAAAGACGTAAATTTGATTTTATAAAGAATAAAAACCACTCATTTCGCACAATTCGGCTTGCAGTGACTGACGTAACAACCACTTCGTAGTGCAAGCTGATTAGAACTTTATTCTAATAGTATTTCAAACGAGTTTGAACCACCACAAATAGAGTTGCTAGTTTTGCTCGGGGAACCGCCTTAAGTTAGTGAGTTTAGTTTATTTTAATAAAATTGTAAATTGTAAATAATGTACATACTTCATCATCTGCCTAGCCTTTTCCCAACTATGTTGGGGTCGGTTTCCAGTCTAACCGGATGCAGCTGAATACCAGTATTTTACATGGAGCGACTGCCTATCTGACCTCCACAACCCAGTTAGTACCGGGTAATACGATACCCCTTGGTAAGACTGGTTGTCAGACTTTTTGGGTCTCTGACTACCTAACGACTGTCAAAGATCTACAAATGACAGCCGGGACCAACAGCTTAACGTGCTTCCGAGGCACGGAGGAAACTCGGTATGTAATGGGTGGTCACCCATCCACAGACCAACCTAGGCAAGCACGGCTTAACCTAACGATCGATCCGAGCGGCTGTTATTATTTACCCACGAGCTCCTCCAAATAATGTACATACTTACTGAAATAAATATATCCTATAGAAGAAGTTGAAAAACGGCGCCTGTGACTAAAAAGTTGTGTGGTAATTTGGATATCGTGCTATGAACATGTGATGCGAAGGAATTAGGAAAGTATTGAGTATGAATGTGGATGGGTATAAGAGTAGAGGAAGACCAAAGAAACGATGGATGGACTGTGTGAAGGATGATATGGTACGAAAAGAGCTGTCTGATGAGATGACGAGTTATTAGAGAAGGATGGAAGACGACATGCTGCTCCGACCACAAATAATTGGAATAATATGATGAGGAACTAGGCCACAATTACCACTTACTGATATTACATAAAGTCCCCAAATTATTTGTGGGTGTGATGGTAATCGCGAGTTTACTACTACTGTCCTAATAAAAATAATGAAATTCGTCATGGGTGTATTTCCGTGGATGAATATATAATACTAGCTGATGCCCACGGCTTCGCCCGCCCGCAAATTATACAGGGTGTAAAAGACCTCATCACGAAGCCGTCAACCAAGTATTCTGTACATCGAACTAAGTAACTTTACGCAAAAATTATTGCTGAGAAACGACTTTTTTTTTGGGGTGAAAAATCATGTTTTGTGGTAGAATTCAATGTAACGCACTCAAAACATTGTGCTGATGGATGGATTGCATAGTACGGCGATCATGGAGGTGTATAAAGTAAAAATCTTACATTAAAAACTTGTATTTAAAAAAAAATTGTCAAAAAGTTGGAACTTTGACCCCCAATATCTCCGTAACTAGAAGGTTCCCAGGTATAGCGTAGAACAAAAAAATGATCGCAATGACGAGGAGAACAAGTGCTTTTCGGCTTCGTTAAGAGGTGTTTTACACCCTTTATTATAATACTAGCTGATGCCCGCGGCGTCGCCCGCCCGCAAATTATATATTAAAACCTTCGTCTTGAATCACTCTATCTATTAAAAAAATCCGCATCAAAATCCGTTGCGTAGTTTTAAAGATCTCAGCATACATATGGAGAGATGAGGCGTGCGACTTTTTTTATAGTAGGTAGTGATGTCGGTCCGTGAATCCCTAACAAATCGAGGTCTTTGCCTCAGATAGCACGTCATGCTGAGATAGGAGCCTTTTTGGCCTCGCACAGGTTTTCTTTTTGATTTAGTTTTAGATTATTTTTATTGTTTAGTTTTAGATTCCTTATTATTATTTTTTTTTTAATTATTTTTTTTGTATTTCCTGTGCTTGTCCCAAATAAATATTTTTCTTTCTTTCTTTCTTTAAGCGGTTGGTCGGGAGCTGTACCATTTTGCCAGTTATGTTTTAGTCCCATGTCATAAAAATACCTCTGATACCCCCATAATTACAATGCATACATCAGCACAATGTTTTGAGTGCGTTACATTGAGTCCTACCGTAAAACGTTATCTTTCACCCCCAAAAAGTAATTTACCAGCAATAATTTTTGCGTAAAGTTACTTAGTTTGATGTACTATCGAGGACACTCCCGCCAGACCACCCCTAAGCTCATTTTTGCTTGCACTCGCAACATAAAAACGCTCTCTAGCCCCTCCCCGTTGACTTTGTGTAGAAAAGATACCGAATCGGCCGAGCGCACTGATGACGACGCACGCCAAACGAGAGTTATTGTTATTTTGCGCGCCAAAGTTGACGCTTTCCTAATAGGGCCAAACTTTAAGGGGGCGTGGCTCGGCGCCTCCGCATGATTTAAGCGAAAAAAATATAAAATGGTCAGGCGGAAAAGACCCCCATAGTACTTACAGAATGCTTGGTTGACGGATTCGTAAAGAGTCCATTTACAACCTGTAATACATCGTAACAAACCAATCATTTTTCATTTTATTTTTAGCCCCACCTAACAATTTAATTCTCAATTGCTTATGAACTTTTCTCAGTGTGTTCAACTATTATTTTTCAATCAAGCGATCGTGTACTTTTAATTTGCAAACCTCATTTCTGTTGACAATTCATAATGAAAGCGGTGTCTTTTTCAATACGGCGCTACGCGACGAGACGTGGGTAAACTTTTTGCATTCACTAGCATTTTATACACTACTAGTTGATGCCCGCGGCTTGGCCTGCCCGTAAATGATATACTAAAATCTTCGTCTTGAATCACTCTATCTATTAAAAAAAACCCGCATCAAAATCCGTTGCGTAGTTTTAAAGATCTAAGCATACATAGGGACAGACATTATAAGCCCAAATGTTTGCATGTCACATTATTATGATTTAGTATTATCACGTATTAGGGATCTGGATTATTTATGTTAAGACCAAAATTGTACCAATACTTTATCTACACTAATATTTTATGAGGAAAGATTTGTATTTTTGTGAGTGTGTATGTTTGTAATGAATAAACTCAAAAATTACTGCGCCGATTTTAAAAATTCTTTCACCATTAGAAAGCTACATTCACCTTGAGTAACATAGGCTATATTTTATCCTCGTACTCCCACGGGAACTATGTGGGTGAAACCGCGTGACGTCCGCTAGTAGCAAATAAAATTTGATTTGACAGACGTGGCGGGGGACTTTGTTTTATAATATGTAGTAATATGTAGTGACTATAGCACTTCACCCGCGACTTTGTCTGAAAAATTGTGATAGCTCGGCTCATATGCATGATATAAATATTATGCATAGCCTATAGCAGCCACGAATAATGTAACTTGCTGCCAGTGAAAGAATTTTGGAGAATTTGTTTTTTTTTTTTTTTTGGGAATTTTGGATCATTAATTCTGGAGATTAATCCCTACATCAAAACACATCATGAATCTTTATACCTAATATGTATTACTATAGATAGTATAGAAGCATAAACTATCTTTTGGTCGTGGTTTCACTTCCGTTATGTACGGAACTTAAGCCACAGAAATGTTTAAAATTTAGCATACTATCACGAATCGAATCAGAAATGAAGACATCCGCAAGAGAACCAAGGTTACCGACGTAGCCCGAAGAATTGCCAAACTTAAGTGGCAGTGGGCAGGGCACATTGCTCGGAGAACGGATGGCCGAAGGGGCCGAAAAGTTCTGGAGTAGCGACCGCGAACCGGAAGACGTTGCGTTGGAAGACCTCCCACTAGGTGGACCGATGACCTGGTGAAGGTAGCGGGAATCCGCTGGATGCGAGTCGCATGGGACCAGTCAATGTGGCGACACTTGGGGGAGGCCTATGTCCTGCAGTGGACGTCTTTCGGCTGAAATGATGAATTATAGATAATACTCGGGGATAATGTAGCTTCTCCAAGACCTCTGATTTTTCGGATTTACTTGCGTATTGTATAATTATCACTTGCTTCGGTGAAGGAAAACCTCGTGAGGAAACCAGCATGCCTGAGAGAATTTCTCGACGGCATGTAAAGCTAAGTCAGAGGCTAATAATGGGCGGTATAAAAAATCTGAACACCACGTTAGGCACTAACCACGAACACAAAGAAGAAGTCAATTTTCAGTACGTTACGCTGAGCACCCTCCTGATCAGAAGGTCTCACTATCAGGAAGACGAAGTGCAGCTTCTTTGTATTAATACTGCCTCAGAAACCTACTTAATAATAAGCTTTCTCGCCCCTTATTCTTAAACAATATTATACCCATTCTGTCGGCTGTCTCGACGCAAAGGGTGTTTTGTTTTTTAATTACTAACCAACTATGGCGGCTATGCGCACTTCGTCCTATTCGCACTTCGTCCCACGTTCACAAATCATCCCATTCGCAGTTGGTCCCGTTCGCAGTTCCTTCAGTGGAATTAGTTTTTAGGGAGAGTAGGTGTATAGGTCCAAAATGGTCAGGGATTTTAGAAAAAATATAATGAATCATCCAAATTCAATCGATTTAGGTTTTAATGAATAAGAATTCGAATAGAAAAAATACTTCTCAAACAATACAATAAGAAATAGAATGCGAATGGGACCAACTGCGAATGGAATGAATTGTGAATGCAGGACGAAATGCGAATAGGACGAAGTGCGCATAACCCCAACTGCCGTGCACTCAAGTGTCCTAACACCGCGTCCTAAAGAGAACTATCGAGTGCACAGTAATGTGCGACCGTCATGACATGGAAAGCGCCCTTTGCCGGCGGGATCACATTTGGGTTCGCAGAACCAAATGACGCCGACACTCCCGGATAGTGTTCTTATTATTTTTATTGGCGACCCGAATGGCGCAGCGGTAGTGAGGCTGCCTTACGTTAGGGTCCTGGGTTCGAATCCCGGTAGGAGCAATTGTTTGTGATGAGCATGGACACTTGTTTCAGAGTCATGGATGCTTATATGTATAATAAGTATGTATTTACAAACAAAAAGTATCAATGTAGTATATCAATTAACTGGTGTCCACGACACAAGCCTCGTTGCTTAGTGTGGCACATAGATGGCGCTGTGTGAAATGTCCAGCGATATTTATTTATTTATTATTCTTTATTGCACACAAAAATACAAGAAATTGTAATTGTTTATTCAGTAATAAAAATAAAATATTATGATTTTAAACAGTGTCCATTTAGTGTCTTGTCCATTCTTCTCCATAGAGATCTACGCTATATAATGGGCAATCTACAGTACTTTCACAAGTTATTATGCCTTGTGCAGTTTCAGAAAGAAAATTTGCATGAAATTTGCTTTAAACACTTAATCTTGGACGAGAACAATTGTCAGTAATTAGTAGTTTCTCATTAACCGCGACACTGTGAAGAGTTCATTGTACTATTGCTTTTAAGAGAGAACCGGGTCTGGGAGGTATTTGAAGAAACTATTGCCGTCGCGTTGTGTGACAACTGCAGCTCAGGCCGATTTTATCACAATTTTATATGAGGTTTTTTCTCCTCGAAAACTGAGCCGATTCAATTTATTTTTGACACTAACATTTTTAGAAAGTAGTAATATTTTTAATTAGTATTTTTAATTAGTATTTTTAATTAGTATTTTATTTAGTATTGTTTTAATTAGTACTAAGTCTAGGCTCCTATCAATTTCTTAGAGGCTAAAAACTTTTCGAATTGGTCCGGTAGTCTTCTAATCACAGCCATAAAGATGGGGCATTATTTCTCATTTTTGGAGGGTAATATTTTCCTTACCTGTTTGTTGCAGAAAAAAAAAGAAATCACAGGGACGTGTTTACAGTAAACTTTGATTTCATGAAAAAAAGTGAGCGGTCACGTGACGCCCGGCAGATGTAAAACATTGAAATTATTTTGTATTTTTTTTTGCATAAAAACAAAAGTCAATATAAAAAACAAACACCTAAAATAAAACAAAGCAAAATAAAAACAAAATGGCTCGATAAAAAAAAATATAATGCTGGAATCGAACTCGAAGTCACGAGATTGTATCCCAGCGGTCTGTGCCCGAGAGCAGCTGACTTGTTGTAAACCGTGTCGAATCTGTAGATCTAAATGCTGCTTCAAATACGCTATTTTCATTTGTTTTGCCACGGCATGCATCGCGGGTCCGTGGCTTAGGCCCCCAGTGGTCGAGGTACCCGTGGCCGACGCCCCCGATTCGATTCATCGCGACGCTTGCCACGCGATTTTCTTTTGATTGTTTGGTTTGCCTGCGCCTAAGATGTTTCATATATTGCTCTAAAGGTATTTATTATCCTGGAAGAAAAAAGGGGAATACATTTGTGTGGAGAATCGCAGACCCTGTTCCCTCTTAATTTATTCCATAGCTTGCATAATAATTACCTACTATTATTATATCCATGTTTAAATATATTTGAGTCTTCTATTTTCGTCAAAACAATCAATCAGTACCTATACAAAAAAATAATAATAAATGAAATTAAATTAAATTATTTAACAAATTACCTAATGAACTAAAAGACCTACCCACTAGTTTATTCGGAAAAAAATTGTACGCCTGGTTAGTTAATAAATGTTTCTACACGACCCAGGAATACCTTAGTTATAAGAATAGAAAATTGTTATAACACCTAACTAAGTTCCTAATATAGTGCAATAATGATAGCTATATCACCCATTGCTATTAATTGTTATTAAAAGCTTTTATTTTGTATTTCGTATACCAGAAATGGTTAATATGAGGATCCTCATTGTTATATTATGTAATGTAACATTTATGTACCATCTATTTACCCATATTATGCGAATAAATTATTTGATTTGATTTGATAAACGTGAAACTTTGTAAGAATGTTTGTTACTCTTACGCAAAAAGTATTGAACGGATTTACATGAAATTTAAGACACTTTTTATGACCTGGACTCAACATCATTTGCAACTATGTTGGGGTCGGCTTTCAGTCTAACGGGATGCAGCTGAAAATCTGGTCTGGTAGGAAATGCCCAAGGCCTTAAGTACGCCTTTGTACAGCTTTTTACTTGTGCATAAAGTTTTAATAAAAATGATAAAATAAATATCTGTATTTTACATAAAGCGACTGCCTATCTGACCACCACAACCCAACAAAATTTATCTACTTTAAGTATTTAACGAAGTGTCCTACCGGCTGCGCCATGTAAAACTCATATGTCAATCAAACACCAGCTCAGGTTAACAACTAAATCATTTATTCACCTACGTACATCTCGTTACCTCCCTACCCTCAGTTACATTTATAATTTTATGTCTTACATATCGACAGTTAGTACTGGGTAATACGGTACCCGTTGGTAAGATTGGTTGTCAGGCTTTCTGGTCACTGACTACCTGTAACGATTGTCAAAGATCTACAAATGACAGCCGGGACCAACGTCTATGTGTCTGTGTGTCTATGTGTGTGTGTGCATGTGTGTGTAGTGTCCTATGGGTTACCATAGGACTCTTTTTATCTCGGTGGTACGATCCCGTAGGACAATAACCCAACACCACGTGGGCGAACGTTCTGGTATAAGCTTGTTACACATTTATAAGCTGATCAAATTCAAAATAGGTTCATTTTAAACACGTCCGAGGGTTTTTTATCCGGGTATATTAAAGTAATTTCCCTAAACGATTGTCGTTAGGCGTGAGCCACGCAATTAGGGAGCAGGTTTCAATTGTAACCAATTTTAAGGCAGGATTTACTCATAAAATGCTGGGTTAAAGTAACAAGGCATTATTTTATGTGTTTTGTATACATAATATAACACCACACTTGTAATTCGCGCCGTGGTGGCCCGCCCAGTGGTGGCGGCCCCAACTTACGAACAGTAAGTCGTGGGTTCGAACCCAGGCAGGCGCATTACTTTGTGTAATTTATTTCATCACCACTGCTCTCAAAACGGTGAAGGAAAACATCGTGAGGAAACCGGCATGTCCTAGAACTAACAAAATTCACAGACATGTGATATCTACCAACCCGCCCTGGGCCCGCGTGGTCGATTATAGCCCATTCCTTCTCATAGAGAGGAGGTCTGTGTCCCAGCAGTGGGAACATTAATAGGCTGATGATGGTGATGATGATGATGACGATGCTAGTAATCCCCGAAGGGTTAGGCAAAAGTGTACCTAACAATACACTCACAGTTCGTCAGAAATGTTTAAGTTCTTTGTTATTACAAAGTTGACCAATATGCTCATCAACCGAGCACAAACTCCGTGGCTGCTACTGAGAAATTCGTAATGGAAAAGCCCAATAAAACTTTGCTCGACCCGGGAATTGAACTCAGGACTTCATGCTCAGCAGTCTTCAATGCTCAATGTAACTTATAAAATAAGAAAAGATAAATATTGAAATATGTCAATAATAGTTTTCTGGATAAAACCATTAATTATGACTTTTCTGATGTTTGCACTGTTTTTGACTTTCACGGTTTTTCACTACACTTGATTTGATATATTTTTTTCTCATATACAAAGAAAATCACGGATATTATCCTGTAAGTACTTTAAGTGTTTCTGATGTTTGTTTTTTTTAATGACGTATTTAGACTACTTTTAGAATCCAAGTTATTTTAACCCATAGTCTTATGTTATTAGTTCTATTTGTAGTATGTATCTATAGTACTTAATAACTTTAATTGTTCATTACCGTTTAAGCTTTAATATTATTATTAAAGTAAAAAGCTTTTATTTTGTTATTAAGTTTTGAGCATGTAGGTAAATGGTTTGAGTGCAATTTAGTTTGGATCAGTTTCAACACTAAGAATTTTAAGCTAACCTATTTACTTATTCAGAATACCCATGGCAATGAAAAAGTACATAAATATGAGGTGGACGGGACCCGGACACACAAACGGTCATCACGTATTAAGTAAGTACATAAATGTTAAACAAAATAAAATTACCCATTAAATATTTTTACGTGGGGGACGTAGAAATTTTTTCATCAGCATGTTTTTTTTTTAAATCAGGCAACAACCTATAAAAGTGCAATACTTACACGGTCAAAATGTATGAAACAGCCGCAAAAAAATATTATAAGTGATTATTTTATATGAAGCGTATATATACATTTTTCAAGAATCTATAACTCGAAAACTTTAAGAATCGTGGAATATACATGGGGTATTTTTGGATACCTCTGGGCGTGAGGAATATTAATATTATTTTTTTATGCGTCACTATTTGGACCATCTTGTATGTGTAAAATCAACACTGTCCCATAAAGCAGAATTTTATCAAGAGAATAAATAAATTCTCGGTCCAAAACACATTTTGAAATTAAAAATTGTTACTTCTATTCTACGAGTTATTAGAAAAAATATATCTATTAATCTACCCCACTATATTTTATTTAATCAAGTAAATAAATATGTTATATTCTGTATTGAACATACTTTTATTTAAAATGAGAATAATTTATTTAAAAGTATTACACAAAAGACAAAAAAATACTTGTAACCAAATACAAGTTATAAAACATTAAAAAAAAAAATATCTGTCAACTGTACCTCACAAAACATGACAAGTGCAAGAGAAAAAATAATTTCCCAATATAATAACGCATTTTATTCAACTGACTATACAAATTTCCTCCTTGAAATACATTATTAAATAAAAAATAAACAAATTTTCCACATCCTACCCCAAAAAACACATGTTAATCAACACGATCAACATTGTCCCTTTGAAAAATAATAAATTGAATTTCTTCTATAAAAGGCTATGTATAATTATGTATTGTTCACTTACCTGTAAACTTGTGGCTACTGAATGCAGCGTAGGGCGAGAACCAAGGCTTATATACAGCTGGACTGTAGGGGCGGGCGGGAATAGGGCCGGCAATGGAGACGGTGTCGCCGGGTTTAATATTTTTATAAATTTTTTTTTTTGATTTTTTTTATTATTAATTCATTTATTTTAGACATGGTCCATACAGAATATAAAAGTTTAAAAACACATATAAGTACATTAAAATAATCAATAAAAAAATAAAATACACAAGACTTAAATTACACATTAGAATTATATACTTAACCAATGTCCCGTACAATTGAATTAAATTAAATAATAAAAATGTTGTCATTTGATAAAATTTGTATTTTAAAGATAAATTTGATTGAATAAACTAACTATATACATTACGGTTAAAAACAATTATATAAACTAACAACAAATTATAAGAGGGCGTGCGCGGGCCTTGCGAGACACAGGCCCGTGACCGCCACAGACGGTCCTGGGGCCCTAACGTTTCGTCCGTATATTCGGATCTATCCATCTCTCTCACTTGCACTCATCTGCAGAAGTGCGCGAGAGAGTCGGATAGAACCGAATATATGGACGAAACGTTAGAGAGTAGGGCCTCTGAGCAAAGAATAAACAACGAGCTTATAAAGAAGTCACGTCGTCAATTTTATTGTTTATGGTTTAAGAACTTTATTTCTCACTAGCGGACGTCACGCGGTTTCACTCGCGTAGTTCCCGTTCCCGTGGGATTACGGGGATAAAATAGCCTATGTTACTCAGGGTAAATGTAGCTTTCTAATGGTGAAAGAATTTTTGAAATCGGTTCATTACTTCCGGAGATTACCCCCTACATACAAAATTACAAACAAATGTTACCTCTTTATAATATTAGTATAGAAAAAGAATTACACTCACTTATATGAGAAAAAACTTATTTCTACTTAGGATACATTAGCGACGCGACGGTTACACAACAAAAATAGTTTAGATTAGTATGAACATCATGTTACAAAATAATGCGTAATAATTAATAATGTTAAATGTCACGTTAGATGTCGTCAAACTAGCGCAGGAGTTTGTTGGTGTCTGGCGGTGGCCTTACATAAATGAAGGTGACGGTCTGGCTCGCCGATTGATTGGTTGATTTTTATTTGTATTATTTTATTATGAAATTTTGTTAATTCGTTGTATATAATGTATGAATTGGATAAAATGTGTTTCTTTAGATATTTTTTAAAAGTATACTTATAAATTTTTGATCATTCACATGCCCAGGCAATGTGTTGTAAAGCTGTACTCCTTCATACAGAATAGTACTCCTGCCGTATAGTTTAGTGTAGTAAATAGTAGTTGTATAGATTCCCAATTTATTCTCTGAACGGAAAACCCACTACAAAAATGCAATTTTATTGAATCACTCTTCTCACAGGACCGACTTCCGTTTGTCTTCATTAAAAAACCGGCCAAGAGCGAGTCGGACTCGCGCGCCGAGAGTTCCGTACAAACCTTTTAAAGGACAAACTTAACTTTGCTGTTCGATCCCTAGAAACGGCTATTGCTCCAACCTCAAATAATAAGTTTGTAACAGTAAAATCGTTTTTTTTTGTTATTAAAACTACATATTTACGGTTTTCAGACTTTTCCCTTTACATGTGCTGTAAAACTCTGTTTTTTGCCAAATTCCGTGATTCTAGGTCAATGGGAACTACCATGTAGGTTTTCGACCCAAAGCCTATAGGATACTTCCGGTTGACCTAGACATAGATTGATTATTTCCTTTTGAGGTACGGAACCCTAAAATCCATCCATATTATGAGCTTGATGTACACAGTTACGCAATAAATATATCTTTATCTTTAACAATTTTTTTGTAAAAATATTTTTAGTGCTCACCGTCTCCACGCCTCTCTCGTTCCACTCCAGACCTCCCATTGTTATAACGCAGCACTTCCCATTTCCACCAAACTGCTAGTTTTTGTACATACTCTAGTAATAGCAATGGCATAATCAATTGCAGTTAACTCTACTTATCGTAAAAATAAGCCTTGTGGGCGAAACTCATCATCATCTGCCTAGCCTTTTCCCAACTATGTTGGGGTCGGCTTCCAGTCTAACCGGATGCAGCTGAATACCAGTATTTTACATGGAGCGACTGCCTATCTGACTTAAGGAGCTCGTGGTTACATAATATCCAGCCGCTTGGGTTGATGTTCAGGTTAAGCCGCCCTTACCTAGGTTGGTCTGTGGATGGGTGACCACCCATTCTATAGCGAGTTTTCTTCGTGCGTTGGTCCCGGCTGTCAATTGCAGAGCTTTGACAGTCGTTAAGGGCCTATACTCCCTCAAATGGCTTAGCATGATCCTTCGTTACACCTAAAATACTGCAGCATTAATTTTGAAATAAATATATGGTGAAGTTGAGGATCAATGCTAAGACCTATGTGTGACGAAAACACGATTCCATAAACTTTTCTTGATAGAAAAAAATTCCAAAGTTACCTCCAAATCGAACAATAAACCGCTGGTATTCAAAAAGTGCTTCAAATTAGATCATGAAACTTTGCATACTAACTGAACTAACTATAAAGCAGGTTTTATGTGTTTTATTTTTATAGTCCAATCAATAGATTTTTTGTAAATCGCAAAAGACCATTAATTTCGCACTATTCGGCCCGCAGTGACTGACGTAACAACCGCTTTGTAGTGCAAGCTGATTAGAACTTTATTCTAACAGTATTACAAACGAAGTTCAAACCACCACAAATAGAGTTGCTAATTTTAGGGTTAGAAGGGCCTTAAGGAGCTCGTGACTAAATAATAATAGCCGCTTGGGTTGATCTTCAGGTTAAGCCGCGCTTGCCTAGGTTTGTCTGTAGATGGGTGACCACATATTCCATACCGAGTTTTCTTCGTGCCTCGGATAGCACGTTAAGTTGTTGGTCCCGGCTGTCAATTGCAGAGCTTTGACAGTCGTTAAGTAGTCAGTGGCCCGAAAGTGTGACAACCAGTCTTACCAAGGGGTATCGTATTACCCAGTACTAACTGGGTTGTGGAGGTCAGATAGGCAGTCGCTCCATGTAAAATACTGGTATTCAGCTGCATCCGGTTAGACTGGAAGCCGACCTCAACATAGTTAGGAAAAGGCTAGGCAGATGATGATTGCCTTTCTGACCTCCAAAACCCAGTTACTGATGGGTAGGGTAGTACCCTTCGGTAAGTTTATCAGATACTATGTAAATAGTATGAAATGATCCACAAAATATGTTTCGATCAGTGTCTACTCACCCATATTATACAATCTTAGTCGTGAAGGTCACGTATCAAAATGACAAGACAGTTTGATAGATCAAATTTACTTAGTTATAGTGAAAAACCGGCCAAATGCGAGACGGACTCGCGCATGAAGGGTTCCGTACCTTCGTAGAAGGGGAGCCCCCTTTAATTAATTTTTATTATTTGTTGTTATAGCGTCAACAGAAAGACACATCCTGTGAAAATTTCAACTGTCTACTTATTACGGACTAGCAGATCCGCGCAACTTCGTCTGCGTCACATAATATAGCTTATAACATGTCATTTTGTGCATTCAATTACGAACAAAAACCTTTTAAAATCAATATTGCTTACCTCCCATAACATACGGCGTGATAATATGTAGCCTAAAGCGTTCCTTGGTTTACAAAGAACATTTTTGCTGACTTTCAATTCAATCTATCCAGTAGTTTTGGCGTGAAGCCGTACCATACACACAGACAAACAGACAAAAATTCTAAAAAGTCACTTTTTGTCATCAGTTACGATTTTCTAACAAAAGCCACTTATTTTTCTCGAAACTTCTGAATGTACAGTTTTTCTTTCGTTACTGTTTTATTATATGTATAGATCATGAGATACAGCCCGTAGACAGACGGGTGGACAGACAGCGGAGGCCAATAGGGTCCCGTTGGTTACACAGAACCCTAAAAAAATGTTGGTTGTACAGAACTCTAAAAAATCGATGAAACACAATAGAGAAATGAACTGTTAAATAAGTAGTGTGATTGTGATATGATATAGTAATAATAGTATGCACTATTTATTATTCTCAATAAACTATCACGCCTGTAATCCTTGAAGAGTTAGGCAGAGGTGTATTTAATAGTTTTATTTAATTACTAGCTGACCCGCGCAACTTCGTCTGCGTCACATGAGAGAGAGGGTTAGAGATAGTGTGAGTCATCCTTAAAAAAAGCACAATTTTAGTCCTTAGTACCATTTTAGTAAAATAGATGTCGCTGCATCTTACATTTGATGATTAGTTCTTCTTGAACACTTTAAATTCATATATCTTTGGATAGAATTAACCAATTACGATGAAACAAAAACTAAATAATACCTCAAGATATGCACAATCTTTATGTATAAAAGTTATCTACATTGGTTTCGTAAATTTTACGTGTAGCTTGATCATCGAAACAGACAAACAGATAACAGATAAACAGACAAAAAGACAAAAATTCAAAAAATGCTGGAAATGAATGATGAATGAGTTCTGTTGGTTATCCTTTCACACCCTGGCAATTTTTTTTCGAAATATTTTCGATGTACAAAAATGATTTTTCTTCAGATTTATTATATGTATAGATTTGCTAAAATGTAAAACACTGGGTAATAAGCATACATTAAAATTTCATGACACAGTATTAAGACATGCACCCTGTAAGGGCACTGCAATTTTTATAAATATCAAATTAATTAATAACATAATATAATATAATATTGATTCCAATTAGTACAATTATGTTGCATTAAAATTGTTTACATTACAAATATTACATTAATTATACAAAACATTAATCAATAATTTATATATTATTTTAAAGTTTACTGCCCCCACATTTCGCCAGTTATGATTAAGTCCTATGTAACAGGGGACGAGCCTATTGCCATCAACCGGGCACAAATCCAAACTCCGATGCTGTTACAAAAAAAATCTGTTGAAAAACCCTAATTTCATTGTCAAACCAACAAGGGAATCTCAGGACCGCATGTTTAGCAGCAAGAGAGAGAGATAATTAATTTCTTTCATCAGGGGGTCTAAAATGGCTGCGGAATCGTAATATGAATCACGTTAAAAAATCTTAAAATGGACTTTAAAGTTTTGATTGTAAAGTCCATTTTAAGAATTTAAAATTTTTAACGTGATTCTGCTAAAGCGGCCATTTTAGGCAAATAACAGTTTGGCCCGCTTCACGTCGCAGATCTACCGTAAAACACGATTTTTCCCCCCCAAAAAAAAGTCGTTTCCCAGCTATAATTATTTGACGACCCGAATGGCGCAGCGGTAGTGAGGCTGCCTTACGTTCTTAGGATCCCGGGTTCGGATCCCGACTGAAAACCAAATGTTACCACTTATTCTTTACATTTTGACGAACCGAATGGCGCAGCGGTATCACCAGCCTCACGGCTGCCATACGTTCTTAGGGTTCGAATCCCGGTAGGGACAAATGTTTGTGTGATGAGCATGGACATTTGTTTCCGAGTCATGGATGTTTATATGTATAATAAGTATGTATTTACAAACAAAAAGTATCTATGTAGTATATCAACTATCTGGTGTCCACGACACAAGCCTCGTTGCTTAGTGTGGCACTAGATGGCGCTGTGTGTAATGTCCAGCGATATTTATTTATTTATTTAAAGTTATGTTTGTAAAGTCCATTTTAAGATTTTTTTTTTTAACGTGATACTGCTAAAGCGGCCATTTTAGGCAAATAACAGTTTGGCCCGCTGCACGTCGCAGATCTACCGTAAAACATGCTTTTCCACCCAAAAAAAAAGCTGTTTCGCAGCAATAATTTTTGCGTAGAGTTACTTAGTTTGATGTACAGAATGCTTGGTTGACGGCTTCGTGAAGTCCGTTTACACCTCGTCAGTATTTTTCTGAGAGTCTCAATATAAAGCTAAGTAGGTAAAAACAAACTAAAGACAGTCAGATCGTTTGTCCGTTAGTTCAGGTTTAAAACTGCTATCTTTGAAAGTTTCTACTTTTAATAGTTTTGTTTGTTCAAGACATTCTCTTGAACATTTTGTTAGATTTTCTAAGGAGAATAATAATTCCTTATTCACTCGGCATTTTTTTCGCACTCCTGGAAGCTAGAATGTGGTAGATGACACATCAATCAATTAATGTTAAGTCCTATATTTGGCGAAAACACGATTTTATAAAATTTTCTCGATAGAAAAAAATCCCAAAGTTACCTCCAAATCGAACTATAAACCGCTGGTATTCAAAAAGTACTTCAAATTAGATCATGAAACTTTGCATACTAACTGAACTAACTATAAAGCAGGTCTTGTGTTTTTTATTTTTTCCAAAGGACGAAAATTTGATTTTATAAAGAATAAAAACCACTCATTTCGCACTATTCGGCCGCAGTGACTGACGTAACAACCGCTTTGTAATGCAAGCTGATTAGAACTTTATTCTAACAGTATTACAAACGAAGATTGAACCACCACAAATAGAGTTGCTAATCTGAGGTAGTATAGGCACTTAAGATGAGAATAGCGGTCATTGACCCACCTACATTTATTAAACTTCTTAACTTTGAAAACCAAAAATAAGCCTGTTCAAGTCTGGAATCGTCATCTATCGTGATCTTCAACATTTTTGACGTGACAACGTCTTATAAATTGGTTTGCCGGGTGACACTTCAAGAAACTGGGTAACGCTCCGCTCACGTTATGCGCTCACAATGAGAGCGAGTGAGAGGCACGCGTCCCACCTAAGAGCGAGAGAGACAGACATAAAAAGTTTATTTTACCACTCAAAGTCGTTGTCACGTAAAACTTTCGCCCGTATACCGACTTTACAGGCAACCAATTTTTTTGTAATTAAAAACGATACATGGTTTATTTGTTTTGGTTCGTACGAAGAGATATTAGGGAAAGGGCAATGACCGCTATTCTCATCTTAACTGGCACTAACTATATCACCCGGACACGCAGCCAAACTCCGTGGCTGAGAAATTTCTATTGGAATACTCCAATAACACTTTACCTGACTTGGGCATCAAACACTACTGTGTTTGATGCCCAAGTCAGGTAAAGTGTCATGATGTCTTCATGATCAGCAGTCGCACTTACAACCGCTAGACCAACAACTTGATTTCAATAACAGAAATAAATGATACGCAATTCCTCTCGCAATATGATACGAGTTTCAAAAACTCGATAAAGTAGGAGAAAGTATTTTATTTTGTTTGTTTCAATACATTTTTGTGGTTTCTTCGAATACTGACTTACCGTCTTCGGGTTACAAGATTGAAGTTCAGAATACGGCTTGAATATGCCTACAAGATTTTTATAAAGTTATTTCCTTAAATAAACTTGTTCAAAGAAATTTTGATGTTCAACTTTATATTTTATACTAGCGGACGTCCCGCGGTTTCACCCGCGTAGTTCCCGTTCCCGTGGGAGTACGGGGATAAAATATAGCCTATGTTACTCAAGGTGAATGTAGCTTTCTAATGGTAAAAGAATTTTTGAAATCGGTTCATTACTTCCGGAGATTACCCCTACATACAAATTTACAAACAAATGTTACCTCTTTATAATATTAGTAAGTATATAGACTAGCGGACGTCACGTGGTTTCACGCGCGTAGTGCCCGTTCCCGTGGGAGTACGGGGATAAAATATAGCCTATGTTACTCAGTAAAAACGTGACTTTCTAATGGTGAAAGAATTTTTGAAATCAGCACAGTAGTTTTTGAGTTTATTCATTACAAACATACACACAAAAATACAAATTTTTCCACTTCATAATATTAGTGTAGACAGGTACTACTGTTTTCTGCACTGAGAAAAATTGATTTCTGACCTAAGGTGAATTCAGCCTTCCACGGCTAAATTGTAATGACGCGAGGCGATTTTGTAACGCTTACGATTATTTTGGCTTAGCTAGGCGTTTCCGTTAAAATGGTACGTCTTTTATGATAAACACGAACAAAAATGTCTTACCGTAAGGTAGTCTTGGAATTCAGCTTTATACTGTTAATACAGTGGTAATGGACTACTAAAAACAATTTAAATTTACGACGTCGAATATGTGGTGAATATCACCGTAATTAAGGCAATATTTAACTCAAATTAAGGCGATATATACTTCAATAAAACCTAAACAAACGTAAACATAAGTCATAAAACCAACTTTAGAAAGCGGCATAAATAATCTTTAGCACGGCAATATTCAACTTACAATAAGGCGGAATATACTTCAGTCACAACAATTTAAACGTAAACGTAAAGTCTTTCAGCGACGTATGTATTTGGCAATATAAACGTATAATGTGGCCACATTTGCCCTATCATAAGGCGAAATATGCTCAGATTACGACGAATCAAATGGTAACCTATAATGGTTAGCCGTGTGGTATCCGGCAGAGTAGAATAGAACAAACCCATTACACTCACGGGTGTCGTATAAGGCGACTAATGTCTGAGGCAGAACACCTTGCGCCTCCGTAGACCAGAGAATGGGCAGCAGCGTTTTCTGTTAGTCTTTCATCACTGCGATCTCCAATCCGCCTGCCAAGCGTGGAGATTACGGCAAATTCCTCCCATCATGGGAGAGGCTTATGTCCAGCAGTGGACGTTATGGGCTGTTGTTGTTGTTGTTGTTAAATGGTAACCTTAGGTTTTCTATCGACGTACATATACGGCACATATAAACTTAAATATGGCAATATTCACTTTATCATAAGGCGGAATATACTTCAGTCACAACAATTTGAACGTAAACGTAAAGCCTTTCAGCGATGTATGTATTCAGCAATATAAACGTATAATGTGGCCACATTTGCCCTATCATAAGGCGAAATATGCTCAGTTTACGACGAATCAAATGGTAACCTTAGCTTTTATAACGACGTACATATACGGCACATTTAAACTTAAATATGGCAATATTCACTTTATCATAAGGCGGAATATACTTCAGTCACAACAATTTGAACGTAAACGTAAAGTCTTGCAGCGATGTATGTATTCGGCAATATTAACGTATAATGTGGCCACATTTGCCCTATCTTAAGGCGAAATATGCTCAGATTACGACGAATCAAATGTTAACTCTAGGTTTCATAACGACGTACATATACGGCACATATAAACGTAAATATGGCAAAATTTACCTTATTATAAGGCGGAATATACTTCAGTCACAACAATTTGAACGTAAACGTAAAGTCTTTCAGCGACGTATGTATTCGGCAATATAAACGTATAATGTGGCCACATTTGCCCTATCATAAGGCGAAATATGCTCAAATTACGACGAATCAAATGGTAACCTTAGGTTTCATAACGACGTACATATACAGCACATATAAACGTAATTATGGCAATATTCACCTTATCATAAGGCAAAACATTATCAAGTTACGACTGATTAAACGGTAACATTACGTCATATAACGACGTGCATATTTGGTCAATGCAAAGGTAAATTTGGCAATATTTGTCTTATCATAAAGCGAAATACGCTCAAGTTACGACCGATCAAACGGTGAATAACGTCTTATAACGACTTACATATCCGGTGAATGAAACCGTAGATTTACGGCAAAATTCACCATATGATAAGGCGAATGATAGGTACTCGAGTTAGGTACAATTTAATCAAACGTTTAAAGAGTCTGATAACGACGTATTCGGCTAATATAAGCGTAATTTTGGCAACAAGGTCATTAACGACGTATCTACCTACATAATATTCGGTGAATGAAACCGTAGATATATAAGGCAATAAAAAAAATTGTGTTTATTTCTTTATGGTTTAAGTATACTTACCTATAAAATAAAGAGGCGAAAATATAATGACCACCCAAAATAACTTTGTGACCACTTACATCTATCACCTAAAATATCAATTGATCACCAAATTGAGTAAATTGAGCACCAAATTTTAATGAGGTGGTTGATGACAAACTAGTCTTGCCTAGGCCGACTTGGGGCACTTTTTTATAAAAAAAAGTGCGACCGGGTCTCCCTTGACTCGGATGCAAGAGCCTACCAGTTCAATTTCTGGTGGTCATTAACTAAAAAAATAAATTTTTGGTTCTAATTTCACGATAAAATGAGGATTAATTTTGGTGATCATTTACTAATTTTGGCAATCAAAAGTGATTTTTTTGCCGTTACATTTTGCTAAATCTGGTGGTTCGTTAATTGTATGCCTAACATAAATAAATTTAAGTTCCTTGTAGTATTAAGTAGGTACCTAAGTGTGCAAGCTCTGGTTATGTTTTATTAGAGTAGGTACACTAGGTACCAATCGGATCTTATGACTGTATAAACCATACCCAATATCAGCTGTTCTATTGAAACAAGTTTGAAAACGCTTTATGACTCCTTGTTGCCAGCCAGAGGCAGAGCCCTCGCTTCTACACACAAGCCCTGTACCTGCCTGTACCTACTTAGTTAGAGCGAGCGAGGAACCCAAACCTGGTATCTGTCAAATGTAATGTCTAACCTAAGGTCATTTAGCACTACCTGCATTACAAAATGTAAATAACCAATAACACCCAGAATACGAGCTTGCCTATTAATAATGTAATGTTAGAACATTACATTATTAATAGGCAAGTACATTATTAATAGGTAGGTACTTAGGTAGGTACCCTAGAGGGTACCTACCTAAGTACCTACCTACCTAAGACCAAGCAATAAATATTTTTTATTTCTTATCTTATAATTTAATACAAATAGAGACTCGAGATAAAGTGTGACGAACTTAGTACTTAGATGTGTTTATTTTCTGTCTGGGTAATTTAAAATATTTTAAGTAGGTTTATTTAAGTATGTACCTTTTTACAAAAAAAAGTAGTATCTAGGTATTATATATCAGCTACCTGGTTCCCATATTACAAGCATTGCTTTGGGGCTAGATACATACCTACCTAGTGTTGTGTGGAATGTCCACAAATATATAATATTAATTTGATGGTAGGAAAAGTCTATTTTACTCAGTTTTACTAGCATAACTACTTTCAGTCAGTTACCTATGTTCGTGGGTGAAGTTTAAAAAAGCTCTCTAGTTACGGTGAGAAACAACTTTTTAAGGCACTTATGGTCGTACAACGAAAATGTCAATAATGCTGCCAGCTACTAAGGGAAATAACCTTATTATAAGCAGTAATATTATACGAATTTAAAAACTTGAAAACCCAACTGCAAAACTGCTGAACCGATTTTGATGAAATTAAATTTTTCAAATCGGTTTACAAGTTATGCGGTAACATACATAAAAAAATTCAATCAAATATCGTGGGTACAATAGGTAAGTAAGTACAATAATAAGTAAAGATTTACATGAATATATGTGTATTTCTAAGTTCTTATGTATTATATCATACATAAAATTCAAGCTCAAGTCCATTTTACCTCATGTGGGTATGACTTTTTTAATCTACTGATTTTTCCTTCGATCTACTGCTAAAACTTAAATGTTTCTACTGATTTCTTCAGTTTCCATCGGGCAACACTGCGCTCATCGCTCCTTCGACTCGACAAGTCGACACTCGACAGTTTGGTTTAGTGTTTGAGTCTTGTTTAACGGATTTTATTTTAGAAACGTTTACTTGTCCCTCATTTCCTGAACGCTACCTACTGGCTGTGTCAGTGTATGGTCAGTGTCGAAGGCACATACAAACAGATGTATGCAGGTTGTAGGTGTTGAACACGTAGGTTAGGTATAGGTACTGATTTTAAGCTCAGTGGTGTTGAACTACAACAAACTACCAGACAGACATAACAACCTGTTTACCAGACAAACATCTTCGCTTAGTGCTTCGATGGCAGACCAGTATACCATAGATTTATTAACAAAATGGGGCTGCACGCCCCTGATTGATACATTTCGAGGTAAGTCTATATAAAACTCGGTTGTTCCCTGATGTTTTTGAACCTTATCATATTTTGTAATTATGTAGTTTATGTAGGTAAATGATGCTAAACTTAATGCTGTCGCTTTGGGGCTTCTTAAAGAAAATGATATAACATCATTAATCCCATTAATTGGTGATAGAGTAAAGTTTGATGTTAACTTGGCCATGTGGAAGGCTGACAATCAATCGGTGAATGCTGGGGTTGGTGTTTTTTTCTTTCTTTATTTCATACTAACAGTTGTCCACATAATAGGAAGTCACATTATCATAACATAAATGTTTAAATAGTGCGTACCTATTTGTATTTTGTATTTATATAATTTACTTTAATTAAAACGGTTAACACCAATTACAATATTTAAAGATTATAGACAGGGGGTCTAAAATGGCCGCTTTAGCAGAATCCACGCAGAATCTTTGTATGAATCACGTTAAAAAAATTAAATTCTTAAAATGGACTCTATGCTAATAACTATAAAGTCCATTTTAAGAATTGAAAATTTTTAAAGTGATTCATATTACGATTCTGCTTAAGCGGCCATTTTAGACCCCCTGTAATTTTTCCAGTTTTTTCCAAAACTGAACTTTTACATTTAATTTTGTATATTGATAGAAAGGAGTTTTTAAACTTGTGAAAATTAACTGTTTGTTTTTTCAGATAAGGTAAATTTTAAATAACACGCACCGAGGACGGGCTTTACTTAGCAGCCCACAAGCTGTTAGTGGCCTCCTTGATTCAAGCCAGAGAAAGGAATTGGCCCCTTTATTATTGTACTCGGTGCTAGAAGCACATCCAAACACTCAACTTAAATGGAGTGATTTCCAATCATGGGCCCGAGGTATTGGAGAACTTTTTGAAAAGGAATCACCAGTCATATATTACGCCGCATATATCGCTGTAAGTAAGCTATCATTCCTAAAACTACTATAGTGTATTAAAGTTATTAATTTACATTAAAGAGGTGATTAAAATTATAAATTAGACATAGGTTTGAAATGTGCTCCATAATTTTATTACAATACCTAGTCCTCAAACTGCCGGCGGCCCTAAACTTAATGTTCTATTTGGTTTTTGCAGGGAGGCCCCTTTCAAGCCAATAGGAATGCTTCAGGTATACTTCATACCTGAGGAAGAGGAATAACCTAATTAAACGAAATGTAACAACACCCTTCCGGAAACGACGCGCCACCAGCGATTCAAGCGACCTCTCTGACGTAGAACCTGCCAGGCCGACGTGTCCTCTAATAGACTGTGATGAAAGTAAGTTTTGTTACGTTTTGTTTTTATACTCGTACTCATTAAATAAATAATAAACAAGAAAGCCTATTTATTCCAATTTTATAATATTCACATGCATTTCTAAAAAAATCTTCACTTTTTATTGCTTTGTACATAGGGTTTCGTAAAAAATCGTACTCAATACCATAATAGAATACCTTGTGGTTTGCGATAACTCTTTCCTAACAAAATGCATTTTGTTTCAGTTGAAAGCGATCGGGTTGAGGACGCTTCACTAGCAATTACGGTTGCCGTTGAAGGAGTTACACCATGGAATGAAATTGCTAAGCTTTGGGCGATAACAGCAAAGGCGCTTATGCAAAAACTATATAATGAAAAGAGCACTCTCCAAGATTGTTTGGATGAGTATCAGATACTTAGGGCCCAACTCATTTTGAATGACTTGTTTGTTAGGAAAAGTTTGTCACCAAGTTTCTCATGTGGTAAAAAAAAACTTTTATCTGTTAATCATGCTTTAGAAGTAGGAAATGAAATTTTAACATTGGGCGTTAAAATTTCATTTTCGGTTCCCTGGTTGAAACAAAAAGGAGTTATGTGGAAAAAATCGGATGTGGCCACTCTAGACATTGTGTGCGTTACCCTGGCAAAATGTTGTGCATTTGAGAGGTGAGACCATAACAAATAATTAGTGTATCATGAGGAGCAATTTGTTTACTAATAGCAAAATTTGTGTGAATTGTGGTTTTAAAGTCATTTGAGAAAAACATATTTTGCTGGAGTACCGTTTGAAACGTTACCCTGGCAAAATCGATTTTCAAAAATTCGTTCAGCCCGGAACCAAATACAACATGATAGCTTTTGTTGTGTAGTAAATGTTTGTAAATAGCAAAATGTGTGTGATATGGTTCTTGAGTTATTTAAGTAATTAATTACAATGTAAAATGTTGAAAATTTGTATAATATGTACCTATCTTTTTTATCTTGTTTTAGTATCTAAATATAGTTAAGTATCTAAATTAATTTTGCAATACAATTTATTTTTATTTTATTGAATGGTTTTATTGAAATGCCACTATCATTCCTATAAGATACAGACGCTATCGGCTTATTAGGTATACATAATAATAGTTGGTTAGGTTGAGGTTGTAATGTTGGGTTGAGGAGGTACTAATCTATCTAGTATGTTTCTTTAGTACCTATCCCGTTAACAGTTATTATTGAAGTGCTTAATACATTTTTGTTTTATTGATTGCAGAAGCTTACAAAGACTGGCAGAGCAGCTTTCTGAGAACAGCAGGCTACGCTGTTCACTGAAGGCACGGTTGGCTGATCTACTATCATGAAGTTCATGTGAAGGATATTGGTTCGCGCTAACTTAGGACCAGCGGTCGCCGCTGGAGGCGCAGCGGAACACATTTGAAGATAACAATTTAATATAAACCTTAACTACCTTGATATATGGTCAATATAAGAATAAATACGCACGCGGTACTCGGAGCGCCCTCAAGCTACTACAAGAGCATGCCCGCGACCGTATATCAAGGTTGTTAAGGTTTATATTAAATTGTTGTCTTCAAATGCGCTCCGCTGCGCCTCCAGCGGTGTGCGCTGGGCATTAGAATGAACGCGCACTTTGAGCAATGCCCTTAATATGAACTAAATGATAATAAAGCAAGTCTATCATGCCCTTAGGGAAAAGCGTTACCAGCCGTTAGAAGGCACTTTTTCAGGTTTTCATAAAACGTTTCTGCTCGAAAAGAAATCATAAATTACCTTACGAAACGGCTTACCTAATCGTATGGAACATTCTAAGACAACTTTCTAGAAGGTAAATACGACTTAGTAAACTTTGAAAACACTTGGTGGATAGGTTAAACCCACAGTAAGTAAAGACGTAAAACACCTTACTAAAAGTGAATGACGACTTATGAAAACATCAATAGCGCTTAGTGCACAGATTAAACCCCAGTACGAAAAGACGTAAAATGCCTTACTGGAAGTCAATTACTACTTTAAAAAATATTAAAAGCGCTTATTGGACAGGTTAAACCACGGTAAGGAAAGACTTAAGATGCCTTACTAAAAGTCGATTACAACTTAGGAAACTTTCAAAATGCTCAGTAAACAGGTTAAACTACAGTAAGTTAAGACGTTAGACGCCTTACTAGAAGTCGATAAACATTAAAAGCGCTTAGTGGACAGGTTAAACCCCAGTACGAAAAGACGTAAAATGCCTTACTGGAAGTCAATTACTACTTTAAAAAATATTAAAAGCGCTTATTGGACAGGTTAAACCACGGTCAGGAAAGACTTAAGATGCCTTACTAAAAGTCGATTACGTCTTAGGAAACTTTCAAAATGTTCAGTAAACAGGTTAAACTACAGTAAGTTAAGACGTTAGACGCCTTACTAGAAGTCGATAAACATTAAAAGCGCTTAGTGGACAGGTTAAACCACAGTAAGGAAAGACATAAGACGCCTTATAAGAAGTCTATCACGAGTTAGTAAACGTTGAAAACGCTTAGTGGCCAGGTTAAACCCACTGTAAGTAAAGACGTAAAACGCCTTATTAGAAGTCTGTTATGAGTTAGGAAGCAGTAAATAAACATTCAAAACACTTTGTGAACAAATTAAACCGCAGTAAGAAAAGACGTAAAACGCCTTACTAGAAGTCAATTGGGACAATGATACGTCGGAAAGTTTTATGTGTGTGACCCGAGCACCTTCTTTACCGTTTGTATCGCCTTACCAGAAGTTAAATCTCATCGTCAATCCGTCGATCCTATCTGACTTACCACGTTTACAGCTTTTAATTAAGGCTTATCTGTTAATAATTACGTCTAAAACACACATTATAGAGTATATTGCTGCTTATTTATTGCGCCTTACGCTTAAGGCGTAAAACGCCTCCAACCTAGGAAGGCGTTTTCGGTCGGCTGACTCGTGGTCGTTTTTTCGCCTTCATTACGAATAAATCCGCCCTCGTTACGAAACATTCGGCTTTACATTTTTCTCAGTGTGCGACTTCGTTCGCATTTGATCATTAGTTCAGTTTTGTTTAAATCCCACGTAATAGAGGGCGACCCTATTGCCATCAACCGGGCACAAATACAGACTCCGTGGCTGCTACTGAGTGATTCCTGATGGAAAATCCTAATGACTTTGCTCGACCTGGAATCGACCTGGAATCGGACCTCATGCTTTGATCGGACCAGTGATCGCTGGAAGCAAGTGCTCGCACTAGTGATAAAACCAGCACCCCTAGCCAAGTTGACAATCTACAATCGTTAACGCTAGTAGAAAACTATTCAAATGAATGGGAATGACATCATCTCAACGTTAAATCACGTGATCAACACAAACGTATAGAAAATTCGTAGACAAGTTTACATCGTTCAAAATGATAGAATATAATGTTATCGTTTCTACAATGTTGATCGCTAAACTCTTTGGTAGGAACGCTCACTATAGACTAAAGTGTAGGTTTTTTCTACAGACATTAGAGAACGAGCGATCGACTCAGTCGTGTCAACTTGACTACCAATTTAGCGCTTTCTACAATCGCTTACTCCGAGGCGTTTACGACTGTAGAAAGAGAATCGATACGAACGTTTGTGACTTGGCTAGGGGTGCAGTGCTCGCAACTTCATCGCGCGAGTGCTCGCACCGGTGCTCGCGCCAGTGCTTGCGCTTCGCTGATTTAATTAAAAATATGTTTTTAATTATCATACGTAGATAGTTCAAAAATTATATTTTGAAATTCCGGACCTTTTAGAATTCCCCTCGCATTCCAGACACTAAGCTTCAATTCCGGACTTATCCGATAAAATAAGATAGGTTTGCCAAACGTACGAGTAATAATACCGGTAGGGACCGGTCATTGTGGACGTCTTTCGGCTGAAATGATGATGATGCTTTGCCGTGTGGTATCCGGCAGAGTAGAATAGAACCAACCCATTACACTCACGGGTGTCGTATAAGGCGACTAATGTCTGAGGCAGAACACCTTGCGCCTCCGTAGACCTGAGATTGGCAGCAGCGTTTTCTGTTAGTCTTTCATCACTGCGATCTCCAATCCGCCTGCCAAGCGTGGAGATTACGGCAAATTCCTCCCACCATGGGAGAGGCTTATGTCCAGCAGTGGACGTTATGGGCTGTTGTTGTTGTTGATGATGATGATGCCACCCTAAGTAAGCTTGCCATCGGTGTGTAGTTTTCAAATCTTTCTTTCAGATTCAGATTCATTTACGTATATTTATTGTAAAACATAAGTACAATATAAATTCTAAGGGGCTTTCTTCGTGAGCTTAGTACCTAACCTGGTATCAGAGTTTTTATGCCGCTCATGAGCCTCTGACTTATCTTTACTAGAGTTTTTATGGCCTCCGACCTGGCTTTACATGCCGTCGAGAAATATCAAACAAGTGTAATATAATATAGAAACAAGTGATAATTAAACAAGAGGTCCACTCAAATCTGTGTGGTTCTTTCTTCAAAAGACCATCTCAGACGCTAATCTGCCTAGTCCTCATGTGAATTGAGCAAGATTATGTCTGGACTTCAAAAGAGACTATGACCTCTGAGTTTGTTTCGGCTGTTTCTTCGGGATACTGCCGTTTTGCCGAAAGGATTTTGACAAAATTTCATTACCCAAACAAATTTTAGCAACCTTTTTTTATACCATTGCAATATTTCGAATGATTTTAGTACGCATATTTTTATTTGGTTAAATTTTTACTTGGCAAAATATTACCAAGTATTATGTCATTATGGCATTTGGTCTTTAATCAAATGATTTATTACAGCAAACAATCTTCAGACAATAAACGTTTGGTGAAATGATTTGTTAAGACAAAAAATATTAAGGCAAGAATAAGATTTTTTGGGAATTACATAATTAAAAAATGCTATTTTATTTTAATATAGTCATTTGTTTAATGCAAAATATTTTTACATTACAATTTTAAATTTTTTTCATTAGCAATTATGTAGATTAGGTAAATTTCTTCTTTAAACAAAATGGGTAGGTTAGGTTAGGTTAAAACTGTGACCTCCTACGCCAGAAACGACTTGCATGAATAGAAAAAAAGAGATTGTTTTTAGTAGGTTACCCGGAACTGAACTATTTAGATTAGGATTATTACTTATTTTAAAAAAATGGTTGGGTTAGGTTAAAACTGTAACCTCCTATGCACTTAGCAGTTCACATTTTTGTCATTGAAGCATTTCACTGAATAGGAAAGGGTGAATTCAAACTGACGATACTAAATATTTGGCTTATTTGATTTTGCGTAAAAACTGTTATTCCAACTGAAATATTTGACTAAATAAAAAATGTTAAAAGTACTAGTTGATAAACAAGTTATAGTTTAAACGTTCATTTCCCAAACATTAGGTTTGGGTTACAATTTTTTGAGAACAGATTTTTTGCTAAGTAATAATTTGGCAAATGAAATTATGCGAAAAGTTTTTTGGGAAGTGAAAATTTGTCAAATTCCTTTCGGTCAAACAATAGACCCGATCCCTCAGAGTAGTCAGGTACGAAACACCGGCTTCATCTAGTTTAAAAAAAATTACGTGTAAAAGTGTGTAAAAACCTACTTGCAAAATAAACATCATATTGTTACAATACGCTCATGAATCAGAAAAATCCGAGGTGCCTGTCTTAGGTTCGAACTAGAGATCTATGACTTCTCAGTCCGACAATCACAACTAGGTTATCACGGCTTTTTCAAATTCAAATACAAACTTGTACAAAGAACTCAGGAGTTCCCACGTTGTATTGAAATGGAAAACGTTGGAGTGTTTATTTAAATTTTCTATCTACGCTTGTCTTGAAGATAGAATAAAACATAGATAGCATTTCTGTTGTACTGTGAGTTTGAATTTTCCAAACACTCGATAGATCGACATAATCTTTAAACTAGACAAGCTTTTGACCGCGGCATCGCTCTCGGTATGTTATCCTACGGGATTTCCGTAAATGAGTGAATTTCTCAGGCGAAAAATTTACGCGTCTAGGCTGAAATCGCAGTGCTGCTTTACAGATAATGCAACGATTTTTTTTCTCAGAATTAAAGTGACATGAATCTAAATGAAACCACTTAAATTATATTTATAAGACTATTACTTTTTGTGAAAAAAAATCGGTAAATGATGAATTATCAATTTCTGTGTCTTGTCCACAATCACTTTCATACACAGCATTTACCTCTCAGGAAGATAATCTCCAACATATATAGGAAAAAGTATTTTAATTGCGTTAAGTAATGATTGACCTACAAGACGTAATTAGTTTTGAATGTTTAGACTCATAGTTAATGAATACATGTCAACGGTAGGTTTGTCCAAGCGAAATTACTAATTTCTATGGTCATTTTGTTTCACCGTCCTGAGCTTCCACCAATGAGTTTAAACGAACAATAAATCCCTGCTCGGCAAGAGGCAGTCGTGCTCTTACGTGCAGTAAGAATGGTAGTGCACCATATCGCCAGGTCTTTCCGCTAAAAATATAAGTACGTGATTTCAGTTTACTCGGAACGAAATTTTGCAATTTTGGTGATTAGGTTTTAAAAGGATTTTTGCAAGAAATAAAGGTATCACTTTTATGCATGCTAAGTAGCCTTTGGTACACATTTAATATTATAGAAAATAATAGTCATAGCCTTGATAGTTTCTTGTAAAAAAAATAAAATAGCCAAGTTTCCAATTTCTATGGGGCAATTTCTGTGGTTTCCGTGGCATCTCGTGGCCCACGGAAATTACACGACTCCACAGAAATTTTACCAATCAATTATTGCATTAATGTTAATGAAGATTTTTGAAAAGAAAAGAACTTGTTATGCCGAAATTACTTTAACAGAAGTAGATCCTTAGCCCCGGACATTAAAATAAAATTGTATTACTATTTCTTGAAAAAGTCATTCAATTGGATTAACAGAACTTTGAGGGTTGCATCCTCCAGAAGCTCCTCCTGGAAGCCTCGATCGTGCAGGCCTAGGTGACATCACCGGCCAGACCTGCCGACGTTGACAATGAGGCAGGGTGGTTCCAGGAGGCCATGTCCGACATCTGCGACGTGCGCAGATGTCGAGTCCCCAGCATCTCCTCGTGGGCCAGGGATCTGGCTCGCGCCTGAGCTGGTGGAGGACATGGTGAGTACTCTGTTCCCTTTGCGAGGGGAACATCCCCCCCGTCTATGGCTCCGTCGCCTGCGATGCTGGAAGCGGACCAACAGAACGACGACAATAACGCTCCGGAAGTGACTGGGGTAGACCTGAGAGTGGCGGTACGCAGGCTCAGTGTCTAAAATACCGCCCCGCGACCCGACGGCTTGCCTGGCAAAGCCTGGGTCCTGGCCTCGGAGACTCTCGGGCACCGACTAGAGGGGCTCCTAAGCGCATGCTTGGAGAGAGGCCAGTTCCCGCTTCGTTGGAAGACGGGAAAGCTGGTCCTCATTCGGAAGCCGGGGCACCCTGCGGAATATCCGTCCGCATACCGGCCCGTGGTGCTGTTCCGCGAGGTGGGAAAGCTCTTTGAAAGAGTAATTGCAAACCGCCTCGCCGAGCACCTTGCGGGGTCGGGGCCGGATCTTGCGGAACACCAGTTTGGTTTCCGCAAGGGGCGCTCTACGGTGGACGCCATCATGCGCGTGAGAGCCCTCACGACGAAATATGCGGTTTCCCAGAGTGGGGTTGACTTGGTGGTGTCTCTCGACATAGCCAATGCCTTCAACACCATGCCCTGGAGTTGCATTAGGGAGGCACTCCGGTATCACCGGGTGCCGACCTACCTTCATCGTGTGGTCGAGTCGACTTTAAAGTACCTAGGACTCGTTTTCGACAGCCAGTGGAACTTCGTGGAGCACTTTCGATGTTTGGCCCCCAAACTGGAACGGACCGGCGCTGCCTTCAGGTGGCTCCTGCCCAACCTGGGGGGGGCAAACGCCCCCTGCCGGAGGCTCTACGCAGGAGTCGTGCGGTCCATGCACATGCAGTCGTGGCCGGGGGCCACGTGGTGGACCTGTGGACGGTGGGCTATGGGCTAGCTCACCGTCTGTCCGTCTCATGACGACAGACCGTGTCGATGGCGCGTTCGTGTTCCACGCGCGCCTCAAAGAGAGTCAGCAATAGGAAGGGGTCCGCAAGGACCGATGCCTGCCGCGGTTGCGGGACTGTTCGAAAGAGATACCGTGGCCCCGGAACACAAAGGGCGATGAAGGAATATGAATAGGTTTTAGTCAGTAAAAGTTTGAAAGTCCCTCCTGCTTCGCCCAGAGCGGGAGAAGTCATTTGATGATTTCCCATCCTCTTCATAGAAGTAAAAAACATAGTCAGTTCCTTGATTGCTAATTTTATAAGACTGATTTATCCAATTAATAGTACACCACGTTATTTTTTTAGAAATGCTTATTAAAATGATCAAATCGTTTATTTGTGATACATGGGTTACATGCAGGTGTTCATTACATAATTACAACGATAATATATACATTATTATATTAACGAAGATATTCGTATTATATGCGTTTTTACATTAAACCTTATCTTTCTTTACATATTATTAAAAAAACAATGTATTTATATAATAATTCACAATTTCGGTGCAAACGCAGAATTTCTGTGTCACCAATACAATTTCGGTGGCAATAATAAAATTTCTGTGGCTCGCCAATTTCGGTGGCCCAAATATCTCTCTAAGTAATTTAATTATAATATCCCCTTTCAGAAAATGTATATATAATGTGGATATGTTGCGCTTTGTTATTAAAGTTTTTCAAAAAACCTGAAAATGAAAATGTCCATGGAAATTAGGTAAAAAATCGAGTTGTTGAAATTGACTCAAATATAGCCTATGCATAATCATCCTATATCTATCTATACTAAGTCAGTATATTATGGCGGATCGAGCACTTCTAGAGAAATGAAGGCATTGAATGCGTGCAGTCTAGTTTGTAACTGATGGCGTCGAACTTTATGTAATTTTAAATTCAGTATTGTTCTCAAGTGAGTGACATTTGTCTTTATTGAGAATAAAGTTTCTTTTAACACTGTTTTAAGCTTTCACGGTTTAAAACTAAACTCATCACGCTCACTCTCTCATGGCGCTTGCAACAGCGTCAAAATATCGGGAGCTCAAAACAATTTCTAATCATGGAAGATATCCCGTAAGTGACAATATAAGTTTAAAGTTTCTTTAACTAGGTACCTATATCGTTCCCACTGCTGGGACACAGGCCTCCTCTCTATGAGAGGGAATGGGCTATAATCCACCACGCGGGCCCAGTGCGGGTTGGTAGATGTCACATGTCTTCGAATTTTTGGTTCTAGGACATGCCGGTTTCCTCACGATGTTTTCCTTCACCGTTTTGAGAGCAGTGGTGATGAAATAAATTACACAAAGTAATGCGCCTGTCTGGGTTCGAACCCACGACTTGCTGTTCGTAAGTTAGGATCGCCACTGGGGATTATGTACTTAGGTACCCATTAATGAAATAATTTTCAGAATAGGATCTGTGATTCCGAAGAGTACATCCAATCTCACAAAAAAAAACAAACTTATCCTCTTACGATATTAGTATAGATTAACACAATCCTAGGGTCATTAAATTGTGCCCATGGAGGATTGTGAGATTTGACATAGTTAAAGCTCACTATTTGAAGAGGGAACGCAGAAAAATAGAAAAATACCTTATAAAAAGGAGCTTGAATATTTTTATATTAAAGCACGACCTGCCTAACTTCCACAATTTTATATAATTTTCAAAAGTAGCTGTTATCCGCGACCGCGTAATTTTTTTATAAAATCAAACTTGTAAGTTAACGATTAAAATATAATGACCGTTTATGTCGCTTGTGTGCCGTGTGGTATCCGGCAGAGTAGAATAGAACCAACCCATTACACTCTCGGGTGTCGTATAAGGCGACTAATGTCTGAAGCAGAACACGTTGCGCCTCCGTAGACCAGAGAATGGGCAGCAGCGTTTTCTGTTAGTCTTTCATCACTGCGATCTCCAATCCGCCTGCTAAGCGTGGAGATTACGGCAGATTCCTCCCATAATGGGAGAGGCTTATGTCCAGCAGTGGACGTTATGGGCTGTTGTTGTTGTTGTTGTTATGTCGCTTATTTTGCGATTTCACAAGAGATTCAAAACCTATAATCCGTATATCTAGAATCTTGAAACTTGGCAACAAGCACATGAAAAGGAGAAAACCGTACATTTGTAGTTTCATAACAAAATACCTACAAGTTTATGCGGAACCCTCTGTGCGCGAGTCCGACTCGCACTTGGCTGTTTTTTTATTATTAGTTACGTCAGCTCGTGGCTAAATAATAACAGCCGCTCGGGTCGATCTTTAGGTCAAGCCGTGCTTGCCTAGGTTGGTCTGTGAATGGGTGACCACCCCTATACCAAGTTTCCTCCGTGCCTCGGAAAGCACGTTAAGGTGACACATCACACGGCCTCGAACTCATTGGTGGGCGTGGCTAAAAAGCACGCTGTCTCACCTGGCATCGTGCCCGACAGAGATAGTATCAGTGATGAGCAGTTAGACGCTAGTCTTCACGCGCGTCTAGTTCGTACGCACACACTCAGCGTTCCGAACCGTTCCGAACAAAAACGAAGTTATATAATACTTTCGTCTGACCTTTTATTTAAATGCGCTAAAAAGAATAAAATAAACTTTTTCTTTAAAACTTTCACTATCAACTTATAACGTCATCGTCACTACACAATTCGCGAGTTTAGTGGCAACAATAATATTGTATAACTATATTGTTTGTTATTGTTGGCCTGGGGTCACGATGTCCTGGACGCTTTCCGCCAGCTCTGCTAATCCCTCGAGAGAAATAAATGGCTGTGAAGCCAGCAGAGTCTGGACGTTGGTCGGCAGACGACTGCTTATATTGTCATCGTGGTACTGTGGATTTCCTTGGCCTGATCAAGTTTAGGATTTCCTTTTCAGGGCATATCACGTCGGAGTCACTAATTTAGTGGTTGTTGTACACTAACTAAATTAAATTAAAAATATTCATAATTCTATATAAATTTAGTCAACACAAGACAGAGAAGTGACAGATCAGAAGAAAAGTAAAAATTATATCGTGAAGGTTTTATGTAAATAAAGTTTCTAAATAAGTAGGTCGCTACACCATATTATAGGGTGTGCGTTTCGATGGCGCGACCACGGCGTTTTTTTTAAAAATAACTATGCCATGATTATGTAAAAATATGTATGTACGTGGTTGAAATTTCCCAAAACCTTAAATTTGTCAAAGTTATGGTTAAAAAGTTATAAGGGTTTGAACGTGGCCGCGCCATCGAAACGCGGAGAACCGCGCGGCCACGGAAATCTTAAAAACTAAGCGTTGCAGAGACCTGAAATTTAGGTAAATAACAGATTGAATTTGTAAAAAAAATATAAAAAATCCTAGGTTTATATTTCAGGAGCATACGTACGGTATCGCTTATAACCTTCAAAATGTTCTGAATGTGAAATTTAAAATTGAAATTAATTAATTTAATTTTAAATTATTTTTTTTACCAAATCATGCCATAGTTTAAAAAAAAAAATGCCGTGGTCGCGCCATCGAAACGCACACATTATAGGAGAGCAATAAAAATGCACAGGCCCTTCAACTTCAGCGAAAAACAAATGACACGTCACTGACGTCATGCATGAAATGAAAAGGACAGAAATATAGGTCTTGTTCTTCTATCAAACGAACGACATGTCAATATCGCGTGTCCCCCTCCCGCACCGCACCGGGGGAAACAATATTCAGTGAGATGCACGAAAATTCATAGTAAAAGCCGCGCGTAAAAAAATATGAAAAGGCTTTTGGGAAATCGAATTTTATGAAAAAACCACTGCATAAATCATTATCAAATAAAATTTATTGAATTCTTCGATAATTGTGCTGTGTCGGTACCGACTTTGTTTTGTAAATTTTACACATCTTTTATTACTAATTTACGCCCAAAGTGACGTTAAAATTGGCAATAAAAATGAATCTTTGGTAGCTCGTAACTTTTGAATGGCTTTTTATTTTACTATTCTGTTTCCGTACAGACACAAATAATAATGAGACAAAACGATATCATGTTTAACTTTAGATGTACCATGTCAAACAGTGGAGTAATAGCCCCCCGAAATTTGTATGGAAAATATGTTGCGCAGTTCAACCTTAAGCTGTTGGTCCCGGCTGTCATTTGTAGATCTTTGACAGTCGTTACAGGTAGTCAGTGGCCCGAAAAGTCTGACAACCAGACTTACTAAGGGGTATTGTATTACCCAGTACTAACTGTGTTGTGGAGGTCAGATAGGCAGTCGCAGTCGCGTATTCAGCTGCATCCGGTTAGACTGGAAGCCAACCACAACATAGTTGGGATAAGGCTAGGCAGATGATGAGTTATGTCAGTGACTCAAATATACCAATAGCGAAAAAATACAGTCCCTTTTTAGGGTTCCGTAGTCAACTAGGAACCCTTATAGTTTCGCCATGTCTGTCCGTCCGTCCGGCCGTCTGTCCGTCCTCGCTTAATCTCTGTGACCGTTAGCACTAGAAAGCTGAAATTTGGTACCAATATGAATATCAATCACGCCGACAAAGTGGTAAAATAAAAATTGGATAAAAATGTTTTATTAGGATAGCCCCCCTATATGTAAAGTGGGAAGTGTTTTTTTTTTTTTTTTTCAACCCTAACGTGTGATATATTGTTGGAAAGGTATTTAAAAATGAATAGGGGTTTTCTAAAATCATTTTTTGATAATGTCAATAATTTCGGAAATAATCGCTCCAAAAGTAAAAAACAATGTGTCCCCCCCTCTAACTTTTGAACCATAATTTTAGAAAATATGAAAAAAATCTGAAAAGTAGAACTTTCTAAGGACTTTCTAGGAAAATCATTTTGAACTTGATGGAAACAACAGTTTTTGTACAAAAAAGACAAAAAGTTGTACAAAATAATTTCTGGACTAAGGTTGTAGTATATTCGTATATGCAAGCATTTTTACATAATGGATACCCACCTTTAAACTCTTAAGTGGGAACACTTATTGTGACGGACGGGAAACTACGGAACCCTACACTGAGCGTGGCCCGACACGCTCTTGGCCGGTTTTTTCTTTAAAATGTTGGTCCTTCGAGCCGCATTCGAACCCTCAAGCTCTACAGTCCCTTCCAGCCATAATAATATAATCTTTCACACTGAGTCTATCCAACGTATTTTTGGGTCATCCCCTTCTTTTCATGCACTATTTAAAGAACGCTTTTATACACGAGTCTTTCTTATACTCACGTATTTTTCCTTCTCGGTTGATTAAAAACGTCTTTTGCAGTAACCGCAGATTTTTCTAGTTATTCTTAATAGAATTGTTTGCTGATAGAGAAGGAGGAACCCAATTCTGGGTTAAGCTCGCCGTTGTACATAAGCTATATATTTTAATTTGTGTGTATACTTTTTTAATTTTGTGTGCAATAAAGAATAAGAATAAGAATAAGAATAAGGATAATATAGAGATTTTTTTATAATTTTGCCTCACATTATAAATAAATTTTTAATCCAATGAATATGCTTACTTTTGGTGTTCTCGAAAAAGGAACTCCTCAAAAAGGAATTTTGGTGTCCAAAAACACGAAATCGCCAAGTAACCGTGACCAACTTGTACACACATCAAAAAAAGTTTGTGATCACTAGCATAAGCTGATATCATTTTTTAAATTGAACTTTATCAAGAAAAATTCTTTGTTGTGTGGAAATTCGATAGGGTTATATCGTGTTATAAAGGAGTTCCTATGGCCACCTTCCAGCTCCATCATCAGACCCTGAATACCATCTAAACACAAAGTACTCATCAAGACGAATCAAACGAGTCCAAAATCGATGGGGTTATGTCGTTTTATATCGGATATCCTATAGCCACCTTCCAGCTCCATCATCAGACCCTGAATACCATCTAAACACAAAGTACTCATCAAGACGAATCAAACGAGTCTAAATTCGATGGGGTTATGTCGTTTCATTACAGAGTTCCTATGGCCACCTTATAATATTGCATTGCCCCGCAATATACATAAACGTGCAAAATTTCAACTCAATTGGTAACGGATCGAAGGAAGAAGGATCAGGGGAAGTGGATCAAATTTAACTTTCAAGATTTGGTTACAGACAAACAAACATCGGGACAGGTAAAAATAAAATAATAAAAGCTTGTAAAAAAAAAGGTTTCGATTTTGCAAAGTGATCGCAAACGTTTTTTGATGTGTGTGACACATAAAATACATTATAAAAAAACCGGCCAAGAGCGTGTCGGGCCACGCTCAGTGTAGGGTTCCGTAGTTTCCCGTCCGTCACAATAAGTGTTCCCACTTATGAGTTTAAAGGTGGGTATCCATTATGTAGAAATGCTTGCATACACGAATATACTAGAAACTTAGTCCAGAAATTATTTTGTACAACTTTTTGTCTTTTTTGTACAAAAACTGTTGTTTCCATCAAGTTCAAAATGATTTTTCTAGAAAGTCCTTATAAAGTTCTACTTTCCAGATTTTTTTCATATTTTCTAAACTTATGGTTCAAAAGTTAGAGGGGGGGGGGGGACACATTGTTTTTTACTTTTGGAGCAATTATTTCCGAAATTATTGACATTATCAAAAAATGATTTTAAAAAACTTCTATTCATTTTTAAATACCTTTCCAACAATATATCACACGTTAGGGTTGAAATTAAAAAAAAAATCACTTCCCACTTTACATATAGGGGGGCTACCCTAATAAAACATTTTTTTCCAATTTTTATTTTACCACTTTGTCGGCGTGATTGATATACATATTGGTACCAAATTTCAGCTTTCTAGTGCTAACGGTCACAGAGATTAAGCGAGGACGGACAGACGGACGGACGGACGGACAGACATGGCGAAACAATAAGGGTTCCTAGTTGACTACGGAACCCTAAAAATATGTACGGCTAGAAAGGAGGTGACTGCTGAGATGACGAATAATAGAAAAGTATGGAAGAAGAAGACATGCTGCGCCGACCAGAAATAAAATGAATTAATAAAAAATAAAACAAGTTAACAAATATTTAGAAAAAAAAAAGATCCACTACGCATTTGTAGCTGCCGTAGCAAATAAAGGCAATAACATGTTTTCGTAGCAAACATTATTCTGCGACGATCTCGTAGCCAACATGACCCGCTACGCTTCCTACTATATACAAAATCTTATAGCGCTACAAACGGTCTGCTACGAAATCGTAGTAGGAAGCGTAGCGATCTCGTAGCCAACATGACCCGCTACGCTTCCTACTACGATTTCGTAGCAGGCCGTTTGTAGCGCTACAAGATTGTGTATGAAACTGGAGCCCGCGATGCTGAGTTAGTAGATTTAAATCAGGCCGATCTCACTCAGAGCAGCGGTGGCCCAGTGGTGGCGGCCCCAACTTACGAACAAGTCGTGGGTTCGAAACCAGACAGGCGCATTACTTTCTGTAATTTATTTCATCACCACTGCTCTCAAAACGGTGAAGGAAAACATCGTGAGGAAACCGGCATGTCCTAGAACCAAAAATTCGAAGACATGTAACATCTACCAATCCGTACTGGGCCCGCGTGGTGGATTATAGCCCGTTCCCTCTCATTGACAGGAGGCTGTGTCACAGCAGTGGGAACATTGTAGGCTAATGATGATGATGTTGATGATCTCACTCAGATCCAGCCTGTCCCGTTGCTGCCCTCCCCAGCGACGCCCTAAGCCGAGGCTCGTACCTCAAGGGAGTGTCCTTAGCGCACTGTCGCTTCGTTTATAAGTTTTATGTCCCTGACTGGAGGCCTTACACTCAAGGCACCCACAGGATAGTCCGGTTAAGAAGAAACCAGCCTCATAGGTTGACCAGTGAAAGGCCATTAAAAAAAAGGGCCTTGCTATTGCGCTCTTCTTATATCATTAATTCATTATCACATTGGTGTCGATTCTGTTGTGCGCAAACGAAACTTAATTTAGGCTATTGCTATATTTTTCTCTCTAATAAAACGCGTAATTTCACAACAACAACAACAACAGCCCATTACGTCCACTGCTGGACATAAGCCTCTCCCATGATGGGAGGAATTTGCCGTAATCTCCATGCTTGGCAGGCGGATTGGAGATCGCAGTGATGAAAGACTAACAGAAAACGCTGCTGCCCATTCTCTGGTCTACGGAGGCGCAAGGTGTTCTGCCTCAGACATTAGTCGCCTTATACGACACCCGTGAGTGTAATGGGTTGGTTCTATTCTACTCTGCCGGATACCACACGGCTTACGCGTAATTTAGAGCTGTCAAATTTAATTGGAACTAATATTTCTATACAAATGAAGGGTGCACGTAAAAATATGTCTACTAAAAACACGGTGAAGCGCAAAACATAAACTAGTTTGACATCTCTAACTTAGTTCATAGCTATAGCCGTCCTTTTCTCGCACTTCCTTTTAGTAAAAGATAGCAATCGCCTAAATTAAGTTTAGTTTGTGCACAACAGAATCGACACGATTGTCACCTAAACGTTTGTTATTATAACTGAAACAAATTTAGGTTTTTACCGTTTTCAATCATATTTTTTTACTAATATGCACACTTTTTGTTCAAAAAAAAAACTGGAAATTAGGTCAATAAAAATGTTAAATTTAAAAGTAAAACACAAAGGAACTGATAAATGGAGATATTTATTGAAACATATCAATATAGCACATATAATATACCTAAAGAAAAAATAAAACTTTTTTGCCAAAAATAAAACCGACTTCAAAAAAAACAACAAACAAAAAAAACACAAAAAGAAAAGGACAAAAAAATACACTAAAAGAAAAACAAAAAAAAAACACTAAAACAAAACCACAAAATAGTGAAAAATAACTTTAGCTTCAGAAACCGGTGAGAAAAACACCAAATCAATCAAAGGTCAAGCTTCAGAAGTCGGTGACCTTGTTTAATTGATTTAGTGTTTTTGTCACCGACTTCTGAAGCTTGACCTTTGATTGATTTGGTGTTTTTCTCACCAGCTTCTGAAGCTAAAGTTATTTTTCACTATTTTGTGGTTTTGTTTTAGTGTTTTTTTTTTGTTTTTCTTTTAGTGTATTTTTTTGTCCTTTTCTTTTTGTGTTTTTTTTGTTTGTTGTTTTTTTTGAAGTCGGTTTTATTTTTGGCAAAAAAGTTTTATTTTATTTTTCCATTTTTAGTTGTAATATCCTATACTTACAAATATTTGCTATGCATTCATTGTACATGGTTAACAATACATGTCATGGTAATAGGCTTATCCCCAATAAATGGAACATAACATGCCATAACTGTCGAAATCTGGGTGTACTGTACACTTCTATGTACCCCTCAGAGCAAACAGGTGTAATGTTACGTCATGATGTTGTTTAAACAATGAACATCCAACCGATTGGAGCTATCACAACAGATTTGCCGTCTATTTTTGAAGAGTTCCATTGTATATCTCCGAAGATCAGCATCAGATCGTCACCAAATTAAAATGGGACCACCTCAGGAGTATACTCTTTCAAGTAAAAAAAGAATTTTGAAAATCGGTCCACAAATGGGAGAGAAATCAGGTAAATTGTACACTTCTGCGTACCCCCTCAGAGCATACAGGCGTGATGTTCCGTCATGATATTGTATAAACAATAAAAATCCAAGCGATCGGAGCTATCATAAAAGATTTGCCGTCTATTTTTGAAGAGTTCCATTGTATATCTCCGAAGATCAGCATCAGATCTTCACCAAATTAAAATGGGACCATCTCAGGAGTATACTTTTTCAAATAAAAAAAGAATTTTGAGAATCGGTCCACAAATGGGAGAGAAATCAGGTAAATTGTACACTTCTGCGTACCCCCTCAGAGCATACAGGCGTGATGTTCCGTCATGATATTGTATAAACAATGAACATCCAACCGATTGGAGCTATCACAACAGATTTGCCGTCTCTTTTTGAAGAGTTCCATTGTATATCTCCGAAGGTCAGCATCAGATCTTCACCAAATTAAAATGGGACCACCTCAGGAGTGTACTCTATCAAATGAAAAAAGAATTTTGAAAATCGGTCCACAAATGGGAGAGAAATCAGGTAACATACATAAAAAAAAAAAAAAAAAATACATACACACAAACATATAACCTCCGCCTTTTTTGAAGTCGGTTAAAAAATGGGTCCCATTACAGTTAGGTCATACTGGTCGTACTTATTTCAAACTAAAACCCGTGTGGCACAAGAGATGTAAGTGCGCGCGTCGATTGTTTTAATGATATGAAATTAAGACACATACCCACCACGGCGCGGCGGCGCACGGATAGGCTACTCACGTGTGTTATAGATCGCTACCTCAAATGGCTTAGCATGATCTTCCGTTACGCCTAAAATACTGCAGCATTAATTTTGAAATAAATATATGGTAAAGTTGAGGATTAATGCTAAGTACTATGTGTTAGGTTTCCGGATTTTACTAGTCAATTTCCTATGTTTTCAGAAAGAATTTTGTTTATAATGTAAAATATTAAATGCTTTATATTTTATTATGTTAACTGGTAACATTGATTCCGTAAGAATGGCAATATTTCTATCATTTGATTTGTAAAATGTTTGGCGCGAGAATGAAGCGGTTCTCTGATTGGATCACGAGACTGACGTGGCGTGAAGTCATGAGCCAATCAGGGCGCTGGATTTTCCCTCCAACGGCAGGAATCTTGGTCAGGAGCCCGAGCGGGCAAGTAGGGCATTCTGGACATTCTGGTGCTGAACGTCGAAGACAATTGACAATTATTAAGAAGTCTTGAAACTGTACCCGTGTTAATGTGTCAAAGTGTAATGTGAAGTAATTTGTTAGACTCAATGTATCTGTTTGAAAAGAGTAACCATGGAGTTTCTTGCCGGTTCTTCTCCATGGAAACTACCATGCCGAACCGTGCAATGTGCAATGTGAAATAAAATAGTGTATCGCATCCAGTATGTTTTCATAGCACGAAACCCGTCTTCTGCCCACATAAGCTCGAGCCTAGCTAATAACTACATACAACTATATATGTGTGACGAAAATACGATTCCATAAACTTTTCTCGATAGAATAAAAATCCAAAGTTACCTCCAAATCGAACAATAAACCGCTGTTATTCAAAAAGTACTTCAAATTAGATCATGAAACTTTCCATACTAACTGATCTAACTATAAAACAGGTCTGATGTGTTTTATTTTTTCCAAAAGACGAAAATTTGATTCTAAAAAGAATTCGACCTGCAGTGACTGACGTTTCAACCACTTTGTAGTGCAAGCTGATTAGAACGTTATTCTAACAGTATTTCAAACGAAGTTTGAACCACCACGAATAGAGTTGCTACTTTTGCTCGGGGAACCGCCTTAATGGCGGCTCGGAAGTTAGCTGCAAGTGACGGTCTGCTCATTATACAGACAAAACGATGCGTCATCTGCGCCCCGTTGATACCTAAAATTGTTGTCTGCGCAGCTTTACATAAGATGTTCCAAATCGCTATAAAGTTTAAAGCGTTATTCCTGCGCACACCGTCACTCGCAGCTAACTTCCGAGCCGCCATTAAGTTTGAACCGAACTATAAAAGCTTCGCTTTGCAACAAAATGCAGGTAAATGTAAATGTGTCCACTGCAAACCACGGACACGCTATACATAAATTCAAGTGATTAGTACATGCGTGGCTTGCTCGAATAAGGCGATCACATAGCTCAACGCTGACAACGCCATGCACGCTGTGCATGCGGTACACACTATTAACACGAATATTAACCCACGACTACAGATACCGTATACTGACCACCACTAAGCTAATTTTTGCTTGCATTCGCAACAGAAACGCTCTCTAGCCCCGCCCCGTTGACTTCGTATAGATGAATGAAAAGATACCGAATCGGCCGAGCGCACTGACGACGCACGCCAAACGATAGTTATTGTTATTTTGCGCGCCAAAGTTGACACTTTCCTAACAGGCCCAAACTTTAAGGGGGCGTGGCTCGGCACCGCCGCATGATTAAAGCGAAAAAAAATTAAACTGGTCAGGCGGAAAAGACCACGATAGTACATGTATACATATTCTTGGTAAAAAAACGTGCGTAGCCTCTCCGTGCGCCGCGGTGGGCCACGCACGGTACTGTTGGTCATAGTTGTAGGTGTTTAGTGTTTAGGTACTGCAGAGGAAACGTAGATCCACGTTGTCAAACAAATGAATCCACGCAGCTAAAATGTGACGCGTGCCCGTGCACAGCGTGCGCCGCGGTGGGTTTGCGCCTTAAGCCCTGCAGGCCTATTACGTATCTGCGTTGACAGCTCGAAATGATAGTAACTGGGCTCAGTGTCCATCAATTAACTGTCAAAAGGTTAGTTTCGTATTATGTATGACCAGTCGCGATCAAATATGACGTCATTGGTTGTCATCGTAGCTGATAGTCACCGTAACTCATTTTGACAGACGCTTTTGTATAGATATTTATATTATTTCGATTATGTAAGCATAGTGGACAACAAATTGATGAGATCTGAGTTTGAAGTGGCTTTCGTGAAAGACGTTACACCGTGCCCTGTTAATCACCGTAAAGTGACATCCACTCAGTGTGATACGTAATACCTATAATATGACATTCACGGTTGTCATCAAAGTTCGGTGTACAACCGAAGCTTGATAGTCACTGGATATCAGAAAGATACGTAATAGGCCTGCTGTGCGGAACGAAAGACGTAAAGTGCGAGCGGCGATTGTTTGTGATTGTTTATCATTTGCATCTCTAACTTATCATATGAAAGTTGCAGTTTTTGGGTGTTTTAGTGAGTACAGTATATATGTACAGTGAGTATTGTATGTAATGCGAGTTTTCTGTAGTCAATAGTTTATTGAACAACTGAATTAACAATGTCACCACCCCCACAAAGTGAAATTTGGATTTTTTATGAACAAGATGAAAATGACAAGGATTAAGGCTCATTGTAAAACATGCAATAACTGCACTAAAACGTGTCGTTACAGGTAGTCAGTTGCCGAAAGTCTGACAACCAGTCTTACCAAGGGGTATCGTATTACCCAGTTCTAAATTTGAAACCTTCGCTTCCGATTTCGGTTCCGATATAACCACTTCCGTCAGTGTGGATGCACTGGGATACTGGTGCCGATTCCCTTGTTCACAAACTAAACTAAATTTAAGTTGAATGCATCTTTATCTTTCTATTTCATTATGAAAAGGACAGAAGATAAATATTAGTTTAATCCTGTCAAATTAGTCAGCACCTGACGTAATTTGATGTAATTTTAGTAGTCAACTTTTTAATCGCGTCTAAAACTTGTATGGCGCTGATTCATTTGACAGAACATAACTACAATTTATCTTCTGTCCTTTTCTTAATGAAATAGAAAGAAAAAGATGCACTGAACTTAAATTTGGTTTAGTTTGTAAACAAGGGAATCGGCACCACTATCTTTATGTAAGCACCCAGTCATTTCACCGTTATAAATTTTACTTCCGCCTTTGCATCGCTTTTAAAATCACTGTGAGCTTTATTTTCTTAGCAATAAGCTAGATGTTGAATTGCTATCAGTCACAAAGCCATCAAAATTGTTGTGGTCTACATGAGTAAACAGTAGGTAATGCATTCAGCTCTTTATTTTGAATCATAATCGAAAAATTTGAGCGACTCGTGAGCCAGCTGTTCACTTCCTGCCTAGCTACAGAGTTCATCGAACTCGTCGTGGCGCTTACCGTTCGCTACGTCCGTTTTACCACGGTAACGATACATTGCGTAAGAGGAAATAAAACAAATCAAATTTATTGGAGGGAATAACGTTCCTGAAATAATTTCAGTCACAAAGCCATCAAAATTGTTGTGGTCTACATGACTATACAGGGTGTAGGTAAGGGTGCGTTCAGCTCCTTATTTTAAAGCATAATCGAAAAATTTTAACGACGCCTGAGCCACCTGTTCCTGCCAAGCTACAGAGTTCATCGAACTCGTCGTCGCGCTTGCCGCTCGCTACGTGTGAATTGCCACGGTACATGTATCGTACATTGCGTATGAGTAAATAAAACAAATCAAATTTATTGGATTCCCATAACGTTCCTGAAATAATTTCGTGTACCGTTCATCTTAGTATGATATACTGAATTCACTCCATCAGTCTGCGGAGGACTGTCACTTACACCCTGTTTTGAGGTGACTGTTGTACGGTAGGTGTCAGAAGAAAGAACAGAGACTTACCCCAAATTTTATCGTATTGCGTCCCATTCTAAACGCCCACTTTGACGTAAGTTTTGTATTGAGAGCCTAACGTTCAAACCACAGATATTAGGCACACCTAGATAATGCAAGCATTATGATCCGTATGAAAACCAAACGTGCTATTTTTTGACTACCTACCATGACTTCTTAGCACTATTTAGTTGTTATACAAAATAGACTACGTTTTTGTTCTCTAAACGTCTAGAATGAATTCTTGAGTTGTAACGTTGTTGTTTTAAACAAAAGAGCCTGCTTTGCCTGCCGGTTCTCTCATAGATTTTGTATAGCAATAGCAATGTGACATCACTGTTTATTCAACTCAATGACTCAACTATTAATTGATGTCAAAGCAACTAAAAATCGAATTTGGCAATTAATTAAAAATAGATCGGGTTTTCAGGCCCAAAATAAAGTGTTTTTTTAGAGATGTCTTGGAATTATTCATGGTGTCATTACCATCGCCATAGAAGTTGTGTGTCTATGGTTTATCAATCATAAAGCTTATCCTCATCCGTGTCGTATTGAGCATTAATAAGACTAGTGAGAGACTTCTTATCAGTCATATCCGGTTCCTTCAGAAGCTTCGGCTGTCTCGGGTTGTAAAGACTTGCCTCTGAGTTTTCGCTGTCCGGGTCTATGGTCATTCGTTCTACAGTGACTTTTATGTTGTTCAGTAGTTTGGCTTTCTCTGTAAAAAATTAGTTATATATGATTAGGCAACAGCTTCTTGTTCCTTACCGTGTAGTTAGTGCCTAAACTGCACCCCCAGCCAAGTTGACAATCTACAATCGTTAACGCTAGTAGAAAACAATTCAAATGAATGGGAATAGATATGAGCGCCGCGCCGGCACGCCGCCGTCGCCGTGAATTCATGTCGACGCGTCGTCGCCGAGTAAAGCGCGCGGCGCGCCGTCGCAACGAGTCGCAACTTGCTTTCTCGCTCGCACGCGCGGCCCTACCGCATAAGTGCTCATTTACGGAGACGCGGCGCGTCGTGCGGCGCGTTGTGCGGCGCGTTATGCGCCGTGTTGCGCGTTTTCCCGTTTACGGAGAGGCGGTGTCATCTGCGATATATTTGTATTTGCGCGTGTGAAGCCACGTGCACCACCGCGGCCAACGCAACGCTGCATTTCAGTAAACGCGCGTAAAATTGCTTCTCCGTAAACACTCCCATACATACCTAGTCAATCGTCATATGTATTATTATGTTTGAATTGATACCTACTACTTAAAATACTTATATTTTTTTTTTAATAGTTTGTATTAAATAGTGCTCTAATTAAAAAAACTCGGTTTCACTTCAACTCAAAATGCTGAAATTATTATTTTTCAGTAAACGTGATCTCCAATTATTATTTAGAAGACTGTAAACTTTATTTTTGTAACAACAATATGGTTTTCTTTGTTATTTTTAAGAAATCTCTCCCTGATAAAAAAAAAAAACTAAGGCAAACGGCCGGCCATGCCGCGCCGCCGCGACGCCGCCGCCGCCGTGCAAATTTCCTGGCTACGCCGCCGCCGCGGAATTGGCCATCGGCGCTCATATCGGGAATGGCATCATCTCGACGTTAAATCTCGTGATCAACACAAACGAATAAAAAAATTCGTAGACAAGTTTACATCGTTCAAAATGATAGAATAGAATGTTATCGTTTCCTACAATGTTGATCGCTAATTTTTTTTTGTAGGAACGCTCACCATAGACTAAAGTGTAGGTTTTTTCTACAGACATTAGAGAACGAGCGATTGAATCAGTCGTGTCAACTTGGCTACCAATTTAGCGCTTTCTACAATCGCTTACGTCGAGGCGTTTACGATTGTAGAAAGAGAATCGATAAGAAACGTTAGTAACTTGGCTAGGGGTGCTGGTGTCAGATTTTTTATGCCGTCCATGGTTCTCTGACTTGGTTTTACATGCTGTCGAGAAATATTTGTCAGGCAACAGCTAGAATGTTTATAAAAGTATTTATAGACATTCTAGCTGTTGCCTTAGTATTTGTTGTTATAGCGGCAACCGAAATACATAATCTGTGAAAATTTCAACTGTCTAGCTATCACGGTTCATGATACAGCCTGGTGACAGACAGACGGAGAGTGGAGTCTTAGTAGTAGGATCCCGTTTTTACCTTTTGGGTACGGAACCCTAAAAATCACGGGTCGGTATGTTCGTACACTCTTGTCTCCGAAACCATACAACAGATTTCAATGAAATTGTGTTTCGACAGAGGTGTACCTAACTCATAATAGGTACACCCACATTTCGCCAGATAAGGCAATAAATAAAATAAAATAAGAAAGCCTTTTATATCTTAAATTAAGTAAATAAATTAAAATTATAAAAGATTACATTGTTAGATTTCATTATAACATTATTATTATTAGATTTTATTGTTACATTATATTATTAGATTAACTCGACTTTTATTTTATACTTTTATTAAATTAAGTTACATTATATTATATAGAGATTTTTTTTTTTTTAAATAATTAAATTAAATACAAAATCAAATAATTTCACAGCAAGAACCCCTTTTTAGGTGAAGGGGTCCTCCAGAGATTGCCAAATGTCCCTGTTGCATGCTACTGAAACCCAGCGTCGACCAATTATGTGTTGACGCCGCGCGCGTCTCTGCCCATCGTGCTTGCGGTCTGCCTCTCTTTCTGTAGCCGGCTGGTCCTGGCCATACTGTGGCTCGAATAGTCCACCTGTCGTCGGTCAGTCTCGCCACATAGCCCGCCCATCTCCATTTTAATTTGAGTGCGTGACTCAGGGCATCAATAATGCCCTCATAATGTCTTCTCGTGGATTATTGTTTTTATGTTGTTTTTGACCTTCTGAGTGAATTTCCAAGTTTGGCAAGCATATGTCAGGGAGGGTAAAAGGCATGCATTCATCACTTTTCTTTTCAGTTTTATTGGAAAATTGCCTTTCAGTACTTCTTTACAGCTCCGAAACTTGTTCCATGTTTTTTTAATTCTCCTGTCTACTTCTTGATTATTGTTTTGTGCGCTAAATGAAATTTGTTTTCCTAAATATATGTAGTTACTCACATATTCTAGTTGGACATCTTCAAGTTTGATAGGTTCGTGGCTGCTGCTTGTCATTACTTTTGTTTTATTTCTAAGCCTACTTCCTTGCTTGCATTATGCAGAGTGGATATCATGTATTGTATGTAGGTCTTTATGATTATCAGCTAAAAGAACAATATCGTCGGCGAACCTTAGATGGGAGAGGCTTTTTCCTTTGATATTGATTCCCAAGTTTAAATACTGGTATTCAGCTGCATCCGGTAAAACTGGAAGCCGACCCCAACATAGTTGGGAAAAGGCTAGGCAGATGATGATGATGATGATTGATTCCCAAGTTTCTCCAGTTTAGACTGCCTCTAGCACGCTGCTATGAAAAGACGAGGTGAAAGGGGGTTGCCTTGCCTGACCCCTCTTTCTATTTTTATAGGTGGTCCTTTGTCTTCCAATTGTACTCTACTGTAACTGTTCTCATATAGGTGCTTCAGTATGTTTATGTATCTTTGGTTGACGTTTTGTGTAAGTAGAGTTTGCCAAATAGCAGAGTGTACAATCGTATCGAATGCTTAATGTTATGGCAATAACACTTTGCCTGACCTGAGAATCGAACACCGCCGCGGTAGACCGCCGGTATAAAGCCGGTCTAGCAGAATCATAATATGAATCACGTTAAAAATTAGAAATTCTTAAAATGGACCAACCAAGCACACTAGTCGGCTTATAAAATAAATAAGTAGCTATCAATAATGTACCTGGCAGACAGCTTGTCGGACACGGACATATCGATGAGACATCTGGACTGGTGATGCGAATGTTAGCGTATGAATGCTTCATCACAATATTCTCTTTGTCACAGCCACATCGACCACACGAACCCTTCTTTTTTACGACTTCTTTTGTCGAGTATATACCTGGAAAAGGTTTTGGCTTGTGAAAACCTCGACCATACTTTGGGTCCAACTTCCAACGGCAGGTCACGCATTTACGTTACGTTTAAACCCCACGTTCGTTCTAAGGCTTCAGGCAGGCGCGTTACTTTGTGTAACTTATTTCATCACTACTGCTCATAAAGGAAAAGTGGAGGAAAACAAAACCTAAATCAATCAGTATTTGCCAGATCAAAAAATTCAAAGTCATGTGACATCTACCAACCCGCATTGGGCCCGCATGTACACTCCTGCTAGCAGAGAGGAAGCCTGTATCCCAGCATTGGGTACATTTAAAGCTGTGAGACCTTCCACTAGGTGGACCGATGACCTGATGAAGGTTACGGGGATACGCTGAATGTGATTCGCTCAGGGCCGGTCAAATGGCGACAATTTGGGAGAGGCCTATGTCCAGCAGTGGACGTCTTTCGGCTGAAATTGTAATGATAAAAGCTGTGAGAAAGTTATTTTAATCACCTCTTTCATCTTTGTTAAGTACTAGAGGAATATCAAGGCCTGCTGTTCCAACTGCAGTTCTATCAGCGTTCCTTCTTCCGCCTGAAACTTTGGGGACTCTTCTACCGCTCCTTACTCCTGTAACTACAGGCATATCTACGCCTACGGTTCCACCCACAGGCTTTCTTTTCGTGCCAGGCTTGATAGATGCCAGAGCCTAAAAAAAAACATAAAAAATGCGGAGCAGTCTTTGGGGACTGCCGATAGAAGTGAAAACTAAGTAACTTGTGAATTGTATCGTCAAGCTGTTTAATTACTAGACTACTACAACAGCCCATAACGTCCACAGCTGAACATAAGCCTCTCCCATGATGGGAGGAATTTGCCGTAATCTCTACGCTTGGCAGGCGGATTGGAGATCGCAGTGATGAAAGACTAACAGAAAACGCTGCTGCCCATTCTCTGGTCTACGGAGGCGCAAGGTGTTCTGCCTCAGACATTAGTCGCCTTATACGACACCCATGAGTGTAATGTGTTGGTTCTATTCTACTCTGCCGGATACCACACGGCTTAGCTTGATTATTATTTTTTAATTATTTTTGGTTTGTAAAAAAGAGTTTTTTTTTTCTCACCGTTTAAACCTTCCCTGGACTATGACAAACATTTCAAAATCAAAATCATTCAAATCGGCCCAGTCGTTGTCGAGTTTTAGCGAGCACTTTAAAAACGAATGATGACGCGGGTTCCATGATTTTCGTTCACCCAAAAGTGCTCAACGCTCCTAACACTTCAAAAACATTTTTTTGGCAAAAACCACAAGTCATTATTATCTGCCTAGCCTTTTCCCAATTCTATGTTGGATTCGGCTTCCAAACGATGCGGCTGAATACCAGTATATTACATGGAGCGACAGCTTATTTGACCTCCACAACCCAATTAGTATTAAGTAATATTTTTTTTAGATGTTTCAGAAATTTACAGGCCAGTACGATATCCCTTGGTAAGACTGGTTGTCAGACTTTCGTGCCACTGGTGTCGATACTGTTGTGCACAAACTAAACTTAATTTAGGCTATTGCTATCTTTTTCTCTCTAATATAGCCAGAAAGAGACGGACGTAATTTAGAGCTGTCAAATTTAATTAGAACTAATATTTTTAATGGTGTTTTTCCCCACGGACTTAAAAGAGATCGGAAATATAATTCTTAGTCTGAAATCTAGTTGAGCTGTTGGCTATGACAACATTTCTACCAGCATTTTGAAGAGATATAGACATATTCTCATTTCTCCAATCTTATTTATCTGCAACCTCGCTATTGACTCTGGCAAATTTCCAAATGCCTGGAAAATAGCTGAGATTCGCCCATCTTCAAAAGTGGCGATGGAGCCTGTGTCAACAACTATATACCAATTTCTATCTTTCCGGCATTGTCTAAGATTCTAGAAAGGATCATGAAAAATCGCCTGGTCGACTACCTGGAAAACAATTCACTGCTATGTCCTTCCCAGTACGGCTTTCGATCTGGCCTGTCGACCAGCGATGCCATTCATGATCTTACTAAGTTTGTTTCTGATAAACTGGATGTGAATAAAAAAGTCATTGTAATCTTCATGGACCTGGCCAAAGCCTTTGACACAGTCTCCGTCCCACTGTTGCTGAAGAAATTAGAGAACATTGGTGTAAGGGGTACACAGCTTGAGCTTTTTTCTGACTACCTCACCAACAGATTCCAGAGAGTCAGGGTGAATGCATGGACTAGTACTGACCTTCCCGTCGTGCATGGCGTGCCACAGGGTAGCATTCTCGGTCCCCCATTATTTCTGACTTACATCAACGACCTCTGTGAGCTCAAGATGCCTGGTGGAACGATCATAACTTTCGCCGATGACACAGCGCTTTTGTTTGAAGCTGACACCTGGCCCGAAGTATACTGCTATGCGCAGACAGGCTTTAATTTAGTGTTGTCATGGCTAGCTAGGAATAAACTCGCTCTCAATGTGGATAAGACAAAATATATTTCCTTTTTCATCAAAAAACCTTCTTGTGCACTTGATAATTTCAAAATTACCGCTCATACATCCTCGTGCATTTCTTCCCATAGTGTTCACTGCTCGTGTCCCCAACTCCAGCGTACAGAATCTATCAAGTACCTGGGAGTTATTCTAGATAGCACTCTCAGCTTCCATCAACACATAAATTCTCTTTCCTCAAGAATCCGGAAATTAATGTTCGTTTTTAAAAATCTTCGACATGTTGCGGTGCGGCCACTGGCGTAATGAGAACAGTTTATTTTGCGTTGTGCCAATCGCTGATGTCTTACTGCATAACGGTATGGGGTGGTGCCACTAAAACATCAATGCTCAGGATTGAACGTTCGCAAAGGGCCGTTTTAAAGGTCAGTAATTTCTTGCCTTTCTTATTTCCCACCAAAGAACTTTATGAGCAAACTGGAGTATTAACTGTACGGCAACTGTTTATCTTAAACGCAGGCATTCTTCTCTTCCATAGAATCCTAGTATTTTTGAGGGAAAGCGACGTAAACACGCAGTTTGTCCTACTACTCAGTTCCACACCGCTTTCTCCCGTCGGCATTTTGGTTTTCTTGCAAACTATTTGTACAACAAAATTAATAAAAGTCTGTCAGTTTATTCACTACCAAATAAGCATTGCAAGATAAAAGTCTCAACCTGGTTGCAAAAATTAGACTATGACACTACAGAGCAGTTACTTCTTGTACCCTCGTAATATTTAATAATCATTTCCTAGGTCACGACACATTTACGCCCACACTCACCCTACCTCTCCTCACACACTTCACTTGCACACATCACCTACTCACTTCACCTGCACACTTCACAGGACACTTACTTCACACCCATTACACTACACCATATCTATTTTTATTTTTTGTGTTAATTAAGTTAGTCTGCTTTTTTCCCTTCTGCAATAAATCATTTACCTATGTATTCAAATTAGCTATTATATTATTTGTAAATTACATTTAATTCGAGGTGAGAGCCTAGGGATCCGTCACACACACAGGGTATCCTAGTATGGACGCCAGTCTCTCACAAAGGAACATACACACATCAAAAGTATCTAGGGATCAACATATATTTTTGCAATAACTTTTCTCCTGATTGATATTCATTAAAATTTTCTTTAAGGATTCATCAAATAAAGTGTTTTCGTTTGTCACAGTAACGATAAACCAAGTCACCTTTGCATTAATAAAGAAATTTGCCATTTTCCTAATAAAGGGATTTTTGACATTTGAACCACTAACATTAAAGTTCGAAAAAATGACTGAAAACACAGTTTTCTTTAAAATTTTATTGGGTAACTTAAACAATTAATAATCCGTGTTTCTACCGCGAACACTAACAACACAAGAACATCGGTTTGGCATACTCAAAATGAGTTCATCCAAATCACGCTGTGGAATGGCCGCCCATGTTCGTTGCAACAACAAAAAAAGGTCTTCTTGCGACTGGATACCCTCCATATTCGGCAGAGCTCTTCTCTGTAGCATATCCCATGCATGCTCAATCGGGTTCAAGTCTGGCGACTGAGCAGGCCAGGGCAAGACATTGATGTTAGCTGCGGCGAGAGTCTGTCTTACAACTCTTGCGGTGTGCGGTCGTGCATTATCATGCATTAACTGAAATAAGGGACCGATTTGCACTTGTAGAGGAACGATGACGTCTGATACAATCGTCTCAGCATAAATTTGAGCGTTGAGGTTGCCTCTGATCCAAATCAACTCAGTTCTTCCGCCGATCCAAATACCCGCCCATACCATGATGGTTCCACCACTATAAGGATGGACTTCCTGGCAGGATTTTAATCGCTGTTGGCGTCCAGGGGTTCTCCAGTGTCGTATACGTCTTGTATCCGGTCTCATACCAAAACGAGACTCATCAGAAAAGCACACGAAACGCCATTGTTCTTCTGCCCAATTTCTGTGTTCAAGAGCCCATTGATATCGAATCCTACGATTGTGCATTGCTATAGGTGGTACCCGTAGCGGTCTTCGGGAATGAAGGTTCACTTCATGCAAGCGGTTTCTGACTGTTTGGTCGCTAATTAAGTTCCCTGAAGAGTGATGAAGCCTCACGGCTAACATCATGGCGGTTATTGTTGGAGCTCTTCGAGTTAAGATTTGAATGTATCGGTCTTGTCTCCGTGTGGTGCAGCGATACCGTCCTCCATGGCGCTCAGCCACGGTACCAGTGCTTCGGTAACGTGTCCAAAGTCGACTGATAACACTCTGACTTGTATTCAGAGCTAAAGCTACAGTACGTTGCCGGGAACCAGCTTCTATCATTCCCACGGCTCTGAGCATTTCTTCCCTGCTTAAATGACGTCGCCGCTCCATAATAACGTTGGTTTTAATCAGTAGTAGGGAAACAGTAGCACTAATAATGTCTTCAATGCGTTGTATGTTTTTATAGGGAAAATATTGACAGCTTATTTTCATCTTTTACTCGAATTTGATTGAGAGTTCCTGATTCAAATTATGAAATGCACCAAAAAGGATCCATATAAATTTATAAAATCATAAATTTATTACAAAGCCACATCTCAATCTCAAGAAATCCGCATAAAAATGCTTGATCCCTAGACACTTTTGATGTGTGTATATTATGCACTATGTTAAGAAGTCATTGTTACAACTAAATTTAAGAAAACTATGTGAACCTTTGTGAAGAGAAAAAAATAAAGACATTGTATTGTATTGTATTTCCATACAAATGAAGAGTGCACGTAAAAACATGTCGACTAAAAATACGGTGAAGCGCAAGGCATAAACTAGTTTGACATCTCCAACTTAGTTCATAGCTATAGCCATCCTTTTCTCGCACTGCATTTTAGTAAAAGATAGCAATAGCCTAAATTAAGTTTAGTTTGTGCACAACAGAATCGACACCATTGAATAAGTAGTCAGTTGATAAGTAAAGATCTTTGACAGTCGTTAAGTAAAGACTGTCAAAGATCTACAAATGACAGCTTTCCGAGGCTTGGAGGAAACTCGGTATGTAATGGTGGTCATACTGGTCACCCATCCACGAAACTTGATGGAAACTTGACATGCTACACGTGTATTGTTTGTGCTTGTTAATAAATTTGTATTGTATATTTACATTAGTATTGTATATTGACATTAGTATTGTTTAATGACATTAGTATTGTATATTGACATTAGTATTGAGAAACATTGTGTAATTATTGTTTTCAGCCTATGTCTTGGTATTTTATTGACATTTTTATTTTTGTGTTATTTAGTTTTTTTTTTTTTTATTGTTATTAATTAGGTATTAATTAATTTGAGTATGCGATTCCTTATAATTGATTTTATTTTTTACTTTTGTACGCTCTCAAATAGCGCACTCTTTGTAGCCTTAATACCATTATTATTGTACCTATGTTAAACAAATGAATAAATGACTTATGACTTATGACGAACCAACCTAGGCAAGCGCGGCTTAATCTGAAGATCGCCCCAAGTGGCTGTTATTATTTATCCTAGCTGCTTGTAACTAACGGAAATCCTAATAAAACATCCCACTGCTGGGCATACCTATATCTCTCCCCTTGATAAATGATGTTTATTTTGCAAGTAGGTTTTTACAAACACTTTTACACGTCTTTTTTTTAAACTAGATGGGGCCGGTGTTTCGTACCTGACTACTCTGAGAAGAAACAGCGAAACAAACTCAGAGATCATAGTCTCTTTTGAAGTCCAGACATAATCTTGCTCAATTCACATGAGGACTACCTATGCAGATTAGTGTTTGAGATGGTCTTTTGAAGAAAGAACCACTCAGATTTGAGTGGACCTGTCTATGACTTCCAGTTGTTACGATCTAGGGCTAATGTGGACGTTATAGGGTCGTTGGTTATGTCCAGATCGCCCCGCCTTCTTCTACGAGGTCTGCCGCGACGCCTTATTGATGGCTCAGAGCTTTAGAAAGTGTGTTAGTTTTGAGCTCCCGATATTTCGACGATGTTGCAAGCGTCATGATCGCGGGTTAACTGACACATTTTACATTTGTAGTATAGTTATGAACCGTGAAAGCTTAAAACAGTGTCAGTAATCTATATCTACACTAATATTTTAATTAAAGAGCAAAGATTTGTATTTTTATAATTTTGTATGTAACGAATAAACTTAAAAACAACTGGACCGATTTGAAAAATTCTTTCAGCAATGGATAGCTATATTAACAGCGAGTAACATAGGCTATATTTTATCCCCATACTCTGACGGGAGCGGGAACTACGCGGGTGAAACCGCGTGATGTCCGCTAGTTTGTGTTATAAATATAGCTACTACCGGGGTCTTTTCCGCCTGACCATTTTAATTTTTTTTCGCTTAAATCATGCGGAGGCGCCGAGCCACGCCCCCTTAAAGTTTGGACCTATTAGGAAAGCGTCAACTTTGGCGCGCAAAGTAACAATAACTCTCGTTTGGCGTGCGTCGTCAATGCGCTCGGCCGATTCGGTATCTTTTCATTTATTTTTTCTACACAAAGTCAACGGGGCGGGGCTAGAGAGCGTTTTTATGTTGCGAGTGCAAGCAAAAATGAGCTTAGTGGTGGTCAGGCGGGAGTGTCCTCGATAGTACATATTTTGATGAAAGTTGCTGCTGAGAGCAGCGGTGGCCCAGTGGTGGCGGCCGCGGCTTACGAACAGTAAGTCGTGCCGCCGTAAGCCCATTCCCTCTCATAGAGAGGAGGCCTGTGTCCCAGCAGTGAGAACATTAATAGGCTGATGATGATGAAAGTTAAATATGGACAAACCTTTTTAATGGAAGCGCCTATGCTTTTTTTCTCTACACCTGATAAAAGGGAACAAATGCACTCATCTACTGGACCTGTTCCTTCTATCATCTTCTTTGCTGACTCTTCGTCCAGTTTCTTGATTTGAGCGTAATCCATTTTGTAGTTTTGCTTTTTCGTTCAATTTTTTTTTATTGCTATTGGAATGGTTAAATTATAAAGCTGGTCAAATCGATAAAGGATGCGTCTGTGCTTATCGATTGTAATAAGCACGTTGAAGATTGAAGAGCAGTCGTGCTTGCGGACACTAGATTCAAGATTCTTAATTAATTGCATGAAATATGGTATGGTACATGATGGTCTTAAGAATAAAAGGTTTCACATATTTCGTTGACTTCTTTCAGCATGCAAACTTAGAAATTAAAATACTTTAGGTACACATTGTAGATAGGTACTTATAGTTTAGGTATTTAGTTAAAAATTTAACAAAACATTTAAGAAACATTAAATATTATCTTTGACAATAATATTATTTTATCATTAAAAATACTCGTGTGTAGAATATTATATAACTAAACTAGATAAAACTAAATAAAATAATAAAATAAATAAATTAAAAAACTAGAACTAGATAAACGAGACAGTGAAAGCAGGTATATTTATTGAATACTTACATTATTTTCTGTTTTAAAATAGTAGTTTGTTTAAATTCATCGCGTAATATTTCTATTTCAAATGTAGCTTATGTATGTCGGTAATGGGTATTCATTTTATGCTGTTTTTCTGCTTTTGACTTTTTTACCAAGTTCGTTCAATCTGCGAAACTTAAAGTCTTGAAATCACACTAATAATAAAGGCGAAAGTTTGCATTTGTGTGTTTGTTACTCTTTCACACAAAATTACTGAATGAATTTTGAGAAAATTTAGCACACAGATAGCGTGAAGTTCGGTAATAAATGCATGATTTTTTTTATCACTCTAAATAAAGCGTATTAACATCAGAAATAGTAAAGTGAAAATATTTTTTTTAATATCTATAAAAAATACTAAGTTATAAGCATTTGAAACTGCTGATTAGACAGAGAGATCCGATACAGCGAATGACGTCATTCGCTGCATCGATGTACAAAATCCATACTAAATTCCGTTTATCTAGAAAGAGATAGAAAGAAAAGTTTAAAAATGTACGTTTTAAAACTATTTTAGTTTAAAACTTTTGTGTTGTATGGCCGATTTATGTCTTGTTTTCGCTTTTTGTCATTTTTTTTGTAGTACTTTAACATTCCGTATCGAAATAAAAAAAAAGAAAATTTATGCATATTCCCAATGATATTATAAAGAAGATACGCCATGTTCATACTGAATGGCGTTCAGATATCGTTGCGAGTAATTTAAAACTACGACAGCGATAGATAATACGGAACGTATAAGATAGAAAAAGATAGCTAGCTATCAAAGTGCAACAATTGTGTCACTTTGTCCTCAACAATTTGTGCGTGCTAGTGCGATATCTACCTCTTTTTACTATATATAATATCATTGCATATTCCCTATTGTCCCACGAGATCATACAACCGGGATCTTTCTAGTACCGAACCTGGTGTCTGAGTTTTTATGGCCTCCGACTTGGCTTTACATACCGTCGAGAAATATCTCTCAGGCATGCTGGTTTCCTCACGATGTTTTCCTTCACCGAAGCAAGTGTTAATTATACAATACGCACATAAATCCGAAAAATCAGAGTCTTGTGTTTGAACTCGAGAGCTATGACTTGGTAGGCCGACGATCACACCATTAAACTACCACTGCTTACTACTCGGATAAAAGTATACTTTATATATGTTAATCTAGGTTATAAACCACCTGTGTGTCAAATTTAATCCAAATCTGTTCAGTAATTTTTGCGTGAGAGTCTACCAAACATTCATCCAACCTCAGATATGATTAAAAACATATAAAATATCTTGGACACGACACAAATTTTGTTAGAAACTAACACTTATAAGATTATGATACTGAAACATTTCGGTTTTTTTTTACCTATTGCATATTTTTAATGGTTTTCTTAAAAAAATAATATTCGGTATGACTTTTGAAAGATGGTTGTAGCAAGTTCTGAAGTTTATGAGGTGACATCAAAGAGTAGATAGAACTTATGGTTGACATGTCCGGTTTCTGTCAACATTTAAGTAGGTACACGAAAGAGTTTTAATTGAAGGCGACTACAGAGCAAAACGCGAGTTTTATAATGCAAAAAAGCACATGATTCACTGCACTAAACAAAACCAGAAAAATATATGATATTCTTCAGGATATATGCTAGTATGATAGTGTTTTGAAAACATAATACAACTAATTTCACTCGATAAAATAAAAACGCGAACTTATCTTTTTAGATTTCTGTTAACGAGTAAAAACCATACTAAAATACATGCAATCATTCTGATTTTTTTTGGCAAATAATTCTACAAGCAACATATTAGCATCATAGTGTTTTACTTTTTTAGTCCATCAATAGATTTTTTTTTTATCGCAAAAAAAAAACACTTATTTCGCACTATTCGGCCTGCAGTGACTGACGTAACAACCACTTTGTAGTGCAAGCTGATTAGAACTTTATTCTAACAGTATTTCAAACGAAGTTTGAACCACCACAAATAGAGTTGCTAATTTAGCTCCTGTAATCGCCTTATAATAAATGTTTGACGTGTTGCATTGACGCCAAGTACTAACAACAGCAAGAAAATGATAATAAAAGAAGCATCTATAAAACTTGCGGTTTGGCATCACACGTTACCTATTCCTCAAAGGCTGGAAATTCACCAATAGCACTTTACTTGATCTGGGGATCAAAACCAGTATCGTGGGATTACTGGTTTTACGCCCAGCAGCAGACTTGGATTGGCCATAACATGGGCAAATCGGGCAAACGCTCGATGGGCCCGTGTGGCCGACTTCTTTCTCTTATCGTATCGATTTTCCTTCCAATAACACTGTTTGAGCCCCGTAGGTGCTCACGTTTATTGCAGCAGTACAGGCGCTATACAGGTCGTCAAGAGTGCAGGTAAATGGACACCTGGGACACTCCGGCAGGTGGGGCATTGTTTGGTCCGGAGCGCCGCACTCGCACTTGGTGTTGGAAGAACCAATTATACCCCATTTTGCCTGGTTATGCCGTGCAGTGGCCGACTGATGGTCGACTTTCATTTGCTTTTTGAAAAAAAGTCAGTAAAATACCACCCTCTAATGTCGAGTCGAGGACCTAATTCAATTTACTCTTGGACTCTTTATCTGTAGTAATAGTCTTGCTTTCTAAGATATGGTACTCGCCACTATAACATGGGCAAGACTCATCACACGCACAGGTTCGACAGCATGAGCGTCGCCATGGGGGCAGGGGGGCAGCTTAACCTGCCGGGGTTGCGGGACTGTTCGAAAGAGATACCGTGGCCCCGGAACACAAAGGGTGATGAAGGAACATGGATGGGTTTTAATCAGTAAAAGTCTGAAACTCCCTCCTAATCCGCCCAGACCGGGAGGAGTCATTTGATGATTTCCAGATGCGAAAAAAAAGGGACGGGAAGGGAGCTTAAGGGTCTCTATTTTTTATGTGAAACATCTATAGGCGCAGGTAAAACCAAAAAATGGCGTCACCAACTGTCAAGTTGTCAACCAGGCCCGAACATTACCGACCTATTGAATTAGCTTATGATCTACATATTCACCACCGTTTACAACAAGCCAGCTGATCTCGGGGCACAGCGCTCGGTTACAATCTCGTGACTTTGAGTTTGATCCCAGTCTAAGGATATCCTTTTTGTGAATCAAGTCATTTTGTTTTATCAAATTTTTATATTTAATGAAAATAAATGATTATTAACGGCCACCACAGGAGACGCACCGGGCGTCAAAAAATTGTAACATTTTACTTTTTCATTAAATCATATTTAGTTCGTCGTAATCTGTTTTTTATGCATATTACTTGTACAAAATAATTTCGATGTTTTACATCTGCCAGGCGTGACAGCTCCCAATTTTTATTAGTACTCTGCAAATTTAGCTTTCTATTGGTGAAAAAATGGTTAAAATCGGTCCAGTAGTTTCGAAGCTTTTTCAGTACAAAAACAAAAAATTCTTTCCTCTTTACAATATTAGTAGGTATAGATATAGAATAAAGAGATTAAATCCATGGCTAAACTTAACGTCTTCGTCGCCTTACACCACGTATGTGTACTTAAAATTGATTGCAATACTAATAGTGCAAGTTAAGTGGTACAGACTATTTAGCGCATATTAAGTTAATGTAGAAATGTTGTACTCCATATAACTTGCCATAAAGCTCTTAGCGTTACGTGAAATTGATTTCTTTATTAAGTATATTGACATGAACGGGGTATACTTGGGATGCAAAAAAAGGAAAGCGCGTAGTCGGAAGTTTAGAGGTTTAGTTAGCAATAAAACGGATTCTTCTTTAACGTGTGCCTATAACCTGCTTTACTACTGATAAACAGAGGTATTAGACGATTCCGACTTCCCAAATAAACACTTGTGAATTTATTTATTGACTAATTAAGGAATGTGTTTAATTACTTAGATAAAACTGTAATGACATGTTTACCTAAACGACATATTATTATGTTGTATTTTAAATTGAATTATTATTTTCCATAATATAATCTATTGACATTTAAGCTTGTTTTATGTTCATTTTGTCCGCCGCCTTAGATTGGCAAAACCTATTGAACACATTTTAGACGATATACTATCTGGACCTAACCATAACCACCATAAACATGTTTCAAAAAATAAATGATTGATTGCTGTCAGAGTTTTTATGTCGCTCATGGGCCTCTGACTTGTATAAATATCTCTCAGGCATGCTGGTTTTCCTTCACCGAAACAAGTGATAATTATACAATACGCACATGTATCAGAAAAATCAGAGGTGCGTGACTTGGGTTCGAACTCGAGATCTTGGCAGTCCTACGGCGACGGTCACTATCACTGAGTGATAACGTTATTAGTAGGTACATCTAAGGGTCAGCTCACACCGAGACGCGACGCGACGCGACGCGGCGCGACGTTACTGAAAGAGCGCGCGGCGCCGCGATACGTATCGCAACGTTGCGAGGCGCATCGTAAAATCGTTGGCATCACGAGTCACGACGCCTCGCTGCGCAGCAAGACGCCGCGCGGCGCAGCGGAACGTGTCTACATTCGCCGCCTGCACCCGCCCCGCCCCGCGTCCACCCGCAGTCTAAGCGTAAGAGTATAGGTATTTGGCGGGAGATCGAGGAGAAGTTTTTTTTTTTGTGCAGCGCTACGACTGTTTGTATAATGTGACATCAAAATACTATAGTGACAGAAACGCAAAAAATAATGCGTGGGATCCATTTTGTAATAATCATAAAATTTATCTGGATAAGGGTCAGCTCACACCGAGACGCGACGCGACGCGACGCTGCGCGCACACTTTGCAAGAGCGCCTCAAAATATAACTTTATTTTCTACACGATAAGATACACATTTCATTGTGAGAATTTGAATACGTTAAACAATGCAGCGCTGCGCCTCGTGATGCCTCGCGGCGTAGAGCGACGCATCGCGACGCAGCGGAGCATCGCCGGTACGCGAAGTGTGCAAGATCGGCGCTGCACCTCACAAAGCAGCGCGACGCCGCGCGGCGCCGCGCAACGCCGCGCGACGCCGCGAGGCGCAGCCGAGGCGACTTGTCTCTACTATTTCCGTACAGACTTCGTGTAGAATTGATGCAGTTCGGTCGAGTGCTCGAGTGAAATTATAATGATAGACTGGGATCTTGTTATAATCGGACTTCTTGCAGAAGAGGAAGAAGAATACAAAAATAAAATTAAAAAGAAGACATCACACAGGAGTATTTGGGTGCACAATTTATGGAAAAATAGAATAATTCATGGTGAATTTCATACCTTGGCTTATGACCACATTGCCAATTATCCAGATAAATTTTATGATTATTACAAAATGGATCCCACGCATTATTTTTTGCGTTTCTGTCACTATAGTATTTTGATGTCACTTATACAAACAGTCGTAGCGCTGCACAAAAAAAATTAACTTCTCCTCGATCTCCCGCCAAATACCTATACGTCATTGTTAGACTGCGGGTGGACGCGGGGCGGGGCGGGTGCACGCGGCGAATGTAGACACGTTCCGCTGCGCCGCGCGGCGTCTTGCTGCGCCGCGCGGCGTCTTGCTGCGCAGCGAGGCGTCGTGATGCCAACGATTTTACGATGCGCCTCGCAACGTTGCGATACGTATCGCGGCGCCACGCGCTCTTTCAGTACCGTCGCGCCGCGTCGCGTCGCGTCTCGGTGTGAGCTGACCCTAAGGGTCAGCTCACACCGAGACGCACCGCGACGCGACGCTGCGCGCACACTTTGCAAGAGCGCCTCAAAATATAACTTTATTTTCTACACGATAAGATACACATTTCATTGTGAGAATTTGAATACGTTAAACAATGCAGCGCTGCGCCTCGTGATGCCTCGCGGCGTAGAGCGACGCATCGCGACGCAGCGGAGCATCGCCGGTACGCGAAGTGTGCAAGATCGGCGCTGCACCTCACAAAGCAGCGCGACGCCGCGCGGCGCCGCGCGACGCCGCGAGGCGCAGCCGAGGCGACTTGTCTCTACTATTTCCGTACAGACTTCGTGTAGAATTGATGCAGTTCGGTCGAGTGCTCGAGTGAAATTATAATGATAGACTGGGATCTTGTTATAATCGGACTTCTTGCAGAAGAGGAAGAAGAATACAAAAATAAAATTAAAAAGAAGACATCACACAGGAGTATTTGGGTGCACAATTTATGGAAAAATAGAATAATTCATGGTGAATTTCATACCTTGGCTTATGACCACATTGCCAATTATCCAGATAAATTTTATGATTATTACAAAATGGATCCCACGCATTATTTTTTGCGTTTCTGTCACTATAGTATTTTGATGTCACTTATACAAACAGTCGTAGCGCTGCACAAAAAAAATTAACTTCTCCTCGATCTCCCGCCAAATACCTATACGTCATTGTTAGACTGCGGGTGGACGCGGGGCGGGGCGGGTGCACGCGGCGAATGTAGACACGTTCCGCTGCGCCACGCGGCGTCTTGCTGCGCCGCGCGGCGTCTTGCTGCGCAGCGAGGCGTCGTGATGCCAACGATTTTACGATGCGCCTCGCAACGTTGCGATACGTATCGCGGCGCCACGCGCTCTTTCAGTACCGTCGCGCCGCGTCGCGTCGCGTCGCGTCTCGGTGTGAGCTGACCCTTATTGGCAATGTCCTCGACCGAACTGCATCAATTCTACACGAAGTCTGTACGGAAATAGTAGAGACAAGTCGCCTCGGCTGCGCCTCGCGGCGTCGCGCGGCGTTGCGCGGCGTCGCGCTGCTTTGTGAGGCGCAGCGCCGATCTTGCACATCTCGCGTACCGACGATGCTCCGCTGCGTCGCGATGCGTAGCTCTACGCCGCGAGGCATCACGAGGCGCAGCGCTGCATGGTTTAACGTATTCAAATTCTCACAATGAAATGTGTATCTTATCGTGTAGAAAATAAAGTTATATTTTGAGGCGCTCTTGCAAAGTGTGCGCGCAGCGTCGCGTCTTGGTGTGAGCTGACCCTAAGGGCTGCGCAGACGACAGACTATCCGTGACGCACTTTTTAGTCTGTGAAAATAGAACCTAAGCAATTATATGCAGTAACGCATACGACGCGCAAAAAGTCCGGCGGCCGAAAAATCCGTGTCATTCTGGCAGATCACGCCGCGCCGCACAAAAGAGCGCGAAAAAAATAGAAAGTTTGCTTCGACACGTGCTAACGCAGACGGCGTACACTTTTAGTATGCAATCTGCACTCATTACGGGACGACGTACGACGAAGATGTGCGTCGTGTGCGTTGAGTCTGCGTAAAATCTATTTTACGGACGTTTTTTAAAGACTTTTTGTATGCCATGCAGACATTTTGTGCGCCACAGACTCATCCGCACAAAAAGTCTGTCGTCTGCGCAGGCCCTTAGGGTCACTAACAGCCGTTTTCTTTAACTTACGTATAACTGTTGGTTAATATGCCTTCTTCCGTAGCTAACAGTGTTTCTATAAACAAAGAATATCCTATCCGCGTCACCTACCTGTCACTTGATTTATAGAAAAATAAAAAAAATAAAGCTTTTCTGTGACGTTTTGTTTCTAACCGTCCGTAAGCTAAATGTCAAACAGACAGAGATAGCAACCTACCGAAATCGGCTAGTAAAAGTCAAAGTCAAAGATCTTTATTGTGAGACAGTGTTTACAGGGGGTCTAAAATGGCCGCTTTATCAGAATCCTAATATGAATCACGTTAAGAAATGTAAATTCTTAAAATGGACTTTATAGTCATGTTCATAAAGTCCGTTTTAAGGATTTAATTTTTTAGTGAATTAAATTATGATTCTGCTAAATGTAAATTCTTAAAATGGACTTTATGGTCACGATCATAAAGTCCGTTTTAAAGATTTCATTTTTTTAAAGTGAAATACTTTATGATTCTGCTAAAGTGGCCTTTTTAGGCCCGCAGAGTTGTTATCAGGTTATTTGTGTGTGCGTTTGCACTGCTCTACCATGCTCGGCATACAATAGTTTTGTGATGTATGGGTACAAGGCGGTAGGCTCCCATATTTCATTTATTAGAGTTTTACCACCCTAACGCCATTTCTTTTGCCGTAATAAATATTTTGTACTGTACGGACGTGTTTAATTGTGCTCCTGCTAGATATCCATAAGTAGCCTAGATCACCTGGATTAGGCTTAGACTTATCAAGTTTGAACAATTTTGTATGTTTAATATTGAATCTCAGACCTAAGTTCAAGTGATATAATTATATTAACTCAAATAGACATTTTAATAAGAGTTATATTTTGCATCAAAACATATAAACAGAAAAAAGTAGTACCTAGTAGTAGTTATTTAAAATGTCGGTTAGATGCGACGAAAGTTTAAAGACTAGTTTTTTATACACGTTATGAGAGGAGGGTTTAAATAATAACAAGAAATTACAAGAAAACTTTATTGATCCTTATTGACACAAAATTAATATATTACAATCAATATATAAAAATAAATATAATATTACAAGTTGTTATCCATACTTGACCCCGTTAAATACTTTAGGATTGAGAGTTCACTAACAATTTTTCTTAAAAAAACAATTGATTTTGAAAACTAGTAACGGACATAACTTCACGCCTGTACTACTCGAAGGGTATGGCAGAAGAGTTTAGCACACCCACAATTCGTCAGTTATACCGGATGACTGTTTTATCACTTTCCAAAAAAATGGGTATATTAGGAAAACGGAGTAGAAGCTACAATACCGCATACTTACCTAGTTTTATTTTTCTTTTCACACAGCTTAGAAAAAAATTGACCCATCATCAAAAAACACTACAAATTTCAAGTAAATTTTTCTTACTAGAACAGGGAAAGAGAAATTAAAAAAAAAAAAAAAACTAATTTCAAGTTTTTTATTGATTATTTTTCCGCAAAAAACAAAAGTAAGTGAGTATGCCATTTGCTTCTACTCCAGTCACCTATTATACTCATTTTTTTTTGAAAGTGATAAGAAAATCATCCTGTATTTAAGTCTCTAGTAAAAGGGACCGAGCTTATTGGCATCAAGGGGCCACAAATTCAGAATTGGAGCTGCTACTGACCAATTCCAGATAGAAAAAAATACAACGTGATAGTGGGCAAATGTGGTTGAAGCGTCGCCAAGGATGAATCATATACCAAATTAATTAAAGGGTGTAAACAACCCCATCACGAAGCCTTCAACCAAGCATTCTGTACATCAAACCAAGTAACGCTACGAAAAAAATATTGCTGGGAAATGATTTATTGTAACGCACTCAAAACATTGTACTGATGGATGGATTGAATAGTACAGACAGGGGTCGTGGAGGTGTTTAAAGTAAACATCTTACATTAAAAAGTTGTAACTTTGACCCCCAATATCTTCGTAACTAGAAGGTTCCCAGGTTTGGTGTAGAACAAAAAAAATGATCGCAATGACGAGGAGAACAAGTGCCTTTCGGCTTCGTTGAATCTCTTTTTACAACCTTTATAACACTTAGCCAAACCGGGGTTCGATCTTAAGACTCCCAGACAAACAACCACTAGAACAAAGAAGCTGGCCATAATAACATCATACCATCACGCTTATTTCTCCTGTGTAAGGCAGAACTGTACCTATCGTACGCCCACATTTCGCCAGTATGTTTAAGTGCCATGTAATAATGGGCGGGAGGTCTGAAGTATATAATAAAACTAAACTAAGGTCTTACTTAGCCCGCATAGACATCTCCGCTCCCACCGGGTGGCAAAAATAATAATTATACATAATACAAATATGGGCTTTAAGTATTGCTCTTTAGATATACTTTACATTGGGGGAAAATATAATGATCACCAAAAATAATTTTGTGACCACTAACATCTATCACCTAAAATATCAATTGATCACCAAATTTTAATGAGGTAGTTGATGACAAAACTAGTTTTGCCTAGGCCGAGTTGGGGCACCCTGACACGGATAGATTAGGTTAGAAGGGTATGACGGGGTCGAATGAGCGAGCGAATAGACCCCGCCATACCCTTCGTGGTTATTTTTTTATAAACCATTGAGAAGCCCAGGTCTCCCTCGACTCGGATGCAAGAGCATAACAGTTCAATTTCTGGTGGTCGTTAACTGAAAAAATACATTTTTGGTTCTAATTTCACGATAAAATGGGGTTTAATTTTGGTGATCATTTACTAATTTTGGCAATTAAAACTATTTTTTTGCCGTTACATTTGGCTAAATCTGGTGGTTCGTTAATTGTAAGCCCGCTGACAGCGAGTTGTATGCTAATTTATGTTGCCAATGTAAATTATATCTAAAGAGCAATACATAAAGCTCCTATTTGAAGTATATTATTTTTGCCGATTGGGATTGGAGTCGTCTATGTGGGCTAAGAAGAGCTTGAAGGTCCATATCTAAATAATTTACTAATGTATATGGCAACATTAACAGAAAAAAATATACAACCATTTTGTCATAAGAATACGATTTATGTATTTTATTTTGTTATGATTATGAATATGCGCAGTCTACATTTTCCTTTACATTTTAGAGTTTTAAATAGGGATGTTCCGGAAGTGGTTTTATCGGAACCGGAACGGGAATCGGAATCGGAGGCAAAAGAGAGATGTGTTAAGGGCACGTCTAATGAAATAAAATTACACACTTTTTCATTATTTACATTCTTATTAACAGTTCAAAAAAGAATACAGGTAGGTGTACACCTGGGTGTTGAAAATAAAAACAATCGAATTTAAAATCATAAACAGTAGTTAATTAAATCAAATAAAGTGACCTCAAAAATACAAGTATAGGTACACTTGTTTGTACGTTCTAATCACGGTCACCGCCGCTATGCATTGACTTCCGATATAACTTCCGATTAAAATTTATCGGAACCGAAATCAGAAGAGGTTTCGAAGTTATGGAATCGGAATCGAACCTCCGTAACATCTCTAGTTTAAAATCTAGATGTCAAATTGACTACATTCCTTCCACAGGACTATTGATTCGTTATTATGCTATTACAAGTATAATTAGTAAGTTAAAAATAGTAAATGAATTACGTTATAATAAATAAATACATATAGTACAGTTAACCCAAGAAAAGTAAGCGCTTCGGTAATTATCGTCTATCTTCGGAAATATTATCATGGCCGTCTGCCTAGCCTTTTCCCAACTATGTTGGGGTCGACTTCCAGTCTAACCGAATGCAGCTTACTGGGTAATACGGTATCCCTTGATAAGACTGGTTGTCAGACTTTTCGGTTCACTGACTACCTGTAACGACTGTCAAATATCTACAAATGACAGCCGGGACTAACAGCTTAACGTGCTTTTCGAGGCACGGAGGACCCATCCACGAAACAACCTAGACAAGCTCGGCTTAACTTTAAGATCGATCCGAGCGGCTGTTATTATTTAACCACAAGCTCCTCAGTTTGGCTCAGACTCAAAATTAATAATAAAAAAAACTTTGACAGCAAAGAGCTTATTCGGAAACGCGAAGATAACCGAAGCGTGTACTTTTTCTGATTTAACTGTACATACACAGTACTTTTAGTACCAAATACTACTATAATATTCTAAATTTACTATTAAAATGTACAGACTCGAGCAGTAATATGTACAAATGAAGCAATTAAAAAAAGTGGTTTTCCCTTATTGTATCAAAATCAAAGCATTTATTTCAAGTAAGCCAGTTACAGGCACTTTTGAATTGTCGAAACATGACAATTAAATGTAGCTACAGTCCCAGTCACAAGACATAAAAATTGTGAAAGTGCTGTAGTTGCCCATTCCCTAGCGTAGATCTCTATGGAGAAGAACGGGCAAGAAACTCCATGGACACTCGTTTATAGAGTATGGATGTATGGAGTTTCTTGCCCGTAACTGGCCTACTTGAAATAACATGCTTTGATTTTGATTTTGCAATTTTATGTTGACGCCAGCATAGTATTTTGGACCGTATACTATTTTGAAATAGAGTTCACGGTTGCAATCGATATTCCTTGAGGAAACTGCTTTTTAATCTTGCTGAATGTAAACATATTAGTACTCGTGACTACACAAGTGCCCGGGCGTAAATACCATCGGGCTATAGAAGGAGATGGCACACATATGAGTGACAAAGACAACGATATATTTACGGCTGGTACGTATGTGTGCGTTATGTCTTTTTATACAGTTTTATTATACTAGGTTTACCAAATGCTGACGTTGTAAAAAAAAATAGATTCCCTACGCCCAGGTGTATCCGAAAATATCCCATGGTTTTTCTAAGATTCTTTATAGATTTCGAGTTATAGCTTCTTGGAGATGGCAAAAAAAGCGCTTACTTTTGAAGGAACACAGCTTTTTAATAAAATACCCTCTAATATAAGAAATCTGCACTCTTTCAATACATTCAAAACTCAACTTGGTCAGTATATTATAGCGGCTCGAGCACTTCTAGAGAAATGAAGGCATTGAATGCGTGCAGTCTAGTTTGTAACTGATGGCGACGAACATTATGTAACTTTAAATTCTAGTATTGTTCTCAAGTAAGTGACATTTGTCTTTATTGAGAGCAAAGTTTATTTAAACGTAGATGAAGCGCTTTAAATAAAATGATCTTTATTTTTTCAGGGCTTGTTTTTGTTATTACAAAATATACCTGCTCTAGACTTCGATCACGACTGATGGAAAGATGAGATCTATGATGGAACGAGCGTGAAGAATCCAATATTTTTATTATGACGTCACTATTTGGAACACCCTGTATTGTTTGTGTAAATGTGTGTGTGTGTATACATATTAACATACTTAGGTCAATTTGGAAAGCTATCGTTTTTTTTTCACCTATGGCGATTTTTTATAGAAATGATTTTCATGAATGATTTGTGGTGGATTATACCCCATTCTCTCTCATAGAGAGGAGGCCTGTGTCCCAGCAGTGGGAACATTAATAGGCTGATGATGATGATGATTTTGATGACTCAGAAGTTAAATATGTCTGCTTTATAGTTAATTTTATGAACGTCGTTCTAAAAGTACAGAAATAAAATGAAAAAATATAGATAATAAATAAGGTATTTGACCAGTTTCTTATAGATTTCTCAAAATATAGATAAAATTTAAGCCAACATTAAAAAAAAAAAATACGCAAGTAATAGCAAACAATTTTTTTTTGTTAACTTTTAAAGTGTTGAGAGCTTTTTCAAAAAGCTTTTGAATGAGGGATTTTCTTTTTAGCTCTTCCCTATTCGCTAGATAGATGGCGCTAGGAGTTAGTATGATAATGCACGGAACGGAACCAAAAAAACTGATTTTAACAAAGCGCGAGAAATGTAGGTTATATTCGGAAGGTTAAGCAAATGAAAGTGTCAGTCAACGAGAGTATGTGACGTGACACAATGTTTTTTTTTTCCAGGCTTTGGCACCAACTATCATAGTAAGTTCAACGCCATCTATAGAGTTCTTGTAAAGTAAGTTTTTTTTTTAAAACCTCAAAAGAAAAACCTCTCATTAACATAAAATAACATCACGCCTGTACTCCCTGAGGGGTTGGCAGAGGTTTATCTAATAGAACACACACATTTCGCCAGTTATGGTTCAGACCCATGTAAAAGGGTGCGACCCTATTGCCATCAAGCGAGCACAAATCTGGACACAGCTGGTGCTGCGAAAAATACACTGGTGCCGATTCCCTTGTTCACAAACTAAACTAAATTTAAGTTGAATGCATCTTTTTCTTTCTATTTCATTATGAAAAAGACAGAAGATAAATATTAGTTTAATCCTGTCAAATTAGTCAGCACCTGACGTAATTTGATGTAATTTTAGTAGTCAACTTTTTAATCGCGTCTAAAACTTGTATGGCGCTGATTAATTTGACAGAACATAACTAAAATTTATCTTCTGTCCTTTTCTTAATGAAATAGAAAGAAAAAGATGCACTGAACTTAAATTTGGTTTAGTTTGTAAACAAGGGAATCGGCACCACTATAACTTTGCCCGACCCAGGAAACAAACCCAGGACGACCAAACGTCAAAATTTAGTACGTTCATGTATATTTTATGATATTCATCCAATTCCCTATTATTTATTATTAGTCCTGGTCAGATAAAATTTGTACTTAATTAAAATTTTACAGAAATAGTAAATTAAAAATAATATATAAATCTACACGCTAGTGTAAATTATGTAGAAATAAATATAAAACCATATATTTATACAGAATAGGGAAGATGATACCATAAAAAATAATTCCAAGACACCAATCTCTAAAAAAAAAAACACTTTATTTTGGGCCTGAAAACCGATTTATCTTCGATTAATTGCCAAATTCAATTTTTAGTTGCTTTGAAATCAATAAATAGTTGAGTCATTGAGTTGAATAAACAGTGACGTCACACTTGACTATTGCTATAAAAAATAAAAATAAAACAAGAAAAAAAAAAAATACAAGAGAACCGCGTTTTGACAGCTCTTAAAAAGTACCTCAATTGATTGGTGTGTCATCTACCCCATTGTGTTGTGGCTTCAAATTTGAATAAAATAGGGAATATGCAAGAAATTATATATCTTTTTATTTATTAAATATGCCTTGTATTGGACAATAAAAACATTGTGGTCAGCTTGTTTAAGTTTCCAAAACATTACTTATTTTACATATTACTGTTTTATGTAGCATGTTTTTGGTGAAACGGATCGCACTCTCAAATCGCGTCTTCTTTGATAACGCCGGTAGTGACGTCAAATTGTATGTGTTAAAAAAAAAACTTTCATTTGAAAAGTACGTAAAGTAAAGTAAAGTTTCACTAAGATTTTATTATAATATCGTTATCGCAATTTTTGCTTGAATAAAGCACATACAATTAGTAAAATTACTTTATTAAGGCCAAAAAAATAGATGCCTAAACAAGGCAGATTGAGGTAAATGACGTCACATCATGGCCGCGACAGTCACGGACGTTTGAACTGCCGTAGAAAATTTCAGAAGTTTAATATTATTTTTGTGCGACAAGCAGTAGTTGAACTTAATTTTTAATACTTTTCTTGGGTTGGTAACACTGTATTTTATTGATTTAAGTGAAGAAAAAATTACGTGCATATTCCCATATTGTGAATGAAACTATATCTGAGAATAATGGCGGTACTACCATACAAGCGTAAAAGCTTGGTTTGCCCTTATAATAAGGGTTTCTGAACAGTCTACTCGGCTTATGGTTGTTGGCCCCTAAGCACGCCACTGACTACTTACTCTAACCCTGCCATCTATATTCATTTTTAAGTAATTATTTGAGTTGAATTCATTACTTGAGTTGAATTGTTGATTGTTAATTTTTATTTAGTCTTTGACATTTTAATTTTGGAATTTTTGTTTTAATTTATATTATTTTTGAGTAAATGCTGTAATTGTTATTTTATAATTGTTAATTTGTATTTCAAGTGCGTGAGTGCAATTATGATCCTAAATGGATTGAAATAAATTATTTTAAATTTGTTTTTTTTTTAATTTGTATTAATTACTTGAGTTGAAGTAATTACTTGAGTTGAAGTAATTACTTGAGTTGGAGTAATTACTTGAGTTGAAGTAATTACTTGAGTTGAAGTTATTACTTGAGTTGAAGTTATTACTTGAGTTAACGTAAATACTGGGTTAGCGTAAATACTTGAGTTAAAGTAATTACTTGAGTTAACGTAATTACTTGAGTTAAAGTGATTACTTGTGCAACCATATTTATTCATAGACAAGAATTTGAACGAAGTAAGAACCGTCAAAGAATTATAACTTTTGACAGTTCTAACTTCAAGCAGTTACTAATATACAGAACAGAAATCGTATCTTAACTTATTACTTTTACTCAAGTAATCACTTTGAGTTGTTTATAGATACAGGTGATCTAATTACGTTGTCATTGACATTAAAAAACATATTTTCAACTAATGGCGAAATTTAAAATTAGCAATTGCTAACGCCATACATTTCATAGTTACTGATTTCAGAGAAATAGAGTCAATTTCTTCTCGTAATATCGAGTAAACATAACTATATTGTATTTATTATAGTTTACATTGAGAGCCTTTTCGTGGTATATTGATAAAAGGCGACGGGTGTGGGTAGAGGTGACGCCGACATTTGAACTCGACCAAGTCGATGATTTGTGTTGGCTGAAACAAAGAGAAATTAGTATATAACTAGTTTATAATGGCATAATAGGCTGTGTCCTGAAAAAATCTAATTAGTCCGTCAGTAAGATTATCAAAATATATTTGACAGGTATTTTTTCTTTTGTTACGTAAACCAAAAATGACGAAGATACGAAGCTTTTAAAATTCTCAATACGTCACGCCGTGCTATAATTTTTAGTGTGACGTCACGAGCCCCCACTCTCGAGTTTTAATGCGTTTTTATCTTTGTCAATATTCATTGATTTATAAAAATAAAAAATACGTGTCCATTATTTTCCAATACTCAATAAACTCACTTACAAACTACTCATCAACTAACAAAATTGGAAAAATAAAATTAAAAATGAAATAAAATAGTAGAAACTGGGAGATTAAAATCAAACACATTAGATAACAAAATTGGAAAAATAAACAATTATTTATACGGAGCAAACGGTAACACTTGCTGCTTAGTTAAATGCGTGGGTATGTTTGTTTGTACTATGTTACTGTTGTACTCTTTGTAGTGCCACTACATAATATCATCATCTGCCTAGCCTTTTCCCAAGTTTTATTGAAGTCGGCTTCCATTCTAACCGGATGCAGCTGAATACCTGTATTTTACATGGAGCAACTGCCTATCTGACCTCCACAACCCAGTTAGTAGTGGGCAATACGATATCCCTTGGTAAGACTGGTTGTCAGACTTTTTGGTCCACTGACTGCCTGTAACGACTGTCACAGATCTACAAATGACAGCCGGGACCAACAGCTTAAAGTGCTTTCCGAGGCACGGAGGAAACTCGGTATTCAATAGGTGGTCACCCATCCACAGACCAACCTAGGTGCTAGGTCCTACATGGAGCGACTGCCTATCTGACCTCCACAACCCAGTTAGTACTGGGTAATACGATACCCCTTGGTAAGACTGGTTGTCAGACTTTTCGGGCCTCTGACTACCTAACGACTGTCAAAGATCTACAAATGACAGCCGGGTCCAACGGCTTAACGTGCTTTCCGAGGCACGGAGGAAACTCGGTATGTAATGGGCGGTCACCCATCCACAGACCAACCTAGGCAAGCACGGCTTAACCTAAAGATCGACCCGAGCGGCTGTTATTATTTAGCCACGAGCTCCTTCACCAACCAGTTGTATTGCCACTACAACTGGTTGAAAGTCATGGATGCTTACCTTCTTCCCCTTATTGACGTCATCAGCAGGGGGCACCTGTTCGGCACTTCCATCTTCTTCCTTATCAACCTGGCTATCACCTGCGTAGCCCGCGCCCCCTTCAGCCGTCGATACGACATACACCGACAGCTTTTGCCGATCCGGAGAGTCCATGGCTATGTGTTTCTAGAATATTAAATGAATAATCATTCTAAATTTGCTAATTAATGATATTCTGGACTGAAATTTTTTAGTCAACCCATTTGCAATATATTTTTTGGCGTATTTAATTTGATATAAAATACTTTTCATTCATTAACCAGCTCGGTGAAGGTCGTTCTTCAAGGGATCCTATACTAAGAGCGTTAAAAAAAATCATGCATATACCCTATTACACGGATCTTAGAATAATGCTCACCTTATAGAACTGGATTAGTTCGTCCTTGGTGATGGTGTTGAGATGGTCCACTTCGACCTTGGGCCTGTCGAAGTTGTATACCTGTAACACATATATCTAACTTCAAAAGTATACGTGTCACGGAATATTGTTAATGCAGGTATATGGACTAACTACGTCCTGTATGATATACATACGTATACAACGGGGTTTAAAAAAAATCGAACAAAACAAATTCCGAACAAAGATGAAAAAGATTTTTCGAACTCCACAATATGATACCCCGAATCCACGATCAATAGTTGATTTTTCATTTTGATACAAGTGGAGAAAGTTTATTATTGCGTACGAGGCGGAATTAACTCCCGAGCCGTAGGCGAGGGTGTTTTTGAGCCGAGAACTGCAATAACAAATGTCCACGTGTATCAACAAACGACGTTTTTCAATAAGTACACTTTTGAAGAAATAAAATTACAAGAACGAAAAATATTTTTGACATGAATTACTATGAAACTATGATTTTAATTTTCCTTTTACCCACGCTTTGATTTCGCCAGGTTGAAGGAGAAGCAAAGGTATGAAGCCGCTAAACAGCCTAATATAAAAAATAGTTTTTTTATATATTTTTGAATTTAGAACACAAATAAATGTTAATTTGTGTATAAAAGTAACTATTAGTTTTTATTAATCATGTTTATTTATGATACTCTATATAAAAACACAATTTGAATATTCAAAAAATATTTATGCTTAGTGCTTCGCCGAAATTAAAAAAAAAAAACATTCACCTCAGACTATAGTTATTGAACCAATTTGGACTAAGTGTAGGTATCTGTGGCAACATTGTGACATTCCCGCACACGTGCGGGAAAATGGAAAAAAACGCACGCGAGTGAAATACATTGCATGTTGTACCTAATCGTAGTGCGTTAAGGACCAGTTTTCGAGGAAGTGTATTGAAAAATCATCAATACAACCCTCCAAGTTCATAAAGGTGTAGGAACCAGGGATGTTGCGAATATTCGCATCCGCATCCGCATAGATTTGGACTTCTGCATCCGCATCCGCATCCGCAATAGTTAATGTGGATTTTCATGCGGATGCGAATGTAATACAAGTTGCGACAAGAAAGAAATGGGCGGGGCCGGCGAGTGGCGCGTGCCGTTCGCGCGTGACAATGACCAATGGGAGCGAAAACATTGGTGGACAAGATCCGACGCGTTTGCTGTGGTGCATCATTTGATTCATTTGTTTATTGTAAATAAATCATAACGTGTTTGTTTGCGCTGTGGATTACTTGTCGTAGATAGATTGTGAATGTTATTGTGTTATAGTAATCAGTGTGTGTACTTAAATAATTGTTTATTGGGAAATCGTCAGGTAAATGCCATTACTTATGTTACACCGGTAATACGTTTTATTTTAGGTAAAGTTTATGGTTTTAAAACAATATTCTTTATTTTTCCAGCGAGGTTCCCGTTATTGTTAAATTATATTATCTAAGAAGAAGTAAAGTTAAAAAAAAATATAGGAGCATTATACTTAATACTAATTTTCATTAATAAAAATATTGATAATTACTTTATCATTAGCTTCTTCACTCACTAATATGAAAATTAGTAAGTGAGTACTTAAATAAAAATTGGAGCATTATACTTAATAATAATTTTCATTAATAAAAATGTTAATAATTACTTTATCATTGTTTTAATTCGTCATTCATACACTATATTATATAAGATCTTGAACATAAAAAAAATAAAAAAATAAATAAAATAAAACATCCGCATCCGCGGATGTGAGCCTTCAAAAATCCGCATCCGCATTCACATCCGCGGATGTGAAAAAATCGGCATCCGCAACATCCCTGAGGAACTAAAAAAAACACTCCACATCTGTGACGCTCAGCTGGGCATACTCGTTGCTTTCTTATTGTGACAAACGATTATCAGCTTAATCAAGTGTTATTTTACTTGATTTCACACTGGCACCAACTGAATTAGTAGCAGCACAAACTGAACTTTGTGTGTGAATAATAAAGCTGTTTTTCCAACAAGTCATATCTGTTTACCTGTAACGTGATCTCGCTTCACATCTGTGACGCTCAAGTGGACATACTCGTTGCTTTCTTATTGTGACAAACGATTATTAACTTTATACAAGTGTTACTAAAGTTGATTTCACACAGGCACCAACTGAATTAGTTGCAGTGCAAACTGAACTTTGTGTGTGGATGATAAAGTTGTTTTCAACACACTTGCTCGTGAAGTGAGCCTTATTACATCGTTCTTAGGGCCATAAACCGAACTATAACTCACACGTGCATAATACTATTACACACTAGTGCATAATATAATTATCCCTACAAAGTTAAGCTAGTACCTAACTGCTAATAATATGCGAGTAAACAAAGCATTTTCAATTTAACCGGGTGATACAGTTTTTTTTTTTTGTAACAACAAAGAGGTTTTATGAAGCTGAAAATCCATTTATATTTTTGGAATAAATAATTAATGTGTCCATAATTAAGACGAAAAAACATTTATTAATTCAAATTACTTAATTCAAAATAATTTGTTATTTAAATTTATTTGTATTTTATGACTAAAATTATAATTTTGAAGTAGGTTGTATGGCTATAAGTAATCAACCACATTACATTTGGCGCGTGCAAAAAAAAAACTGCGCGCCATTTCCCATAATTTTCATATTTTGTTTGTATCGCATTTGTTGCTGCATGTTTGTTTTTTCCTCGGAAGTGTGTTGAAAAAGTGCGTATGAAACTCGTGAGCAACTTGCTCGCTAGACACTCGGCTGATTTACGCTGCAACCCACAGCCTCATATATAATGAGCAACTTAGCTCACTTGTATCATAATATACTATTTTCCGACATGTCATATCTGTTTACCTGTGAGGTGATCTCGCTCCACATCTGTGACGCTCGGCTCGACATACGCTTCGGTTTCTCCAACTTCTGCGCGGCGAGAGCGGCTCTATACTTCGTAAACTCTGCGTCTGTCATCTTTTCTAAGTATTCCTGTGGGATATTACAATGATTAGACCAATGATATATAAACTATAGATACTTTGTCCGCACTCTAAAATGACAACATGAAATGAAGCCAATTGGCCACATCGCGCTTAGTTACGCACCAACCTGTCGCGCGACGCTACGTTTGTTTATAATATAATAAATCCTGTGACGTGACTGAAGATGTATATTTATCTCCCTCTCGCAACAGGCATCCCGCCGTTCGGTGTCATATTTTCTTTCTCTTTCTTCACGCTTATAAGTAGTTCTAGTATTTTCGCCGTTTTTAAGAGCCGCGATGTTGGTTCATGACGTGTCTATATATAATACGTCATTGGATTAGACCTGCTGTTTTGTAGATCAGAATTTCGGACCACAATAGTACATTTTGATACAAGTGGAGAAAGTTTGTTATTGCACTCGAGGCGGAATTATAACACCCGAGCCGTAGGCGAGGGTGTTTTTGAGCCGAGAATTGCAATAACAAATGCCCACGTGTATCAAACGACGTTTTTCAATACACTTTTGAAGAAATAAAATAAAATAACGAACAATATTTTTGTCACGAACTATGAAACTATGATTTTAATTTACTTTTTTTTTTCGCGCTTTGTTTTCAGCGCCAGGTTGAAGGAGAGGCAATGGTATGAAGCCGTTAAACAGCCTAATATAAAAAATAGATTTATTTTATATTTTTGAATTCAGAACACAAATAAATGTTAATTTGTGTATAAAAGTAACTATTCGTTATAAATAATCATGTTTATCTATGATATTCTATTTATAAACACAATTTGAATATTCAAAAAATATTTATGCCGTAAAGACGAGTAGTGCTTTGCAAAAATGAAAAAAAAAAACATTCACCTCAGACTGTAGGCATTGAACCAATTGTATTGTATTGTATTGTATAGCGGGCTGGTGTCCGCAACTCCACGTCAAAGCGCGTATTTTGCGTGCGGGTGGGAATTTTATTCGATCCACCCTAACTCCCCGAGAAAGGCCAGCAGCGCCTTGGTGTTGCTGACAATCTCGCGGAGAGTACCTGGGTTACCGAAGTACTTTGCCCTGTATGTTGCAACCCCTGGGCAGTGCAGAAGCAATGCATTGAACCAATTTGGACTAAGTATAGGTATAGTTATCTGTGGCAATTTTCATTCCCGCACACGTGCGGGAAAGTGGAAAAAATCGCACGCGTGTGAAACACATTGCATGTTGTACCTAATCGTAGTGCGTTAAGGACCAGATTTCGAGGAAGTGTATTGAAAAAGGAATGAATGAACATAAATGCCCGACGCTGTTGCAAGCTGTATCGGGAGCTCAACATATTGAATAGTCATGGAAAATATCCTGTAAGTTACAGTATAAGACTAGTTTTAATCCGTGAAAGCTTTAAAAGTGTTTAATAATATTTTGTTTGTGATATTCTATTTATAAACATAATTTAAATATTATATACGTATTTGCGCCGTAGAGACGTATATCACTTTGCCCTGATTAAGAAAAAACAATCCCGTAGAAGTATAGTAAATCTGTGAAATTTTTTATTTCTGCACACGTTGTGATAAAGGAAAAAAATCGATGCGTGTGAAATACATTGCATGTTGAACCTAATCGAAGTGTGATAAGAGTCAGATTTCGAGGAATTGTATTGAAAAGTAATATTATACGTAGAAAGGAGCAGCGGTGGCCCAGTAGTGGCGGCCGCGACTCACGCGCAGTATCACCGCTGCTCTCAAAACGGTAAAGAAAAACAACGTGAGGAAACCGGCATGTCCTAGAACCAAAAATTCGAAGACATGTGACATCTACCAACCCGCACTGGGCCCGCGTGGCCTTCTCATAGAGAGGAGGCCTGTGTCCCAGCAGTGGGAACATTATAGACTGTATGACTTACCAAAGAGCCTTGCAGGAAGTTCTCTATCCTCTGCTCCAGGTATTCAGGATGCCTGTCACTCTGCACGATCACTCGGAACCCTTGGACGCCATTGGAGCGTCGGAGCCCACTGAATACTATGTAGCCTAATTGTTCCTGTTGGGGGTAAGGAAAACAAAGCATCATCAATCTCTTTAAGAACAGTTTTCCTTATAGTCTAAGATCCGTTGAAGAACGACCTTCACCGAGCTGGTTATTGGATGAAAAGTGTTTTATTTCAAATTAAATATGTCAAAAAATATATTGCAAATGGGTTGTCTAAAAAATTTCAGTCCAGAATATGATTAATTATCAATTTATTTTTTAAATATATTTTTAAACTTTTCTCTGGTTTGCTTAATAGACAAATTCCATACCAATTGAAAGTATGAAGCCTATAGAATATTATACAAACGTTAGGTTGACCGGTTAACCTAACGTTTGCATATTCTATAGGCTATAGAATATGCAAAAGTTATGCAGCCTATAGAATGTGCAAATGTTATGTTAACCTAACGTTTGCATATTTCACAGGTTTCATACTTTCGATTGGTATGGAATTCGTCTATTAGCCAAACCAGTCAAATGTTGAAAAAAAAAAAAAAAAAAAAAATAATTGTGGACTGAAATTTTTTAGACAACCCGTTTGCAATATATTTTTTGACATATTTAAGTTGAAATAAAACACTTTTCATCCAATAACCAGCTCGGTGAAGGTCGTTCTTAAAGGGATCTTATACTATTAAGAACCAGGCCTGCGATGAATTTGGAACAGGTATTTGAAGAAACTATTGCCGTCTCGCTGCGTTAAGCCTACCACGTACAGTGCGATAGGGACAGCACCAGCTCGACGTTTCGTACTCCCCTTCTTTTTCCTCGAAAACTGAGCCGAAGCAATAATGTTTTCCACTCCCTAAATCCAGCACCAGGATCCTAATACCGGCGGCAGTTGCCAAAATCTGGCCACGAGCCAAAATCCTAAGGTTCTTAATTCCGGCCACACCCTAAATCCAGCACTAGGGTCCTAATACCAGCAGTAGCCTAAATCTGGCCACGTGCTTAAAACCTAAGCTTCCTAATTCTGGCAGCTTCTTAAATCCAGCACCAGGATCCTAATAACGGCAGTTGCCAAATACCAGCCGCTCCCTAAATCCAACACCAGGGTCGTAACCTAATACCGGCAGTAGCCAAAATCTGACCACGTGCCTAAATCCTAAGCTTCTAAATTCCGGTCGCTCTCTAAATCCAACACCAGGGTCCTAATACCGGCAGTAGCCAAAATCTGGACACGTGCCTAAATTAAGCTTCCCAATTCCCACCACTTTCTAAATCCAGCACCAAGATCCTAATACGGCAGTTGCCAAAATCCGGCCGCTTCCTAACTCCAGCACCTACCTTAGTCCTGAGCATGTTGAAGCAGGGCTCCGCCAGTGTATGCGCTAACAGCTCCAGCGTCACGTTGGCCTTGGTCTGTCGCACTCCGCACACGTAGTACAGAGACGCGCATGATGAGCGGTGGACTGCTCCCTAAATCCAGCACCAGGATCCTAATAGCGGCAGTAGCCAGAATCTGGCCACGTGCCTAAATCCAAAGGTTCCTAATTCCGGCCACACCCTAAATCCAGCACTAGGGTCCTAATCCCAGCAGCCAAAATCTGGCCACGTACTTAAAACCTAAGCTTCCTGATTCCGGTCGCTCCCTAAATCCAGCACGAGGATCCTAATACCAACAATTGCCAAAATCTGGACACGTGCTTACATCAAGCTTCCTAATTCCCGCCACTCCCTAAATCCAGCACCAGGGTCCTAATACCCTGAGCCAAAATCTGGCCACGTGCCTAAATCCTGAGCTTTCAAATTCCGGCCGCTCCCTAAATCAAGCATTAGGATCCCAATACCGGCAGTAGTCAAAACTTGGCCACGTGCCAAAATCCTGAGTTTAAACATTCCGGTCGCTCCCTAAATCCAACACCAGGGTCCTATTACCGGCAGTAGCCAAAATCTGGACACGTGGCTAAATCAAGCTTCCTAATTCCCGCCACCCCCTAAATCCAGCACCATAATATCGGCAGTTGCCAAATTCCGGCCGCTCCCTAACTCCAGCACCTACCTTAGTCCTAAGCATGTTGAAGCAGGGCTCCGCTAGTGTATGCGCTAACAAATAAAAATTTATGAAATTGATACTCAGCATTTGCAGTCTGAAATACAGGTACTTCAGGAATCACTAAGTTCCCTTTCTAGTAGGTATAAGATTTCTCAGAACCAAATTAGGGAACATATTTATGCAGCAAATGAGTTGGTAATGGGTCAATGTAGTTGCCAGACAGTTACCAACCATGATGCTATCCAGCCTGATACTATCCAGCCTGAGGTAATGGAGGACCCATACCAGGTTGAGAATTTGTCTCAGGACAGCATATCAAACCAACAAACAACTAATATTACATTAGATTATTCACACGTAGTACAGCCTGAGTTGCATGATAGTCTGCCTGTGATTGGTAATTTTGTTTCTCCTATTAGTCGTGACTGTAATCATTCAGTTATGTTCTCTGACAGTATAGGTAGGGGGCTAGGTAAATTAATTAGTAATAACCTGAGTTATTGTACCCAAAACAATTGTATGCCAGGGTCAACCTACAAACAGATTATGGCATCTGTATCTAAGACTGTTTGTGATCCTAGTACCACCATTACTATATGTGTTGGTAATAGTTCAAAGATTAAAAAGGAAGACATCACTGATTATGTCTCAGAGTTGTTGAAATTAAATTGTAATAAAATAATATTGTGCAGTTTTCCATATTTTGAAAATTTATGTAACAGAAAAAACAATTATATTCACTTGTTAAATAGACATTTACATTTTTTAGCAGGTCACTACAGTGACAAACTTATATTTCTTGATATCAACACTTTTGTTGATAAACTTAGTTCGACTCGGGGTAAAGTGTATCTACCTATTAGTTGTAGACACAAAATAGCTCGTCTATTAGCTTATAATATTCACACAGACATAAGTAGTATGTCTAAGTTTAGTTATATTGTAAATACTGTGACTATTAGTAATAATACTAATGAACAGGTGGTGACCTTAAATAAATATAGCATTAGTGCTATTGATGTTTACAAACATTATACTGAGGAGGATCCATATGTCACCATGGAAAATTCTCAATTAGGGTATATTAGTGATAGGATCTTGTTGTCTGGCGATGGCACGGGAGTCTCGGGGCTCTCTCCAGATATTAATATTAATTTAAACTAGAAAGTCAGACAACAGAAGGTGCCATTAACAATATTGTTAAACCTACCAACAGCAAGGTATCTTCTTGCACTCAATTAGCTAGTAAAAAAGGGCCTCAGCAGAACACTTTAAAGTTGTTCCACCAAAATGTCCAAGGCATTTCTTCAAAATTATTAGAAATAGAATTGTTTTTAGAAAATAGTAAGTTTGACATTATTTGTTTTACTGAACATTGGCTTAAGGATTACCAAATGCTTATTAATTATGAGAACTATATGGTGGGTAGCTGCTATAACCGTAAAACTATGCTTCGTGGAGGTTCCTTAATTTTTGTAAAAAATTGTTTAAGATATAAGCAAAGTAACGACATAATAGGTCTCTCGGCTGAACATTGCGTCGAACTGTCCTGTGTTGAGCTAGATAAGCATGTTATTGTGTGTGTGTACAGACCCCCAAACTATCAAAACTTTTCCTTATTTGAGTCAATAATGGAAGATGTCCTGGCAAAACTTGCAGCCAGTAATAAATCTATAATTATTTGTGGTGATTTTAACATCAATATTTTAGAAGAAAATTCAAATAGCTGTCGGTTATTAAATCTTTTTAAGTCATTTGACTTGACCAACACTTTTATAGAACCTACTAGAGTCACTCCATCTTCTGCTACTTGTATAGATAATGTTTTCTGCGATTGTGATTACTTAGATAAAGCCATAGTTAATTGTCTGCCGTCTGACCATAGCGGACAAACTGTAACTTTTAGGTGGAATACACCATTGCAAAAAATTCAGATTAAATTTAGACCCATAACTTCTAACAAATTAAATAGGTATAATATTTCCATACAGAACAAGTTAAGTGTTATGAGCCATGACGATATTAATATAAATCAATTTTATGATCATTTCTTTTCAATAGTTCACACTGAATTCAACAAAACTTTTGAAAAGAAGACAAAAAGTATTTGCCCTAAATTTATATTTAGTGATTGGGCAACTAGAGGTATCAGAAAAAGTAGAGAAACACTATTTGAGCTTTATGGCCTTAAGCCTTATATGAACACTGAAACTTTTAACAGATATGTTGCTAAGTATTCGAAAATTTTTAGAGATACATGCAAGGTTGCCAAAGCCTTGCACATTAGCAACAAGATCAAAACAGCAGAAAATAAAATAAAGACAGTTTGGAAAGTCATAAATAGCGAGACTAACAGGAAGAAAACACGTAATACTAGCTACACATTAGATACAGCATGTGGTCCTAAAAGCTCTAATCAGGAAGTAGCTCAAGAATTTGTAAATTTCTTTACCGATATACCGTTAAAAACCACGGAGGCTCCAAGTTCCTCTCCTGAAGTCTCAATTGGTTTACTAAAGGCGAATGTGTCTAGATGCCAGGCTGAATTTAAATTTAAACACATAAACCCGATGATAGTTATTAAAGCTTTCCGGCAAATAAAAATCAAACTGACCGAAGATCTATGGGGAATGTCTATCAAAGTTTGTACATCCATACTTGAGACTATAGCTCCATACTTAGCTTTAATTTTTAATTTGTGCGTAGACCAAGGAGTTTTCCCTGATTTAATGAAATACAGTAAAGTCATACCTCTTTTCAAATCCGGTGATAGTAAAGATACAAATAATTATAGGCCTGTATCCGTGTTGCCAGTTTTTAGCAAGGTGTTCGAAAAGATAATGCTTAATCAAATGCTCAATCATTTTAACACCAACAGAATCTTACACGATCAACAGTATGGTTTCACCAAGGGACGTTGTACAACTGACGCCAGTGTAACCTTAATAAAGCACATATTTGCGGCGTGGGAAGAGTCCCAAGACGCTGTAGGAATATTTTGTGATCTCTCCAAAGCATTTGATTGTGTAAATCACGACACATTGCTTTTGAAACTTGAGCATTACGGACTAGGTAAACTTGCACTTAGTTTGTTAAAATCTTATCTGAGTGATAGACAACAATATGTTCAAATAAATGGTGTTAATTCACAGGGCTTAAAAGTAAAAATGGGGGTTCCGCAAGGCTCAATATTGGGTCCTTTCCTCTTTTTAGTATATATAAATGATCTACCCTATTTACTGAAAAACCAACCTCAAAATATGGTGTTATTTGCCGATGACACTTCCCTAATTTTTAAGATCAATAGACGGGCCCAAAATTTAGATGACGTGAATAATGCCCCACTTCAAGTCCATAATTGGTTCACAGCAAATAATTTAGTACTAAATGAAAAAAAAACGAAATGCATAAGATTTGCTTTACCGAATGTTAAAAGTAGCAATTATAATATAGTACTGAATAAAGAGAAACTTGAATTCGTAGAAAAAACGGTTTTCCTGGGGATTACGCTTGATTCAAGGCTACAATGGGGTTCTCATTTAACATCTCTGGCGGGGCGGCTAAGTTCGGCAGCAAATGCTATTAGAAAAATCCGTCAATTTACTGATGTAGATACTGCTAGATTGGTCTATTTTAGTTACTTTCATAGTATAATGTCTTATGGCATTCTGTTATGGGGACGGGCTGCTGACATTGAGTCTATATTTATTCTGCAAAAAAGAGCCATCAGAGCCATATACAATCTTCGTAGGCGCGATTCTCTGAGGGAACTGTTTAAGGAAATAAACATCATGACTGTACATTGTCAATACATCTACGAAAACATAATGTACGTAAGAAAAAATCAACATCTTTTTGGTAAAAGAGGTGACAGACACAATTACAGTACTAGAAATAGGGACCAATTAGTTCAGCCAGGCTTCAGACTCGCTAAAGTAGACTCATCTTTCATGGGGTACTGTTTGAGATGCTATAATAAAATTCCACAAAGCATTCTTGAACTAAATGAAACAAAATTTAAAACATGTATTAAACGCACACTTTCTAAGCGAGCATATTACAAATTGGACGATTATATCGCTGATAAAAATGCTTGGCTCAATGCCGGTCCTGCTCCACAAGGACAGGGGCGCATTAATGGATAGCACTAATTGTATTGTTGGAGCTGCTGAAGATTGTACAACTATCTTTGTATTGTATAAATTCAATATCTTTATTATTATATAGCCGCATATCGCATATTGTGTGAGTGCTATGTACTAGAATGCTATCAGTCGCTGGAAACCTACGTTTTTTCCTTGACTTGAACGTGCCGTGGCGGTTAGGAGATATGTCATGCTCACTCAAGTGTCTCGCTGATGGTGACGCGTGTGTCGGATCATTTAGTTCCCTTCAAAATGGTTGAGTTGAATGGTGCTGATACATGCGTCATGTTCGTGAACGAGCGCTGTCAGTTGGGACTGGTCGGCTCTTGGCTGCCACGGCTTATTTGAATTTAATAATTTTATTTTTGAATTGTTTTTGTTTTGTTTTTACTATGGACACCTATAACGTGCACATCTTGCTACATTGTTCTCACATAATGTACCATCTCAACATGAATGATGTAACCAAGATTTTGTAAAAATATTCTGATTTAAAAGAGTGTCCATGGAGTTTCTTGCCCATTCTTCTCCATAGAGATCTACGCTAGGGAATGGGCAACTACAGTACTTTCACAGTTTTTATGTCTTGTGACTGGGACTGTAGCTACATTTAATTTTCATATTTGTTTCGACAATTCAAAAGTGTAACTGGCCTACTTGAAATAAATGCTTTGATTGATTTTGATTTTGAAAAACAGCTCCAGCGTCACGTTGGCCTTGGTCTGTCGCACTCCGCACGCGTATTACAGAGACGCGCATGATGAGCGGTGGACGTCGTTTGTTTCCCGGACGTGCCATGGCACATGCCTAAATCTTAAGCTTCCAAATTCCGATCACACCCTAAATCCAGCACCAAGATCCTAATACCGGCAGTTGCCTAAACCTGGCCACGGGCCTAAATCCTAAGGTTCCTAATTCCGGCCGCTCCCTAAATTCAGCACCAGGATCCTAATACCACAGTTGCCAAAATCTGGCAACTTTGGTATAACAAGTAGTTGCCATTGTATTACAAGAAGTTGCCAAAATCTGGCCACGTGTTTAAATCCTAAGCTTTCAAATTCCGGTCGTTCCCTAAATCCAGCACCAAGATCCTAATACCAGCAGTTGCCAAATTCCCGCCACTCCCGAAATCCAGCACCAGGTTCCTAATACCGTCAGTAGACAAAATCTAGCCACGTGCTTAAAATCTAAGCTTCCGAATTCCGGCTGCTCCCTAACTCCAGCACATACCTTAGTCCTGAGCATGTTGAAGCAGGGCTCCGCCAGTGTATGCGCTAGCAGCTCCAGCGTCACGTTGGCCTTGGTCTGTCACATCGCACGCGTAGTACAGAGACGCGCATGATGAACGATGGACTGCTCCCTAAATCCAGCACCAGGATCCTAATAGCGGCAGTAGCCAGAATCTGGCCACGAGCCTAAATCCAAAGGTTCCTAATTCCGGCCACACCCTAAATCCAGCACTAGGGTCCTAATCCCAGCAGCCAAAATCTGGCCACGTACTTAAAACCTAAGCTTCCTAATTCTGGCCGCTCCCTAATTCCAGCACCAGGATCCTAATACCGGCAATTGCCAAAATCTGGCTACGTGCCTAAATACAAAGGTTCCTAATTCCGGTCACACCCTAAATCCAGCACTAGGGTCCTAATACCAGCAGTAGCCAAAATCTGGGCACGTACTTAAAACCTAAGCTTCCTAATTCTGACAGCTTCCTAAATCCAGAAATCCAGCACTAGGAGCCTAATACCGGCAAGCCCGCAATACTATACCCAGATCCCGCAACGAAATTAATCAGAAAAGAATAGCGGAGGAGTAGGAAAACCCGGAATTTCCACTACCTAATACCTATAGCAGTTGTAGAAATCTGGCCACGTGGGTTCCTAATTCCGGCCACTCCCTAAATCCAGCACCAAGATCCTAATACGGCAGTTGCCAAAATCTGGCCACGTGCCAAAAATCCAGGCGCTCCCTAATTCACCTACCTTAGTCCTGAGCATGTTGAAGCAGGGCTCCGCCAGTGTATGCGCTAGCAGCTCCAGCGTGACGTTGGCCTTGGTCTGTCGCACTCCGCACGCGTAGTACAGAGACGCGCATGACGAGCGGTGGACGTCGTTTGTCGTTTCCCGGACATGCCATGCGCCTGGAGAGAAATCACAAAAATATTATAAAATAGCTTCTGTCAAGGTTACCGACGTAGCCCGAAGAATTGCCAAACTTAAGTGGCAGTGGGCAGGGCACATTGCTCGCAGAACGGATAGCTGATGGGGCCGAAAAGTTCTGGAGTGGTGACCGCGAACCGGAAGACGTTGCGTTGGAAGGCCTCCCACTAGGTGGGCCGATGACCTGGTGAAGGTTGCAGGAATCCGCTGGATGCGAGTCGCACGGGACCGGTCAATGTGGCGACACTTGGGGGAGGCCTATGTCCAGCAGTGGACGTCTTTCGGCTGAAATGATGAATGATGTTCTGTCAGAGGCTTCGTCCGCGTGAAGTTTGATGATTGTCCCACGGGATCTTACTACCGAGATGAAAAGTACCCTATGTGTTAATACAGGTTATAAGTTATCTGTGTGCTAAATTTCATCCAAATTCGTTCAGTAATTTTTTGCGTATTTTGTCGTGCGTATCAGGTTACGCGCGGCACATTTTGCCAAAAAAACGGAACTTTGGTACATTTGCGAGTTTTTTCAATATTCTGTAAAGGATAGTGGCCAAATGTGGTCCAAGCGTCGCGAAGGATGAATCATTTACCAAATTAACAAAAATAAGCTATAATTTCTCGAAATCCCTCGAACATATTTTGATGTCCTTCTGCATGTTTGAACAGTACATTGTACCTTTTCATTTGGTATATGATTCATCCTTGGCGACGCTTGGACCAACTCCCATACATTTTTGTCCACTGTCTTTTGCTATTTTTGACTTACGTGGTGTTAGAACTTCAACGACGCCATAAATCTTACCTTTTTCGATTTCAATTTCTCTATGTAACAGGAGCTGTTGGGCGCATAGCGGTGACGCGTCGTTTGGCAATCTGTATCACAAAAAACACGACTTATTACAATATGCTATCAGAAAACATGTCATATCTTAAATAAATAAATAAATATCGCTGGACATTACACACAGCGCCATCTAGTGCCACATTAAGCAACGAGGCTTGTGTCGTGGACACCGGATAGTTGATATACAACATGGATACTTTTTTGTTTATAAATACATACTAATTATACATATAAACATCCATGACTCGGAAACAAATGTCCATGCTCATCACACAAACATTTGCTCCGACCGGGATTCGAACCCGGGACCCTAAGAACGCAAGGCAGCCTCCCTACCGCTGCACCATTCAGGTCGTCAAGGGACTACAGGAGCAAAACGCGAGTTTTATAATGCAAAAAAGCATATGATTCACTGCAATAAACAAAACGCAGAAAACTGGACTGTAATTTTTTAGACAACCCATTTGCAATATATTTTTTGACATATTTAATTTGATCACCATCTGCCTAGCCTTTTCCCAACTATATTGGGGTCGGCTTCCAGTTTTACCGGATGCAGCTGAATACCAGTATTTTACATGGAGCGACTGCCTATCTGACCTCCACAACCCAGTTAGTACCGGGTAATACTGCCCCTTGGTAAGACTGTCAGACTTTTCGGCCCTCTGACTACCTAACGACTGTCAAAGATCTACAAATGACAGCCGGGACCAACGGCTTAACGTGCTTTCCGAGGCACGGAGGAAACTCGGTATGTAATGGGCGGTCACCCATCCACAGACCAACCTAGGTAAGCACGGCTTAACCTAACGATCGACCCGAGCGGCTGTTATTATTTAGCCACGAGCTCCTACACGACACCTTCTCGACGACATATTTAATTTGATATAAAATACTTTTCATCCATTAACCAGCTCGGTGAAGGTCGTCTTTCAAGGGATTTTGGACTAATTCTGGATCATGAGATAAAGCCCACTGACAGACTGGCCGACCGACCGATGGACGGACAACGCAGGGTTAGTAAGGTCCCGTTATAGTTGGTGCCAGTTAAGATGAGAATAGCGGTCATTGCCCTTTCCCTAATATCTCTTCGTACGAAACAAAACAAATAAACCATGATCGTTGACAAAAAATGTTCAAGATCACGATAGATGACGATTCCAGACTTGAACAGGCTTATTTTTGGTTTTCAAAGATAAGAAGTTTAATAAATGTAGGTGGGTCAATGACCGCTATTCTCATCTTAACTGGCACCAACTATAGTAGCCCCATTATAATACACACGTTTCGACCAAACCACTGGATGGAGTTACACAACCCAAAAATCCTTGCAAATGAAAAGCCCTACTATAAGAGAATGGTTCGGGAAGCGATTGAGATCAAGCAGTATCCTAATTTCAACCGTGAAGACGGCTTCAGACTCTGTCCCGCTTGGAATCCAGTGATCACTAAGTGTCCTCGTCAAGTGAAATCATCTCAGTATGCGGACACTGTTAGTGTAGTGTGCTGTCCTAGTGTGAACCGGCCCTAATTAACATTTATGAAGATCAAGTGAGGGTAGTTGAATAAACACCTTCGCTTTGCTGTGGCGGTACCTCCAATACTTCAGTCTTCCCGCGACCACGGCTGGTGCAATCCGGTCGAAACGTCGGGCTTATATAAAAGGTAAAAATTCGCGAAAATACCCGTTTACATGTGTATTATAATGTGTTTTGATCGTGAAAGTTTAAAAAAGGCTATAGTAGCCCCTTCGAAGCTAGAAATATAAACAAAAATAGCTCTAGCTAAATAATATAAGGCCTACTCACTTCTCCTCAACCGTTCCAGCGATGTCCAGCGCCCTCTCGCGGCTAAGGTTACCATACATGAACCCCTCGATGTGCACTTTCCGTATCATTCGGGCGACGAAATCATTCAGCTCTTCCGGTGTCATTTCTACAAAGAAAATGTTATGTTTATTTATATATTTATGATTAATACAGGATGTAAAAGTCCTCATCACGAAGCCGTCAACCAAGCATGCTGTACATCAAACTAAGTAATTTTGCGCAAAAATTATTGCTGGGAAACGACTTTTTTTTTGGGGGTGAAATGTGAATGCTGGTTAACCTGTAATTGTCGACTGTGTAAGTCCAAGACTGTAAATCCTATGTATACCTAAATACTATACACAAAAGCTGTTGGTGAACCTATTGTGCGGGACAGTGCAATTTATAGTGTAAAGTGATAGTGATACATAGACACTGCACAGACTGTATATAAAGTGTTATTACAGTGATAAATAAACCGATAAGTTTAGTGTTTGTGTGCAGGACAATAATGACAGTGTATAGTGGTATATATAAGTGTATAGGGTACATAGGGACCTATAGGATAGTACACAGGCACTAACAGTTTATTATATAAACAGCTTAAGTTTATATTTTAATAGTTTCTTGCATTTTTGTTCGTGTACATAGTAGACTTAGTGTTAGGAGTATATAAGTTTATTATGTTATTTGTTTTGTTGATTTTATATTTTTGTATGATAGTTTTTGATATATAGATCTCGTTAACATATAGTTTTATATAGGTTTTCATAGAAAAAGTTAGTGAAAAACGCGAATATTGTCATGCGGTTCTCGTTACAGTCAAGTTTCGTAGTACTTAAGGTAACTTGCACAATGTTTTCCCGCTTTTTTGCCTTGTTTTCATTGGATTTTAGTTTTTCCCGCGTTTTTTGGAAATCTGTTAACGAATTTGATTGGTCAATCGCTTTCAAAATTACGTATAAAAATAGGGCCATTTTGTTCAGTCGACACAGTAGTCGGCAAGATAGTACTAAGGAAACACTCTTCCCAATAAAGAAGCAACAAGCTCATCAGTGGTTTTACTCCTCACCACACCAGCAGTAAATGTGCTACCTCGCACACCTATAAAGGATGTAAAACACCTCTTAACAAAGCCGAAAGGCACTTGTTCTCCTCGTCATTGCGATCATTTTTTTGTTCTACACCATACCTGGGAACCTTCTAGTTACGGAGATATTGGGGGTCAAAGTTCCAACTTTTTCACAACTTTTTTTTCAAACACTACTTTTTATGGTCATAACTTTACTTTAAACACCTCCATAGCCCGTTTACTATTCAATCCATCCATCAGCACAATGTTTTGAGTGCGTTACATTGAGTTCTACCACAAAACATGATTTAACACCCCAAAAAAAAAGTCGTTTTCCAACAATAATGTTTGCGTCGAGTTACTTAGTTTGATGTACAGAATGCTTGGTTGACGTGTTCGTGAAGGGTGTGTAACCCAACATGCACGAGGTTGATATTCGTTGCTCTTAGTTAAATGAAGTATATTTACCATCGGCAACCTCTAACAGTTGGCACCGAGTCCACACCAGGTCAGCTAGACATAACGCCTGCTGATACACTGCGTGCTGCAAAACAATAGTACATTTTGATACAATTGGAGAAAGTTTGTTATTGCATTCGAGGCGGAATTAACTCCCGAGCCGTAGGCGAGGGTGTTCGAGAACTGCAATAATAAAATGTCCACGTGTATCAAATGACTTATTTCAATACACTTTTGAAGAAATAAAACAAAAGAACGAAAAATATTTTTGTCATGAATTATTAAGAAACTATGATTTTAATTTTCTTTTTTTTTCGCGCTTTAAGATTTCACCAGGTTGAAGGAGAAGCACATGTATGAAGCCGCTAAACAGCCTAATATAAAAAAAAAAGTATTTTTGTGCGTGTGTGTTTTATTAATGAATAAACTCAAACACTACTGCGCTGATTTCAAAAATTCTTTCATCTACACTAATATATAAAGAGAAGAGATTTTGTATTTTTGTGTGTGTGTATGTTTGTAATGAATAAACTCAAAAACTACTGCGCTGATTTCAAAAATTCTTTCATCTTCACTAATATTATAAAGAAAGATTTGTATTTTTGTGTGTGTGTGTATTTTTGTAATGAATAAACTCAAAAACTACTGCGCCGATTTCAAAAATTCTTTCACCATTAGAAAGCTACATTCACCCTGAGTAACATAAGCTATATTTTATCCCCATACTCCCACGGGAACGGGAACTACGCGGTTGAAACCGCGTGACGTGCGCTAGTATAATATGTAGTGGTGATATTCAAAGAAATCTGTACCTGATAGGGCTGCTCAGCATCAAAGTTCCGTATAGCCCTGATATGATTCTCCTTCATAATGTGGAACCTTTTGGGGTCAGCTGTGAAGTCCACCATGTGCTCGATGATCTTGTCGAGAAGCACGCTCTGCTTGTCGTCGTACCCGTCGATAGTCACCTGAGCAATCTAACGTGTATAATTATACAAGAAAAAAAAGCCAGCCAAGTTCGAGTCGGACTCGCGCGTGAAGGGTTCTGTACCATCGTGGTCTTGTGAGATCTCTAGACCCCGCCATCCCCTTCGAACCTAACATGTCCGAGTAGCGCCGGGACGCATTTCAGTTTGCAGGGTTTAAATCAACATAACAGAAAGGGGATGTCAGGGTCTTATGAGCTCGGGCCTGTGGACGGTTGGCTATGGGCTAGCTCGCCGTCCGTCCGTCTCATGACGACAGGCCGTGTCGACGGCGCAGGAGTGTTCCACGCGCGCCTCAAAGAGAGTCAGCAATAGGAAGGGGTCCGTAAGGACCGATGCCTGCCGGGGTTGCGGGACTGTTCGAAAGAGATACCATGGCCCCGGAACACAAAGGGCGATGAAGGAACATGGATGGGTTTTAGTCAGTACAAGTCTGACACTCCCTCCTGCTCCACCCAGAACGGGAGGAGTCATTTGATGATTTCCCATCCGAAAAAATAAGGGCCTTATGAGCTCTCTAGACCCCGCCATCCCCTTCGAACCTAACATATCCGAGTCGAGGTGCAATACGTAATGAAGGATCAGTGCCTTCAAGAAAATAATGATAAAGGACTACTCACGCTGATCCCGTACTTGGCATTCCCGATGCTCCAGCGTAGTCCCGCCAGCTCGGCGGCGTACGCGAACTGCTGCAGACTGTCCCGCAACAGTAGCACCCACACTGACGTCAGGTTGCAGCTCAGAGGGTCCGCGTACGCTAGGGGGCTGGCAGAGATACAGGGATATACAATACAATAGGCTTGTGTACTGAAAAAATCTAATGAGGGATTTTCTTTTTCAACTCTTCTCTAGTTGCTGGATAGATGGCGCTGAACTTGGTAAGTTACTGCAAGGAACGGAACGTCACATCAATTCACTTGGATATATTCGGAAGCTTAGGCAAACGAAAGTGTCAGTCAACGAGCGTATGTGACGTGACGCAATGTTTTTTTTCCAAGCGTTTTGGCTTTGGCACCACGTAACGTAGTCAGTTCAACGCCATCTACAGAGTTCTTGGAAACTATATTTTTTTTAAATACTCAAAAAGAAAGCCTCTCATTAGTCCGTCAGTTAGATTATCAAAAAATATTTGACCCGTATTTTTTTTTTTTGTTACGTAAACCAAAATTGACGAAGATACGGCGCTTTTAAAATTCTCAATACGTCACGCCGTGGCATAATTTTTAGTGTGTTCTGACGTCACGAACCCCCACTCCCGAGTTTTGATGAGTTTTATCTTTGTCAATATTCATTGATTTACAAAAACAAAAAATACGTGTCCATTATTTTCCAATACTCTAACTGACGGACTAAATAGATTTGCAATTTATTGATGGTGGAAACTAGCCTATTACATAATGCTTATTAGCATAAGAATATAATGTTCCCACTGCTGGGACACAGGCCTCCTCTCTATGAGAGGGAATGGGCTATAATCCACCACGCGGGCCCAGTACGGGTTGGTAGATCTCACATGTCTTCGAATGTTTGGTTCGAGGACATGCCGGTTTCCTCACGATGTTTTCCTTCACCGTTTTGAGAACAGTGGTGATGAAATAAATTACACAAAATAATGCGCCTGTGTTAGCCGTGTGGTATCCGGCAGAGTAGAATAGAACCAACCCATTACACTCACGGGTGTCGTATAAGGCGACTAATGTCTGAGGCAGAACACCTTGCGCCTCCGTAGACCAGAGAATGGGCAGCAGCGTTTTCTGTTAGTCTTTCATCACTGCGATCTCCAATCCGCCTGCCTAGCGTGGAGATTACGGCAAAATCCTCCCATCATGGGAGAGGCTTATGTCCAGCAGTGGACGTTATGGGCTGTTGTAGTAGTGTAGTAATGCGCCTGTCTGGGTTCAAACACACCACTTACTGTTCGTAAATCGGGGCCACCACCACTGGGCCACCGCTGATGTTTGTACCAATAATTGTTCCATCTTTTTTTTTGTGTGTTTTGTACGGGGTAATCTTTCTTACTTAATTCTTTGTATCATCTACCAAGACTTTTTCCAGCTACGTTGAAGTCGGCTTCCATTTTGCTACTGAGAAATTCCTGATTGAAAAAACCAAACAACAACAACAGCCCATAACGTCCACTGCTGGACATAAGCCTCTCCCATGATGGGAGGAATTTGCCGTAATCTCCACGCTTGGCAGGCGGATTGGAGATCGCAGTGATGAAAGACTAACAGAAAACGCTGCTGCCCATTCTCAGGTCTACGGAGGCGCAAGGTGTTCTGCCTCAGACATTAGTCGCCTTATACGACACCCGTGAGTGTAATGGGTTGGTTCTATTCTACTCTGCCGGAAACCACACGGCAAACAACCCAATAACACTTTTAGTCTGGTAAATGAGTGCTCAAAAGGGGTATGTGGTTGGAAAAGTCGAAAGCAGAAAATCTGACTTATGAACTTCGTTTGGACTAGTTAGAAGATAAACATATTAAAAGTCCTGACCCCTCCGAGGTGAGCCCGAGGGGGAGGGGGGCAAAGAAGGTCCCGTTTTTTGGTTTTTTGCTTATATCTCGAAAACGATGCGTCGTATAAAATTTTGTTGTACTACATAATAAAACCTCATTAAATTCTCTACGACTTTGTTTGTCACACTTTTTATCTATCTCCAATATTTAAAAAAAAAAAAAAAAAAAAAAACTTAAAACAAAAATTTTGCTATGTTGTAGAGAATTTTATCAGATTTCATTGTGTAGTACAACAAGTATTCGTGCGACACACCGTTTTCGAGATACAACCAAAAACAACGAACGGGACAAAGAATTGGACAAATTTTTGAAAAATTCGTCGTTTTTCGGAGCTCATACCAATTCAACGATAAGAGATAGATAAAAAATTTGAAAAGCAAAGTTGAAGAGAATTTTATGAGGTTTTATTATGTAGTAGAACAAAATTTTATACGACGCATCGTTTTCGAGATATAAGCAAAAAACCACAAAACGGGACCTTCTTTGCCCCCCCCCCCCCCCCCCCCGGGCTCACCTCGGAGGGGTCAGGACTTTTAATATGTTTATCTTCTAACTAGTCCAAACGAAGTTCATAAGTCACATTTTCTGCTTTCAACTTTTCCAACCACAATCATTCATTTACCAGACTATTTAAAGAATTGACTTACCTAACTAAATCGAATGTCATGACCGCTTTCGGAAGGTGAAATTCGTTGTCTTTCTTGAACCATAGCCTCATGAGTGGAGTATCCTGAAAAGATATTCAGGGTGTAAGCAGACTCTTCATTAAGCCGTCAACCAAGCATTCTGTACATCAAACTAAGTAACTTTACGCAAAAATTATTGCTGGGAAACGATTTTTTTTTTTTTAGGTGAAAATCACTTTCACGGAAAGACTCAATGTGTTGATGGATACATTGAATAGATCATGGGTCGTGGAGGTATATAAAGTAAAATTTTAACATAGAAAAACTTGTCTTTATATCCAAGTAACTAGAAGGTATGATCTAGAACAAAAAAGATATCTGAATGACGTGGATAACTTTGCCTTTCGGCTTCGTTAAGTAATCACCAAGTTGAGGAGCTCGTGGCTAAATAATAACAGCCGCTCGGGTCGATCTTCAGGATAAGCCGTGGTTGCCTAGGTTGGTCTGTGGATGGGTGACCACCCATAACATACCGAGTTTCCTCCATTTCTCGGAATGCACGTTAAGCCGTTGGTCCCGGCTGTCATTTGTAGATCTTTGACAGTCGTTACAGGTAGTCCGTGGCCCAAAAGGCTAAAAACCAGTCTTACCAAGGGGTATAGTATTACCCAGTACTAACTGGGTTGTGGAGGTCAGATAGACAGTCATTCAAGCGCGGCTTAACCTAAACATCGATACGAGCGTCTGTTACTTTGTAGCCACAAATATAAATCAATAAAAAAATAAATGAATCTTTACTGACAAATGCTTGCTCAAACATCAGAGTAGCCCTGGCTCTTGTACTAGAGTTCCTGTAGCGCAAGAGCCAGACCTCTCACTTAACAGAGAATATGTAAAAAACGATAGACAAAACATTATATACATTATAAGATTTGGCATGCATTAAAAGTGTTTACAAACATAAAAAGGAGTAAAAAATAAAATGTGATAACAATAATAATGCACAATACATGGGGTATGCAAATTTTAATAAAGTTAAGTACCACTCATCGCGTTCTGAAGAAAGTGTGGGTAAATGTGTCTGGGGTGTGTGTGGTGTGAGTGTGTGTGTGTTTGTGAGTGTAGTGTGAGTGTGTGTGTAGTGTGAGTGTAGTGTGAGTGTGTGTGTGTGTGTAGTGTGAGTGTGTGTGTAGTGTGTGTGGTGTGTGAAATCGAGAAATCAATATAAAATCTCTTACCTTTATAATAATGGGTGCCGTAGAATCTGCAGTACTGTCCTCCCCCTTTTCCAGAGCAAGCTTGTTAGGTATGAACTCGTTCGGAGGCGGGAGGTGCAGCTCAGGAGTTGGCTGGACCGTACTCCACTCCTGAAATGAGGCGTAGCTTTTATAACATACTAGCTGACATCCTGCGGTTTCATCCGCGTAGTTCCCGTTCCCGTGAGAGTACGGGGATAAAATATAGCCTATAGCACTCACGAATAATGTAGCTTTCTACCAGTAAAACAATTTTTAAAATTGGTTCATTACTTCCGGAGATTACCCCCTACATACAAACTTACAAACAAATGTTACCTCTTTATAATATTAGTATAGATAAACGATTTAGATCAAACACTGTTTTAAGCTATCACGGATTAAAACTAAACTTAGGGCCTGCGCAGGCGACAGACTTTTTGTGCGGATGAGTCTGTGGCGCACAAAATATTTATAATACTATTATAAAATTAAGTAATTTATAATAAAACCAAATTAAAATTGTGTTAGTGTAGGACAAACTTCAAATTTATGTAGAATTTGTAAATTATTAATGCATGAAATAAAAGGCATTTTTATTTTATTTATGCGTTACTGCATAAAATTGCTTAGGTTCTATTTTCACAGACTAAAAAGTGCGTCACGGATAGTCTGTCGTCTGCGCAGGCCCATATTGTCACTTGCGGGGCTTACTGTCACATCGGGAGCTCAAAATAAATAATAATCGCGAAAGATATCCCGTAAGTAACAATATAAGTTTCATACACCTTTATTTTCAGGTCGTGCTGGAACTGAAAGCCCTATAAACACGATCATCGAACTCGGAATGTTTATATATTTGTTATTTAAAAAAAAAAGAAACACGAAAAATTACAATAAGGTATATGCATGATTTTTTTATCACTCTAAACAAAGCGTATTAACATCAGAAAGAGTAAAGTGAAATTATTTTTTTAACACTTCAATACCCGCAATTACAGACACAATTAAAATAACAATGCACCGTGCCTCTGGAGGCACGGCCGGGAGCATACGGGTTAATATCTATAAAAATTACTAAGTTATAAGCATTTGAAACTGCTGATTAGAGAGATCCGATACAACGAATGACGTCATTCGCTGCATCGACGTACAAAATCCATACTAAATTCCATTTATCTAGAAAGAGATAGAAACAAAAGTTTAAATGGTTATAACTTTTGTGTTGTTTGGCCGATTTATGTATTTTTGTCATTATTTTTATAGTACTTTAACATTCCGTATCGAAATAAAAAAAAGAAAATTTATGCATATTCCCTATTTAGTTTGAATGTTTAATGTTTTTTAACCAAATTGATTATTCTTATAGTTGTTAATAGACTTCTTTTATTTTATAACATTTACTGTCTTAGTTAATTTGTTCTATGTCAAGTGATGGAAGGTTTAAATAAACCTAGATCAGGTAGGTCGCTAACAAACATTTGAATTCCACATCATCGTTAATTGCAACTGTTAATATATATTCTAGTTATAGTTTACTTTTATGCACTACCTAATTATACCATTGTATACCGTTGTTCGGCCGATTTATGTCTTGTTTTCGCTTTTTGTCATTATTTTTATAGTACTTTGACATTCCGTATCGAAATAAAAAAAAAGAAAATTTATGCATATTCCCTATTAAGATAAAAATAGGTCGCATTCTGTACATACCACAATTAAAGAATTTTGTATATCCTCCTGTAGATATTTCGTCCCGTACCAGGGCTCTGTCATTGTGCATTTATCTTTAAAACATCTGTAAAAGACAAATAAAACGGGTGTAAAAGTACCTTTAACTAAGCCGAAAGGCACTTGTGCTTTCCGTCACTGCGGTAATTTTTTTGTCTACACCATACCTGGAAACCTACAGTCTGCGCCAGATAAGTAGGAATTAAAGGTCATTGCTCTTTCCTTGATTTCTCTGCGTAGGTACCCCGAAGATACATTATGGATCGTTTTATATTACTAGAAAAAGTCAAGGATCACGATAAAGGTCGTTTCGGGACAAGTTTGGATGAAGGATGTTGAGGACAGCGCCATCTGTGCACATCAGGAGGAACTACGAGAGCCTCGCGTCGAAGCATTCAACATCTCGAACACACTGCGCACGCGACACTAGCCAAGCAGCAAACTACGTAGTTCACCCAACAACGACGAGATGGCGCTGAACCGCGGGTACAAAAGCCGAAGACGACCTCCATGCGACCTCTTTTCTTCTTTTTCCTCTGCCGCGACCACAAAAACGAACTGAAGTCTATCCTGTGTGCTTATCTATCAATCTTTGTAAATCTCAATAAATTCTTTTCACTATAAGAATAAACCAGTCACTTTGGTCATCATACCTGATTTGCAAAAACCCCATAAAATAAGGAACACACCTTAACAGTCATTATTACTGTTTTCGGAATTATGTATTTGAATAAATGTATGCGGGTTAATGACCTTTATTTCCTACTAAACTGGCGCAGACTATAGTTACGAAGATATGGGAGTCAAAGTTCCAACTACATATCTCAAAAGTTTTTTTTTTAAGTACAATTTTTTTATGTATTACTTTAGCCGTATAGTTATTAACTTATGGCTAGGGGGTTTAAAATAATAGTTCGTCAGATAGATTTCCAAAAAATATTGGACCCTTATTTTTTCTTTTTTCACGTAAACAAAAATAAAGGCGATACAGTGCGTCGAAAACTCATGTGACGTCACATTTTTTTACCGGAAACTGACGTCACAAGCCCGCCTTCATGATCTTTGACACGTTTTATTTTCAAAAGTACAAAATCTTGACCCTACCTTCACTCTATATATTGGAAAATGCGATGTTCGTAAGATCCAACCCTCATTTATTTTCTCGCATGGCAGATCGATTTCCTCGAAATAGGCGTGACAGTACCCAAATTTGCCTACAACAATATAAAACGGCACTTATGCAAAAAAGTGTCTTTTGCATGGCTCCTAAAATCTATAATAAACTTCCGAAAAACTGGAAGCAGTTAAGGGATGTAGAATTCAAAAGAAAAGTAATTAATTTACTAGCAGATAAGGCTTATTATAATTTAAAAGAGTTTTTAGATGAGAAATTATGATTATTTGTTACATATCTTTTATTCTCTATGGTCTCTCTTTATGTTTGTTATCTTTTTTTTAATTATCATGTTAATTTTGGAATAAATTGACTCAGAGTGACATTATAAATTATTGTATTTAATATTTGCATGCCAATGTTGGCAAACGTGATGATCTGTATATAAACTTATTTTAACATCTCTTGCATGCTGACAATTTGTATGTATTGTACTCATGTTTGTGCAAATAAATAAATGATTATGATTATGATTATGATTATGATTTATCTTCGTAATTTTTTATTAATTTAATAAAACTAAAACCGGCCAAGTGCGAGTCGGACTCGCGCACGAAGGGTTCCGTACCATTATCTATACATTAGACAAAACGGCAAAAAAACCACGTTTTTTTTTTTTCGGATGGGAAATCATCAAATAACCCCTCCCGCTCTGGGCGGAGCAGGAGGGAGTGTCAGACTTTTACTGACTAAAACCCATCCATGTTCCTTCATCGCCCTTTGTGTTCCGGGGCCACGGTATCTCTTTCGAACAGTTCCGCAACCCCGGCAGGCATCGGTCCCTACGGACCCCTTCCCTTTTGCTGACTCTGAGGCGCGCGTGGAACACGAACGCGCCGTCGACACGGCCTGTCGTCATGAGACGGACGGACGGCGAGCTAGCCCATAGCTCACCGTCCACAGGCCCGCGCCTACGGTGGCCGGGGGCCACGTGGTGGTGGCCCCCGACGCCCGGGGCGTCTCCCGCGGCGGCCGGGACGTTGAGAGGTTCTCTCCCTCTCACGTTCCGCCACCTCCTTCTCTAGCATTACTGCTTCGCAGAAGGAGGTGACGGCGTCCCATTCCGTCTCGCTCCGGACCATGGCTTGCACCAGGGCCGGACGCGAGAGGTCACCGCCGCCGATCGCCGCTTCGAGGACACGGCGGTGCTCCGCCCACGCGGGGCACACCTCCACCGTGTGTTCCACCGTGTCCTCCGGTCGATCCTCACAATGGAAGCACCCGGGCGTTTCCTCCCGCCCGATTCGGTGCAGGAACCTCCCGAACACTCCGTGTCCAGTAAGGACCTGCGTCAGGCGGAAGGTGAGGACGCCGTGGCGTCTCTCAAGCCACTCCTCAAAGAGGGGACTCATCGCCACTATCGTGGCGTGCCCTGCACGGGGTTGCGACAGTCGCTCTCTCCATGTCGCCATGAGATCCCGCCGGAAGTCTGTCCGCTGAGCGACAATTTGTCGCTGCAGCGGAGTTTCCCCCCGGCGTAGCGCCTCCGCGCGCCATTCATGTAGGCGCGCGAGGACTATCGCCTCTAGATCCCATGGCGGCAATCCGGCAAGGAGGCTCGCCGCCTCGCGGAAGATCGTACGGTACCCCCGGGCCAGCCTTACGGCTACTACCTTTTGGGGCGCGTTCAAATAGTGGGCGGCTCGCAGCCTCAATGAACGCGCCCACACCGGGGCCCCGTAAAGGGCCATTGACCGCACGACTCCCGCGTAGAGCCTCCGGCAGGAGGCGTTCGGCCCCCCCAGATTGGGCAGGAGCCGCCTGAAGGCAGTCCCAGTCCGTTCCAGTTTGGGGGCCAAACGTCGGAAGTGCTCCACGAAGTTCCACCGGCTGTCGAGGACGAGTCCTAGGTACTTCAAAGTCGACTCGACACCGATGGATACCCCTCCTACCGTGAGTAAGGATCCCGGAGGTGGCGCATTCCGAGGCCCATGAAAGCACATGGCCTCGGACTTGTGCAATGCCACCTCGAGACCCAGTTGCCGGATCCTCTCAACGACTGTCGCAACCCCGCGTGTCATCGCTTCGGCCGCCGCCTCGTGCGACCTCCCCTGGGCCAGCACCAGCGTGTCGTCAGCGTAGCAAACTACGCTGACACCACTAGGGAGGTCGGCGCGCAGCACCCAGTCGTAACCGATGTTCCACAAGGGCGGCCCTAGGACCGATCCCTGCGGGACACCGCACGACATCTCTCGCCGGTTCCATTCTCCGCTGCGACCGGGGTAGATGACGGCTCTGTCCGTCAGATAGTCCCCGACTACTCGACGGAGGTAGGTCGGCACCCGGTGATACCGGAGTGCCTCCCTAATGCAGCTCCAGGGCATGGAGTTGAAGGCGTTGGCGATGTCGAGAGACACCGCCAAGACAACCCCACCCCTGGACACCACATCCCCCGTCGTGAGGGCTCTCACGCGCATGATGGCGTCCACCGTAGAGCGCCCCTTGCGGAAACCAAACTGGTGTTCCGCAAGGTCCGGCCCAGTCCCCGCAAGGTGCTCGGCGAGGCGGTTTGCAATGACTCTTTCAAAGAGCTTGCCCACCTCGTCGAGCAGCACCACGGGCCGGTATGCGGACGGAGAGTCCGCAGGGCGCCCCGGCTTCCGGATGAGGACCAGCTTCCCCGTCTTCCAACGAAGCGGGAACTGGCCTCTCTCCAAGCATGCGCTTAGGAGCCCCCCCCAGTCGGGGCCCGAGAGCCTCCGAGGCCAGGACCCAGGCTTTGCCAGGCAAGCCATCGGGTCCCGGGGCGGTATTTTTGGCACTGAGCCTGCGTACCGCCACTCTCAGGTCTACCCCAGTCACCTCCGGAGTGTCGTCGTCGTCGTCCCGAATGGGAGCCCCCCTTAAATATTAATTTTATTCTGTTTTTAGTATTTGTTGTTATAGCAGCAAGAGAAATACATCATCTGTGAAAATTTCAACTGTCTAGCTGTCACGGTTCATGAGATACAGCCTGGTGACAGACAGACGGACAGACGAGAGAGTCTTAGTAACAGGGTTCCGTTTTTACCCTTTGGGTACGGAACCCTAAAAAACACGTATCCAATATTTTTCGATAATCTAACTGACGGACTAAACAGAATCATATTTATTTTAGTCAGTCATCGACTCATCATCCCTATTTACGATGATACGTACTTAGCCACGATGCCGACGCGAACGTTTTCAGGTGTGAGTCGGGCCAGCAGAGACTCGATCAACTCCGGCTTCCATTCCGTCATGATGTAGTACGCGCACAGCACGTCTTCTATAGGGAACTCCTGGGAACAAACAATCATTACATTGTTACGTCGTCGTGTACTTTACTAGAACATTCGTATATTGTTACGTCGTGTACTTTACTAAAACATTCGTATATTGTTACGTCGTGTACTATACTAGAACATTCGTATATTGTTACGTCGCCGCGTCGTGTACTTTGGCCTAACTCGCCAAACGTTGCTTAACTTTTGGCTGCTTCACCCATCAAAGGAGTGACCCCGGCAGAGGTTAGTTAACCTTTGGCTGCTTCACTCAGCCTAAGGCCTAACTCGCCAAACATTGCTTAACTTTTGGCTGCTTCACCCATCAAAGGAATGACCCCGGCAGAGGTTACTTAACCTTTGGCTGCTTCACCCATCCTAAGGCCTAACTCGCCAAACATTGCTTAACTTTTGGCTGCTTCACCCATCAAAGGACTGACCACGGCAAAGGTTGCTTAACCTTAGTGTACTCACCCATCTAAAGGGCGACCTCAAAATGATTAACCTTTGGCTGCTTCACCCATCAAAGGACTGACCACGGCAAAGGTTGCTTAACCTTTGACTGCTTCACCCATCCAGAGGCCTAACTCGCCAAACGTTGCCTAACTATTGGCTGCTTCACCCATCCAAAGGCCTAACTCGCCAAACGTTGCTTAACCGTTGGCTGATGTAGGTACCTATCTAGATATGAGTAAGTTATGGATGGCCACCCATCCTCTGATTTTTCGTATTCATGTGCGTATTATATAATTATCACTATAGTTTATGCCAGTTAAGATGAGAATAGCGGTCATTGCCCTTTCCCTAATATCTCTTCGTATTCGTACGAACCAAAACAAATAAACCATATATCGTTTTTCATTACAAAAAATGTTGAAGATCACGATAGATGACGATTCAAGATTCAGGCTTATTTTTGATTTTCAAATTTAAGAAGTTTAATAAATGTAGGTGGGTCAATGACCGCTATTCTCATCTTAACTGGCACCAACTATAGCTTCGGTGAAGGAAAACATCGTGAGGAAACCAGCATGCCTGAGAGATATTTCTCGACGGCATGTAAAGCCAAGTTAGAGGCCCATGGGCGGCTTAAAACTCTGACACCAGGTTAGGTACTAACCAGTGGCGTAGCGTGAATCACTGTCTCCCGGGGCGAAGTCATTATTTGCCGCCCTTTTGACGTCGTAAACATAATTAGATTTTGTTGATCCAGAAATCTGTGTCCAGTTTCCTGAGCCTGACCAACACTAGTCTCCGCTTTTGCTCTTCTTTGACAATCACATTTTGCGCTTCCTTGTCTACCGTTGCACTACTAACCACACGATAAATAAGAAGAACGACCCATCCTCGGATCGACCTCGGCTACTAGTACTTGCCTGCAGTAAGTGCACGTGCCCTGTGACCATGCCCCTGGCTTCCATCGTGTCCTTGAACCTGAACTCCAGGGCCATCAGGTCCTTCTGTTCCTCCCACACCCAATGCTTCGGACCCTCCTTCTTCAACATAGCTATGTACTGCGGAAAAGAGACATTTTTAAGAGCGTCGCAAATAGCTGTCAATTTACCTATTTTAATTAATTTCGCAATATTACTTTATGGAAATAAGAAATATGGCTAACTAACTATAACTATTATTAATAGTGAATTGAAATTAAAACACTTAATTTGATGTTGTTATTATTTTATGCGTAAAAAAGGCATTTGGAAAGTATCCAAATAGTTTTCTCATCTAAAACTAATTATTCGGTGTAACGATATTAACTATTGCTTATTTATTCTTATTATCTTATTTATTCATTCATCGAACAATTTACAATGTGTTGGATTTTTTTTACAAAATTATTACATATATAAACATTACAATAAACATTACAAACATAAAAGGATCAAATACAAAAAAAAACTATTACTATGTCATCCATCAAAAACCAAGGCATAAAAAGCACAAAAAGTCAAATCATAAAAGCACAAGGACAACCATGTCTATTCTAGTCCATTCCATTTTACGTAAATACCTGATCGAGGAATAAATGTCACTCAAATTACTGTTTATATGTCCAACCATAAAAAGCTCATACTGAACCATGTCCATTTCATGTTATGTAAAAGGAAAATTAAGTGTAAATTGAATGCCTGTTAAATGTCAACTAAATGTAATTGAATGAAAATCAAATACCAAATATACATAAATTAAATGTCATTCAAATTACCATTTACATATTACCCAACCACATACGCTCAAGAACAACTATGTCTATTCCATGTTGCGTCAATTAAAGAGAATTAAATGTAAATTAAAAGTCAATTAAATTGCAATTAAATGTCAATTATATTCCAATTAAATGTGAATCAAATGTGATCTAAATGTCAATAAAATTAAATGTCAATTAAATTCCAATTAAATGTCAATCAAATTCCAATGAAATGTCAATGAAATGTAATCCAAATGTCAAACAATTAAAATGACAATTAAATTAATTAAATAAATGTCAACTGAAACCAAATGTCAAATAAAATAAATATCAATATTTTATCAAGTAATTCATACACAAATTATCTGGAATCATTCAACATTCAATCGGATACAGAACATAAACATCTTTCTAATAGGAAGGCTTTCAGTTTTGTCTTAAATAAGTTTGTGTTATAGACCAAAGTTTTCAAATCAGTAGGTAACTTATTATATAACTCCACTGCTTGGTAACGTGAACAATGCTTTGTTATGTTAAGTTTAGGCACCATTCTATTTTTAATAACTATATCTATTTTTAATAATTGCAATTCACTATTAATAATAGATAAAGTTAGTTAGTCATATTTCTTATTTAATACACACACACATTAATACACATAAATAAAATACAACTTCACATAAATTAATTAAAACATGTAATCCACATCTCTTTTCCACGCCTGCCATGTGATTGGCGAATCACGCTCCGTTAATTTTACGCCGTTAATTTTAGGTCGTTCTGCAACCGAAAGCCAGCCATAAACTCGATCATCGATCTCGGAACGATTGGCATATTTTTTTTTATAAGTTTTTTTTTTTTTAAGTATAATAAAAAAATAAAAATAAAATATAATAAAGATGTTATTTTTTTTGTTATTTAAAAAAGAGTTTGATAATCGATTTTACGGCATTCAGTTCCAGAACGACCTAAAATTAACGGTATATTGAAGTGTCTGTTTGTAATTGAAAAAGAAAAACATTTCTTTGATTTTTATGTTTGTCGGTCTGTCTGTTTGTTTCGGCTAATCTCCGAAACGGCTGCACCAATTTAGACGGGACTTTTACTGGCAGACAGCTGATGTTATAAGGCTACTTTTATTTTAGAAAATAGATTAGGGTTCCGTGCAAAAAAATTAAAACCCTTGAAATTGTTAACAAAATCCGATTAAAAAAGGAAAGTAATATTTCAACAATAATTTCACCCGAACAAAGGTCGCGAGCAACAGCTAGTTTCTTATTTATAATTGTTTTTTGTTTTATTTATAACTTCTTGTACGAGACACAATAAAAACAATTTCTTTCTTTCTTTCTTTATGATTCAGTGATACTTTTTACCCGACTGCGGCGAACCAAAAAACAGGGTTATGATTTTAGCCTTCTATGTATGTTTGTATCTACGTATTGTCCTCCATAGCGCCTAAACTATTCATCCAATTTGATGAATAAGGTCAATCGAATCGTTATCATGGCCCGGGTAACATAGGCTACATTTTAACCGACTTCAACAATAGGAGGAGTCCATTTTACAACGAATTTAATGGGGAGGCTAACTGTGGAACTAATGGCGCTAGCATAGCTGGTACCCAAACATATTCATTGGATGAAAATGTGGTAATGTCATTTTATATTTCAAAATAACTTAATCTCATTGGCCAGATTGAGACCAACTATGGTGGCGCCATCTGAGATTTACTTTGCTTTAGTCACCCCATTAGAGCGTGATTTGCAGTAGTCGGGTTTTTATGTTGTAATGTACAATCGGGGTCTTTTCCGCCCAAAAAATTTAAAATGGTCACATTTTAATTTTTTTTCACTTAAATCATGCGGAGGCGCCGAGCCACGCTCCCTTGAAGTTTGGGCCTATTAGGAAAGCGTCAACATTGGCGCGCAAAATAACAATAACTCTCGTTTGGCGTGCGTCGTCAATGCGCTCGGCCGATTCGGTATCTTTTCATTCATTTTTTCTGCACAAAGTCAACGGGGCGGGGCTAGAGAGCGTTTTTATGTTGCGAGTGCAAGCAAAAATGAGCTTAGTGGTGGTCAAGCGGGAGTGTCCTCGATAGTACCACACAAATTCTAGTTAGGAGACCTGCAAGCTTAGGTAAGTTGACAATCTACAATCGTTAACACTAGTAGAAAACGAATCGAATGTATAGGAATGACATCATCTCAACGTGTGTTGATACGTGATTCAATCACGTGATCATCACAAACGAATAGAAAATTCGTAGACATGTTTACATCGTTCAAAATGATAGAATAGAATGTTATCGTTTCTACAATGTTGATCGCTATAGGTACTCTGGTAGGAACGCTCACCATAGACTAAAGTGTAGGTTTTTTCTACAGACATTAGAGAACGAGCGTTCGACTCAGTCGTTTCAACTTGGCTACCAATTTAGCGCTTTCTACAATCGCTTACGCCGAGGCGTTTACGATTGTAGAAAGAGAATAGACGAGACGACAAAAAAAACTAATTAGTCCGTCAGTTAGATTATCAAAAAATATTTGACCCGTGTTTTTTCTTTTGTTACGTAAACCAAAATTGACGAAGATATGACGCTTTTAAAATTCTCAATACGTCACGCCGTGGTATCATTTTAGCTAGTTCTGACGTCACAAGCCCCCACTCCCGAGTTTTAATGCGTTTTATCTTTGTCAATATTCATTGATTTACAAAAACAAAAAATACGTGTCCATTAATTTCCAATACTCTAACTGACGGACTAAAAAGATTTGCAATTTTTTGATACTGTCGTCATGCCTATTGATACGAAACGTTTGTAACTTGGCTAGGCCTGCTGTACTTATATTACTAGATATACTAACTTGGAACACCAACTTGATGATATCATCGGTATGGGAGACCCCTTCCTCCGTCAGGTCGACCTGCACGCCAAAGAAACCGAAGCCCCGGGCGCCGATACGAGTCCCACCTATTAAACTGTAGACAAATAATGAGGAAACTATTAACATAGCATATTATCACGACTGTAATCATTGGAGGGGTCAGCACAGCGGTATCTAATAGTACACCCATATTTTGCCAGTTATTTTGAAGGCGCGCCTCAAAGAGATGTCAGCAAAAGGAAGGGGTCTGCAAGGGCCGATGTCTGCCGGGGTTGCGGGACTGTTCGATAGAGATACCGTGGCCCCGGACGGAACACAAAGGGCGATGAAGGAACATGGATGGGTTTTAGTCAGTCCCAGAACGGGAGGAGTCATATTTTGATGATTTCCCATCCGAAAAAAAAAGGTGAAAGCGTCAGGGTAGCCCGCGAAATTCAAATTTTCTTACGTTTTTTGCAATTTGCAGGCCAGTGCTAGGTTGTATGTTGATTAAAATATTGTTTTCGACTGTAAGACATTGTAGTTACAGAATTATAATCATCAAAAGCATCAATACAACCTTCCAAGTTCATAAAAGTCTAGCAATGACTTCGACCTAGAAAAACCTAGCACTGGCCTGCAAATTGCAAAAACGTAAGAAAATTTGAATTTCGGGCTACCCTGGAGCACCTTAAGTTAAAATCACTAATATCATGAAAAATAACGTTATCACGTAAAATTATCGTCCGTAAATCGACTTTACAGACAGCCATTTTTTTTAATGTGATCCTGCTTACCTATTACACCATCCTCTGGCCTTCAACGCTGACAACAAACTGCCGGGCCCTTCATGTCCCAGCAAATGGGACAAGTAATGCCCTGGCTGTGGACAAAAACACACTATGAAATAATTACTCTATTAAATTTATTTCAGTCTTGCTAACTGGTGCTAGTTACGAGCTGAGATAAATTAAAGGGGGAAAATATAATGACCACCAAAAATAACTTTGTGACCACTAACATCTATCACCTAAAATGTCAATTTTAGTAAATTGAGCACCAAATTTTAATGAGGTGGTTGATGACAAACTAGTTTTGCCTAGGCCGAATTGGGGCACCCCGATACGGATAGATTAGGTTAGACTTAGAAGGGTATGGTGGGGTCGAATGAGCGAGCGAAGCGAACGAATAGACCCCGCCATACAATTTGTGGTTATTTTTTTATAAACCATTCAGAAGTAGGAGCCCCGCGGGGTTCCGTCGACCTGGTCTCCCTTGACTCAGATGCAAGAGTATAACAGTTCAATTTCTGGTGGTTATTAACTTAAAAATTAAATTTCTAATTTTGTTCTAATTTCACGATAAAATGGATTAATTTTGGTGATCATTTACTAACTTCGGCAATCAAAAGTGATTTTTTTACCGTAACATTTTGCTAAATCTGGTGGTTCGTTAATTGTATGCTTAAATTAAATACTACCGATTAAACCACAAATAATTTTAATAATCATAAAACACTTAAAACTCAAACACAAGATAGATAGATATCGCACTTCTGGTTCACTTCGATTCGCTTAGTTGTGTAGCCAAAATCTACATTTTTATTATAATAGTACATTATGATATAAGTGCGGTAAGTTGAAAATTACAGCTGAGGCGATATTGCTAGCCCGAGCTGTTGGCGAGGGCTATAATAAAGCAGAGGCTGTAATTATCAAAGCGCACGTATGTCATACGACGTTTTATAACATATTTGCGAGGAAATAAATAAAACTCGGACTTTCTTAAACGAATAAATCTTTTACTTGTTCACAAATTAGCGATGCCCGCGCATCAGCGCTTTTTTTAAAGGCAAAGACACAAGAAAAAGAAAATCCTTATGCTGGGATCGAACTCGAAGTCACGAGATTGTAACGCAGCGCTGTGCCCCGAGACCAGCTGACTTGTTGTAAACCGTGGCGAATATGTAGATCTTATGCTGCTTCAACAGGTCGCAAATGTTTTGTCAACTTTACAGTAAGTTGGTGACGCGTTTTTTGGTTTTACCCGCACCTATAGATGTTTCATATCAAAAGACATCCTTGAAAGTAAAGTCTAATAATAAGCAAATGACCACCTCTTTATGCGAATTTGCTATGTCGGGTCCAAAATTCCAGATCCAGTTACCCTGTTTAATATGGGCCATAACATCAACTTTAAGTCATTCGTGGTACGAGTTCCAACCCAACATCTACAGACCTGCATGAAAAAGGACTTTTGGCCGAAGGGTGTTGTATATCGACGAGAGGAGCTCGTGGCTAAATAATAACAGCCGCTCGGATCGATCTTTAGTTTAAGCCGTGCTTGCCTAGGTTGGTCTGCGGATGGGTGACCACCCATTACATACCGAGTTTCCTCCGTGCCTCGGAAAGCACGTTAAGCAGTTGGTCCCGGCTGTCATTTGTGATCTTTGACAGTCGTTACAGGTAGTCAGTGGCCCAAAGTCTGACAACCAATCATACCAAGGTGTATCGTATTACCCAGTACTAACGGGGTTGTGGAGGTCAGATAGGCAGTCGCTCCATGTAAAATACTGGTATTCAGCTGCATCCGGTTAGACTGGAAGCCGACCCCAATAAAACTTGGGAAAAGGCTAGGCAGTTGATGGTGTCGTATATCGACGTTTCCGAGGACGGTTACGCAACACCACGCAACGAAACACGACGCCGACAACGTTACGTGAATAGTTTTAGTTTTTATGGTTTTAAATATGTATTAGTTGTTAGATGTTATTTTGTGTATTTTATCTATGGGCCTTAGTTGCCTGATAATAAAATGATTATTATTATTAAGGGCCTATACTACCTCAAATGGCTTAGCTTGATCCTCCGTTACCCCTAAAATACTGCAGCATTAATTTTGAAATAAATATATGGTAAATTTGAGGATTAATGTTAGGTCTCATGTTTGGCGAAAACACGATTTCATAAAATTTTCTCGATAGAAAAAAAATCCCAAAGTTACCTCCAAATCGAACAATAAACCGCTGGTATTCAAAAAGTACTTCAAATTAGATCATGAAACTTTTGCATACTACCTGAACTAACTATAAAGCAGGTCTTACGTTTTTTATTATTTCCAAAAGACGAAAATTTGAATTTATAAAGAATAAAAACCACTCATTTCGCACTATTTGGCCGCAGTGACTGACGTAACAACCGCTTTGTAGTGCAAGCTGATTAGAACGTTATTCTAACAGTATTACAAACGAAGTTTGAACCACCACAAATAGAGTTGCTAATCTGAGGTAGTATAGACTCCTTAATATAGAGATACTCACAGGCGCGGATCCAGGATTTCCTTTAATGGGAGCAATTTTTGGAAAATTCTTTAAAAAAAATATTGATAGGTAAACTTTTGATAATAAATGGTATCCGGCGTTACTTTACAGAAATCCATAATATGCAAGATACAAGCGGGCCGCCAGCTTTTGGGCCGGGGGGCGGGCGTAGCGAGAAATTCTTACGACACCTTGCCTTGGACAGGTTAGAATGGTTTCGAACGTTCATATAGGAGAAACTTGGTCGAGCTTTAGATAAATTCAAGAGAAAGTAGTCTGTATAGCGAGCGAAGCGAGCTCGAAAATTTTAACACTTTTCCTACCGACCTGCTGGAGTTACCTGGGCCTCTTATAGACAAAGTTAAGTGTCATGAAAAACTAGGCTTCAAGAGCGAGCGAAGCGAGCTCGAAACTTTATACAACATTGCCTCTGACAATTATGCTATAATTGCATTATACGTACCTATATATCTCGGGGCAAGGGGGCTCCTAATTTATTTCTGTCTATTGTATCGATAATGCAAAAATCCAATAGGAGTGCCTATCCAGAGGTAGGAAAAAGGAGCCTTTTTGATAAATGTTTTTTCGCAGGGTTATACAATATCTTAATTTGAGTGATTCCATTTTACGCTACAATTTATTACGTGCTATGGCAACAGGCAGGAATAGATATAATTTAAAAAAATCCTGAGCCTCTAGGGGCAGCTGCCTCCTCCTGGCGACGCCCATGACAAGATATACAAGTTGAATATTTAGTTTCAATTCCGTCAAACTAGTTCAAGCTTGGCTAATGATGTATTTGGTCTGGTTCAGGGGGGGGCAATTGCACCCATTGCCCCCCCCCCTGTATCCGCGCCTGGATACTCACCCCACTTTTATAATGTTTCCTGGTATCAGGAATAGGGAAGTCAATGGACAGGGACCGGAGATCCTTCACCGGGTAGCAATAGGCACGCTTGCGACGCAGTTCGGGCGGAAACGGATGTTCCGGCCAAGAGGGCGCCTCCACCGACTTGTCTTGCACTTCCGAGAATAGTGGAACCACTATATTTTCTAGGTCGTCTAGGGATTCTGAAAAACATAATTAAAATACTTTATTAGTACGAGGAACCGGGTGTACGGTCGACAAACTATTTGGTTTACATTTTACAATGTAATTTTCATGTTAAAATGTAAAACAAAATAGCTTCCCTTTTTTTTCGGATAGGAAATCATCAACAGACTCCTCCCGCTCTGGGCGGAGCAGGAGGGAGTATCAGACTTTTACTGACTACTAACCCATCCATATTCCTTCATCGCTCTTTGTGTTCCGGGGCCACGGTATCTCTTTCGAACAGTCCCGCAACCCCGGAGTCCCGCAACCCCGGAACCAAATAGCTTCCTCATGCTCCATAAAAAAACCAGCCAAGTACGAGTCGAGCTCGCGCGCCAAGGGTCACGTATCATAATTTTTTTAAAAATCACGTATTTTATTCTGTTTTTAATATTTGTTGTTATAGCAGCAACATAAAAAATTCTTACCTTTTCCCATGACGACTAGTGTCATGACATTGGCCGAGTACCATTTCTTGTGGAACTTCAGTAACTCTTTCCTGACATCGATGCCTTTTGATTTGGGTATCGTCTCTAGAGTTTCTCTGTTGCCTGCAGAAGATTGGTGGATTTAGTGATAGTTACCTTTACGTTTGTTTACATGCTGTAAGGAACACCCTTCCGCAGTCAAGTCACAAAGTACACAAAGTAGTGGTTACGTGGGGTGTAGATGTAATTATTATTTTCTTTATTTATTCTTCTCATATTTGTATTATTTTTTCGTTTACACTTTAAGTATTTATTATTTTATCCGTGTCTGACCGTGGCATCACTCTGGGCCCTATCAGATACCAGCACTGTGACGTTTTTAAATGTTACAGCACCATGCTGAGATAGGGGCCTTTTGGCCTTGTACAGGACTCAATTTAATTTCATTTATGATTTTTTTTTCTCTCTGTTTAATTTTTTATTAGTTGTACTGTTAGTTTAAGCTTATAACCATTTTAATTTGTGTGTTTTGTCCTGTGCGGGCTAATAAATGCTTTTTCTTTTTTTCTGCCAGACTGATGGTGTGAAATCAGTATATCATACTAAGATGACCGGTACAAGAAATTATTATAGGAACGTTATGGGAATTCAATAAATTTGATATGTTTTATTTGCTCATACGCAATGTAACGTTACCGTGGTTAAACGCACGTAGTTATCGGCAAGCGCGACGACGAGTTCGATGTACTCTGTAGCTAGGTAGGAAGTGAACAGCTGAGTTCACGCGTCGTTCGTTAACGTATTTCAACATCCATTGTTGTTTTTTATTTTATTTTAGACGTAGTATTTACATAAATGAAGTGCTGCGTACAGATAATATAATTTTACATTGAAATAAAGGAATAGTTACTGAAATCACCGGCCAAGTGCGAGTCGGACTCGCGCACGAAGATTTCCGTACCATTATCTATACAACATTAGACAAAACGGCAAAAAAAAACACGTTTGTTGTATGGGAGCCCCTTATATATTTATTTTATTTTAATTTAACTGTTTATTTTTAAAGTGAATATACGACTAAATATTCAGTGAATATTTCAAGCGTGTACCTGTTGCCGTTATTAATATCGAGCAAAAAACAAAAAAAAACACGTTGTTGTATGGGAGCCCCCTTAAATATTATATATTTTATTCTGCTTTTTGTATTATATTGTTGTTATAGCAGCAACAGAAATACATCATCTGTGAAAATTTCAACTGTCTAGCTATCATGGTTCATGAGATACAGCCTGGCGACAGACAGACAGACAGACGGACAGTGAAGTCTTAATACTAGGGTCCCATTTTTACCCTTTGGGTACGGAACCCTAAAAAACATAAAAAATGAAATTTTCCCTGAGAAAAATTCCGGAGGAATATGATTTTCAATTCAAAATAAGGAGCTAAATGTACCTTGTAAGTTTGCTAAGGGCCCTTACCCCCTGAAATAATACTATATTTGGTGCCAGTTAAGATCGCAATAGCGGTCATTGCCCTTTCCTTAATATATCTTCCTACGAAACAAAACAAGTGAACCATGTATCGTTTTTCATTACAAAAAATGTTGAAGATCACGATAGATGACGATTCCAGACTTGAACAGGCTTATTTTTGGTTTTCAAAGTTAAGAAGTTTTGTTTTTTTGTTAGGCACCAACTATAGGCCTATGTGAAATAAAATATTTTGATTTTTGTTTTTTTTTTTTTTTTTGTTATTCGCTGAAACGATTTTTTTTTTTTTGAGATAAATCCAGATGGAATATGATTCAAAATAAGGACCTGAATGCACCTTGACAGTTTGCAGAGGGCTGTCTCTGAAATGATACTAATATTGATTGCTAACTACACATACCTGTACCAAACTTATGAAAGGGATGGGTTGGCGAAGCGGTGCCCTTATTCAGCTGGTCCAGCCTCCACGTGTCTGAAGATGTATTCTTCTCGTGTTCTGAGTTTACTGCACTCAGCTCTCGACCTGTCGCCGACTCCGTAAAAAGGGGCGATATGAAGAACTGGGCGAAGCTAGGGAGTAAGAATAAACAAATTGTAAATGGTCCCTTGACGAAGCCGTCAACCAAGCATTCTGTACATCAAACTAAGTAACTCTAAGGGACCGTCTCCACGAGCGAGAGAATCGCGGCGATATTGGTGCCGATTCCCTTGTTCACAAACTAAACTAAATTTAAGTTGAATGCATCTTTTTCTTTCTATTTCATTATGAAAAGGACAGAAGATAAATATTAGTTTAATCCTGTCAAATTAGTCAGCACCTGACGTAATTTGATGTAATTTTAGTAGTCAACTTTTTAATCGCGTCTAAAACTTGTATGGCGCTGATTAATTTGACAAAACATAACTAAAATTGATCTTCTGTACTTTTCTTAATGAAATAGAAAGAAAAAGATGCACTGAACTTAAATTTGGTTTAGTTTGTAAACAAGGGAATCGGCACGATTATCGTCCTTGCCACGTTTTTCTACACACTCTCTTTTGGTCCGTCTCCACGAGCGAGAGAATCGAGGCGATATTATAGTCCTTGCCACATTTGTCTGTACACTCTCTTTTGGGCCGTCTCCACGAGCGAGAGAATCGTGGCGATATTATCGTCCTTGCCACGTTTTTCTATACACTCTCTTTTTTGGGCCGTCTCCACGAGCGAGAGAATCGTGGCGATATTATCGTCCTTGCCACGTTTTTCTATACACTCTCATTTGGGCCGTCTCCACGAGCGAGAGAATCGTGGCGATATTATAGTCCTTGCCACATTTGTCTGTACACTCTCATTTGGGCCGTCTCCACGAGCGAGAGAATCGTGGCGATATTATAGTCCTTGCCACATTTGTCTGTACACTCTCATTTGGGCCGTCTCCACGAGCGAGAGAATCGTGGCGATATTATCGTCCTTGCCACGTTTTTCTATACACTCTCTTTTGGGCCGTCTCCACGAGCGAGAGAATCGTGGCGATATTATCGTCCTTGCCACGTTTTTCTATACACTCTCATTTGGGCCGTCTCCACGAGCGAGAGAATCGTGGCGATATTATCGTCCTTGCCACGTTTTTCTATACACTCTCTTTTGGGCCGTCTCCACGAGCGAGAGAATCGTGGCGATATTATCGTCCTTGCCACGTTTTTCTATACACTCTCATTTGGGCCGTCTCCACGAGCGAGAGAATCGTGGCGATATTATCGTCCTTGCCACGTTTTTCTATACACTCTCTTTTGGGCCGTCTCCACGAGCGAGAGAATCGCGGCGATATTATCGTCCTTGCCACGGTTTTCTATATACTCTCTTTTGAGCCGTCTCCACGAGCGAGAGAATCGCGGCGACATTATCGTCTTTGCCACGTTTTTCTATACACTCTCTTTTGGGCGGTCTCGAAGTGCGAGAGAATCGCGGCGATATTATCATCCTTGCCACGTTTTTCTATACACTCTCTTTTGGGCCGTCTCCACAAGCGAGAGAATCGCGGCGATATTATCATCCTTGCCACGTTTTTCTATACACTCTCTTTTGGGCCGTCTCCACGAGCGAGAAAATCGCGGCGATATTATCATCCTTGCCACGTTTTTCTATACACTCTCTTTTGGGCCGTCTCCACAAGCGAGAGAATCGCGGCGATATTATCGTCCTTGCCACGTTTTTCTATACACTCTTTTTTGGGCCGTCTCCACGAGCGAGAGAATCGCGGCGATATTATCGTACTTGCCACGTTTTTCTATACACTCTCTTTTGGGCCGTCTCCACGAGCGAGAGAATCGCGGCGATATTATCGTCCTTGCCACGTTTTTCTATACACTCTCTTTTGGTCCGTCTCCATGAGCGAGAGAATCGCGGCGATATTGGTGCCGTCAGCACCTGACGTAATTTGATGTAATTTTAGTAGTCAACTTTTTAATCGCGTCTAAAACTTGTATGGCGCTGATTAATTTGACAGAACATAACTAAAATTGATCTTCTGTCCTTTTCTTAATGAAATAGAAAGAAAAAGATGCACTGAACTTAAATTTGGTTTAGTTTGTAAACAAGGGAATCGGCACGATTATCGTCCTTGCCACGTTTTTCTATATATACACTCTCTTTTGGGCCGTCTCCACGAGCGAGAGAATCGCGGCGATATTATCGTCCTTGCCACGTTTTTCTATACACACTCTTTTGGGCCGTCTCATTTAAAATCAAATATCCTTTTTGCTAAGGGGCCGCCTCCACGAGCGAGGGAATTGCGGCGCTTCAACGTATTTCTATACGAAAATATCGCCGCGATTCTCTCGCTCGTGGAGGCGGCCCCTAAGCAAAAATTATTGCTGGGAAACGACTTTTTTTTTGGGGGTGAAAAATCACGTTTTACGGTCGGACTCAATGTAACGCACTCAAAACATTGTGCTGATGGCTGCATTGAACAATACCGGAGTCAGGCAGGAGTTGAGTAACCATGGAGTTTCTTGCCGGTTCTTCTCCATAGAAAACAACCGACCGGAATAAGTATATTGTATTTTTTAGTTTTGTTTTTACTATGGACACTTTTAACGTGCACATCTTGCTACATTGTTCTCACATAATATACCATCTTAACATGAATGATGTAACCAAGATTGTGTAACAATATTTTCATTTAAAAGAGTGTCCATGGAGTTTCTTGCCCGTTCTTCTCCATAGAGATCTACGCTAGGGAGTGGGCAACTACTTTCTCAGTTTTTATGTCTTGTGACTGGGACTGTAGCTATATTTAATTTTTATCTTTGTTTCGACAATTCAAAAGTGCCTGTAACTGGCCTACTTGAAATAAATGCTTTGATTTTGATTTTGAATCGTGCACATTTTTGCTGACGTTTTGTGCCCATGTAAGCGTATGTGAAATAAAATATTTGATTTTGATTAACTTTTATAAGTCAAACTAGATTACACAACTAGACTAGACTAGATTTATATATTTATTTTTTTACATTTAGTCGGTCAGTCAGTTGTTTTTGCTTTTGCAGTTGTTCTTGTGTTGTATGTTGTTGTTGTTGTGTGGTTATTGTGTTGTTGTTGTTGTCGTTGTTGTTGTTGTTGTGTGGTTGTTGTTGTTGTGTTGTTGTTGTTATTGTATGTTGTTGTTGTTGTGTCTTTAACGCAGTAAATTGGCGTAGCGTGACGATTTACTTAAGGATTTATTCCTCAGGTGATACAGACGCCAGCACATCAAGCTACTACAATCTGTCAAATTTCTTTAATAGATTTTCAACTTTATCTCTAAAGCATTAAGGTTGATTGGGAAAATTTGTCAGTTTCGGGTACCTTGATGACCTGGCGTCAGTACAAGAAGTAACAAACACTTACATATCCAGCGCCTTATGCAGATGTTCTGGAATAACATCGAAGTAATACGTCGTATGGTCTGATGACGTCGATGCGTTCGACGAGCCCCCGTGTTCTGATAGAAACTTGTTGTATTCGTTCTCCTGTAAAGAAATACATGAAAACATTAACATTTCTATATCAATATGTGTCCGTCATATTAGCCGTAGAACCGATGACCGTTGGGGTAGACGTGTTCTTGAGTGAAGACCGCGAATCGGTAAACGTAAGGTGGGACGCTCTCAGGTGAGCGTGGAGCGACGATACGAGCAGGGTGGCTGGTGGGAACTGGATGATAGTTGATGAGAATCGAGTTGAGTGGCGTGCGATTGAGAAGGCCTATGTCCAGCTGTGGACTGCTGTAGGCTGATGATGATTAACATTTACGTCCACTAGACCAATGAGGCTGGTTCATGGTCATGTTACCTCGAAATTACTGTTTAAAATAATAGGGTAGATAACAAAAAAAACAATCGGGGCAGTCTCTGCCGATAGAAGTAAAAACAAAAAGTACACAGGCCCCGCACTGGTTGTGCCTCGCGCATGCCTATGGTGCTACGCCGTAGCGGATCGCCTACGAGTGCTACGAAGCGTGACCGCACGTTACGTCAAGTGACGGTGAGTTCAATGTTTTTTCTTCACCCAAAAAGTGCTCAACGCGCCTAACGAAGTTTTCACTTCAAAAATCTAATTAGTCCGTCAATTTCGTAGTTCAGTAATATTGGACACATATTTTTCTTCTTTTACGTTAACAAAAAATGACTATACAGTGCGTCGAAACCTCGTGTGACGTCACATTTGAGTACATTTTTTACTCAAATGTGATGTCACAAGCCCCCCTCATAACCTTTGTCAGGTTTTATCATCGTATTTTTTTATTAATTTGATTAAACAAAAAACACGCATTAAATATTTTTCGATAATCTAACTGACGGACTAAACAGAATCATTTTTTTTTAGTCAGACATCATCCCTATTTAGGATCGAAATTCATTTCTGAAGGTGTCATCATCATCATAATCATCGCCTATAATAATCCCACTGTTGGGATATGGCCTGCTCTCTATGAGAGGGAATGGTCTATAATCCGGTTCTCTATTGTATTACCTAACTTTTTTATTCATAATTTAAAGTTTAGCCATAACTTTTTTTGTCCTAATCATCATTTGTCCGAATGATAACTTACCCGAACTTAATATCACATAATATCACATGCCATAAAATTGAAATCCCTAAATACAATATGCTCTAAACCCGTTTGTCATAAATATTACAATCAATAATATACAAAACACTTAAAATCGTTTTCAATAATAGTTATAAATCCTAAATTTAAAAAAAAATGTTTAGATCTTAATAATATTTTTAAAACAAACCGGTATGTTCCCAGACGTTCCCAAAAGGGAACAGAACATTGTTATTTTAATTGTGTCTGTAATTACGGGTACCTACAGTAAAGTATTACTTAGCTTTTGCTATGCTATGAACTTCTCTCAACACAACACATTTTTATACAATATTGCTCTTATGAAATTTGTAAGAATTAAAAAGTAGAACCATCATATCGCAGAAAGTTCATAGTTAGAATCTTCTTTTGTTTTGGCATACATTTCATATATGTAGTCACTAAAAGGCAGAAAATCAATCAATCAAACCGTCAATCATTATAAAACAGTTGAGTGTGAACATAATTATTTTATTTTTCCCTGTAATAAGTATGCAAACATGCAAACAAACATGCAGCAAGCAGGCAGCAAGCATGCAGCAAGCATGCAGCAAGCATTCAGCAAGCATGCAGCAAGCATGCAACAAGCTTGCAGCAACCATGCAAGCACGCATACAGTATGCAAGCAACCATGCAAGCGAGCAAGCAGCATGCAGCAAGCATGCAACAAGCTTGCAGCAACCATGCAAGCACGCATACAGTATGCAAGCAAGCATGCAGCATGCAAGCGAGCAAGCAACATGCAGCAGGCATGGTTTCTGTCACGGCTCCGGCGCTGCGGAGCTCCGGCGGTCCCACGCGAGCTTATCGTCGCAGATGTGTTTAACGCTCACCACCGCAGCTTCGGCTTGCTGGCCGGCTTCGCCGGCCAGCCTCAGCAGCGGCGGCGAGTGTTACAACCACCTGCTCCTCAACTCGCGGGCCGCCTCGCCACTACGCGCCTACGCGATTTTAAATTACACTCTAGGGGTAGGGCAGACAAGACTGCGTGGGGTCGGATTTACAGCGATTCGTTTCTGTCACTAAAATAATTTTTAGCAAATGTTTTAGGACCAAAAATTTTATTACACTTATATGGACATTAGGAATAATACACATTATATAATATAATACTTAGGATAATTGACTTTATGGCATATACAATTAGAAGATTCAATTATTATAGTATTCGATATTATGACAGAACAGTTTTAGAAATAAAGATAATTATGTAAAACAAAATTTCGGGATTTTGAACATTATGGTAACTGAAGTTTATAGCAAACGTTTTATGGATAATGATTTTCGGACAAAAATTTTTAGGACATATAAGAGAGTACCCTATAATCCACCACGCGGGCCCAGTGCGGGTTGGTAGATGTCACATGTCTTCGAATTTTTGGTTCTAGGAAGGTTTTTGGTTTTGTGAGGTGTAATCAGGTGTAATAGACGTTAAACTAGGCAGCAGTGTGCGCTAAGATGATTGAAATCTCCGTTCAGCGCTAAAGGTTTGTGTCGGCTACTACACTACACTACACTACAACAGCCCATAAAGTCCACTGCTGGACATAAGCCTCTCCCATGATGGGAGGAATTTGCCGTAATCTCCACGCTTGGTAGGCGGATTGGAGATCGCAGTGATGAAAGACTAACAGAAAACGCTGCCGCCCATTCTCAGGTCTACGGAAGCGCAAGGTGTTCTGCCTCAGACATTAGACGCCTTATACGACACCCGTGAGTGTAATGGGTTGGTTATATTCTACTCTGTCGGATACCACACGGCCAAACGATTACTAGTATACTTTAATTTAATTAAAGTTTCATACCTCAGGATATTTTGTAGTTCCCAAGAACAGCATGTGTTCACAGAAATGTGCCAGTCCCGGCAACTCTTCAGGGTCGCTTAGATAGCCTGGAAATTTAAGAAATATGACATAACATCACGCCTGTAATCATTGAAGGGTTAGGCAGAGGTGTACCTAATGGTATACCCACATTTCGCCAATTATGATAAGCCCCATGTAATAGGGGGCGATCCTATTGCCATCATTTGCGTTTATATTTATAACTAGCGGACGTCACGCGGTTTCACCCGCGTAGTTCCCGTTCCCGTGGGAGTACGGGAATAAAATATAGCCTATAGCACTCAGGGTGAATGTAGCTTTCTAATGGTAAAAGATTTTTTGAAATCGGTTCATTACTTCCGGAGATTACCCCCTACATACAAACATACAAACTTACAAACAAATGTTACCTCTTTATAATATTAGTATAGACTAGCGGACGTCACGCGGTTTCACCCACGTAGTTTCCGTTCCCCTGGGAGTGGGTCATTGTCCTTCCACAACTTGTACAAAATAAAGAAGTAGGTACTTTACTGCACTCGGCGTACGGTCGAAATTACAATGACAACTTCCTGATATCTTTTATAGGTAGTTTGCGAATTTGTACTTACATCATTCGAGACTCGTCCTACCTACCTACTACTACCTACCTACCTACTTGTAGGTACCTACTACCATAATTGTAGGTACGGTACGCAACCAATATTGATGACAAGCTTTTGCTCGTGGCTTCGCTCCCGTTATGTACGGAAATAGCACCAGAAAGTTTTAAATGTAACCTATGACACTCGAGGATAATGTAACTTTCCGTTAGTAAAAGAATTTTCGTAATCGGATCAGTAGTTCCGAAGATTACCCCTACATACAAACGAATAACAATGGCCACTTAGGACTAGGAAAAAACAGAAATTGGTCCCGAGATGAGACTATCACCAATATGTAGTGCATTGTTACTCTAGAGAAGTCTATACTTTTTCTTAGGCCTAAGTCGATTTTATTTCTTAATTGAAATGAAATCCCAGGCAATGTGAAACGTATAAACTAATGTTGATTATTAAACTAAGCTTACTCATTAATATAATCTGATGTTACTTCGTGGTAAATAGTAGTGAAATAAAGCCATAAATTAAATAAAAAAACTAATAATTTAACATCTAAAATCGATACTGCCATAAATCGATTGATTACATCCCTCCCTATTTACGACAAGTAATGTCAATGTCAATTAAAAACGGGCAGAACTGTCAGAGAGACAAGCATGATGATGGTCTAATTGTCTTTTTCTATGTTTTACAGGAAAGAGATAGTTGCGACAAATAACTATTTTTCTCTCTTTCTAGAGAGTATGGTCAATTTCATACAGATAATGCTCAGTCCATTCTCTATGTCTATAACATAACCTAAATGCCACAAATTATTAGAATACTAGCGGACGTCCCGCGGTTTCACCCGCGTAGTTCCCGTTCCCGTAGGAGTATGGGGATAAAATAAAGCCTATGTTACTCAGGGTGAATGTAGCTTTCTAATAGTGAAAGAATTTTTGAAATCGGTCCAGTAGTTTTTGAGCCTATTCATTACAAACAAACAAACAAAGTTTTCCTCTTTATAATATTACTAGCGGACGTCACGCGGTTTCACCCGCGTAGTTCCCGTTCCCGTGGGAGTACGGTGATAAAATATAGCTTATACGGATTCGGAAGAATCCCTCTAAGTAATGGTAAAAGAAATTTTGAAATCGGTCCAGTAGTTTTTGAGCCTATTCAATACAAACATACAAAAATACAAAGGTTTCCTCTTTATAATATTAGTATAGATGAACATAACCTCAAAATACTTATTTCATAATTACTTGATTCTCCGACCTTTTAAAAATATATTGAAGGCCGTACTTAGTTATATTTATATAGGCGAATGAAATGAATGTTTCTGAAAGTTATGTTTTGTTAGATTTTACTAGTCCAAACATGTTAGCCGAGTGGCCATTGTTTTTATGCCTGTTTATTTATTTATTTATTTATTTATTTAAAATAGGTGCACCAACAGTACATACATATAACATTATTTATAAAAGTACACTTGCTATGGTTCTAATGTACGTACCAATTATAGGTGTACACAACATTTTTAGTATATTAAAGCTACTTTGCTAAAAAGAGATCAGATAACAGACTTATAGACTACAGACTTATACAATAACAGACTTACAATAATAATGTGGAATAGACAAAATAACATAATAAAATATCAATATAAAAACTAAACAAAGAAATATTACTTAGGACTGTTGAAATGTCGGTTCAAATGGGAGCGCAACAGGGTTTTGAACTTGGGTAGGGAACCAAAGAACACATCCAAGTCAGGCAATTTTGAATTTAGTTCGTTGTATTGTATGCACATTCTTGATACTGGTGAGTGTCTCCCGATGTTACTTCGACTGGCTGGCGGTTGAAACAGTCTAGAAATTGGCTGTCTAGGACGGTTATATGGGACTGACAACATGACACGTTCTAGCAACTGTTCGCATTCAATTTGTTTATAATATTAGTGTAGATAACTTACCAACATTGACATCTAGAGCTGCGGCCGACTTGTCAGTGCTCATATCACTAACCAGCAGCACCCGCAATCGGTTTGATAGCACCAAACCCCTGGAAGAACATAGCTTACTATGAAGATAACATCGCATCACGCTTGTAGTCCCCGAAGGGAATAGCAGAGGTGTACTTAATAGTAAGGTACATGTAATAAGGGGCAAGCCTATTGCCAAATTGAGAAATTCTATTTGTAATCAATAATAGTTGTAAAATATGCACATTTAACAACACTAGTTGACTCGCCAACGCACCACCGCTCAGTCCGACAGTCTGACAACGACTAACCTCCCCACCACTCGGACCGGTACTTATAACCGAGCGACGTGTGCGCCCGAGGCAACGTCACAATACTATTATCGGTTTGTAATGCGATATATATTGATATCTACATACACTACAATAGTAATAATCTGTATGGTGTCGGACGTAAAGAATAGCACCATCCCATATCTTCCCGTGCGTGTCGTAAGAGGCGACTAAGGGACTTACCAGAGAATGGGCAGCAGCGTTCTCTGTGCTTTTGTAACATTCGCACTGCGATCGCCAACCCGCCTGCCAAGCGTGGCGATTATGGCAAAAACCTCCCTTTGGGGGAGGCCCATGTCCAGCAGTGGACGTCTTTCGGCTGAAATGACGATGATGATGATGATGATTTGTAAAAAAGTGAGCCGTCGCAAAACGCCTAGCTAGATAGCCTAGATATGAATAAACCTAGATATGAAACATCGAAATTATTTTATACAAGAGGCTTAAAAAAAAGTCAATATAAAAAACAAACAGATAAAATAAAATAAAATGAATAAAGCGATCGCGATAGCCTGAAACACAGGTTTAAATAAACTTAGACCGGGCAGGTCACTAACAAACATTTGAATTCCACATTACCTATCGTTTCTTGCAACTCTTAAATAATATAATAATACTTTTTTTTTAATGTATATTCTTATTCTCATACCTGTAATGCCGTTTATCCTCTGGCGATTTGATTATATTATCGTATCGTTTGATGACCCCCGACGAGACCGGGCCCCCTCCGGGCCCAACCGGGTCACTTATGCTTGGGGTCCCTTGAGGAGATGAGTTACCACTCTTGGGTGAGAATTGAGACGACATACTTGAGATTTTTCTTTTGCTTCCACCGTAGCTGTAGACAAAACATAAAGTTAGAAATCTTATTGCCATGATTTTTTACTAAACGTGAAGAAGCTGAAGTCTAAACAGAGAAAATTAAGTTCTGTATAAACTTTTAACAATGATATTTATTTTTACCCGACTGCGGCGAAGCTCAAAAGGAGGGTTATGTCAATAGTCTTGGCGTTTACCCTTGCAATAAGGTAATTTGCACGTCTCTATAAGTCTCTTAAGGCCCTCCTAACCCTAAAATTAACAACTCTATTTGCGGTGATTCAAACTTCGTTTAAAATACTGTTAGAATAAAGTTCTAACCAGCTTGCACTACAAAGCGGTTGTTACGTCAGTCACTGCGGCCGAATAGTGCGAAATGAGTGATTTTTTGCGATTTACAAAAAATGTACTGATTGGACTAAAAAAATAAAACACATAAAACCTGCTTTATAGTTAGTTTAGTTAGTATGCAAAGTTTCATGATCTAATTTGAAGTACTTTTTGAATACCAGCGGTTTATTGTTCGATTTGGAGGTAACTTTGGATTTTTTTTCTATCGAGAAAATTTTATAGAATCGTGTTTTCGTCACACATAAGCAGTGATAGGAATAGGTAGTGCTTATTAGCCTAAACTTCGAAGAAGAACAGAGAAAAGAATCGGAGACTTCCTTAGACTATATTTTATTATGCGACCGCGGCGAGTTTTTTTTTGCAAATTCTAAGAGTGCGTACCTAAGAGAGCGTATCATAGTTTTATGATGAAGAAGTCGTTTCCAAAATGTTCTTTTATTTATTTATTTATTTAAAATAGGTGCACCAACAGTACATACATATAACATTATTTATAAAAGTACACTTGCTATGGTTCTAATGTACGTACCAATTATAGGTGTACACAACATTTTTAGTATATTAAAGCTACTTTGCTAAAAAGAGATCAGATAACAGACTTATAGACTACAGACTTATACAATAACAGACTTTAAAAAGAAAACTTTCAGAAATTTTGATGGTTGTAACGACTGTGTTATGTTATGTCTAGTCGCAAACTTTAGGTAAACATAGACACCAATTACTTATTCCAAATAACATTAATTTTTGATGTACTTACGTGATGTCCCGGAAAAAAATATAGTCTAAGGAAGTCTCCGATTCTTGTTTCTGTTCTTCGAAGTTTAGGCTAATAAGCACTACCTATTCCTATCACTGCACATAAGACAGCATTAATCCTCAATTTTACCATATATTTATTTCAAAATTAATGGTACAGTATTTTTAGGCGTAACGCAGGATCATGCTAGGCCATTTGAGGCATATAAAGCCGTTAAATTAAAAAATATTAGCATTTCATTAGGCGGGTCCACACAGAGCGAGCAGCCTCGCAAGGCTTTTGACGCGCGAAGAAACTGTCCCCGCGAAGGAGCGCGGCCGGCTCGGTATCATTGCGAGGCTGCTGCGCGCAGCAAGACCGAGCCATTTGTTCGTTCGTTCATTTGAGAGTTAAGACATCATGGCACCACATGTACAGTCGGGGTCTTTTCCGCCTGACCATTTAAAAAAAAATTCGCTTAAATCATGCGGAGGCGCCAAGCCACGCTCCCTAAGTTTGGGCCTATTAGGAAAGCCTCAACTTTGGTGCGCAAAATAACAATAACTCTCGTTTGGCGTGCGTCGTCAGTGCGCTCGGCCGATTCAGTATCTTTTCATTCATTATTTCTATACAAAGTCAACGGGGCGGGGCTAGAGAGCGTTTCTATGTTGCGAGTGCAAGATAAAATAAGCTTAGTGGTGGTCAGGCGGGAGTGTCCTCCATAGTACGTGTTGCGGTGGTAGCTGTTACTTATAAATAAGATTATTAAAAGTAAGCCGTTGCGGGACGCCTGGCTGATGTGAAACATCGAAATTATTTTGTACAAGTAATATGCTTTTAAAAAAAGTCAATATAAAAAACAAACACAAAACAAATAAAATAAAAACAAAATGATTCGATTCACAAACAGAAAATCCTTATGCTGGAATCGAACTCGAAGTCAAGAGATTGTAAGCCAGCGCTCTGTGCCCCGAGACCAGCTGGCTTGTTATAAATCGAGGCGATTATGTATATCTTACGCTGCTTCAACAGGTCGATAATGTTCGGGATTGTTCGGTCTGGGTTCAATCGCCACGCTCGCCACGAATTTTTCATTTTGTTTTTTTTTTTTGTTTACCTGCTTCTATTGATGTTTCACATCAATGTATCGTATTACCCAGTACTAGCTGGGTTGTGGAGGTCAGATAGGCAGTCGCTCCATGTAAAATACTGGTATTCAGCTGCATCTGGTTAGACTGCAAGCCGACCCCAACATAGTTGGGAAAAGGCTGGGCAGATGGTGATGATTATCTTTTAATTTGGTATGCAATTTAGAATAAGGATAATCTATGAATTTATTTAAGTAGTTAAGTACCTACATTATTTTAACAAGCTTGCGATGGATTTGTTAAATGGTTTTTACAATACCGAATCCTAATATGACTAGTGGCAGTAAACGTATTCGTCATTATTATTATAATTAAATATATCGTCATGGTATTTTCCCCAAAGCTGAGACAGGGCTATACCAATAGTATGCACGAAAATGAAGACTGTAAATGTGGTGCTGTTCCACAAACGATGGGGCACTTATTATTGTGTCCTGCGTGTCCTGTTGTTTGTTCACTGCAGGAACCGATGGACGCTACCGAAAGCGCCAAACTAGTAGCTCTGCTGGCCTACCATGACGTCATAAAACAGGATCGTTTTAATCTTGTGTCCAGTGTGTGTTGTCCAGTGTGGGTAAGAGACGGAGCTATAGAGGACGTCTAGCGCCATCTCTTTCCCACGCGGGAATAAAATGAAAACAATCCTGCTATAAGACGTCATGGTAGGCCAGCAGTTCTGGGCGACTCAATTTAGATTGCCATCGGTACGAAGAAGAAATGAAGACTAACGAAGCAAATCAAATTTTGCTACTAAAGTGGGTAGAATTGACACTGATGCTAAATAGATACGACATAAATTCAGTAATTCAACATGAACATGTTGCCAGGTGGCTCCATGAGGTGGCGTAATTAAGTAAGTATTATTAGTTATTGTGACGCCATGGTATCCGACAGAGTAGAATAAAACCACCCCATTACACTCACGGATATCGTATAAGGCGACTAATGTCTGAGGCAGAACACCTTGCGCCTCCGTAGACCAGAGAATGGGCAGCAGCGTTTTCTGTTAGTCTTTCATCACTGCGATCTCCAATCCGCCTGCCAAGCGTGGATATTACGGCAAATTCCTCCCATCATGGAGAGGCTTATGTCCAGCAGTGGACGTTATGGGCTGTTGTAGTAGTAGTAGTAGTTATTGTGAGTTTTACTCTATTTTACTAACATAAGTTAAGGAATACTAACACATTTATGGGTTCTACCTGAATTAAAGATAAATAAATATACCAAATTAAAGGACTATAATAATCTTATCTCCCTTTAATTTCAATCATTCAAGACAAAAATAAGCTATAATTTCTCGAAAACCCACAGACAGATCTTGACGCACTTCTGCATGTTTGAACAGTACATTGTACCCTTTCATTTGGTATATGATTCATCCTTGGCGATGCTTGGACCAACTCCCATACATTTTTGCCCACTGTCTTTTTGGTATTTACAAGTTATCGCGAAAATCTAAATTTGCCCATATCTTTTTATCTTGGTGACTTAGGACCTTGATTTTTATACACCTAATATGGACTATAGACCTCAGTATCTGATATAAATTTCAACTTGCTAGGTCCACCCGTTCCTGAGAAAATCGGTGGTGACAGACGGACAGACAGACAAGAAAGTGATCTTAATAAAGGTTCCTTTTTTACCTTTTGAGGTAGAATGAATCCTAAAAACAGCTGTTTCCTACAAAACTGTATAATGTACACAGCCAAAATGTATAGAACAGCAGATCTTTGGTTACGAATGGTGTACAGTCATAAGTACCAATATGTAAACACTTAACAACTTTTAAAAGAGTTTTTCTCCTACCATTCCGATGAAAACTTTGGACCTCATTTTTTTAATAAAAAAGATCCTATCCGTACTCCTATCCTTGTTTCTGTTTGTATGTGTAAAAATAACCAAATTTATCCGAGCATATTCTAAAATTTTCGAGTTTGTTTCGCTCGTTCAGACATCTTATGTCCTTTGCGTGCATAAGATTTTCTTTATAAATAAGCAGAATATATATTAAACTATTTCTACAATAAATTACAAAAGAAACCTACCACATTCGAGGTGGATGCTATAATTTTCAAGCTTGTCACGCTCGCTCTTGACTACAATTTTTTTTTTTTCGATTGATACCTAAATTTTTTTTTTGATAAATCGACAAGGTTACTCTTTGTACGAATTGACAAACGAATATCTAACATATCTAAGGTGGAGTGCAAAAAAGGTCGAGCTGTATGTCATGGAACTGAAGATGCACCCCCCTGGAAATAATTCTGCCGGCACATAAGTGTACATAACAATGACTATGGTACTTCCAAGGCAGAGTAAATTAGGTGATTTTTAATATTATTACGTTTATATCGCTACCAATACACAGATAAAATAATCAAACCTTAGCATTTTGAAAGACAAGTAAATTTCTATCAATATCTTGAAGTATCACTAGAACTTACATCGCGTTTCCACCTTGGTACAGTACTGTAGATTGCAGAGTCTATTACAACGTATTATTTAGTTAAGCCCAATCAGAAGGACCTCCTTCCTTTTGTAGATAGGTACTAGTAATAGCTAAACATTCGAAAGAGTCGTAAATTTAAGCGAATTTCTTCCTTATGAAAATGTACATAGAGGCACTATCAAATAAATAACACTCAAATATATAAATTCCGGCAAGAATGCCTCAGAGACTTAGAATTCTAGAAATAAATATAAATATTTTGAAATCCTAACCTATTTGTTGTCACACGGTGTAATAACGGAGAATAGTAATGGATCCCCAACCAAAAAAATCTTCGTGGTGCCAGCTTGAATGTGGTGAAGTTAATTTATGTTTATTTTGAATTTAGTTTAAGGAATTCAGTACATTGAAATTCATCGAAATTATCGACCGATTTGAAATGTCAGAGGGTAAGACAGATAAATTGAGTAACAGACTCTTCTTGTTAAATGGTTCTGGAATGAAGTGCATCTTTATTTAGTCGGATTATGATGGATGTCACATTTTCCGTTTAGTTATACGCATTTCACATTTCATTCCAAAAAAACGTATACATTAGTCCAACAGTTCCGTCTTGCAGTCTTAGTTGTAATATTTAGTTAAATAGCAAGCAGAAGAAAGAAAACGTATTTATTTGGCACATGCCAAAAGTGCACACAACATTACAAAGTCCGGTACAATAAGACTAGTCTGTTTGAATGGTTTGACTACTTTCTATTCTGTGGTCGGTTTTGACATTTATGAGAAAACTGACAGTTCAATCAACTTGTCCTAAACTTGTTTTGAACTTTTGAATTTTGCTGGATGGTCGACTCGTGAATTTAATATTTTTTTCAGTGTTTCTTCTATGTACAGTGATTTTTTATGGGATACAAAATACAGAACTTGAATATCCAGGTAATTAATGGATTATGTCTTAGATAACTTAGTTTGTAGACAGTTCTCAAAGATCTAAATCTTTTGGTGCATCCGCACCGCAGTTACTTTTTGTAGAGCAACGTTTCCAAGTGTTATTTATTGTTATTATATGTTGCTGTGTTAGTATATTATGTTCAGTAATGTTGCCTAACTCTTGTGTAACAAAACAATTGATAACATTGTCAAATGTTACCTCAACATGCGGTGTCAATGCACCATTTGACTTTTTTCAACACTGTTATCTGATGTTTTGATAAAGTTATGAATTTTCGTGTTATTCAGCCGGTCAACAATGTTTAGTATAAGTGGACGTTTCCTTGAGTTATATCTAAATATCGATTGAATATACAGGGCATATTGCTTATTTAAAACAAATAATAACTTTCTGTAATGTTAAGTTGTTTGGTGGTAGGTTTGTGAAGCTATAGGTATATCATGCTTGGCTTGATAAAACTACTTATGATGATAACGTTGAATATAATAATTATAATCGTGTTACTACATAGTTTTAAGCCATTGTTTGGGCAACACTGGGCCATGTTGTCTGAAATAAAAGATTTAAAAATAATAATAATCTCGAAAGTTGTGGCCGGTTCCACTGAGCCAGCTACACTCAGATCCCAATATGAACTCTTTATATAAAACTTAACTTTAACAGTCATCAAGATGAGGGTTTTTCCTTTTTTACAGGAAACTCACAAAACAAGAATCTTCCCAATAACGTTTTTAGGTCAGAAATTGAACTTTACTGCATTAAATATCGTTAAAACTTCCAAAAAAACCTACATTCATCTACCACCATGACATCTCAGCCCCGAGTATCCCCTGAAGAACCAAAAATGTTACAAGCATTGGACAGAGATCCACTTACAAGCTATTTAGGCCCTTATTGTGAGCGTGTGACGGAGTCTGGAGAGCCTCTGGAGTCCTTGATCAAAATGGAGACTGCAGAGCCACCTGTGTCTGTGATTGTATCAGCAAGTTCAGAAGCTGGCTCTGAAACTATCATTACCACTATCAAGGAAGAACCGCTTGAGTCTGAAAGCAGTTTTGAAGAAGAATCTGAGAGACAATTATTATTAGAAAGTAATGTGGTAGATGAAGAACCTTTCGCTTCGGAGTCTGCTGTGGAAGCTGATAAGTAAGTACACATATACACATATTATGTGTTTTCATCACTACATATTATGTAACAAAATCGCCTATTCTGTCTGTCCTTAAGTATGCTTAGATCTATAAAACTACGCAAACGGATTTTGATGCGGGTTTTTTTAATAGATCGAGTCATTCAAGAGGAAGGTTTTAGAATATAATTTGCGGGCGGACGAAGCCGTGGGCATCAGCTAGTGCTTATTTTTTTAATTTAATTCTTTATTATAAGTATTTGAGATAGTTTTAACAACGGGTCCCAAACTAGGCACAGCCTGTATCTTGGTGACCCAGACACAATACATTACACAAGGTTAATACTTTACAGTGTTCTGCTAGCGCAAGAAATATGCTTTAGATAAACAAGTTCTAGAATAATTAAAATGGAAAAACAACATAATTAATTGATAACATTGATTAAATAAAAAAGAAACAAAAAAAACACACATGAATGCAAAAATGGTAAAAAATAGAAATAAAAACACATGGTAAAAAAAAAATGGCAAATATAATCATGTCTGTAATCCCAGAACGATTAAAGAGACATGTGATAGAAAGTTTAATATTTTGTAAGATATGTTCAGGTCTAATGTAATGTAGAGGGAAACCATATTAATAATAACCGTGACTAATGTTATTTGTAATAATAATAAATAAAAAGCTTCTTTATTCCATATCTAAGTAATAGGTGTATACATAGTTTTGTTATTCAAGTATTTCTTACTTTTTTGCACTTATGATGGATCCCTTTTGGGTAAAAGCCTCCTCCATCCTCTTCCAGTCCTCTCTTTTCGCACCGAGATTCATCCAGTTTCTGCCTGCAACTTCTGCGATATCGTCTGCCCAACGTTTCTTTGATCTTCCCACTTTTCTTTTTCCCAGTGAGCCAATGCGATTTGTAATTTAACCCAATTCACAATCCGGACAACCAGTTTATTTTAGGTCAGGGCAGCTCAGCATGTTTTATTCTTCTCTATTATTGTCATCTCACACCTCACCTCCTTTATAGCCATTTTTGTTTTACTAAATGTGAATGGACGGAATGCGGAGGCTTTGTAATAGGGTCCTGTTGGTTACTCTTCAGGTAGAGAACCGTAAAAACTGACGCATGCTAATAAATAATAATAATTTATTTGCATCAGACACAACAATCCATAACTTAGTTAATAAACACACTCAAAATAATGTTGCTTATTATTTTAAATTTTATTTTGTCTAGATAAAGTAGTATTCAAATCAAATATTTATTTATTGCGAACAACAAGGTCCATAGGGGTTAGTAAAAGAGTACTTAAGAACTATGTTAGCGGTGAGAAATTAGGAGATTTAGTTACATTCATTAAAATTCAGATCATTCTTCAGATAATAAATAAATAAATTAATAATTCTATCATTGTATTGTGTGGTGTGTATTTGTCTCTGATTATTTGATTTCCAAGTAACATTATTTTGGGTGTGTTTATTAACTTAGTTATGGATTGCTGTGTCTGATGCAAATAAATTATTATTATTTATTAGCAATAAATAGAGCAGCGGTGGCCCAGTGGTGGCGGCCCCGACTTACGAACAGTAAGTCATGGGTTCGAACCCAGACAGGCGCATTACTTTGTGTAATTTATTTCATCACCACTGCTCTCAAAACGGTGAAGGAAAACATCGTGAGGAAACCGGCATGACCTAGAACCAAAAAATTCGAAGACATGCGACATCTACCAATCCGCACTGGGCCCGCGTGGTGGATTATAGCCCATTCCCTCTCATTGAGAGGAGGCCTGTGTCCCTGCAGTGGGAACATTAATAGGCTGATGATGATGATGATGATTTATTAGCATGCATCAGTTTTTACGGTTCTCTACCTGAAGAGAAACCAACAGGACCCTATTACAAAGCCTCCGCAAGCCTCCTAATGCAAGCTTAAAAAGAAACTTACTTTAAAGATTCAGAATTATATTTCCAATTTGTTTATTTCAGGTCCCACTGGAACTTGTGCAGAATATTCACAGAACTGGGAACTATTGAACAGTGCCTCAAGTTCTCCGAAGACAGAGGGCTAATCCCCTCAAAGAAACAATGTGGTCACCACAGAAAGCCTATGATACTTATCAAGACAGGACATTTAGGTAGATTTCGCTGCAGTAAGAGTCAATGCCGTACTAAATCTGTAAACAGATGTATGGGCACCTGGTTTGAACATGCCCATTTGCCAATGAATATGATATACCAAATCATGTACATGTTCAGTCATAAGTATAGTTACCTTTACACCCAGAAATATACCACTAGAGATAATGGAATTAAGCTATCAGGAGCCACAATAGCAACTTGGTTTGCATACTGCAGAGAAACGATTGCCGTGTATCATTTGGATCATCCGGATGCAGAACATAAGATTGGTGGTCCCGGCAAAGTAGTGTGCATGGAACTATCTAAGATAGGAGAGCGAACATACAGAATCAGTGAACGTATTGAAGGGCAGTGGGTGGTTGGTATAATGGAAAAAGGGAACGATGACTTGCGTTTAGAAATATGCCCGGATAGTAAAGAATCTATGGAGATGTTAATACCGTTGCTAGTACAGAAACATATAGAGATTGGAGCGGAAATTCGTACAGATCCCTGGATAGCGCATTGCTGTAATTCGCAAAAAACTTTTAAACATAAAACCGTTACTGAAAATGAAACAAACGAGACTGATATTCCACTAGAACCTATAGAAAGCAACTGGAGGAAGTTAAAAGTCTTATTTAAAAGGAACAGGTTTCAAGGCAACTTCACGGATTGGCTCATTGAATACTCATGGAGAAGAAATATTAGGACTTCGAATAAATGTGCATTTGAAGAGTTGTTGAAAGCTGTGCAGTATAGTTGTTGATTTGTTTTTTTTTTCTTATTTATTTGCAAACATGCGATCGGTTTCTGAACCATAAGCAGTTGTTTTTGAAGAGTATTGGACATGTTAAGCTTGCCCTCCCATTGTTAGGCTGCCTTTGGATATTGCTTTACTCAAAGTATACGAGTATTATCCCAAGTGTGCTGTCTTTTAAGGCGACTTCCATGAGCTAAATTAGCAACACTATTTGTGGTGGTTCAAAATTCGTTTGAAATACCATTAGAATAAATTTTTAATCAGCTTGCACTACATAGTGGTTGTTACGTCAGTCACTGCAGGCCGAATAGTGCGAAATGAGTGTTTTTTTGCGATTTACAAAAAATCTATTAATTGGACTAAAAAAGTAAAACACTATGATGCTATTATGTTGCTTGTAGAATTATTTGCCAAAAAATCAGAATGATCGCATGTGTTTGTTTTTACTCGTTAAAAGAAATTTGTAGAGATAAGTTTGTGATTTTTTTTTATCAAATAAAATTAGTTGTATTATGTTTTCAAAACACTATCATACTAGCATAGGTATATCCTGAAGAATATCATGTATTTTTTCTGGTTTTGTTTATTGCAGTGAATCATATGCTTTTTTGCATTATAAAACTCGCGTTTAGCTCCTGTGGTCGCCTTTAGACGTCTTGTTGGCAGCGATTCACTTAGAGCCTGAGCAAGTCTGTTTACGTGGTTTATTTTTGCAAATATGTTTTTACAAAACACATCGTCTTTGTTTAAACTAGACAAGGCCGGTGTTTCATACCTGACTACGCTGAGAAGAAACAGCCGAAACAAACTCAGAGGTCATAGTCTCTTTTGAAGTCCAGACATAATCATTGCTCAATTCACATGAGGACTATGCAGATTAGTGTCTGAGATGGACTTTTGAAGAAATAACCACACAGATTTGAGTGGACCTGTCCAGTCAGTGCAAGTATTTGTCAGTTATCGTGTAGCTTGACTTATAATTTAAGGAGCTCAACAACAGGACAAACATTACCAAAAAAAAGAAAGGACATTAGTGTAGGTCGCTTGTAGTACTCAAACTGCCAGAACATCGTTAAAACCTCAGACCACATAAAAAACTATGACATAGCGCTGCCAACATTAAAGTGAGGCCGGCGCAAAACTATGTGTCGCTCTATGCATACACGCTCACACGCACACATTTACATCAAACTGAATGAAACTACGTCTTAATAAATGCACACATGTTTGCGAAACCGGCCTCACTTCTCTGTTTGCAGAGTTCCGTCTTAACTTTTTTATTTGGTCTGAGGTTAAACTTAAAACCAACAAAAAAATAACTATACTGCACATTTCTCAAATGATGCACCAAACTTCCTGTTTATTTTAAATTTAATAAATAATGTTACTGTGTAACATCTTTTATTTAGGTTACAGTGTGTGTCGATGTTTTTCTTTATTCTGTTATTTAAATAAATCTGTTCAAAATTGAAAATATTAAATAAAGAATTTATAAAATGTAACTACTGACTATTTATTTAAATTTATTTATTGGCCTATCTACAATTGTTACACTGTTTATTCTAATAATACAAGCAATATAATACAAGCATAGTGCAACAATATGATGCGATAGACACAGCATGCAAAAAATAAATAATATCAAAAATTAAATTACAATAGTAGTGCAGAAACATTGAGCTATTACTACTACGTATGCAGAAATAACACTTTCAACAACAGTGGGTAGTTTTAGAAACACAGTAAAGAACAAAGATGACAAAGGAAAAAGAAAAAAGTAATTATGGTGAGATATTCATCAATAACCTCTAGATTCCGGTTTATTCCCATCCCATCTGCCCCCTTCAAGCTTACCACACCAGTGGTAGCAGTGGCTCGCACTAACTAGTGGCGTTTACCACCCCGGTGGTCATTTTATTTTTATAACCCCTTTTTCTACTGCAATCTGTCCTAGTTTGAGGACAATCAGCTGTACTTTGGATATTCTCGCAGTTGGACTTGTTGGGATCCAGTGATGCACCCTCTCTTTGGTTTAACTTGATGTTATTGTGTCCTGTGGTATCCTTTTCTTCAATCGCCTCACATGAGGTTTCCTGGCCATAAGCAGTCTTGCTAGGTTGTTAGAATAGTCTGGTGGTCAATGGCATTTATATTGTGTCTTCTGCTCCCTTCATAATTATAGTACAGGTCGCGGCACGTAAGTCTAGCGCTGAAGGAAACGTGGAGGGGATATCTGCGCATGTTATACGACTGGAGGGCCAATCGGCGCAACGCACGCCCCAAGACATTCTTATTTTTTACTTCTGCGCAATAACGGTCACCGCTAGACTTTCGTGCCGCGACCTGTAAGGTGGTCCATTCTCATTACGTACTGGACATTATCCATGAATGATTTGATATTCTCATCTGAGCACATGGTGGATATTATGCTTACGACGGGAACACCTTAAAGATCAGAGGCTCTACTCCTTAACGCTTCATCCATATATTTGGATCTATCCGTCTCCCTCACTCGCACTCATCTGCAGACGTGCGCGAGAGAGACGGATAGATCCTTTCAATGGGGAAGAAAACTGTCAAATAGTTCCACGTAGATGGCGCTGAGTGTTTGTTACAAACAAACTGTCAAACTCCATAGAAATTTAAGAATATCTTATTATTTTGTGACTTTTTTCAATATTATGGGTCGTTGTGTAGCCTTTGGATGCAAAGAAATAGGCGTTGTCACATTTCCAAGAAATTTGCGCATGAAGAGAAAACGGGAAAAGGCACTGAAACTAAAAAAAACAAATCAAGTAATTTTTCGAGGTTATGTGGGAAACATTTCAACGAAACAGACTACGAGACCGCTTCAGGACTGTTACAAACACTGTCGAAGTTGAAATTTCTGTCGTACGCTTCCAACCTGTGAATAAAAAATGGGTTCTTTTCAAATAATCTTACATTTTGTTACATGTAACTAATGATGTATCGTACCGTAGTTTATTTATCATTAGTTCATTAAAAAGCAAAAAGTTAGTGAGTGAAGTTTATTTTACAACTTATAGAACCTTAATATTGTTACGAGCTGGGTACGGGATAAATTAGTTACTACCGATGAAACAACTGAATAACTTTAATAATCACAGAACACTTCAAACTCAATCACTAATACACTACTAATCACTATTCACTTAGATATCGCACTTACTAGATCACTTTGATTCGCTCCGTAATGTAGCCAAAATAATACTGACTGCTCCCACAAACACGTCGACTATTTATACGACGACCGAACGTTTGAGAAAGATCCATAAGTTCCCAGAATCTTCTAGGCAATTCATACTAGGTCATTGTCCTTCGAGAAACTTCCACAACTTTTGTACAAAGGAAAGAAATAGGTACTTTATGCCCTGGGCGTACGGTCGAAATTACAATGACAACTTCCTGATGTATTTTATAGGTAGTTTGCGAATTTGTACCTACATCATTCGATACATACCTACTACTACCTACCTACTTACACACATCAAAAGTGTCTAGGGATCAAGCATTTTTATGCGGATTTCTTGAGATTGAGATGTGGCTTTGTAATAAATTTATGATTTTATAAATTTATATGGATCCTTTTTGGTGCATTTCATAATTTGAATCAGGAACTCTCAATCAAATTCGAGTAAAAGATGAAAATAAGCTGTCAATATTTTCCCTATAAAAACATACAACGCATTGAAGACATTATTAGTGCTACTGTTTCCCTACTACTGATTAAAACCAACGTTATTATGGAGCGGCGACGTCATTTAAGCAGGGAAGAAATGCTCAGAGCCGTGGGAATGATAGAAGCTGGTTCCCGGCAACGTACTGTAGCTTTAGCTCTGAATACAAGTCAGAGTGTTATCAGTCGACTTTGGACACGTTACCGAAGCACTGGTACCGTGGCTGAGCGCCATGGAGGACGGTATCGCTGCACCACACGGAGACAAGACCGATACATTCAAATCTTAACTCGAAGAGCTCCAACAATAACCGCCATGACATGATGTTAGCCGTGAGGCTTCATCACTCTTCAGGGAACTTAATTAGCGACCAAACAGTCAGAAACCGCTTGCATGAAGTGAACCTTCATTCCCGAAGACCGCTACGGGTACCACCTATAGCAATGCACAATCGTAGGATTCGATATCAATGGGCTCTTGAACACAGAAATTGGGCAGAAGAACAATGGCGTTTCGTGTGCTTTTCTGATGAGTCTCGTTTTGGTATGAGACCGGATACAAGACGTATACGACACTGGAGAACCCCTGGACGCCAACAGCGATTAAAATCCTGCCAGGAAGTCCATCCTTATAGTGGTGGAACCATCATGGTATGGGCGGGTATTTGGATCGGCGGAAGAACTGAGTTGATTTGGATCAGAGGCAACCTCAACGCTCAAATTTATGCTGAGACGATTGTATCAGACGTCATCGTTCCTCTACAAGTGCAAATCGGTCCCTTATTTCAGTTAATGCACGACCGCACACCGCAAGAGTTGTAAGACAGACTCTCGCCGCAGCTAACATCAATGTCCTGCCCTGGCCTGCTCAGTCGCCAGACTTGAACCAGATTGAGCATGCATGGGATATGCTACAGAGAAGAGCTCTGCCGAATATGGAGGGTATCCAGTCGCAAGAAGACCTTTTTTTGTTGTTGCAACGAACATGGGCGGCCATTCCACAGCGTGATTTGGATGAACTCATTTTGAGTATGCCAAACCGATGTTCTTGTGTTGTTAGTGTTCGCGGTAGAAACACGGATTATTAATTGTTTAAGTTACCCAATAAAATTTTAAAGAAAACTGTGTTTTCAGTCATTTTTTCGAACTTTAATGTTAGTGGTTCAAATGTCAAAAATCCCTTTATTAGGAAAATGGCAAATTTCTTTATTAATGCAAAGGTGACTTGGTTTATCGTTACTGTGACAAACGAAAACACTTTATTTGATGAATCCTTAAAGAAAATTTTAATTAATATCAATCAGGAGAAAAGTTATTGCAAAAATATATGTTGATCCCTAGATACTTTTGATGTGTGTAGTTGTAGGTACCTACTATTAGAAGCTACTTGTATTGTAGGTATGGGTACGACGTAACACTGCCCCCTCCTTAGACATGCTCGTCCCGAGCATCATTAGGCCCGTAGTATCGCGCCAATCGGTCTACATGGACAATCTTAGGCGCACCTCGTGGACCCTTCTGTATTCGGTAGGTGACATCGTTGATCCTAGTCACGACTCGGTATGGTCCATCCCAGTTTGCTTGTAATTTCGGAGACTTCCCTTTGCTCCGTACTGGATTATGCAACCACACCAGTGAACTCTCGTCGAAACCCCTACTATTTGCCTTCCGGTCATAACGGGTCTTCATCTTCTCAGACATCTGTTGGCCGGATTGTCTAATATGCTCATAAACATCATTCAACTTGTTACGCAAGTCATTTGCGTAATCTGTTACATTGCGTGGAGCATCAGGGGGAGTTCCAGTGATTAAATCTGCAGGCAACCGTAATTCCCTTCCAAAGTTCGCGAAGGCGGGCGTCACAGTCGTACTTTCGTGGACTGCGCTGCGGTAGGACAGAAGAAACGGCTGTATGTGCTTGTCCCAATCCCTTTGTCTGCTTTCCACGACTTTTGCCAGATATCTTTCCAACGTTTGGTTGAATCGTTCCACCATTCCATCAGATTGTGGGTGGTAAGAGGTGGTTCTGGTTTTGTGGGTACCCATTAATCGACAAGTCTCCTGAAATACTTGCGATTCGAAATTCCTTCCTTGATCGCTGTGTATTTCTAAGGGTACTCCAAAACGACAGAAGACTTCCTGAACCAATTTATCTGCGACAGTTGTAGCTTCTTGATTAGGAATGGCGAAGACTTCTGGCCACTTTGTGAAGTAATCCATGACCACCAAGAAGTACTTGTTTCCGCTCTCACTTTCTGGAAATGGTCCCGCAACGTCTAGTGCTATCCGTTCCCAAGGGGCTCCAACGTTGTACACTTTTAATGCTCCTCTGCTGCGTGTTTGGGGTCCTTTCACGGCCGCACAACTGGTACATTTGCGACACCAGTCCTCCACATCATCTCGACAGTGGATCCAGTAAAAGCGTTCTCGAATTTTTAGTAAAGTCCTTTTTACCCCCATATGTCCTCCCGAACATCCATCATGGTACAGCCGTAAAACATCCGGTACCTTAGCTTTAGGGACAACCATTTGTAGATGACAGCTGTCCCCTCGAGCGTTTTCCCATTTACGGCACAAGACTCCATCCTGGATCACCAAGCTGTTCCATTGCGCCCAATAACTCTTCGTGATGGAACTCATCGCAGCCACATCACTCCACTTGGGTTTAGGAGCACCAGCTTTGATCCACTCGAAGATCGGTTTGATGTCCGAGTCATTTTGCTGAGCCTGCTGTAGGGTTTCTTTCCATTCATCGCTGAGATCCATTCTAAGCATCCTCACGGGCACTACTTCCTTAGTCTCTTGCCTGGCACAGTGCTTACAGTCTTCAGGACAAGGTCTTCTTGACAGTTCATCTGTTTTGCTTTGATTTCTCCACTGTTGCTGGGCAGTCATTCCAGCCGCTTTTCTCTGCAGGGGTTGATCTTCTCTCGGTATGCTGCGCTTAGGACAGCTTGACCGAAGATGACCTCTTTCTCCACAATTGTAACACTTAGGGCTGTACCTTTGCGAACGCTGGCATACGGGTGATGTCACAACTTGTTTTGGGTAGCTTGACGGAAGATGATCCCTTTCTTTACCAGTATAGCACCTAGGGCTGTACTCTTGCGCACGGTCACGTACAGGTGATGCCACAACCTCCCTGACGTAGTGTGTTCCATGGTCTTGCCTCGCTGCCTCTACTTCCAAGGCATGGGCCAACGCCCTTTTCAGTGTCTCATGATGCCCAAGCCTCACGGCGGCTCTAACTTCCAAGTCGCGTATCCCGTCGACAAACGCCTGTACCATATTTCCAGTGATGAGTGCAGGGGCAGACCGGTATGCTTTTCGCACCAGCTTCTCAATTTCTAGGGCCCACTGCTGTAGATTTTCGGCACTACGTTGAACACGATCCTTCAACTTAGCACGAAATACGTGCTCCAGGTGCGCGTCGCCGTATCTGGACTCTAACGCCTCCAGCAGCTGCTCGTAGGTTACATCCTTACCGAGCGCCTCAAGAATGTTTAGGGCCTGGTCTCGGAGGCCCAAAGTGAGCGCGGTCATGGCTTGCGATTTTGTCCATCCATTCGCCTTCATAACGGCCTCAAATTGAATTTTATACGCCGACCACGAAGATGTTCCATCGAATGGAGGTACCTTAAAGCCCCGCGCTGAAGGTGCAGGAACTACTGAAGCCACAGTCACATCTCCAGTCTTCAGTTCTCCCAAAGCCTTCTTCATCCCAGCGATTTGCACTTCGGCCTCTGAGATGCGATTCTCGTGCTGGTGAACCTGATCCTTCATTAACTTCAGCTCTTTGCCGAAAGTTGAATGAAGATCCTTTATGAGGATCATCTGTTCTTCTTGACGACGAGCCTGCTCCTCCTTATCTCGTTGCAACTGCTCTTCCAACCGGCGAGCCTGCTCCTCTTGACGGCAAGCCTGCTCCTCCTTATCTCGTTGCAACTGCTCTTCCAGCCGGCGAGCCTGCTCCTCTTGACGGCGAGCCTGCTCCTCTTGACGGTGAGCCTGCTCCTCCTTTTCTCGTTGCAACTGCTCTTCCAACCGGCGAGCCTGCTCCTCTTGACGGCGAGCCTGCTCCTCTTGACGGCGAGCCTGCTCCTGCAACAGCGCCATTAAAGCTGACAAGTCTGGCGCTACTGATGCTGGAGAAACTCCGGATGGACCAGCGACTGGCAATGACGTAGACTGGACACCACCCGGTGTCTGTGTCGGAGAATTTCCAAACCGCCTTTGGTCCATGTCCTGCTGTCGCTGACTCCTGGTACGGATACCTTCCGTGTTGTCCTTAGGTAGAACTGGCATAATTTATCCCTCACTTCTGGCACCAAATTGTTACGAGCTGGGTACGGGATAAATTAGTTACTACCGATGAAACAACTGAATAACTTTAATAATCACAGAACACTTCAAACTCAATCACTAATACACTACTAATCACTATTCACTTAGATATCGCACTTACTAGATCACTTTGATTCGCTCCGTAATGTAGCCAAAATAATACTGACTGCTCCCACAAACACGTCGACTATTTATACGACGACCGAACGTTTGAGAAAGATCCATAAGTTCCCAGAATCTTCTAGGCAATTCATACTAGGTCATTGTCCTTCGAGAAACTTCCACAACTTTTGTACAAAGGAAAGAAATAGGTACTTTATGCCCTGGGCGTACGGTCGAAATTACAATGACAACTTCCTGATGTATTTTATAGGTAGTTTGCGAATTTGTACCTACATCATTCGATACATACCTACTACTACCTACCTACTTAGTTGTAGGTACCTACTATTAGAAGCTACTTGTATTGTAGGTATGGGTACGACGTAACAATATTGCCTAGAAAACAGCTAAAAGTCGATAAAATGTTAAATATAATGTACTTTTCAACAAGCACCGCTCTCTGTCCTTGTTGCATTGCTCTTTATTTTCTTCAATTTCTCCTTCAACTGGGTGATACGCCAGGTAGCATACATTGTGCAGCAACCCCATTGCCCCCGTCTGTCATTTGTAGATCTTTGACAGTCGTTACAGGTAGTCAGTGGCCCGAAAGTCTAAGAACCAGTCTTACCAACCAGTAGGTACTAACTGGGTTATGGAGGTCAGATAGGCAGTCGCTCCATGTAAAATACTGGTATTCAGCTGCATCCGGTTAGACTCAAAGCCGACCCCAACATAGTTGGGAAAAGTCTAGGCAGATGATGATGATTAGTATTGGATTTAAATATAAAATAGAGCACTCGATTTTCGAATGCTTAATGTCTGCCTCGAATTTTATACTTAGGGGGACTACAGAAGCTAAACGCGAGTTTTATAATTCAAAAAAGCATATGATATTGATATTCTTCAGAATATATGCTAGTATTATGATAGTGTTTTGAAAACATAATACAATTAATTTTACTCGATAAAAAAAATCTTTTAACGAGTAAAAACCATACTAAAATACAATATGCGATCATTCTGATTTTTCGGCAAATAATTCTACAAGCAACATTGCATTAGCATGATAGTGTTTTGTTTTTTTTAGTCCAATAGTAGATTTTTTGTAAATCGCAAAAAAAAAACACTCATTTCGCACTATTCGGCCCGCAGTGACTGACGTAACAACCACTTTGTATTGCAGGCTGATAAGAACTTTATTCTAACAGTATTTCAAAGGAAGTTTGAACCACCACAAATAGAGTTGCTAATTTTAGGGTTAGGAGTACCATAAGTATAATAAAATTGGGCACTTGATTTTCGAACGCTTAATATCTGCATCGAATTCTATACCTAGGTACAAAGGATTTTTTCGCCTGGTGGTAAAGGAAACTTGACCCTATAATAAAGATTGATAACTCTCTAAATCATTATCATCAACACCATTCTCCTACCATTATCCCAATTTATTCGTGGTCGTCGCAGCATGTCGTCTTCCATCCTTCTCTAATAACTCGTCATCTCATCAGACACGTCCTTTCGTACCATATCTTCCTTCACACAGTCCATCCATCGTTTCTTTGGTCTTCCTCTACTCTTATACCCATCCACATTCATATGCCCATACCACGACAACCAATTACCTCACAACTTTTCAGTCACCGTCGCCACTTTGAGACTCGCTAACAATGATATTCTATTAAGGGCCTATACTACCTCAAATGGCTTAGCATGATCCTCCGTTACGCCTAAAATACTGCAGCATTAATTTTGAAATAAATATATGGTAAAGTTGAGGATTAATCTTAGGTCTTATGTTTGGCGAAAACACGATTTCATAAAATTTTCTCGATAGAAAAAAATCCCAAAGTTACCTCCAAATCGAACAATAAACCGCTGGTATTCAAAAAGTACTTCAAATTAGATCATGAAACTTTGCATACTAACTGAACTAACTATAAAGCAGGTCTTATGTTTTTTATTTTTTCCAAAAGACGAAAATTTGATTTTATAATAGTTATTTATGCAACTGTTGTATAATGAGGGGTATTAAAACACGAAAAGCCGAGTGTGATAATAGTATCACATGAGTGTTTTAATACCTAATTATGTACAGTTGCATACAAGACTTTATCTACATCCATGATATGAATCCTCCATAAAAGGTTCTGAAACCATAGGGTGTTGCAGTGTTCTAAGAAGTCTATGTAAATTCATGGAAAGTTTAATTGCTTGTATTTAATATTTACAAATCGTGTATAGGTAGTAATATAATTATTTACTTTTTGGATTGTTCAATTATCAAAATTCACAAAGCTTGTATCACTCATTTTTGTAAACAACAAAGTACAATGCAATATTAATATCCAAATGTCGAACAAAAATGGCGGGATACGACGTGAATTCGAATTAACCTATAAGTTTTTTTTTTTAAATTACGGCGCTGTGGTAGTGAATCGCACGTGCTAGACGTTCGATTCACTACCACATTCGATGTTCTTTTTTTAAAACGAGTTGCATAATGAAATTCAGTACAACATTTTATCTACACCCATGCTATAAATCCTCTATAAAAGTATCTGAAACAGTTAGCTTATGGCCAACATTAAAACAGCCAGTGTCATAATAACCATTATAATACCCAAACGGGTGTTATAATGTTGTACTGAATTTCATTATGCAACTCGTTTTAAAAAAAGAACATTGTCTAGCACGTGCGATTCACTACCACAGCGACGTAATTAAAAAAAAAAACTTATAGGTTAATTCGAATTCACGTCGTATCCCGCCATCTTTGTTCGATATTTGGATAGTAGTATTGCATTATGTACTTTGTTGTTTACAAAAAATTAGTGATACAAGCTTTGTGAATTTAAATAATTGTTCAATCCAAAATGTAAATAATTATATTATTACCTATACATGGCTTGTTTGTATTAAATACTCAGCAATTAAACTTTCCATGAATTTACATAGACTTCTTACCAATAAACAGATATGTTATGAGCGCGCAATCGTGAAGACTCGAAAACGTGTCAATTGGCCTGTTTTTCCTTTATTCTGCGTCACTGCGTGTATGAGAGCTGGCTCTCCCCCGCGGCACACTTTTTTCGGTGGTTTTGTAGGTGTATAACATATCTGTTTGTTAGAATATCATTGCTTCTTACAACACTGCAACATCCTATGGTTTCAGAACCTTTTATGGAGGATTCATATCATGGATGCAGATAAAGTCTTGTATGCAACTGTACATAATTAGGTATTAAAACACTCATGTGATACTATTATCACACTCGGCTTCGCCTCGTGTGATAAACCCACATTCGTGTTTTAATACCCCTCATTATACAACAGTTGCATAAATAACTATTATAACACCCGTTTGGGTGTTATAATGGTTATAATGACACTGGCTGTTTTAATGTTGGCCCTATGCTAACTGTTTCAGATACCTTTATAGAGGACTAGCGGACTTCCCGCGGTTTCACTCGCGTAGTTCCCGTTCCCGTAGGAGTACGGGAATAAAATATAGCCTATGTTACTCGTGGATAATGTAGCTTTCGAATGGTGAAAGAATTTTTTAAATCGGTCCAGTAGTTTTTGAGCCTATTCATTACAAACAAACAAACAAAGTCTTCCTCTTTATAATATTAAGTATAGATTTATAGCATGGGTGTAGATAAAGAATAAAAACCACTCATTCGGCCGCAGTGACTGACGTAATAACCGCTTTGTAGTGCAAGCTGATTAGAACTTTATTCTAACAGTCTTACAAACGAAGTTTGAACCACCACAAATAGAGTTGCTAATCTGATGTAGTACCTATAGGCTCTTAAGAGCCTATACTACCTCAGATTAGCAACTCTATTTGTGGTGGTTCAAACTTCGTCTGTAATACTGTTAAAATAACGTTCTAATCAGCTTGCACTACAAAGCGGTTGTTACGTCAGTCACTGCGGCCGAATAGTGCGAAATGAGTGGTTTTTATTCTTTATAAAATCAAATTTTCGCCTAAATAAAAAATTAAGTCAACACGATGTTAGATAATATTGTTACCTATCTATTAGGCTAAAAATCATCATTAACTTCCGTAGGGTTTCAGAGATCCAACACAAAATAAGTGCAAAACGAGTTTTTTTTGTCTTTTTTTTCTATCGTGATTTTTTTATCCAATCGTGTTTTCGCTTCAACAGATTTAATGATTATAAGTCCAAGTTTAATGGTGTCCAAATAGCGAACTCTTAGGTCTTATAGATACCGAGATCTAGATCGCCCAATATCACCAAAACAGCAAATACAGGCTCTTAAACAGATATGTTGTGAGCGCGTAATTGTGAAGACTCGAAAACAGGCCAATTGGCTTGTTTTTCCTTTATTCTGCGTCACTGCGTGTATGTGAGCTGGCTCTGCCCCGCGGCACACTTTTTTCGGTGGTTTTGTAGGTGTATTAACATATCTGTTTATTAGAATATAATTGCTCGCTAAATAATATGTAGAAAATATGACGACCCGAATGGCGCAGCGGTAGTGAGGCTGCCTTACGTTCTTAGGGTCCCGGGTTTGAACCCCGGTCGGAGCAAATGTTTCTGTGATGAGCATGGACGTTTGTTTCCGAGTCATGGATGTTTATATAAAGTACTAGCTGTTGCCCGCGGCTTCGCCCGCGTGAAGTTCGGTAACTGTCCCACTGGATCATACTAAAGGGATAATAGTGTCCTCCATGTTAATCCAGGTTATAAACTATCTATGTGCCACATTTCATAATCTGCACAATGATTATTATCACAATCACCATCACTATCACAACCGCCATCATTATCACAATCACCATCATTATCGCTATCACAATCACTATCACAATCACCATCACAATAACCATCAAAATAACTATCACAATCACCATCATCGTTATCACAAAAATTATCATCGTAATCACAGTCATTATCACACTCACCATCACTATCTCAATTACCATCACAATCACCATCACAATCACCATCACAATCACCATCACAATCACCATCACAATCACCATCACAATCACCATCACAATCACCATCACAATCACCATCACAATCACCATCACAATCACCATAACAATCACAATCACCATCACAATCACCATCACAATCACCATCACAATCACCATCACAATCACCATCACAATCACCATCACAATCACCATCACAATCACCATCACAATCACCATCACAATCACCATCACAATCACCATCACAATCACCATAACAATCACAATCACAATCACCATCATAATCACAATCACCATCACAATCACAATCACCATCACAATCAACATCACAATCAACATCACAATCACCATCACAATCACCACCACTCTCAGAATAACTATCACAATCATCATCACCATCACAATCACCATCAAAATCAGTATCACAATCACCATCATCGTTTTCACAATCATTATCATCGTAATCACAATCGCTATCATCATTATCACAATCACTATCATCGTAATCACAACCATTATCATCGTATTCACAATCATCATCATCACAATCTCCATCCTCGTCATCACAATCATTATAATGGTAATCACAATCATTATCATCTTAATCACAATCACTATGATCTTAATCACAGTCATCATGATCACAATCGCCATCACTATCTCAACCACGATCATTATCACAATCACCATCATTATCACAATCACCAACACTATCACAATCAAAATCACAATCACCATCACAATCACCATCACCATCACAATCACCATCACAATCACTACCGTCGTTATCGCAATCATTATCATAGTAATCACAATAATCTACATCATTATTACAATCACAATCACTGTCACAATCACAATCCACTATCACCATCGCTATCACCATCACAATCACTGCCACTTTCACAATCACCATCACAATCACCATCACAATCACCATCACAATCACCATCAAAATCACTATCACAATCACCATCATCGTTATCACAATCATTATCATCGTAATCACAATCATTATCGTCTTAATCACAATGATCATCATCACAATCTCCGTCCTCGTTATCACAACCATCGCTATCACCATCACAATCACCGACACTATCACAATCACCGTCACTGTCGCAATCACCATTACAATCACAATCACTATCACAATCACCATCATCGTTATCACACATAATATCATTGTAATCACAATCATTATCATCGTTATCACAATCATCATTATCACAATCATCATCATCGTAATCACAATCATTATCATCGTAATCAAAATCATCATCATCACAATCATCGTCATCATTATCACAATCATTATCACCTGGATCTCAAAATAAATGCCATTTTCGTAATCAGCACCCCTGATAATCTCGGTATCGACACCCATATTGATTTTTAGACATTCAACCCCATCGCACCCCAACAGGGAATGGTAGTATTTCAGGTCTGCCACATTAAATCATAAAATCGTTGTTTTTGTAATACACCCGACCCAATTCACCATAAAAACAATAACTATGTTGAATTTCAGGCTTTGTTAGCCCATTTCCCTCTTTAGGGGTTGAATTCTGAAAAAAAACTGAAACACAAACGTTAACTCATTTATCGCTAGGAGTACTCCTGTTAAGTTTCGAATAAAGTAATCTAACTAATCTTATTTCCCCACGTAATCTTTGGACTCCCGTTCCAACCCCTAAGGGGGTGAATTTTGAAAAATCCTTTCTTAATGCACCCCTAAACCTCATAAAGAACCTTTGTGCCAAATTTGGAATCTCTAGACTCAGCGGTTTGGGCTGTGCATTGATTTTTATAATTTGCCACCCCATTTTTCCCTCTTATGGGTTGAATTCTGAAAAAACCTGAAACCCGTTTCTACTCATTTATCAATAGGAGCACTCCTGTGAAGTTTCGAATAAAATAGTCTAACTAATCTTGTTTTACCCATACAAACTTTGGATTCCCGTTTAACCCCCTTAGGGGTTGAATTTTGAAAAATCCTTTCTTAGTTCAATTCAATTTTTTTCAATTCATTTATTCAGTCAGACAAAAATATCCATAAAGTAGTAAAACAATTGCCATACATAAACTAATAATAATTAAATAACATATTCAAAATCAAAATAACAAAATGAGGAATTTAATGTAGCTGCATAATTATAGAGTTGTCGTTTGTAAATAACGTAAATAAAACTGATAACTTGTAAAATAATAGAATAACAAATTAATTAATTGAATTTAAAATAATAATCTAAAGTAACAAAGTCAATAACATTTAATAGATTAATAATTATATTATTATTATGTTATTGACAATTATAATTGTCAATAACATAATAATAACATAATAATAAGAATAACCTAGAGAAACACTACTTATTTACCCCAAGCCCTAAAAAAGGGCGCATGTAAGGCCAACCAATGCCGCATAAATGGCCCGTCCAACCTGTCGGCGACGACGGCGAGGAGACTGTTTCCGCTGGCCCTCACCCTGCCCGCTATCGAGGCTGCCCTCCTGCGCATAGTGGCATAAAAACAGTCTACGCGCACATTGGCGAACATCCCCGACGCGCTGCAGAAGCGAGGCAGCCGCAGCAATGCCCTCAGCGCATTATTATATTGAACTCTGAGGGCTCCATAGGCTTTCTGCGAGTATGACACCCACAGGCTGCTCGTATAAAATGCAGTGCAGTAGGCTCGAAACAAGGTGACTTTGACTTCCTTGGAGCTACGAGCAAACCTGCGAGCTATCATGTTCGCCCTCACCGACAGCGCCCTCCGTTCCCGTTCAATATCGGCGTCATCCTTCAAGTCAGGCGTCACAATATGGCCTAAGTATTTAAATGATTGCACGCGCTCCAAGGGCACGCCGCACAACCTGACTGGAGGAACCTCCATCAGACCTTTGGTCCCAGCTTGGAAGATCATAAGCACACTCTTCGCGACGTTATATTTGAGGCCATGTGAATGTGCGTACGCCTCGCATATGCTCATGAGTTCCCTGAGACCACCCACCGACGCACTCAGCAGCACCATGTCGTCCGCATAGCTGATGTTATTAAAACAAACATCATCGATATGGCATCCAACATGACGGCTGCTAAGCGCGACAATAAGCTCATTCATGTACAGATTGAAGAGCGTAGGTGAGCTCAGGCCACCCTGCCTCACCCCGCACTCCAACCTGTACGAGTCCGACAGAGCTCCCGCCCATTTCACGTAGTTGACCTGGTTGCCGTACCAGTGCTGGAAGATGGTAACTATTTCTGGTGCAATTTTTTGGTCGCGTAACTTTTGCCACAGCACTTCGTAGGAAACCAGGTCAAAAGCCCTGGACAAATCAAGGAAACTGGCGTAAACAGCAGTATTACGGTCTGTGTAATACTTGACAGCATGCTTTAAGCTCAGTATTGCACTCTCAGTGGACAGCTTGGGCCTGAACCCAAACTGGTTGTCGTGCAGAGTTACGACTTTGTTCAAGTGAGAATTAAGCAAGCCGTCAAATACCTTCGCGATTACTGTAGCTAATGAGATCGGCCTGTAGTTATTTTTGTCAGAGATGTCACCTGTTTTGTTCTTGACTATCGGTACTACGACCGTCCTCATCAGCTCCTCTGGCAAATAAGAATGCCTAAGGCAGAAATTGAATAGCATCGCAAGAACACGCGGCAGATGGGGACCTGCAAATTGAAGGTGCTCGATGCTGAGCCCGTCATGCCCAGGGGACTTACCTCTAGTCATGCTCTTAATTACTTTCGCTATATGTGCTGCAGAAAAATGAGTGGTAGGTTTTAAGACACATTCAGATTCAGCATCGATCACCGTCACGGGCGGATTGTGGACAGGCTTCACACAGAAATGGTTTTTAAAGATATTAGCAATGTCCTTATCAGCAGACACGCCATCGACGCTCACCGGCAGGCCAGTTCTAGGATTGTGTTTTTGTGTACCCTTCCAGAAGCCACGAAAGTCTTTTTTTGCATGCTTCTCTGCAAGTATGTCCATCTGGATTTGGTCTTGGTGATTAAGACACCACCTCAACTTAGACTTAAAAACCCTTCTGCTGTTATTCATTTCCTCGTATACCACACCGAATTTCGGTCTACCGCACAAAAGCCATTCCCCAAACCTCTGCCTGGCGTACCGATGAGCCTCGCTAACGTGTCTGTTCCAGCCCACCACGCGCTTTCGCGACCCATTACCATTTCGTTTATCCCTGCTAATAATAGCGGCGTCCCTAAGAGCGCAAACAATATCACGGTACAGGCAATCAATAACCTTGTTATGAGTCGGATCACCACACATTTGATCACAACACTCAGACAAGTCTGTAGGGAAGTCAATCTCTCGCAGACGGCGGTGACATTCCTTATTATAAAGACTAACTGCCTTCGGGCTTTTCTCCCCCCACACAGCTTTATTGTCACTAGGCGGACGTCTTGACAATTTGGACCTAATTACATTAAGCTCACATTCAATAATCAAAGGGTAGTGATCCGACCACATAACATCATACTTAACATTATTAGTGCACCCCTAGACCACATAAGGAACCTACTTGCCAAATTTGGAATCTCTAGACTCAGCGGTTTGGGCTGTGCATTGATTTTTATACTTTGCCACCCCATTTCCCCCTCTTAGGGGTTGAATTCTGAAAAAACCTGAAACCCGTTTCTACTTATTTATCAATAGGAGCACTCCTGTGAAGTTTTGAATAAAATAGTCTAACTAATCTTGTTTCACCATACAAACTTTGGAGCCCCGTTTAACCCCTGTAGGGGATGAATTTTGAAAAATCCTTTCTTAGGGCACCCCTAGACCATATAAGGAACCTACTTGCCAAATTTGGAATCTGTAGACTCAGCGGTTTGGGCTGTGCGTTGATAGATGAGTCAGTCAGTCAGTCAGTCAGTCAATCAGTCAGTCAGTCAGTTTCTTCTTTTATATATTTACTAGCTGTTGCCCGCGGCTTCGCCCGCGTAAAGTTCGGTAGTTGTCCCACTGAATCATAATAAAGGGATAAATAGTATCCTACATGTTAATCCAGGTTATAAACTATGTATGTGCCAAATTTCATAATAATCACAATTTATTATTATCATCAAAATCTCCATCACTATCACAACCACCATCACTATCACTATCACACAATCACTATCACTATCACAATCACTATCACTATCACTAGCACAATCACTATCACAATCAAAATCACTATCACAATCACCATCACTATCACTATCACAATCACAATCACTATCACAATCACTATTACAATCACTATCACAATCACAATCACTATCACAATCACAATCACAATCACTATAACTATCACTATCACAATCACTATCACAATCACAATCACTATCACAATCACAATCACTATCACAATCACTATCACTATCACAATCACAATCACTATCACAATCACTATCACAATCACTATCACAATCACTATCACTATCACTATCACAATCACTATCACTATCACAATCACTATCACAATCACTATCACAATCACTATCACAATCACTATCACAATCACTATCACTATCACAATCACAATCACTATCACTATCACAATCACTATCACAATCACTATCACAATCACTATCACAATCACAATCACTATCACTATCACAATCACTTTCACTATCACAATCACTATCACAATCACTATCACAATCACTATCACAATCACTATCACAATCACTATCACTATCACAATCACAATCACAATCACTATCACAATCACAATCACTATCACTATCACTATCACTATCACAATCACTATCACTATCACTATCACTATCACAATCACTATCACTATCACAATCACAATCACTATCACTATCACTATCACAATCACTATCACAATCACTATCACTATCACAATCACTATCACTATCACAATCACTATCACTATCACAATCACTATCACAATCACAATCACTATCACTATCACTATCACTATCACAATCACTATCACAATCACTATCACAATCACTATCACAATCACAATCACAATCACAATCACAATCACAATCACAATCACTATCACAATCACTATCACTATCACAATCACTATCACTATCACTATCACAATCACTATCACTATCACAATCACTATCACAATCACTATCACAATCACAATCACTATCACTATCACAATCACTCAATCTCCATCACCATCACTATCACAGACACCATCATTATCACCAATTATCATCATTAACACAACCACCATAATTACCACAATCATTATCACAATCACCATCACTATCACTATCACAATCACAATCACCATCACAATCCCCATCACCATCACTATCACAGTCACCATCATTATCACCAATTATCATCATTAACACAACTACCATAATTACCACAATCATTATCACAATCACCATCACAATCACCATAACAATCACAATCACCATCACTATCTCAATCACAATCACCATCACAATCACAATCCCCATCACTATCGCTATCACAATCACCATCACCATCACAATCACCATCAAAATAACTATCACAATCACCATCATCGTTATCAGAATAATTATCATCGTAATCACAGTCATTATCACACTCACCATCACCATCACTATCTCAATCACCATCACAATCACCATAACAATCACAATCACCATCACTATCACAATCACAATCACAATCACAATCCCCATCACTATCGCTATCACAATCACTATCACAATCACCATCAACATCACAATCACCATCAAAATAACTATCACAATCACCATCATCGTTATCACAATAATTATCATCGTAATCACAGTCATTATCACACTCACCATCACTATCTCAATCACCATCACAATCACCATCACAATCACCATCACAATCACCATCACAATCACCATCACAATCACCATCACAATCACCATCTCAATCACCATCACAATCACCGTCACAATCACCATCGCAATCACAATCACCATGACAATCACCATCACAATCACCATCATAATCACGATCACCATCACAATCACCATCACAATGACCATCACAATCACAATCACCATCACAATTACCATCACAATCACCATCACAATCACCATCGCTATCACCATCACAATCACCACCACTCTCAGAATAACTATCACAATCATCTTCACCATCACAATCACCATCAAAATCAGTATAACAATCACCATCATCGTTATCACAATCATTATCATCGTAATCAAAATCGATATCATCATTATCACAATCACTATCGTCGTAATCACAACCATTATCATCGTATTCACAATCATCATCATCATAATCTCCATCCTCGTCATCACAATCATTATAATCGTAATCACAATCATTATCATTGTAATCACAATCACTATCACTATCATCTTAATCACAATCACCATGATCACAATCGCCATCACTATCTCAACCACAATCATTATCACAATCACCATCATTATCGCAATCACCAACACTATCACAATCAAAATCACAATCACCATCACCATCACAATCACTACCCTCGTTATCACAATCATTATCATAGTAATCATAATAATATACATCATTATTACAATCACCATCACTGTCACAATCACAATCACCATCACCATGGCTATCACTATCACAATCACTGCCACTTTCACAATCACCATCACCATCACAATCACCATCAAAATCACTGTCACAATCAACATCATCGTTATCACAATCATTATCATCGTAATCACAATCATTATCATCTTAATCACAATCATCATCATCACAATCTCCGTCCTCGTTATCACAAACATCGCTATCACCATCACAATCACCGACTCTATCACAATCGCCGTCACTGTCACAATCACCATAACAATCACAATCACTATCACAATCACCATCATCGTTATCACACTTATTATCATTGTAATCACAATCATTATCATCGTTATCACAATCATCATTATCACAATCATCATTATCACAATCATCATCATCGTAACCACAATCATTATCATCTGGATCTCAAAATAAATGCCATTTTCGTAATCAGCACCTTTGATAATCTCGGTATCGACACCCATATTGATTTTTAGACATTTCAACCCTATCGCACCCCAACAGGGAATGGTAGTACTTCAGGTCTGCCTCATTAAATCTTAAAATCGTTGTTTTTGTAATACACCCGACCCAATTCACCATAAAAGCAATACCTATGTTGAATTTCAGGTTTTGTTACCCCATTTCCCCCTTTAGGGGTGGAATTCTGAAAAAAAACTGAAACACAAACTTTAACTCATTTATCGATAGGAGTACTCCTGTTAAATTTCGAATAAAGTAATCTAACTAATCTTATTTCCCCACGTAATCTTTGGACTCCCGTTCCAACCCCTAAGAGGGTGAATTTTGAAAAATCCTTTCTTAATGCACCCCTAAACCTCATAAAGAATCTTTGTGCCAAATTTGGAATCTCTAGACTCAGCGGTTTGGGCTGTGCATTGATTTTTATACTTTGCCACCCCATTTCCCCCTCTTTGGGGTTGAATTCTGAAAAAACCTGAAACCCGTTTCTACTCATTTATTAATAGGAGCACTCCTGTGAAGTTTCGAATAAAATATTCTAACCAATCTTGTTTTACCCATACAAACTTTGGATTCCCGTTTAACCCCCTTAGGGGTTGAATTTTGAAAAATCCTTTCTTAGTGCACCCCTAGACCACTTAAGGAACCTACTTGCCAAACTTGAAATCTCTAGACTCAGGGGTTGGGGCTGTGCATTGATTTTTATCTTTGCCACCCCATTTCCCCCTCTTAGGGGTTGATTTCTGAAAAAACCTGAAACCCATTTCTACTCATTTATCAATAGGAGCACTCCGGTGAAGTTTCGAATAAAATAGTCACTTGTTTCCCCATATAAACTTTGGAGCCCCGTTTAACCCCTTTAGGGGATGAATTTTGAAAAATCCTTTCTTAGTGCACCCCTAGACCACATAAGGAACGTACTTGCCAAATTTGGAATCTCTAGACTCAGCGGTTTGGGCTGTGCATTGATTTTTATACTTTGCCACCCCATTTCCCCCTCTTTGGGGTTAAATTCTGAAAAAACCTGAAACCCGTTTCTACTCATTTATCAATAGGAGCACTCCTGTGAAGTTTCGAATAAAATATTCTAACCAATCTTGTTTTACCCATACAAACTTTGGATTCCCGTTTAACCCCCTTAGGGGTTGAATTTTGAAAAATCCTTTCTTAGTGCACCCCTAGAACACATAAGGAACCTACTTGCCAAATTTGGAATCTCTAGACTCAGCGGTTTGGGCTGTGCATTGATTTTTATACTTTGCCACCCCATTTCCCCCTCTTAGGGGTTGATTTCTGAAAAAACCTGAAACCCGTTTCTACTCATTTATCAATAGGAGCACTCCTGTGAAGTTTCGAATAAAATAGTCTAACTAATCTTGTTTCCCCATACAAACTTTGGAGCCCCGTTTAACCCCTTTAGGGGATGAATTTTGAAAAATCCTTTCTTAGTGCACCCCTAGACAACATAATGAACCTACTTGCCAAATTTGGAATCTGTAGACCCAGCGGTTTGGGCTGTGCGTTGATAGATGAGTCAGTCAGTCAGTCAGTCAGTCAGTCAGTCAATCAGTCAGTCAGTCAGTCAGTTTCTTCTTTTATATATTTAGATAGATAGATGTATTGACAAACAAAAAGTATCTATGTAGTATATCAACTATCTGGTGTCCACGACACAAGCCTCGTTTGCTTAGTGTGGCACTAGATGGCACTGTGTGTAATGTCCAGCAATATTTATTTATTTATCTTATTATTTCCAGAATAATAACAACATAATTTCATTATAAAATGGAGAGCTGGAGTGACGTTGTGACGTCATATCCTGAGGACCCTGAGCCCAAAGACTACGCCAAAGCCCTCCGTTCAGCAGAAATAATTCTTTCCGAAGACTTGGCTTCTTTTGAAACAGGTATGTGTACCGTGCTAGCCGTGTGGTATCCGACAGAGTAGAATAGAACCAACCCATTACAGTCACGGATGTCGTATAAGGCGACTAATGTCTGAGGCAGAACACCTTGCGCCTCCGTAGACCAGAGAATGGGCAGCAGCGTTTTCTGTTAGTCTTTCATCACTGCGATCTCCAATCCGCCTGCCAAGCGTGGAGATTACGGCAAATTCCTCCCATCATGGGAGAGGCTTATGTCCAGCAGTGGACGTTATGGGCTGTTGTAGTAGTAGTAGTTGAAGTATGTGTAACGTGTGGGTATCAACTTAATCGCCATTATCTATCCTTCATTACCATGTGGTTAGTACCTAATCTGGTGTCAGAGTTTTTATGTCGCTCATGGGTCTCTGACTTAGCTTTACATGTCGTCGAGAAATATCTCTCAGGCATGCTGGTTTCCTCACGATGTTTTCCTTCACCGAAGCAAGTGATGATGTCTGACCAAAAAAATATGATTCTGTTTAGTCCGTCAGTTAGATTATCGAAAAATATGGGATTGTGTTCGTGGTTTTTTTAAATTAATTTAATACAAATTGACGAAGATAAAACGTGTCAAAGATCATGAGTGGGGGTTGTGACGTCACATTTGAGTAAAAAATGTAACCAAAAATGACGTAACACGTTTGCGCGTGTAATGTAGCGTGTTTCGACGCACTGTTAACGTGAAAAAAGAAAAAATGTGTTTTCTTGGAAATACGACGGACGGACGGACTAATTAGATTTTTTTGTCATCTACCCTAAAATACAATATGCACATGAATCGGAATAATCAGAGGTGCGTGTCTTGGATTCGAACTTGAGACCTATGACTTTGATGTCCTACGGTCACACCACTAAGCTATCACTGCCTTTTCACCATCTTTTTCATCAATGACAGTCCACTGTCGGTATATCAATATTAGCCTAATCTCCGAAACGGATAGACCGATTTTGACGGTACTTTTACTGGCTAATAAACTGATGGGCGTAACTCAGACTTTTCTTTGCAAATAATAAAACAAACTTAGAAAAAACTCCAAGAAGTTAGAGTTACTTTGTTAGTTTAAAGAGTTATTTTTTACGTTTTGGTGTTGTTTTTTTATTTGGTTTTTTGTTTTTTGCATTTTTTTTACACTCTTATTTTCCTTTTGGAGACAAGGTCGTCATGCTAATTTATAAAACACACACACAAAATATATTTTCTTACAGAATGGCTAGCTCAGACCTTACTGTTCAAACCCGTCGGTCTATTCGAGACAATATCATCAAAGCGGGCGAGTGAAGACTGGTTGAAAACTATAGCGGATTCCTTTAAGATATTGTCCAAAATTGTGGAGAAATGCTGGGATGTTGTGGAGAACTATTATAATGATATTATTGAAGTAAGTATTTGACTATTTAAAGTTGATTAATTTTAATTGGGGGAAAATAATAATGACCACCAAAAATAACTCTGTGACCACTAACATCTATTACCTAAAATATCAATTGATCACTAAATTTAGTAAATTGAGTTCCAAATTTAGTAAATTGAGCACAAAATTTAGTAAATTGAGCACCAATTTTAGTGAATTGAGCACTAAATTTTAATGAGGTGGTTGTTGACAAACTAGTTTTGCCTAGGCCGACTTGGGGCACCCCGACCGATTTTTTTTTTATACCATTCAAAAGTAGAAGAAGTTGTCTACACCAGACGCCTACGTAGCGACATCTGGTGTCAGATAAAATTCAAAAAACCATCATTAGTAGTGTTTCAATTTAACCCATACTATTATCACTGTTCCAGCTTTGCATGCTTCCCTTCGACCCTCTAACTCGCAAGGACGCCCTTCTGTGTCTGATCAGCGTGGCCAAGCATCCTTCAGCAGACCTAAGCGAACAGGTGGTAAGCAGACATGTTAGTGCACTGGAAGAGGCCAAGACTTGTAAGGCGTCGAGGGCAATGCTTGTAGGTAAGTTAACTTTATGTTGTACATGATTAAGTTCAAGTTCTATTGTATCTAAATTATGTTTAGGACCTTATTATATATATTTTTTTAAATACATATCGCTGGACATTACACACAGCGCCATGTAGTGCCACTCTAAGCAACGAGGCTTGTGTCGTGGACACCAGATAGTTGATATACTACATAGATACTTTTTGTTTGTAAATACATACTTATTATACAAATTAAATTAAATATTAAATCAATCATTAGCAGTCGTAATTGCGACTATGACCACAGAGGCAGTCAAACCTCATAACATCACGCCAGTAATCCCAAAGGGAAAAGCACAGGTATACATAATAGTACGGTCGAGCAAGTTATTTGGTTTACATATTAACCTACAAATTACATTGTTAAATGTATAAACCAAATAGCTTGGTCGACCGTCCACCCACATTTCACCAGTTATATTTAAGGCCCAAGGCTAAGGGCAGTAAGGGGGAGAGCGGACATAACATCTTTCCGGCCCCAAGAGTCATCCTTACCTGCACGCGCTGAAAGGCGGTGGCTGCCGTCTGGCAGCCGTGGTGCTCCCTGCTAGACAACGAACGAGGCTATGGCGACCGAGCAATAGCGGGATAACTATACACCCATCCGGGCAACTGGTTTGGAAGAGGCTGCAGCGGCCTTAGGGTCTAAATAACCCTTAAAATGTCTGGTGCAGAAGGCAACGGGAAACCACTGCACTAATTTCTCATAAGAGTCACAATGGATTTAAGAAATAGCGATCTAGATCTGTTGAGCGCTCCGGCTGACGCCCGGCGCCACCAAACCGGGGACGGTGGTGTGAAATGTGCTACCGGCCATGTGATTGTGTCAGATCAGGCAACACATGGAAACTATGTTACTGATAAACCAAAATCAGTTAGGCAGCCTTACCGCCTTGGCACCTGGAATGTACGCGGCCTAAACCAACCAGGAAAACTCCAGTTAATAGAGACTGAAATGAAAAGGAAGGAAGTCACTATCCTCGGACTCAGCGAAACACACTGGAGAAAGTCGGGATACTTTTCAACTGACCAGTTGAACAAAGTCTACTTTTCAGGACCTGAAAATGAAAGCTCTAAGGGTGTTGCCTTCGTCGTACCACTTAGCATGGACAAATATGTCAGCGGTTATAAGCCGATTAACGACCGAATAATTGCCATTAAAATTAACACAACTCCCTGTAAATTGAACATTTTACAGGTCTATGCGCCTACCGCCCAATCTAGCGAGGAAGAAATCGAGAACTTTTACAGCGCCGCGCCTTGGCAAAATCTCTCCAAGAAATACCCAAAAGGGAGATAACGGTTGTATTAGGTGATTTTAACGCCAAAATCGGTCGAACGGACAGCGACGAACATCTTCGACGGGTAGTCGGGAAGTATGGAATCGGCAACAGAAACGAGAGAGGCGAACGTATGCTTCAGTTCTGTAGTGAGGAAAATCTTACCGTGACGAACACCTGTTTTAAACAGCATATACGGCGATTGTACACCTGGATTTCTCCTGGCGACCGTTTTAGAAACCAGATAGACTATATCCTCATCCAGAACCGATGGAAATCGTCTGTCATGAACACCACGACATACCCGGGGGCGGACTGTGGCTCTGATCACCAACTTTTAGTTACCACAATCCGACTTCGGCTGAGAAAACTCCACAAGCAAGAACGCACACTGAATATGCGCCATGTTGACCTGCAGGCTTTTAGAAAAGCAATTGAACACAAAGTACCTGAATGTTCCATAGATGACGCCATTTACCCGGACGTCGCTTGGAAAGCCTTGCAGAGAATTATTGTGCGAACTGCCAAACAGAACATGCTGCCAAAACCCACCATGAAACCTTTTATATCTACGAAAACCGCTGACCTAATTTTTCGTAGACGTGAGTTGAAGGAAAAAGTCTAACCGTACAGGAGAACAGGAGGTTATACGACCAACTCAGCACAGAGGTCCAGAAAAATTGCCGCAAAGACTATGACCAACACATCAACAACGTCTGTGCTGATCTCGAACAGAATTCTGCGAAACATCAGACCCGAGATCTTTTCCGCAAGGTCAAAGAGCTGACTAAATCTCGTAATGCGAAAACTTGCACAATCGCAGATGAAGCAACACTGACAAAAATCAGGTTCTGGAACGCTGGAAACAGTACTGCACAATACTTTATGACACCGGTCAACCAATCACAAACGGCGTGCAAACCGATTCTTTGCCACAAGAACCCAAAATTCTGCAGTCAGAGGTCGAACATGCCCTTGGATGTCTCACGGATAGAAAATCTCCAGGTAAGGATGCAATTCCCGCCGAATTACTTAAAAACCTAGATTCCAAAGGTGTTGAAGCGTGGGAATATGGAACCCTAATAGGTTTGAACAAAATTCACCAACACTTTCATAAAAAATAATTTATTAAAAATAGGTCGCGGATTACTAAGGCCCGTCATAGGTTTTTTTCCGACATATGGAGGTAGGCGCGTCAAGTACTGCCCTGGCTTGCGCGTAGCTGTATGGACGCTGGAGCCGAGGAGCAGGATGCAGGACCCGCAGGGTAGGTGGTAGCGGTGCCGGATGCCCGATGCCCGTAGAGGCGTCGCCGTCGTTGGATGCCGGATGCCGGTGGAACCGACTCGTCAGTTGCGAGTGTCGGCACCAGGTGACGCAGCAACGGCACACACGGGTTAACCCCGGAGGAAGAAAATCCCGAACTTTGGTCCCTGGAATTTATGTCCAGTGGTAAGCGTAGGGTTCTCTGCTTATCCTCTCCTGACGGTGACCACAGCAGCGTAAGCGTAAGCGTAGGGATGGGTACTATTGCGCTTAGGGCGTATGTGTGTAGAGGTCACCTTCAGAAGCGGAGTTTACAGAGAAAAAAAGAAAAGAAAAAAAAAGGTGTGAAGCACTTTTAAATTAATATTTACTTAAATGAACATTGATGTAGCAAATAAGGTTTGAGTACAATAGCTGAAATAGTAGCTAAAATGATGTCTATGAAAAAGATGATGAAATAATTTTGCACATCATTGACCTTGACATGACATTTAGAAACAAGCACTGCGTGAATTTGTCAACACTTAGCCACTTACCCGATATGGGGAATTACACACTGAAGTTATGGTTCCTTTATAGAACTTTTCAAAAAGTATAAAATTATTAAAAAAAGTTTTGGAAATTATCAGTAGTCCAATCAAAGTCTAATTCGCGAGGCTGCGCATATGTCGTCTAATATGTGTGTAGACTGACCGCGCGTAAATGACGACTGGCCTCTGCAGGTATGCGAGCGTGGTCGACGCTCGCGGCGCGCGTTGAATCATGGAGTGGGAAAAAAACTGGTGTAAGGAACGCGAGCGAGTGAGACAAAAGTACAGGCGCGATCAGGTGATTTGGTCGGCTGGAAAACGATATTAAAATGACTTCTGATTTATTTGTTTACGTTTTATCAATTATGAACTAACAACGTTACAGTGTCAAGCAGATTTTAAACATCTGCAATTCTATCTGGAAGACCAGGAGATGGCCTGAAGAGTGGACAGAGTCCGTGTTTATTCCACTTCATAAAAAAGGCTCTACCAAAGACTGCAGCAACTACAGGACCTTGGCACTTATTCCACATATCAGCAAGATACTCCTGTACATCATTAACAACAGGCTAAGACACTTTTCGAGCCACAAATTCCAGAAGAACAAGCAGGTTTTGTTAAAGGCAAAGGCACGCGGGAACAAATCCTGAACGTTCGCCAAATTATTGAGAAGAGCCGGGAATTTAACAGCCCTGTATTGTTGTGTTTTATAGATTACACCAAAGCCTTTGATTGTGTGAAGTGGGACAAGCTGTGGGAGGTTCTAAAGGACATGGGAACGCCACAACATCTTATAGACCTAGTTCGATGTCTCTACATCAACAACCGCTCTTTCGTCAAAATAGACACCGACTGTTCAAATGTGTTCTCCATCAAGAAAGGCGTTAGGCAGGGATGCATCCTCTTACCTCTGCTCTTCAATGTGTACGGAGAGTATATCATTCGCAAGACTTGAGGGGTGGGACAAGGGATTTGCTGTTGGTGGAAAGCGTATTTCCAATCTGAGGTACGCTGACGACACCGTTCTCCTTGCTACAACTTTTGGCGACATGAAAGAGATACTGCACAGATTAGAGGTGGAAAGTGGCAAATTAGGGCTTGCAATTAATAGGCAGAAAACCAAGCTTATGGTGATAGATCGTGCGGGAAAGCTATTGGGCGCATATAACATCCAAGGCATCGATACTGTGGACAGTTTCGTTTATCTGGGGTCTAATATAAATAATGAAGGTAGTTGCGTCCCAGAAATAAAACGGCGGATAGCCATGGCTAAAGATGCTATGACACGCCTCCAAAACATCTGGAAAAATCGTGGTATAAGTTTTAAAACGAAAGCCCGTCTGGTCAGAGCACTAGTTTTCCCGATTTTCCTCTATGGGGTTGAGACGTGGACAATCCAAACAAGAGAAAGACAGAGGATAGACGCATTCGAAATGTGGTGCTGGAGGCGGATGCTCCGAATTCCATGCACAGCCAAACGCACAAATGTGTCTATCCTTCCCCAACTTGATATCAAGACCCGATTGTCTACAGTTTGCCTTCAGCGTATTTTGACCTATTTCGGCCACATAATGCGAAGAGGAGATAGCAGCCTTGAAAAGCTGGTCATTGTTGGTAATACCGAAGGCAAGAGAGCGCGAGGCCGGTCGCCAACACGATGGTCCGACCAAGTAAAAGAGACTATGTCCTCAAGCAAATTTCAGCAGGTGGTGATGGCAACTTTGGACCGGAGTAGATGGAGGCAGATTATCCGTTTAAAGGGTTCCAGTGAACACGATCCTCAGTAATGAGGGACCGATTGAAGAAGAAGATTTAAGACCCATGTAGTAGGGAGCGAGCCTATTGCCATCAACCGGGCGTAAATCCAGACTCTGTGGCTGCTACTGAGAAATTCCTGATGGAAAAACGATTGAACACTAAATATAAAGGAATTTTTCGAAAATAATAAATAAAATAAATTTAAACACAACACACTTTATTCCGACCGATCCTTCGAGAAAATTCCACATTTCTAGAACCTTTCCAGTTCCATAGTGGAATATTCTAGGATTACTCTTGAATCTTCTAGAGTTCTAGACAGTTCCATAGTGGAACATTCTAAAGTCAAGCGTAATCTAGAATGTTCTCATAAAACAGCCGACGTAACAGTATGTATTTATTATTATTTCAGGTACTATATGCAGGTACCATCCTGAGCTGGTACAGGAACATTTCACCAGAATATGGCGCATTTATCTCAACATGCTCCAACCTAACAATAAGACGGTAAGAATTATTTATACACTAAATAAATAAATATCACTGGTCATTACACACAGCGCCATCTAGTACCACACTAAGCAACGAGGCTTGTGTCGTGGACACCAGATAGTTGATATACTACATAGATACTTTTTGTTTGTAAATACATACTTATTATATACTAGCGGACGTCCCGCTGTTTCACCCGCGTAGTTTCAGTTCCCGTGGGAGTACGGGTATAAAATATAGCATATGTTACTCAGGGTGAATGTAGCTTTCTAATGGAAAAATATTTTTTGAAATCGGCGCAGTAGTTTTTGAGTTTATTCATTACAAACATACACACACACAAAAATGAAAAAATACAAATAAACATCCATGACTCGGAAACAAATATCCACTACTCACACACAAATGTACACTAGCCCTATACCCGCGGTTTTAACCGCGTGGAGTTCGATAATTATCCCACGTGATCATACTACCGGGATTAAAAGTAACCTAAATTTCATCCAAATCTGTTCAGTAGTTTTTGCGTGACAGAGTAACAGAGATCCATCAATACTCACAAACTTTCGAACTTATAATATTAGTAGGATTTAGTTAATTATTATTTATTTATTAAAATCTCCCTTACAACATCATTACAGGTACTTATGTGCTTAATGCGATAGCTTGCACTCAAAATTAACTTAATTATTTACAACATAAAACTGAAAAAGGTAAAAAATAAACTAGTATTACAGCATATAGTATCATAGCTTTTGTACTAAGTTTCAACTATAAAAACACAATATTTAAAATTATAAAACAACAACGTTTAGGATGGGTGACCACCCATTAAATACCGAGTTTCCTCCGTGCCTCAGAAAGCACGTTAAGCCGTTGGTACCGGCTGTCATTTGTAGATCTTTGACAGTCGTTACAGGTAGTCAGTGGCCCGAAACTATAAGAACCAGTCTTACCAACCAGTAGGTACTAACTGGGTTGTGGAGGTCAGATAGGCAGTCGCTCCATTTATAATACAAGTATTCAGCTGCATCCGGTTAGACTCAGTAGCCCGAAAGTCTGACAAACCAAGTCTTACCAAGGGGTATCGTATCACCCAGTACTAACTGGGTTGTGGAGGTCCTTCATCTAATATCATTATCACCTCTGATTTTTCGGATGCATGCGCGTATCGTATAATTATGACTAGCTTCGGTGAAAGAAAATATCGTGAGGAAACCAGCATGCCTGAGAGATATTTCTCGACGGCATGTCGAACACACACACACACACTCTCACACACACACACACTCATACTCACACACACACTCACTCATACACACACACACACTCACTCATACACACACACACACACTCATACACACTCCACGCACAAAAACCCTTCCATACAAACACATAATCTCACAGAAAAATAACAAAGTGAAATATTGCTAGTTGTTAATTTTTTATGTTAAGTTTTTATTTATTTATGGTTTTAATTTTTGCTTGTTGCTCATGTCTCGTCTCGACTATTTGGAGGTGGGCGTTAATGACTGCGACACAGTTTTATACTAATGCAGTTGTTATCGAACACATTGTTTTTTGTAAACTGAGTTTTTTCTTTCCAATAAAATTATTTATTATTTTATTTATTTATGTAAAGCCATGTCAAGGGCCCATGAGCGACATAAAAACTCTCGACACCAGGTTAGGTACTAACCACACGGTAAAGAAATATCTAATATCATTGTTACAGGACCAAGTAGTGAACTCAGTGTTGCAAGGCATAAACGGTTTGTTCGAGCACTTTGGAGATGACATTGAGATAGAACAGATCAACGGACTATATGATACCATGTCTAGAGAGTGTATCAAGATATCCAAGTGTTTGGAAGGTAAGGTACATCAGCCCATAACGTCCACTGCTGGACATAAGCCTCTCTCATGATGGGAAGAATTTGCCGTAATCTCCACGCTTGGCAGGCGGATTGGAGATCGCAGTGATGAAAGACTAACAGAAAACGCTGCTGCCCATTCTCTGGTCTACGGAGGCGCAAGGTGTTCGGCCTCAGACAATGTAATGTATTGGGTAATGGGTTGGTTCTATTCTACTCTGCCGGATACCACACGGCTTATAGGGATTACCTACAGCTATACCCTACAATTTTGTCAATGGTGTTCTGACATGGCCGCTTTGTGTTCGGGAGTTTTTCGGCCACAGTTGGATATGCTAGCCACTTTAGAGCACATGAAAGAGCAGCGCACCAAAGCTCTCAGCAACCACATTAAAAAGCCGTCGAATGCAGTCGCTGTGGCCGAAACCGGATAGATGGCATCACCATCATCATTCTCTACTAGGTGTAAGTGACAGCCCTCCGCAGACTGATGGTGTGAATTCAATATATCATACTAAGATGACCGGTGCAAGAAATTATTTCAGGAACGTTATGGGAATCCAATGAATTTGATTTGTTTTATTTCCTCATACGCAATGTATCGTTACCGTGGCAAAACGAACGTAGCAAACGGCAAGTGCGACGAAGAGTTCCATGAACTCTGTAGCTAGGCAAATCGTTAACAGCTGATTTCACGTCATACTCCGAAACAGCTGGAGCGATTTTGACGGGATTCTACCGGCAGATAGTTAAAAAGTAGCCATATCCTAGCTGATTGGGCTGCTTTTATTTTAGAAAAATTATTGGAGTTCCGTGCAAAATAAAATAAAACCCTTGAAATGATCGCATCGTTACCGTAGCAAAACGCACGTAGCGAACGGCAAGCGCGACGACGAGTTCGATAAACAGCTGATTTCATGCGTAACATTCTGGTGGAAAACAAAATAAAGAGCAGGTGGCCTACCATGACGTCTTAAAGCAGGATCGTTTTAATTTTATTCCAGTGAGGGAAAGAGATGGCGCTAGACGTCCTCTATAGCTCCGTCTCTTACCCACACTGGAACAAGAATTAAACGATCCTGCTTTAAGACGTCATGGTAGGCCACCTGAACTGTTGAATTGACCCTGTCAGTTTGCAGATGGCAGTCTCTGAGATTTATTCCCTTTATGTCGAGTCCCGGATTTATTCCCTTTCACCCTATATACAAGATGTAACATAATATATGCAAGACCTCTTGCGAGGTGTCTCGGACCATGAAACTGAACAACTTTAATCTTACACCTACCTAACCCTACTACCTTACTACCTAATTGAATTGCGCGAAACTTTCGAAATCGGAATATGTAGTTCAACAATCGTTCGAAAACAAACTTTATTCTAATGGGAAATGGTTGATTTTACGTGGAATAGAGGAGGTATCACGCAATAGCGTCATGCACGTTTCCGTTACGTCATACGAGTCAGTTTTACTGTTTAGGCGCGCGCGCTTGTAGATGTTTCACATAAAAAAAAACAGCTGTTCTATACATTTTGACCGTGTAGGTATTACAGTTTTGTATGAAACAGTTGTTTTTTTTTTTATAACCGACGATAAATTTCTGTAATTACGTGGTAACTGTTGTAGCGTTAGTGTCCCTACCGGTATTAAAACATTACAGAAAAACAATGTTACCGTAACAATGTTAATTCCTTAGGTTGGTCTGTGGATGGGTGACCACCCTTACATGTCGAGTTTCCTTCGTGCCTCGGAAAGCACGTTAAGCAGTTAGTCCTGGCTGTCATTTGTAGATCTTTGACAGTCGTTACAGGTAGTCAGTGGGCCGAAAAGTCTGACAACCAGTCTCACCAAAGGGTATCGTATTACCCAGTACTAACTGGGTTGTGGAAGTCAGATAGGCAGTCGCTCTATGTAAAATACTGGTAATCAGCTGCATCCGGTTAGACTGGAAGTCGACCCCAACATAGTTGGGAAAAGACTAAGCAGATGATGAATGTTAATTCCCTTTTTTGTCTAATTCCAGTCTTACTGTCGATCTTCAAGCATCATGCCCGTCTATTCAAAGAGCGGTTGGCAAAAGACAGGGCAGTTCGTTTGTACTTATGGCAGATTGATACTAAAACTGCTATGGATGCATTGAGCAATATATACGAGGTTATATTGCCTGAAGTTCCGAAAAAAGAGGTGAGGTTTTATTCTAAGCGTAGTTAAGAGTGAGGCCAAACGAGCGTAATGGGGTAGATGACACACCAATTAATTGAGATACTTTTTAAAAGCTGTCAAAACGCGGTTCTCGCATAGATTTTGTATGGCAATAGCAAACTGTGACGTCACTGTTTATTCAACTCAATGACTCCACTATTTATTGATTTCAGAGCAACTAAAAATTGAATTTGGTAATGAATTGAAAATAAATCGGGTTTTCAGGCCCAAAATAAAGTGTTGTGTAGAGATTGGTGTCTTGGAATTATTGTTTTATGGTGGCATCTACCCTATTATGTGAGTCGCGTAAATTCGGTTTCATACATGGGCTCATTTTACGTCGTCACCTGACACAAACCAAACTTTCGTATCAAAAAGTGCCGTAAATTGCGCGAGTCATACTCATAATGACGTTCGTTTGGCCTCACTTACAGGGTGGAATTTTGTAATGCCACCTGGAGGAAAAGTACTCTTAATACTGCAGATAGAAAATTTTACTCAAAGGAAACATTCCTTTATTTTTAATAAGAAATTAATCTGCATTCAAAGATTTTTAAAATTTGCTTGCCACAGTTGGGAATCGAACCGGCTAAATTCCCAAAAAATAACATCCTGTACTTTTATGGCACCAATCGATAGGATCTATCATAAGGATCACATCTCTGTAACAAACATGATAAATTAAATGAAAGGAAAACCATGAAATCTAAAGTTATAAATTCAATGGGATCAATTATTTCAATACGATAAAGCACTTTTATTCAAAGGATGGACCTTTACAATTGAAGAAAGAAGATTGAAATTTGCACGTGTTTGTTTGTGCAAATTGCAATCTTCTTAACTAAATAGTTCTTCGTCATTTTAGTCAATAAATTACGTCAAAAGGTAATTGTTTATTAGATTCTAACATAAATAATTGGATGGACCTTTAAGTAAAAGTGCTTTATCTTATCCCATTGAATTTACAAATTAAGATTTCATGGTTTTCCTTTCATTTAATTTATCATGTTTGTTAGAGGGATTTGATCCTTATAATTGACCCTATCGATTGGTGCCATAAAATTACAGGATGTTATTTTTTTGGAATTTAGCCGGTTCGATTCCCGAGTGTGGCACGCGAATTTTCAAAATCTTTGAATGCAGATTAATTTCGTTTTATAAATAAAGGAATGTTTCCTTTGAGTAAAATTTTCTATCTGCAGCATTAAGAGTACTTTCCCTCCAGGTGGCATTACAAAATTCGACCCTGTATAAACGAGCGAAAACAATTTCAGATTAAAGGTGTCAAAAATACTGAATATGGGCTACTGATATACTAAGTGGGCGAATACATATTATTCGAGTGCAATTAGACAATAAGGTGGAACGAAGTTTATAGTGGTCGGATTTTCATGGGACTTTTTTTATTGAGTTCCGAGAGATTATCTGTGAATAAATATCAGTTACCAATTTCGAAAGAAATCTTGGTCTTGAAATACAAAATTTTAAAAATAATGGGAAAATAGGAAATTTTCAAAAAATACTTGAATTATTGCATTACATCGACTACAGTGAACAAAGAAACAGACTAAATTAGCATTTAATGGATGCACGTAGGTCACACTATTACGCTACAATATGAATTCGTCGAATTTAAAGTTATTCGTAAACGAAAAAAAAAATATACCAAAGAAAATTTAAAAAAAAAGTCGCGAGCGGCGTAATTTTTTTTTTAACTTTCTTCTTTACTCCTTTAGGAACTCAATAAAATAAGTCCCATGAAAATCCGACCACTATAAACTTCGTTCCACCTTTTAAGTATTTTTTGTCTAATTGCACTCGGCTATATGTTCAAAACGGAAAAAAAATACAAATTTGAGTTACTAGTTGTTCAATACGATCAATGTGATAATTCAAGGATTTAGAAAAAAACAAAAACAAGCTTGTTGACCACTAGATTGTAGATAAAGCGTAGTCGACGTAGCCCTGCTGCGCGGGGCTCCTATTTCTATTTGCAGGGTTTAAAGTATCCTAACACGAAGGGGATGGCGGGGTCTTAGGTCCCGCGTTTCGCCCGCCCGCTAGACCCCGCCATCCCCTTCGAACCTAACCTGTCCGAGTCGGGGTGCCACGGAGTCTGGGTTTGCGCCCTGTTGAAGGCTATAGGCGCGCCCCCTACTAAATAGGACTTAAACATATACGTAGTTGGTGCCAGTTTAGATGAGAATAGCGGTCATTGCCCTTTCCATAATATATCTTCGTACGAACCAAAACAAATAAACCATGTATCGTTTTTCATTACAAAAAATGTTGAAGATCACGATACATGACGATTCCAGACTCGAACAGGCTTATTTATGGTTTTCAAAGTTAAGAAGTTTAGTAAATGTAGGTGGGTCAATGACCGCTATTCTCATCTTAACTGGCACCAACTATAGCAAAATGTGGGTGTACTATACACCTCGGCTTAATTACAGGCGTCATGTTATATAACGATAATAATAAAAACTATCTTTTCCAGGACATAATAAACTCCGAAGTAGTACCACGCCTCAATTCTCCATCCATGCTAATAAAACACACAGCTTTAAGAATTATGATACAAGCTAAAACGGACCAAGCTATGAACGTGCCAACTATTAGTAGCGGTATTGAGCTGGAGTTCCAACTGAGAGCCAAGAAACTGTCTTATGAAGAGGCTAATACTGTAAGTATCTTACTTTTTGAAGAGAAAACTTCTTTAAGCGCGTTGAGCACTTTTTGGGTGAAGGAAAAACATTAAACTCATCGTCATGTAACGTCACGTGCGGTCACGCTTCGTAGCCGTTCGTAGCACTCGTAGCACCCGCTACGGCGTAGCACCACATAGGCATGCGCGGGGCATAACCAGTGCTACGACTGGGGCGGGGCCTGTGTACTTTTTGTTTTCACTTCTATCGGCAGTCCCCAAAAACTGCTCCGATTTTTTTTCTTTATCATGTGACTAGCTGACCCACGCAACTTCGTCTGCATCACATAAGAGAAAAAAATCTCACAAAATGAATACATTTTCCCTGTTTTTGTAACATTTTTCATTGATGCTCCGCTCCTATTGGTCGTAGCGTGATGTTATAAAGGGTGTAAAACACCTCTTAACGAAGCCGAAAGGCACTTGTTCTCCCCGTCATTACGATCATTTTTTTGTTCTACACCATACTACCTGGGAACCTTCTAGTTACGGAGATGTTGGGTGTATAAGTTTTTAATGTAAGATTTTTCACACCTCCACGACCCCTGTACTATTCAATCCATTCATCAGCACAATGTTACAATTGAGTTCTACCACAAAACATGATTTTTCACTCCAAAAAAAAAGTCGTTTCCCAGCAATAACTTTTGCGTAAAGTTACTTAGTTTGATACACAGAATGCTTGGTTCACGGCTTCGTGATGAGGTCTTTTACACCTTGTATAGCCTATATAGCCTTTCTCGATAAATGGGCAATCCAACATTTTTTTTTCAATTCGAACGAGATTAGCGCGTTCAACTAATTGAACTCTCCAGCTTTATAATATTAGTATAGATTAGTGCCTAACCTGGTGTCAGAGTTTTTAAGCCGCCCATGGTCCTCTGACTTAGCTTTACATACCGTCGAGAAATATCTCTCAGGCATGCTGGTTTCCTCACGATACTTAAAGTACTTACGGGATAATATCCGTGGTTTTCCATATTGATGAGCTCCCGATATTTCGACGCTGTCGCAAGCATCATGATCGCGGGAATACTGAAGAGGTATGCGGGTGAGACGAAAATTATTTATTATGAGCAGACAAATCTGTCTAACCTCTTTCTTAGTCTTTTATTACGCGCACTACTGGAACTCGATTGTAAATCGCGACAAAACGCACTCACGGTATCACTAGGCTTTTCTTGATAGTGGAGACGCATGTTATTTTTTATTAGGTTTATCACTGGATTCCACGTACTTGAATTCTTGAATTATTGAATTCTTCAATGAGAGACACAAATCCGGCATAGCTGAACATCTGCTGGACTCAGGGCCAAATCACTGGATTGATTTTCATAAACCACAAATTTTATCTAACGACCGATACTACATCCCAAGGCTAACCAGAGAAGCTATTGAAATTTCAAAACACAAAAATTTCAATCGTGAGGACGGTTTTAAACTATCAAGTACGTGGAATCCAGTGATAAACCTAATAAAAAATAACATGCGTCTCCACTATCAAGAAAAACCTAGTGATACCGTGAGTGCGTTTTGTCGCGAGTTACAATCGAGTTCCAGTAGTGCGCGTAATAAAAGACTAAGAAAGAGGGTAGACAGATTTGTCTGCTCATAATAAATAATTTTCGTCTCACCCGCATACCTCTTCAGTATTCCCGCGATCATGATGCTTGCAACAGCGTCGAAATATCAGGAGCTCATTAATAAAGAAAACCACGGATATTATCCCGTAAGTACTTTAAGTGTAGTGAAAAACCGTGAAAGTCTTAAACAGTTCCTCACGATGTTTTCCTTCACCGAAGCAAGTGATAATAGGGTATATGCATGATTTTTTTTTATCACTCTAAACAAAGCGTATTAACATCAGAAAAGGCAAAGTGGAATATTTTTTTTTAATATCTATAAAAAATACTAAGTTATAAGCATTTGAAATTGCTGATTAGACAGAGAGATCCGATAAAGCGAATGACGTCATTCTCTGCATTGACGTACAGACTCCATACTAAATTCCGTTTATCTAGAAAGAGATAGAAACAAAAGTTTAAATGGTTATAACTTTTGTTTTGTTTGGCCGATTTATGTCTTGTTTTCGCTTTTTGTCATTATTTTTATAGTACTTTAACATTCCGTATCGAAATAAAAAAAAGAAAATTTATACATATTCCCTATTATACAACACGCACATGAATCCGAAAAATTAGAGGTGCGTGTCTCAGGTTTGAACTTGAGACCTATGACTTGGAAGTCCAATGATCACACCACTAAGCCATCTCTAGAGTATCCTACTCATCATATTCCATGATCTTCATACTGGATGCCGACCACAAGTTAGGGAAAATTCAACTATTGAGATCGACTTCCAGTCTAACCTTACCTAACATTCTACGTAAACACACATGAACAGTGTCTAGCTCGGCGAATAATAAATAAAAAAAGTTTTTATTGTTTCTCATACAATAGGGAATATGCATAAATTTTCTTTTTTTTATATCGATACGGAATGTTAAAGTACTATAAAAATAATGACAAAAAGCGAAAACAAGACATAAATCGGCCAAACAACACCAAAGTTATAACCATTTAAACTTTTGTTTCTATCTCTTTGTAGATAAACGGAATAGTATGGATTTTGTACGTCGATGCAGCGAATGACGTCATTCGCTGTATCGGATCTCTCTGTCTAATCTGCAGATTCAAATGCTTATAACTTAGTATTTTTTATAGATATTAAGAAAAATAATTTTACTTTGTATTTCTAATGTTAATACTCATTGTTTAGAGTGATAAAAAAATCACGCAAATAATAATAATAATAATAATATATATGTTTATTCAACTCAATACAAGTGCATACATTACATAAAAACTATCTTATATGAGCTTATATAAACAGAAATTCGACAAGACATCTGTGTCTGAACTAGATAAATGAATATCTCTATCTCAGACAACAGCGCTCTTCCTTTAAAATATACATTTATTTATAAGCTAGAGGTTCAAATTGGCTTTAATTATATATTATATTACAAAAGGTTTTATTCCTATAGGAGCAAATAAAATAAAAAGTAAAAATAAAAAACATAAAAATATCGGAGTGTTGTGGTGACCTCCTTTTGTGTATGATGTAGATGAGTGAGTGTGTGTAGGAGGGTGTGTATGTAAAATTTAATGTTGTACCTTTAAGAGGTTTTCGGTTTCGTCATATGTCAATTTACGAATGTACTCAAACACTTCATTCTTACACCTTCTGATATTTAAAGCTTGTATATCGACAATTTCATCAATACAGCTATAAAGATACGGACCTAAAAAGCAGAAATATCTATCAACGAACGGGTGTTTAAACATGGATCTGTCGGTGCTGGCTATAGGTTTTCGTCGTCTGGATGGTATATCTCGTCTTTTAAAGTTCACTTTCGTATGTTGCTTCAAGATAGTGTGCAGTATGTACAATTGACGGACAGAGAGGACCTCAGTAGTTTGGTACAGTTGATAAGTTGGGAACAAATACGGACGGAAAGAGCTTACCTTGAGAACAATTCTTTGTGCCACTTCAAGTGGTTTTAGTATGGTTTTTGGTGCACCACCCCATACAGATATACAGTATGACAAAATTGATTGACCGAGTGCCAGATATACTTGCTTTATTAGTTTGGAGTCTGCAACATGTCTCAGATTTTTGAAGACGTATATCAGTTTTCTTAGTCGAGCAGTAACTAGTTCTATATGCGGTCTAAAAGAGAGATTATTATCTATTGTTATTCCTAAATATTTTGTACACTTGGTCTTGACTAACTTTGGACATTCGCATATTACATTATTGCAGCAGTTGTGTGCAAATAGAGAGAGTAATGTAGGAGGTGCACTCGAATTGCGCATTGAGAACGTTATGTACTGCGTTTTGTCAGCATTAAGTGTCAGCATGTTATTCGTTAACCAGTGGCACACGATGTCAAAGCCACGTTGAGCATCCTCATATACCTGTTCCCACGTGTCAGCCGAGAATAGAAGAACAGTGTCATCTGCATAAGAAATTATTTTTCCACCTACAGAAGTAAGACCACAGAGTTCATTTAGGTACACAAGAAAAAGACTGGGACCTAAAATACTGCCCTGTGGCACACCAAAAGTGAGAGGTAAGTCACTGCTAACGTGTTTATCAATTTTAACACATTGACAGCGCCCTGAGAGGTAATCTTCAAACAATTTTAGTTGTTTACCTCTTATGCCTAAACCTTCTAATTTACTGAGAAGCAGAGGCACAGAGACCGTGTCAAAGGCCTTTGCTAGGTCCAAGAATATGCCAACAGTTTTTTTACCGGAATCAAGATTCCTAACCACGTAATCCACAAGCTCGTGGACAGCATCACAAGTTGATTTACCTGCTCTGAAACCAAATTGATTGTTAGAAAGAAGGTTGTTCGTTTCAATGTATTTGACGAATCTATTGTTGATGATACGTTCCAAGAGCTTGGAGACCGCCGGGAGAATAGAGATGGGCCTATAGTTGGTGACACGGTCTTTATCGCCGGATTTATGGATCGGGTGTACAACCGACCTCTTTAAAACAGTGGGAAATGTTCCTTCATCTAGGCACATGTTAAAAATATGTGTCAGAGCAGGGATAAGCAAATTTCTGTTTTCTTTAAGGACGGTATTAGGTATAGAATCCCACCCAGTGCAACAGACGTTTTTGAGACCCAAAATCAGGCGCTCTATCTCGGACTCGTCTGTATCGAGCATTACAAAAGAGTTTAATGGACTAGTGGATTGTGGACTAGAAGGAAAGGAGTGATGGGGATTTTGGCAACTGATGGTCTTGCTGGCTAAAGTTTTTCCTACCGTGACAAAGTACTCGTTCACATCCTCAATCGATTGTGAAGGACAAGGAGTGTTTATTAGCTCGAAAGCGTGATTTTGTGCTTTAGTTGTGTTTGTGATGTTTTTTATTGCATCCCATACTTTTTTATTATTTTTACCCGTCTGTTCTAGCAGTTTTTTATTATAAGCTATTTTAACTTTTTTCAACAGATTATTGCAGAAATTTCTATATCTGGTATACGTTAATTTAACATCTTTATTTTCTGGCGATTGTTTGACTTTTTTGTGAAGCGTGTCCCTATGTCTCATACATCGCACTAGTCCAGGTGTAATCCACGGCTTTATGGCTTTATTTCTTCTTGATAACTTTATGATGACAGAGTTACAAATAATAGCACGTTGGATGGAATTGATGAAGTATGTCATGGCAAAATTAGCGTCATTTGAGAGATAAATTGGTTCCCAGTTAATACTGGCTAATTCATTTTTTAGTCCCTCTGAATTTATCTTATTAACACTGACATGTGCAAACGTTCTTTTTTGTTTATAATTAAGACATAGTAGGACTGCTTCGTGATCTGTTATCGCGGATTGCAGGACTAACGTAAGAGCTGGATTTTTTGTTTTTAATACCACGTGATCAAGACATGCCGTGCCGTTTCTTGTAGGCAGTGTATGTGCAGGTAAAAGGCCATGATATGAACATAAATTAAGGTACTCCATTTGAGCTCCAGAAACTTGATCGGGGCAGATGTTTATATTAATATCTCCAATAATGGTAACATTTTTGAAAGAAGATAACTCAGTTAAGATATTATCGAGTGAGCGGAGGAAATTATCTAGTTTCTTGTGTGATGGAGATCTGTAAATAGCCAAAATAGCCATTTCAGTACCAATCTTTATGATGAGACAATTACAATCTAAGCAAGGCGGTTCGTCTACAACAACACTCAGAGAAGCTTTAACATACACCGAAACTCCGTCATTTTGATTACACAATTTTTTCGATGTATATGAGCAATAACCGTCTAAACTTGGCACCGTAGGGCAGCACGATAACCAGCACTCAGTCAAGACAACTATATCACACTCAACACCAAGCCTGCCCAACATTATAACGAAGCTATCAAAATTGCGCGTAATACTGCGTATATTTTGATTTATGACAGTGAGACATTCAGCGGGATGCGTTATTAGATGCTTGCAATCCTCAACATTACAAGAGCGGGATTCCGAAACAATAATATTATCTATTTCCATAGCTAAATCAACCATTTGTGAAAGCAAGTAATAGCATATGATCAATTATAAGGGAACCGGTATTAGGGTCACTTATAAAAAGTGCGATAAAGATGCAGCAAATAACACTATAAGTGGCATAGTTAAAAACGTAAGTACCAATAATGCAGTAATATAGCCTAGACACTAGTTTCTGACGAAAAGGAATATCAGATGGTAAAGCATGTATATTAAGTTTGTTTAGTTTTTGTAAAAATAGAAACCTCAGTAATATTTTTGAGTAGTGTAGATATTGTAAATAGCTTACAAAATTCAGACTATAGAAAGTAATAATTTCAATTAAAATAGCATGCAACATAAAAAGACAAAATGAATGTGACATAAGATAAATACCATTACAAGAAGTTATAGTAAAATGACATGTCTCTAGCAACAGTCATGCTGTGTTGGCCTTTAATTTGGCGAGATCGGCCTCGTCTTCAATGCGGATGTGTGCCATTCCTTCCTTTTCCCTTAGGTAAATTTTGCCATAAGATGTCCAGCAATACTTGTAGTCATTCGAACTAGCAAAATCTCTTGCAAGGAAGAACAGTCGCCTTCCCTTAGGGGTAAGACATTCCGAGATGTAAATTGGTTTATTGGATTCACTGTTAACTTGGCCAAATAATTTAGTATTCAGTTTATCTGTTTTCTCCTGTTGTGTGAGTTTTTTGAGATTACTGATTAATCTTTCCTTAGTCAGTACTGAGGTAAATTCGACGACTATGGGTTTGGTGACGCCTGGTTTAGCGAACGGACGGTAAACATCTCTTATATCTGCCGTTTGTAATTGTAAGTTAAGTGTGGTACCAATTTTTTTAACGGTATCACAAAGTTGTTCTTTGGTCTCATTTTGAAATTTGGGAATATTTCTGATCTCTATCTTGGTTGTGCACGACTGTTTTTCGAGATTTTCTAATTTATTTTCCAATAAATTTATGTAGGATATATGTTCCTTTCGTTCTTGTTTAAAACTTTCTAATTCCTTTTGTAGTTCATCATATTTGGCAGATAAAGTCGACATTGATAAGCTTATCGTATCGTTTTGCGTTTTAATTTCTGTTAATGACGATTCTAAAATGTCTAGTCGGGTTCTTTGTTCAGAAGCAAATTTTGAGAACATATCACGGACTTCTTCCATGAAGGAACTTAATTCATTATCACATTTTCTCTTCAAACACCTAGTATTAATGTTGGTCCGGTTTTCGGTTGGTTGAAGATCACGGACACTACCATCGACGCTTTCAGAATCCGTGTCAGTTACAACTAGTTGTTTCGGTGGCGAGCGCTGCGGCATTGTGATTTTTAAATGTTATTGAAGAGTATTAGGCAAGCAGTGGCGCACAGGTGGTGTTAACAATTAGAGACGAGAGCCGTACTTACGTTGCTGTGTAGTAAGTACCAGGAGCAAGTTTACGTACCGCCCCTAGCGCTGTGGTGAGCTTGCGCGCGCGCATTTGATTAGTTGGACCTCGTCACGCCCCTTTCGCTGGAAGACAGGCAGCAGTGGGCGGTGATAGCGCTGGGGCGGAGCTGTCACTGGCCAGGCGTTGAGTCACAGCCGATGAGTAACGGAGCGATCGATGTTGAATAAGCTCCTAGCTTTTATGCACTCCTATTTTTACGAAGTTATTTAATTGCGTTAAAATTACAAAAATATGAATAAGAAATAATAAATACTGCCTAGTTAAAAGCGTCTGAACACCTCAGAGGTCCGGGGGGAAGAGGAAATACTCCTGTGATATACTCTATTGTTCTACAGCACAAAATTGAGGCAGCCCCTTTAAGTTATAAGGATACTTGTGTTGGGGTTACCTCGCAACTTCCCATGGGTTACAGTTTACAATTTTGAGAGTTTAATTAAAATAAATACAATAAAAATAAAAACGAATACAATCAATTTGATTTGTTTTATTCCTCATACGCAATGTATCGTTACCATGGTAAAATGCATGTAGCGAACGGCAAGCGCGACGACGAGTTCGAGGAAGTGAATAGCTGATTTCACGCGTCGTTAATTAGAGTATTAGACAAATAAAATATTTTCAACACATTTGCTCAAAAACTGCATTTACTGAGCCTGTATACATTGTTCGAAAGTTAAAAATTACACACCATACAACGGAACGTGTGGTAAAATAGGTACTCTCACCTAAGTACCTATTTTACCGCATACTCCGTTGTATAGCACCGTGCGTATTCTTTACGATTTTTTTTTAATTAGGTCAAAATGAAAATCCAATCAAACGAAAATTTTCGGTTTTTTCTTCATGGGTGTCGTTTTCGTGGTTTTTGGGGTCGCTGTTTGTTTCATTACATATTGTACCGTTTCTTCGCAAATGTGTTGAAAAATGTTATATGACACACGTGCAGAAATTGCACTAGTATCATAAATAACTATTTTCATTCCTTCTTTCTTATTACAGGTTTCATGGTGCATAGGCTCCAGTGTATCAAACAATGAGACGATGTTACTGACCGCTATAATGTTCTACGATAATCTGCCGAGTTTGAAGAAAAAGGATATCGTTGTCAACGGCGTTTTGAAGGCTTCTGATGACGTCAGGAAGGTCTATTGAACATTGTTATTGCTTTTTATTTATTTAATAATGCACAATGTATGTACACAACCAATTATACACGCTAAGCTAAAAAACTAGTGCCCTGTTAGGGAAGAAAACTAAAAACTAATATTGCAGATAACTAGGATAAACTAATATTGAATTAAATTTATAACTAACTAGCGGACGTCACGCGGTTTCACACGCGTAGTTCCCGTTCCCATAAGAGTACGGGGATCAAATATAGCCTATGTTACTCAGGGTAAATGTAGCTTTCTAATGGTGAAAGAATTTTTGAAATCGGCGCAGTAGTTTTTGAGTTTATTCATTACAAACATACAAATCTTTCCTCTTTATAATATTAGTGTAGATATTGAATTAAATTTATAACTAACATTTCATTTCATTTACTTAAAAACAATGATTGTCTGAATGTGTTAAAGTTTAAATTAATTAAATAAAATTTGTTAAATAAACAAAAAACATAACTTGATTATTAATAAATAGAAAAGGGTTTTTAGGGTTCCGTTCCCGAAAGGTAGCTAACGGGACCTTGTACAACGGGATCCGTCCGTCTGTCTGTCAGCGAGCTGTATCTCGTGATCCGTAATAGGTAGACAGTTGAAATTTTTACAGAATGTGTGTTTCTGTTGCCGCTATAACGACAAATAATAAAAAAAAACCGGCCAAGTGCGAGTCGGACTCGCGCACGAAGGGTTCCGTACCATTATCTATACAACTTTAGACAAAACGGCAAAAAAATCACGTTTGTTGTATGGTAACCCTATTACTAAGACTTCGCTGTCTGTCCGTCTGTCTGTCACTAGGCTGTATGTCATGAACCGTGACAGCTAGACAGTTGAAATTTTCACAGATGATGTATTTCTGTTGCCGCTATAACAACAAATACTAAAAACAGAATAAAATTAATATTTAAGGGGGGCTCCCATACAAGAAACGTGTTTTTTTTTCCGTTTTGTCTAATGTATAGATAATGGTACGGAACCCTTCGTGCGCGAGTCCGACTCGCACTTGGCCGGTTTTTAATTGATATAATTCTTATTATATGAACTATATTTTGTATTTTTTACAACATTTTAGGCTCGGTAGTTTCAGAAATCCTACCAAATTTCACCTGATTTGTCCAGTAGATTCGGAGAAAATTGGCTGTGACAGACAGACGCACGAGTGATCCTATAAACCTTATAGGATCACTCGTGCGTCTCGGAACCCTTATAGTATAAGGGTTGTGAAATGATGTGACGTTCCGTTCCTTGCAGTAACTTACCAAGTTCAGCGCCATCTATCCAGAGACTAGGGAAGAGTTAAAAAAAATCCCTCATTATTTTATCCTTTTATTTTCAGTCAGCTCTAGTCCTATTATTAAAACTCTGCCTCCAAGACAATCTAGACAAATACATAGACATTTGGCGCGCCCTATTGGACAATACGACAGGCCCCGATCTGGGTAAAGCTGTGGTCATCTTCGAGGATGCTGTACATCATATCCTGGAGGTTTTGGCGGCTTTTACCGGGGATTCTGAGAAGGTAAGGGTTATGTTTAGGGAGATCAATGGTCAGAAATCAGAATAAATTTGTTTTTGATTTTTGCATATAATGTGTCACCTCTTGTAAAGTGTTCTACATTTGTATCTGTAATTTTTATGGTGTACTATCATGGTCTTTTCCGCCTGACCATTTGAATTTTTTTTCGCTTAAATCATGCGGAGGCGCCGAGCCACGCCTCCTTAAAGTTTGGGCCTATTAGGAAAGCGTCAACTTTGGCGCGCAAAATAACAATAACTCTCGTTTGGCGTGCGTCGTCAGTGCGCTCGGCCGATTCGGTATCTTTTCATTCATTATTTCTATACAAAGTCAACGGGGCGGGGCTGGAGAGCGTTTCTGTGTTGCGAGTGCAAGCAAAAATTAGCTTAGTGGTGGTCAGGCGGGAGTGTCCTCGATAGTACATAATAAAGAGTATTCTATTCTATGTGTAAAGACCCTTTTCAACACACTTGCTCATAAAATTGCTCTAATTTCACCGCAATTAGGCACATAATGACACCTATAATCAAACTGTGACTTTTTCATTGCTATTATTCACAAGTGAGTTATAGGGTTTTTTATTTTATTCGTTGATTTGTTCTTAAAAAAGTTTCGATAATAAAATGATTTTTTAGTATTATTTTCTTCACAAGTGTGTTGGAAAACGTCGCGACGATGATTACCGTCCTCGGCTCTCTTAAGACCCTCACCTAACGGCTCGGGTCTCAATGGCGCCTCAGTGGTAATCACCAACATTACACACTTGTACCATAATGTACTATTAGCCGAGTGCAATAAGCCAGTTTATTAAGTTCTTAAAGGTGTGGAGAAGAAAGTTAAAAAGAGTGGTACGCCGCTCGTGACTTTTTTTTTATTTCCTTTGTATTTTTTTCGTTTATGAATAACTTGAAATTGGACGGATTTATATTCAATTCAAAATAATGTATTACAATCCAATTAGGATCATAATTGCACACACTTGAAATAAAAATAATTTACAATTCAAAATAACAATTTCATCATTTATACAAAAAATAATCAATTACATAATATACATAAATTAAAATTCCAAAATTATAATGTCAAAGACTAAATAAAAATTAAAAATTATAAAAATTAAAATTTGAAACACATTATCTACAACTATAATTAATTAAATAAGCAATACAAATTAAAACTGGATTATATTGTGGCGTTAGAGAGTGACCTACACATCAAAAAAAGTTTGCGATCACTTTGAAGAATCGAAATCTTTTTTGTTAACGTAGATTATATTATTATTTCTTCTTCTTTTTAGATTATTTATTTAAAAATATAGATTTAGAATATAAAACAATAAACCAAAACAAAGACAACACACAGAATTTTTCTTGAAAAAGTTCAATTTAAAAAATTATATCAGCAATCTTTTTTTCACGTGTAGATAACTCCATTAAATACCAATTTGGTCGGTTTATTTGTTCATTGTTGTCGATGAAATGCATATTTCAAGTTTTTTTTTAAAGATTCCTATTTTCTTCAATCATTTTTTAAAATACCGGATTTTTAGACTAATATTTCTTTTGTCATGGGGTAGATGACACACCAATCAATTGACATACTTCTCTCATAGACTTTGTATGGCAATAGCAAACTGTGACGTCACTGTTTATTCAACCCAATGACTCAACTATTTATTGATTTCAAAGCACCTAAAAATCGAATTTGGCAATTAATTGAAAATAAATCAGGTTTTCAGGCCCAAAATAAAGTGTTTTTTTTTTAGAGATCTTCGTGTGTGTGTGTGTGTGTGTGTGTTTCGTGTGATCTTCGTGTGTTTCTTTTTTTGGGTGTCTTGGAATTATTGTTTTATGGTGTCATCTACTCTATTGGTAACTGATATTTTTTCACAGATAATGTATTCCCCTTAATGATTACAAGTTTGATGTTATGTATGTATTATTTCTATATACAGGTATACGAAGAAATAAAGCCAATTCTATCCCTAATGGCGACCTTATTAAGTCTACATAAGACTGAATTTAACACTGACAGCTGGTGCCAAGCGTTCAGACCGACAATCGTCCATCTAGCTAAACTATTCGGCGTTGATGCTGTGAAGATGATCAGTGAAACTAATCAAGATGAGGTAAGTTAATCATGTAGCCGTGTGGTATCCGGCAGAGTAGAATAGAACCAACCCATTACACTCACGGATGTCGTATAAGGAGACTAATGTCTGAGGCAGAACACCTTGCGCCTCCGTAGACCAGAGAATGGGCAGCAGCGTTTTCTGTTAGTCTTTCATCACTGCGATCTCCAATCCGCCTGCCAAGCGTGGAGATTACGGCTAATTCCTCCCATCATGGGAGAGGCTTATGTCCAGCAGTGGACGTTACGGGCTGTTGTAGTAGTGTAGTAAGTTAATCATGGAGCAGCGGTGGCCCACCGGTGGTGGCCCTGACTACATCGTCTGCCTAGCCTTTTCCCAACTATGTTGGGGTCGGCTTCCAGTCTAACCGGATGCAGCTGAACACCAGTATTTTACATGGAGCGACTGCCTATCTGACCTCCCAAACAAACCCAGTTCATACTGGATAATACGATACCCCTTTGGTAAGACTGGTTGTCAGACTTTTCGGGCCACTGACTATCTGTAACGATTGTCAAAGATCTGCAAATGACAGCCGGGACCAACAGCTTAACGTGCTTTCCGAGGCACGGAGGAAACTCGGTATGGTAGGGTGCTCAGGCTCACCCATCCACAGACGAACCTAGGCAAGCACGGCTTAACCTAAAGATCGACCCGAGCGGCTGTTATTATTTAGCCACGAGCTCCTTCGGTGGTGGCCCTGACTTACAAACAGAAAATCGTGGGTTCAAACCCAGACGGGCGCATTACCTTGTGTAATTTATTTCATCACCACTGCTCTCAAAACGGTGAAGGAAAACATCGTGAGGAAACCGGCATGTCCTAGAACCGAACATTCGAAGACATGTGACATCTACCAACCCGCACTGGGCCCGCGTGGTGGATTATAGTCCTTTCCCTCTCATAGAGAGGAGGCCTGTGTCCCAGCAGTGGGAACATTATAGGCTGATTAAGCTAAGCTTAAGCAAATCAAATATTTTTCAAAACACTTCCTCGAAAACTGGCTTTTAACGCACTACGATTAGGCTCAACATACAATGTATTTCATACTGAAATTGTAAAGAAAAACGTCGATTGAAACACGTGGGCATTTTTTAGTGCAATTCTCGGCTCCATAACAACCTCGCCTGCGGCTCGGGTGTGAATTCCGCCTCGACTGTAATAACAAAGTTTCCCCACTTATATCAAAATGTACCATTCCAGTCATAAATTAATTGTTCCAGATAATATACGTGGAGAAATTTGAAGAAGATACGGTGCTCAACAAGTTATTATCAACTTTGACCACAACACCGGACGTATCACATGATGAGACGCTCTCTGCTTTTCAAGTAAGCTATAATCATTTTATTGTCATTATTACTAGCTTCTGCTAGCGGCTTCGCCCGCGTGTAGTTTGATAACTATCCCATGGGATCTTACTACCGGAATAAAAAATATCCTATGTGTTAATCCAGGTTATAAGCTATATGTGTGCAAAATTTCATCCAAATCCGTTCAGTAGTTTTTGCGTGAAAGAGTAACAAACAAACACCACAAACTTTCGCATTTATAATATTACTAGCGGACGTCACACGGTTTCACCCGCGTAGTTCCCGTTCCCGTGGGAGTACGCGGACAAAATATAGTCTATGTTACTCAGGGTGAATGTAGCTTTCTAATGGTGAAAGAATTTTTGAAATCGGCGCAGTAGTTTTTGAGTTAATTGATTACAAACACACAAAAATACGAATCTTTCCTCTTTGTTGATATAAGTAGTAGGATTCTACTGCACATGTCCCAATTAATCTATACAAATAAATAAAATTGAAGTGTCTGTTTGTAATTCCAAAATAACAGCTTTTTATTCAAAGCATATGAAAGTGTATCCAGTACTTATATACTTAACAATAAAATAGTTTTCTATTTTTTTTTCTCTCTGCCTGTTTATGTTTATGTTGTTTATTTCAGATAATATTTTCTAGCGATGATGCTGAGTTTAAAGTCTTGTCGAAAGCTCTCTCAAAATTAGAAGCTTTGATTGAAAGTGAAAATTATCATTTGGATAAACGGCAATTGTCTATGGTGAGTCTACAGTTCTACTCTATACTTATTCTATATTCAAATTTTTGTTTGCAAATTGATGTTATTTAGACCCAAGGAATATAATCCTTATGGTAGTGTAGGTCTGCTGGCATAAATTTCTTAAGTCAAAGTAGTACCTATGTACTCAAATATTATATGTTACTGTTACGAGCTGGGTATGGGATAAATTAATTACTACCGATTAAACCACAAATAACATTAAATCACAAAACACTTAAAACCTAATCACGCATACACTACTGATAACTATTCGCTTAGATATCGCACTTCTATTTCACTTCGATTCGCTTCTTTGTGTAGCCAAAATCAGACTGCCTCTCCGCAAACATGTCGGCTGTTTATATAACGACCGATCCTTCAAGAAAGATCCACGACTTACTCGAATTGTTCTAGAGTCTAGAACAATGACCCACTATGGAATTGTCTAGAATCTAGAAAATTACTTAATGGGTCATTGTCCTTCCACAACTTGTACAAAATAAAGAAGTATGTACTGTATGCCCTCGGCGTACGGTCGAAATTACAATGATAAGTTACTGATGTGTTTTATAGGTAGTTTGCGAATTTATACCTACATCATTCGAGACTCGTCCTACCTACCTACCTACCTACTACTACCTACCTACTACTATCTACCTACTACTACCTACCTACTACTACCTACCTACTTGTAGGTACCTACTACCGTAATTGTAGGTACGGGTACGACGTAACATTACTGTGCCCGGTCGGCATACGTAGCAATGCACCTTTCCAATCCAATGCCTACTTATCTACCTACTGGTGTAATGTGTAATGAATGGTCACCCATCTACGGACCGACCTCAGCAAGCAGTGCTTAACCTTGAAAATCGTCCTACGCGGCTGTTATACTTCATAATATCACATAGCAATAATGTAAATAATAAATTACGTAATTACGTTTCATTTCAGATTATAAATCATATTTTTAAGTTAAAATCTAAAAATTTCACCGATACCAAAGATGCGAGAGTATTCCAAAAAGATGCGACTGTATTCTTAGGTAAGTCATTGATTTTGTTTAATACCAATTTGATTGCATTCCATTGTCATTTGTAGATCTTTGACAGTCGTTACAGGTAGTCAGTGGCCCAAACAGTCTTACAAGCGGTCTTACCAAAGGGTATCGTATTACCTAGTTCTAACTGGGTTGTGGAGGTCAGATAGGCATTCGCTCCATGTAAAATACTGGTATTCAGCTGCATCTGGTTAGACTGGAAGCCGAACCCAATATAGTTGGGAAAAGGCTAGGCAGATGATGATGATGATTGCATTCAATTGCCACCTCAACTTTCTATAGTATAATGTAGTCTAAGTTAATTTTTGAGTGAGCATTTATTTAAAAAACTTTTTTGCAAACATAACCCTCCTTCTGGCGCAGTCGGGTAAAAAGTAAAACCGACTTCAGACAAAAACACCAACAAAAAATAAAACGCTAAAATGAAAACACAAACAAAAAAAAAGGTTCAAGCTTCGGAAGACGGTGACAAAAACATTAAATCAATCAAACAAAGGTCACCGACTTCCGAAGCTAGACCTTTGTTTAATTGATTTAGTGTTTTTTTTCACCGACTTCTGAAACTAAAGTTATTTTTCACTTTTTTTTTTTGTTTTTTTTTTTTTTGAAGTTAGTTTTCATTTCTTGCAAGCGACATCCAAGCGATTGCAGTAATCACGACAGATTTGCCGTCTATTTTTGAAGAGTTCCATTGTATATCTCCTAAGATCAGCATCAGACATTCACCAAATTTAAATGGGACCACCTCAGGAATACTCCCGAGGTGGTCCCATTTAAATGTGGTTCTTATTATTTCAAATAAAAAAAAGGATTTTGAACATCGGTCCACAAATGGGAGAGAAATCGGGTAAAATTCATTAAAAAAATTCATACACACGAACATATAACCTCCTCCTTTTTTGAAGTCGGTTAAAAAGTCAGAAATAGTGCACGGTTGATGGCAATAAGCTCGATCCCTATTACATGGCACTTTAAACACTTAAGACATTGAGTTGATAATTATTTTCGATTCTGAATTAAAGTTTAAACACCAATTTGATGTTTTTAGGTAAATACGGACATATGACACAAGAAGAGAGTTTTGCTGAGGACATCTACGTTTTGAAGTTGAAAAATAAAGTCACTTTGAATGTACCAAATATTATCGAAGGAAATACTTTTAAGGTAATTTAAATTATACACCATAATATTTTTTGTGATATGCTATACAAGTTGTAAACGGTTCTTTCAAGAAGCTGTCAACCAAGCATTACATCAAACTAGGTAACTCTACGCAAAAATTATTGCTGGGAAACGACTTTTTTTTTGGGTGAATAATCATATTTTACTTAAAACATTGTGCTGATGGATTGAAAGTAAACAGGTCATGGATGTATTTGAAGTAAAGTTAGTTAGTACCTACGCTAGGGAATGGGCAACTACAGTACTGTCTCAAGTTATTATGCTTTTATTTTCCGGATGGGAAATCATCAAATGACTCCTCCCGCTCTGGGCGGAGCAGGAGGGAGTGTCAGACTTTTACTGACTAAAACCCATCCATGTTCCTTCATCGCCCTTTGTGTTCCGGGGCCACGGTATCTCTTTCGAACAGTCCCGCAACCCCGGAAGTTATTATGCCTTGTGACTGTGACAGCTTAGGTTTTTTTTTGTTTTCTTGACATTCAAAAGTGCCGTAATAGTCTAATTGAAATAAATGATTTGAATTTGAGTTATAATATTAAAAACTTTTATTTATACAAAAACTTTCGCGAAAGTTGGAACTTTGACCCCCAATATCTCCGTAACTAGAAGGTTCCCAGGTATGGTGTAGAACAAAAAAAAGATCACAATGACGAGGAGAATAAGTGCCTTTCGGGTCCGTTAAGGGCTTTTAATACCCAATATTATCTATGCTATTTCTTCTTAAAAACAATTATTATCTGTATACTGTTTTTTTTGTAGATTGATCTCCAACGAGTACTACAACTATGTCTGCTATGGGGAGATACGGAATCACTATATTCCTTGCTAGTCATACTATCAGCTAGCTGTAAGTATTATTTATCTTATCTACGATCAAATTTCCAAACATGTTTGAGAAAAAATAATTAGCAAAAAAAAAAGGTGAAACCAGATGTAAAAGTAGTTTAATTTACAACTGAACAAACGAGAATAGAAAGCTTACTAGTTCAGTTAACTGAACTGGTCAACTGAACTAGTGGGAACAGACGGTAAAGTCTTATGTACAGGGTCTTCTCGTCCAACTTACCGCAGTGTCTCAAGACGAAAGTCTATGACCAGTGAGTGTTGTCAGTGATTACATACGGGACCGAAACGTGGTCTCTTACAATGAGCCTTATTAGAAGGCTTAAAGTCACCTAAATGGCAATGGATAGGACTATGCTCGGACTTTCCTTGCGCGAAATGAAGACATCCGCAAGAGAACCAAGGTTACCGACGTAGCCCGAAGAATTGCCAAACTTAAGTGGCAGTAGGCAGGGCACATTGCTCGCAGAACAGATGGCCGATGTGGCCCAAAAGTTCTGGAGTGGTGACCGCGAACTGGAAGACGTTGCGTTGGAAGGCCTCCCACTAGGTGGAGCGGTGACCTGGTGAAGGTAGCGGGGATCAGCGGGATGTGAGTCGTACGGGACCGATCAATGTGGCGACAGTTGGGGGAGGCCCGTGTCCAGCAGTGGACATCTTTCGGCTGAAATGATGATGATGAATTATAGCAATAATTTAGGTATTTCCCTCTGTCGCCCCCATTTTCAAAGAGAGCTTTTTCTACGTGTAAGGTTGTTTGCAAGCCATGGATAGACATAGAAGTTATATTCTGCCCTTTGTCTTCTTGGGGGTTTAACATATTATTTAGCTCACACTCCAGCTGTTCTTCTGTAGTTAAATTTGTGACGTTCGCAATCGTCGCATCATTAGCTGCAGCAGTTAGTAGTAGTAGCAGCTAGTAACTTCGCGTTTTTTCTGTGTTATTTGTCAACAAGGTTAATAATATTAGGCTAAAGGCTTCACTCTACACTCGACAGTGTTGCCATTGCCATATCCATGTTACCATAATAAAAAATGTTTGTTGGTTTAGTACATTATTTAATACTGTTTACTTGGGGGAGGCCGGCGTCCAGCAGTGGACGTCTTTCGGCTGAAATGATGATGATCATGATGATGCATAATCTCCGGAGGATACATATATCATGTCATGTCAGTATATTTTGTTTTGGTCTAATGGTATATTCGGACTGTTGAACACAAGGTTCTGGGTTCGATACCCAAATTGGGCTAACATTTATTGGTTTATTCCATCTAAAATTTCTCAGTAGCAACCACGGAGTCTGGATATGTGCCCGGTTGATGGTAATAGGCGCGCCCCCTATTATTAGGGACTCAAATATAACTGGCTAAAATGTCAGTATTAAAGTTGGTGCCAGTTAAGATGAGAATAGCGGTCATTGACCCACCTACATTTATTAAACTTCTTAACGTTGAAAACCAAGAATAAGCCTGTTCAAGTCTGGAATCGTTATCTATCGTGATCTTCAACATTTTTTGTAATGAAAAACGATGCGTGGTTTATTTGTTTTGGTTCGTACGAAGAGATATTAGGAAAAGGGCAATGACCGCTATTCTCATCTAAGGGCCTACATCGATACCTTGCACCGGGCGACTGCTCTACTAAGCGAGCGAAAGTGATGCAATTACTTTTGAAACGCAAAAGAAGAGAGATGGCTATAATGTGCGTGCGCTCGGAGTAAAACGACGTATGTGCCAAAACGAATTTACTCTTTTTTAACAAAATAAAGAATTAAATTTAAAACTACTTTGAGTAAACTTTGATACAATAATTATCTATATTTTAAAGTAAATTCCATTGAATGATCCTTAAACGTTACGACATGATGTCGAAAAAAGTAAAAAATTAGATATAATTTTGCAATTTTTTTGCATCAAGAAAAATTCATTTAATCGTGTATTCCTTTTACACGATACTAGACCAAAGAGTCAAAAAGCATATACCAAAATGTTAAATCCGTATTCCACATACTCAACAAGTTACACGAAATAGAAAAAACCGGCCAAGAGCGTGTCGGGCCACGCTCAGTGTAGGGTTCCGTAGTTTCCCGTCCGTTACAATAAGTGTTCCCACTTATGAGTTTAAAGGTGGGTATCCATTATGTAAAAATGCTTGCATAGACGAATATACTACAAACTTAGTCTAGAAATTATTTTGTACAACTTTTTGTCTTTTTTGTACAAAAACTGTTGTTTCCATCAAGTTCAAAATGATTTTCCTAGAAAGTCCTTATAAAGTTCTACTTTTCAGATTTTTTTCATATTTTCTAAACTTATGGTTCAAAAGTTAGAGGGGGGGGGGACACATTGTTTTTTACTTTTGGAGCGATTATTTCCGAAATTTTTGACATTATCAAAAAATGATTTTAGGAAACCCCTATTCATTTTTAAATACCTTTCCAACAATATATCCCACGTTAGGGTTGATATTAAAAAAAAAATCACTTCCCACTTTACATATAGGGGGGCTACCCTAATTAAACATTTTTTTCCAATTTTTATTTTACCACTTTGTCGGCGTAATTGATATACATATTGGTACCAAATTTCAGCTTTCGAGTGCTAACGGTCACAGAGATTAAGCGAGGACGGACAGACGGACGGACAGACATGGCGAAACTATAAGGGTTCCTAGTTGACTACGGAACCCTAAAAACACATGTTTTTCAACATATCACCTTAACTGGCACCAACTATATTAGATTCGCCCTCTGCCCAAACGCTTCGGGGATTATAGGCGAGATTTACGGTATATTTATATTATTTTCCTTATAGTATGTGACCGCACCGACCCAGGACTACAAGAAGCAACTGTTCGCGTCATACATGCCCTCTTCATAACAAATATAGGGAGGAACGAGACAGAAGTAGCCGTCTATCCCGCTCTGTTGATGTGTAATACTGCTGCTTGCGTTCAAGTTTTGATGAAGGTAAGATCGGCTTAGGAATAAATTGAAATATTAACTTATATTATACATATTACGCTTTTTTCTCTCTAGGAATGCTGGTTAACCTATAATAGGGAATATGCGTGTATTTTTTTCTTCACTCAAATCAATAAATTACACTTATATCAACCCAAGAATAGTACGAAAAGTTAAGTTCAACTACTGCTTGCGACAAAAATTAAATTTAATTTATTTTAATTTTATTTTGTCGTAGAAAATAGCAGGTATTTTCTACGACAATTCAAACATATGTGACTGTTGCGGCCATGATGTGACGTAATTTACTCAATCTGCCTTGTTTACATCTATTTTTTTGGACTTAATAAAATGCTTTATTCTAGCATAAATTGCAACAACAATATTACTTAAGTACTTTTCAAATAAAAGTGGTTTTTTTTTACATGTAGACTTTGATGTCACTACCGGCGTTATCGAAGGACGATGTGTTTTAAGAGTGCGTTCCGTTTCACTAAAAACAATAAATTGTAGAATAATAGTGATGTTTTAGAAACATAAACAAGTGATCCACAATGTTCTTATGCACCAATACAAGGCATTTTTACCACATTTGTGTACCAAAGTTGTGTTGTATTTCATGCATAGTCCCTATTGGCGACTGTGTAAGTCCTGGACTGTAAAACCTATGTATACTTATATGTTGTACACAGAAGCTGTTGGTGAACCTATTTAGATAAATAAAAATAGACCCCGCCATCCCCTTCGAACCTAACCTGTCCGAGTCGGGGTGCCACAAGTCCCGAGTTAGCTTCGCTCGCTCTTGCTTCCTATGTTCTCCTTGCTGCAATGACCGGATAAATAGTCGCCCATTTAGTTTATTAGGCACCCATTATTTTTTTATTTCGCTCGATTAACAATTTCCCTTAAAATTCGCAGGGTATAACAGAAGAACTAACTCCGACAGTAAGAAGGAAACTATCAGACAGTCTTCAAGTCTTACTGGCCCACGAGCCAGGCTCGGAGACGACAGGAGAACTCTTGAAGATCGTGGGGGAGCAAACAGTCTTCTTGATTAGCAGGGATGAATGTGAGTTAACTTATTTATTTATGGAAAGACGCCAGCCATCCGAAACTGTCAAATTTTCCCAATCAATCTTAAACCTAATGCTTTAGCGATAATGTTGCAAATCTATTCAAGAAATTTGACAGATTGTAGTGGCTTGATGATAACACATAAACAGGAAATAACATACAGACAAGACAGCACAATAGAGTAATGCTTATTTCATATAGAAATCTCTTGCAGCGGTCCTGCGACAGAATAGATAAACAAGAATGTTCCCACTGCTGGGACACAGGCCTCCTCTCTGTGAGAGGGAATGGGCTATAATCCACTACGCGTGCCCAGGGCGAGATGGTAGATGTCACAGGTCTTCGTAATTTTGGTTCTAGGACATGCCGATTTCCTCACGATGTTTTCCTTCACCGTTTTGATAGCAGTGGTGATGAAATAAATTACTCTAAGTATACGCATGGTTTGTACTCAACAACAACAACAACCCATAACGTCCACTGCTGGACATAAGCCTCTCCCATGATGGGAGGAATTTGCCGTAACCTCCACGCTGCGGCAGGCGGATTGGAGATCGCAGTGATGAAAGACTAACAGAAAACGCTGCTGCCCATTCTCTGGTCTACGGAGGCGCAAGGTGTTCTGCCTCAGACATTAGTCGCCTTATACGACACCCGTTACTGTAATGGGTTGGTTCTATTCTACTCTGCCGGATACCACACGGCTATGGTTCGTACTCACGACTTACTATTCGTAAGTCGGGGCCGCCACCACTGGGTCACCACTGCTCTCGGTTGTTGGTATTTGTGACATAGTTTTGTGAAAATTATTGAAAAAATCAAGATGGCGGCTGTTCCAATTTTGTCCGCGCGCAAAAGGTTCTTGTACAGCTTAGCCACTTCAAGCAGTTTTTTAATAAAGTATCTTTTTTCAGCTGCCACATTCGTTCCAGGCTTAGAAATAATACGGGCATTCCTGTCAGCCATTACTGACAACAATTCCCTTGTCGTCTCTCATCTACCAAACATCCTAACTTACACTACCAACATCCAAGATGGCGCCGTAGAAATATTCGAACTGTCATCCAATTTGTTCATAGACAAACTTGACTTATTCACCGATATGCAAGTCAAAGACACAGTACAAAAAATCTTTGAAAAATATGCAACAAGTTCTGTAACCGATGAATCGAATTTGAATAAAATAATGGTGTTCATAAAAAGAGTCATAGATGTCAAAAACTTTGAAGCAATTCTTCTAATTGATATTGTACTGGAGATGTGTCAGAAATTGACAATAAAGTCACCACAATTTTTGAACCTGGTAACACTGTTGGCGTATCTAAATACTACTATTGAATTGAACAGTGAAATACGTAGAAAAGTAGTGGTATATAAGAATTGTTTGGTATTAGATCAATTGTTGGAAATTCAATTCGAGGAAGATGTCAAAGTTAATGCTGCTTTGGTTTTTTTAAAAGAATATGCTGAAGAATTGATCGAAGTAGACGCTGAGGTAAGATTTGTACTACATTAGTCTGAAACAGCGCTATTTTTGTGATTTCCCGGAGTGTTGTTAAGGGGACTACAGGAGCTAAACGCGAGTTTTATAATGCAAAAAAGCATATGATTCACTGCAATAAACAAAACCAGAAAAATATATGATATTCTTCAGGATATATGCTAGTATGATAGTCTTTTGAAAACATAATACAGCTAATTTTACTCGATAGTTCAAAATCACGAACTTATCTCTACAAAATTCTTTTAATGAATAAAAACCATACTGAAATACATACGATCATTCTGATTTTTTTTTGGCAAATAATTTTATAAGCAACATAATTATTATCATGATAGTGTTTTATTTTTTTAGTCCAATCAATAGATTTTTTGTAAATTGCAAAAAAACACTCATTTCGCACTATTCGGCTCGCAGTGACTGACGTAACAACCACATTGTAGTGCAAGCTGATTAGAACTTTATTCTAACAGCATTTCAAACGAAGTTTGGACCACCACAAATAGTGTTGCTAATTTAGCTCCTGTAGTCGCCTCAAGTCTTTTCATGAAGAATTCCTCAGTAGCAGTCCGAACCGTTACTGCAAAAACGATAAGAAAAATGAAAATTTTCCTGAATTAAATTCCGGTGGAATATGATTCAAAAATTGGGACTATTCAGCTTCATTTTTGCGGAGGGCTGTTCCTTACATCCTGTATAGTACACCAACATTTCGCTAGTCATGGGGAGCCTATTGCCATCAATCGGGTATGAATTCAGACTCCGTGGCTGCTACTGAGAAATTCCTGAGGGAAAATCTCAAAAAGACTTTGCCCGACAGAACCTCTTGCTCGGCAGTTGTGCTCGTGACCACTAGCTAGACCAACAACAACAACAACAGCCCATAACATCCACTGCTGGACATAAGCCTCTCCCATGATGGGAGGAATTTGCCGTAATCGCCACGCTTGGCAGGCGGATTGGAGATCGCAGTGATGAAAACGCTGCTGCCCATTCTCAGGTCTACGGAGGCGCAAGGTGTTCTGCCTCAGACATTAGTCGCCTTATACGACACCCGTGAGTGTAATGGGTTGGTTCTATTCTACTCTGCCGGATACCACACGGCTAAGCGACCAACGAGGCAGGCATATACAGGGTGTCCGGCAACGAATGGATAACCTTGAAATGGCCCATAGCAAAACATGGCCATTCAGAAAAAAATACAAAAAAATATCTATCTTGTAAAAAAATTTCATCCGCAGATGTAGGGCCTGCATAAGAATGGGGGCGGCCCCCCATTCTTATGCAGGCCACATTTTTCTCCTTGTCTACATTAATAGTAATAATTCACTATATAAGGCAGATACAATTATGAATTGTACCATTATCAAATCTACTTGAAACCGACATTATTTTAAAATTATTCGTCACTCATGTATGCAGACATTCTTTTTTTTTCCCAAGATGTTTAAACTTTGTTTTAAAATTAATTTTCCAAAATAAATTAATAATAATTAATTATAGTATATATATATTTAATATATATATATATATTTATTATTAATATTTATTCATTTTTTTTTTTTAATTTTATATTAATATTTTTGTAAGCAAGTGCTTACAGGTACTACTTAAGATAGATGAAATGGCCATAAGTTCTACTATAAGCCATTTCAAGGTTATCCATTAATTACTGAACATCCTGTATAAATTAACATTACTTTTATTTACTTTCAGAAAACTCTGCAATGCCTCGGAATTATAATTGAAAACATACCACCAACCTCAGTTTTGTTACTAAAAAATAATTTAAAAACTTGTTTATCTATTTACAAATCAAACCAAAATTATTTACCAACAATTCAATTGAGCTACGAAAAATGGTACAAGAAACTAGAACTGCAGCACATAACAGAATGCATAGAAGAAAAAATATTATTTTCAGAATATTCCGAAAAATATTCCGATAATATACACGCTTTGAAAATTATTTCGGAAATAGTTGAAATTCCCAGTTCTTTAGCAAGGGATTGGACGAAATTGTTACTTGAAAATGGAACTCAAGTTGAATTAAAATGGGGTCGACTTTTTGTGTCAGATTTGCTTTCGATTTCCGAAAAGACTTTGACAGATTACGAATTCGAAGAGATTTTGGAAAATCATTTGGATTTCGTCAAGAGTTATGTGAATGTTTATTTCAAAAGGTTAATATGTAAGCCTTTTGTGTTGAAAGCTGAACATTCTAGCTTGCTCGTTGATATTGTTGAATGTTTTGGTAAAATTTATAAGGAAGATCATTTTGAAAATGTGTTGGGTTTGGTTCAGCATGTAAGTAGTATTCCGTTTTATTTATTACTAGCTTATAAAAGCAACCCTAGGATTGTGTTACTTTTTAACTATCTGCCAGTAAAATCCCGTCAAAATTGCTCCAGCTGTTTCGGAGAACGACTTGAAATCAGCTTCAAGACCTGCCTAGCTACAGAGTACATCGAACTCGTCGTCGCGCTTGCCGTTCGCTACGTGCGTTTTGCCACGGTAACGATACATTGTGTTGGCGCGCACACACGCCCCTCGCTCGCATGAGCGGGACGCGGGAGGAGAGGAAAGCTGCCACGCTCCCCGCGCGCCCGCACCGCACGCCCCTCTGCGTGCGCGGCGGCCGCCGGCGCCTGCGCCGCAGCTCGAGTGCGACCGCAACAGCCATCAAGAGCGGACGTCACCAAAAATCACGCGCGAACTAATTGTCGCGTCGCGGTGTCCGACATTGTAAATTTAATACTTAACTTCTTCAATATAACTCGATTTCGGAGCCTGCAGTATTATTTTCTCCACACACAAACCTCAAACACGGGGACGAGGTCACAGCCCCAACACATTGCGTATGAGGAAATAAAACATCAAATTCATTAGGTTCCCATAACGTTCCTGATATAATTTCTAGTACCGGTCATCTTAGTATGATATACTGAATTCACTCCATCAGTCTGCGGAGGGCTGTCCCTGAAGCCGGGTACAGACTTAACGAAATGTAACATCAAACGAAAGAATTTGCCGTCCACATTGATGCAACGTATCATGCAATGTAACAGAATTCGCATAGTGTGCGCCTTGCGTGCACGAACCGCGCACACTACGAGCGCGAACAGAGCATTATACAAATCGTGCGCGCCGCGATCCGCCGTTTGTCAGTTTTTTCGACGAACACAAAGGGGCGCGCAGTGTGGACGGGTAGCGTGTGTCTGTACGGCGGAACGCGCGCGAGCAATGGAGGAAAAATACGAAGCTACACTTGAATCATTGAGTGAAGAAAAAGTAATGCAGTTAATTGAGGCGTACAGAACAAGAGAAATTTTGTGGAATCCACAAAATGAATATTTTTACAAAAAACATCTCATTCTCGTGTTTTCGGCAGCCTGAGCTATGTTCGCCGCGCACATACCGCAAACAGATGCGAGTAGGTAAATGCTCGGTTCGTGCGCGCGCTGCGTCCACACTTATGAAATGCTCTTTTCATGTTACCTTGCATGTTACGTTGCAGCAGTCTGTACCCGGCTTTACCACCTGAAGATCTCAAGCTTATTCTTTTTTTGTTTTTCCAGCTTTGGCAATCATTTCTTCAACTCACTACCTTCGATGACAAGTTATCAGTTCTACTAAACCTGTTACGCTTACCAAAGCGTGTGGGCTTGGACTGCCCAGCAGTGAACTGGGCTACCACTCTGCTTACCTCGGAGGGGACGAGTCAAGAGGATAGGATCAAGTTGATTGGTTCTTTACCAGCTGGAGAGGAGTTTAGGTAGGTGGTTAGGTGGTATGCCTTCATTATTATCTGCCTAGCCTTTTCCCAACTATTTTGAGGTTGCTTTCCAGTCCAATAGGGTCTTTTACTCTATATGAGAATAAATCTAAAAATATATTATGTAGATAGCTTAGGAAAAAGCAGTCGGAAAACGTTAGTTTTAGTTCATAAAATAGCAATCTAAATTTTAAAATTTAATTCAAAGATTTCAGCTTTTTTAATCTGTTTTATAACACCATTATAGTAGTCGCCCATGTTATTACGTCATACGGCTATGTAAACTTAGAAGTGTCAACTGTCAACTTCAAATATCACTGCATTTGTTTACACAGCCAACTGACGTCATGACCACAGAGCAATGTGGCGTCCACTGCGTCCAGCGTTTTCGTCAAATTACGCGCTTAATTTAAAAATGCATAATTTAAATGCATTTTATGGCACGTAACGAATAAATAAAACTTGTGTGAATTTTTTAGTGGTTCATTAGCACTATAGAATCTAATTGTGACACTTTTCCAAAAAACCCTATTGGACGCAGTTACTCGCCGTGTTTCCGGACGATATCGATAAACTTCGACCGGTCATTGTCAGTAATCATCATTATGAACATCTTTTACTATGGAGCCAAACCCTGAATCGCGAAAAAAAATCTTCTGTTCCCTACAATTATGTTCGCATAACTCGTCAAAATGTAAGATAAGGTCGAAGTTTATCGATATCGTCCGGAAACACGTCGTATACCTGTATAATACAAGATGCTTTTTTGTGATCCCGAAGCTCTACTGGGTTATGAATGAGACCATATCAAAGAATCAACTGACATAATAATATGTTCTTTTTGTTTTTTCTTTTTTTTTTTTTAAATAATTTGACAAAGTTACGATTATTAATGTAAAACTTACTTGAAAGCGCGTGATATTGAAAGCTAAGAAAAGGCGACGTTGGCATATTTAGCGAGTTTTTTATTTGTTCAAGTCATCGATCACTAATAAAAAACTAGATACACAATCCCATGCAAAAGTTCCCTAAAAACTGTCGCCAAATGTTTTGACGTACCTACCTACTTGTAGTTGAAATAAATATACTTAAATTAATGTAAACTCAACCTTAGACACATTACCTAAAGTTGTATTCACAAACGTACGGAAAAAAGTAATAACCTTTTACAACCGATACTCGCTGGTCAACCCATTTCAAAACAAAATCATCCTTACACGCATGTTTTAAAGTCAGAATTACAAAGTGCCAATAAAAAGCAATAAAATTTTACGACCGAGGCTCGGCGGTTGGACAAGGAATGAATGGAGTCGAACTGAATATTTTTACTTACTGTAATTATAATTTTTTTTAAATGCTACACTTGTTTTAAAAAATTGGTGTAATGAAGCAAATTATATTCTATCCTATGGTGTAACTGTAATGGTAAGTGTAAAGGTTATAATTTAACCGAATGTAAATATGTTTTTGGATAGGGCACCACATTCATTTAGTAATGAAAGTAATTGAAACAGTTTTAATTATTTATTTAATCTATATTTTGTGTCAAAAATTTAAAGATATTGCTTGACAAACAACTTAAATCTAAATTCAATAGTTACAAAATATAAAAAGTAAGTACAGAAAGTTCGGAAAGAATATCGAGAATATCGAGGTACAGCTGTTTTGCGTAGCCTTCTGCAGGCCTATTACGTATCTTTCTGATATCCAGTGACTATCAAGCTTCGGTTCTACACCGAACTTTGATGACAACCGTGAATGTCAAAATATTAGTATTACGTATTACCTACACAGAGTGGATATCACTTTACGGTGACTAACAGCCCAGGTACGGTGTAACGTCTTTCACGAAAGCCACTTCAAACTCAGTTGTCTTGAATTTAATGTCCACTATGCTTACATATTTGCAATATTAGAAGAATCGATACGAAAGCGTCTGTCAAAATGAGTTACGGTGACTATCAGCCACGATAGGCACCTATGGCGTCATATTTGATAGCGACTGGTTATACATAATACGAAACTAACCTTTTGACAGTTATTTAATGGACACTGAGCCCAGTTACTATCATATCGAGCTGTCAACAGAGATACGTAATAGGCCTGGTGATTCCTTTCGTAGTCACATATTCATCACTTTTTAAAAAATGCTTCGAACATAAAACGCTTCCTTGGGTCGGCTTGAAGAATTTTTCGGATCTTTGAAGTGCTATAACTGATATCCATTTTTCACACCTGACTGGATCTCGAGGAAAGCTAAAAAAAACTCACGTCTTTAATTTTATTACATGCACATATTCAAAATTAAATCTATAAAACGTTACTATAATAATTAGAGAAACAGTAAAGAAGTCTCATTAGACCAAAAAAAAAACAATCATACTATAATAATAATAAAATAATAAACAAACAATAGCGTCTCCAACAAATGGAACAGAATCAACGCACATAACTCGAACAATTTAAGTAGGCATGCGATAGTATGATTAAATGCGTTTAGTAAGGGTCTTCACTATTGAGATGCCTTATAACTTCTGCTATTTATTACGACTTAATCTAAAAAATGATTTTACGATGATTTCTTGACAAAATATCAGTATTTACAATACAGTGATAACAATTAAATAATGATAATATTAATACTTACCGAAAATATTAAATTTCATCCTTTTTAGCGTCCTGGATGTGTGATTTTTACACTTTTTAAAACGAGCACTGAGGCATGTTTACCGTCGGAGCGTTCAAATGCTACTAGATTAAAAGCGCACCCAAATGTTCGAGTGGGCGCTCATTTGGTGAGGACACTTTTTGCCGCTGATTGTGTATCTAGTTTTTTATTAGTGATCGATGGTTCAAGTAATTAATTTTCGTTCAAACCAATCAGGTGGATTGATTTTTATACTACATACATACATACTATATTTATCAATAAAACTTATATACCTACACACATCGAGATGATTGATGATATCTTCCAAACGATGCCTTTCGACAACATATTGTGTAACTCAAAAAAAAAGGAATTATAAAGACTAAAGAACTTATTCCATTTTATATTTCAATGTGTCTCGCCTGCTTCCAAATGCACTTTTTCATTCACTTCTTTATTTTTATAATTACTTTTTTATAAATATTACTTTTTTATTACTTTATACTATTATTTTATATACTATTATTACTATTTACTATAAACATTAATATTCCTTTTTTTTTCGGTATTTATGATATGTTTTCAATGTCATTGCCCCCAGCACATACTACCGTACCTTCGCGTCCTGCCTACCCGTGCGCCTCTCAGAGATGCAAGGACGATACATACCGCCGTTCAGAGCCCTGCTCGACACCCTCGCGACTAATGGGGACATGACTCTGCTGGATATTGTCATTACTTTAGCTGGAGGTAAGTACCTGCATATTTCATGTAGGTACCTACATGAAATTATTTCAATTGTTTTTTTTGTGGTGTTTGTAACGAGGTTCACAGAGTTTTTACCCTACCCCCTAAACTAGGCGGGAACCAGTATTTCAATGAAACAAACAAAGTCACCGACTTCCGAAAATAAAGTTGGTTGTTTTTTTGAAGTCGGTTTTTTTCAAAATCAAAGCTTTTATTTCAAGTAAGCCAGTTACAGGCAGGCAAAAAAATAATTTCTGTTCAAAAAATTTAATTTGAATGAATGAGACCGAATGAAACACAAAAATAAACAGTAATACAATAGGCTTGTGTCCTGAAAAAATCTAATTAGTCCGTCAGTTAGATTATCAAAAGATATTTGACACGTATTTTTTCTTTTGTTACGTAAACAAAAATTGACGAAGATACGACGCTTTTAAAATTCTCAATACGTCACGCCGTGCTATAATTTTTAGTGCGTTGTGACGTCACGAGCCCCCACTCTCGAGTTTTGATGCGTTTTATCTTTGTCAATATTTATTGATTTACAAAAACAAAAAATACGTGTCCATTATTTTCCAATACTCTAACTGACGGACTAAATAGATTTGCAATTTATTGATGGTGGAAACTAGCCTATTATCTAATTTTAGTCTACCTATTGAAGAAAAGAATCCGCGTCAATGATGTTATCTTTAATTCTATCTCAGGTGACGACACAAAAGGCTGGTGGGATCATGCAGTAGACGCTTGCATGGCCGCCTTAGCAGCTATAGATGATAGCAAAATCTTTGACAAGGCGTATCGAAGGGCCAAGACGGGGATCAATTTGGGAGTCTGCAATCGTATCTTCTTGCCTTTACTGAGGTTGGTATATCTTATTCTTAGCGTGGCGATGGCAAATATTTATTAAATACTAGCTGACCGCGCAACTTCGTCTGCGTCACATGAGCTACCTACCTACCACCTACCTACCTACTACCTACCTATGACCAACCTACCTACTTATTTCTCACCGTTTAAACCTTCCCTGGACTTCCACAAACAATTCAAGACCAAAATTAGCCAAATCGGTCCAGTCGTTGTCGAGAGTTCTCGAGCCGAGTCTCGTTTTAGCGAGACTAACGAACTGCAATTCATTTTTATATAATATATAGATGTTTTGCCCAAAATTCAGCTATGCGAACTCCGCTCGCTGATGCAGTCATAAGGTCGTCAAGTGTGCAGGTGTCAGGGCATGCGGGGCAAGATGGAAGATGGGCCATTGTCTGTGGAGACACGCCGCATACACACCTGAGATGCCGTCCATAAACCCCCATCCATCCATCCCCAACTTCCTTATTGTTACTTACTCGTTTTTAGTGCTCCGTATCCGAAGATTATCTGGACCCTTTTACTAAGCCTCCGCTGTCTAAAATCTCTGACACCAAGTTAGGAATTATCTACACGATAAAGAAATATATTTTTCAATACACTTCCTCGAAAACTGGTTCATAACGCACTACGATTAGGTACAATATGCAATGTATTTCACACACGTGCGATTTTTTTTACTTTCTAACACGTGTGCGGGAATGAAAATTGCCACAGATAACTATACACCTATACTTAGTCCAAATTGGTTCAATGCCTATAGTCGGAGGTGAATGTTTTTTATTTAATTTCGGCAAAACACTATATAAGCGTCTTTATGGCGTAAATATTTTTTGAATATTCAAATTGTGTTTATAAATAGAGTATCATAGATAAACATGATTATTTAAAAGTAATAGTTACTTTTATAAACAAATTAACATTTATTTGTGTTTTAAATTCATAAATTCATGATAAAATATTTTTCGTTCTTATTAAGTATTTATTTCTTCAAAAGTGTTTGATACACGTGGACATTTGTTATTGCAGTTCTCGGCTCAAAAACACCCTCGCCTGCTGCTCGGGAGTTAATTCCGCCTCGGATGCAATAACAAACTTTCTCCACTTGTATCAAAAAGTACTATTATTTTACATAAATTTTTGCCTTTATGTTCCAGACATTCGTCCCGTAAATTCTGTGAGAGATACATATCTACAATAGTGACAGATCTGTTCAACATTCTCCGCGTTGGGTTCAAGGAGGTCACGAATAACGAGGCGTATAGAAAACGAGTCGTATCTTATGCTATCGCTTTTAATATACTAAAGGTTGCCTTTGAAAAAGTAAGTATTCTTTTTGAAGTGAAAACTTCTTTAGGTGCGTTGAGCACTTTTTGGGTGAAGGAAAAACATTGAACTCATCGTCACTTGACGTAGCGTGCGGTCACGCTTCGTATCACTCGTGGGCGATCCGCTACGGCGTAGCACCACATGGGCATAACCAGTGCTACGACTGGGGTGGCCTGTGTAGTTTTTACCCGACTGCGCCAGAAGGAGGGTTATGTTTTTCGAGAGTATGTATGTATGTATAATTGTTTGGCACGCTCCGTGGCCTGAACGGCTTGATAAAGGGCTCATCATTAGGATTTTAAAATGGCATATCTAAGTAACTAAAAAGTGTAAAATAAAAAACCCGACTGCGTAAAAAATAACTAATAGTTTTAAATAAAAACTGAAAAGAATAAGACAAGTTCAGGAGACAGGACATATTGACTGCAACAGTCGGGACCCATATTGGATGTTATGATTTTAGTCTAGATTATTTAATGGGTCCCGACTGTTGCAGTCATTTTTTACGCAGTCGGGTTTTTTTTTTTTTTTTTTTTTTCTTCACTTCTATCAGCAGTCCCCATAGACTGCCCTGATTGTTTTTTTATTATATTATTCTGTCCCACTCATGCAGATCTGCCTAGCCTTTTCCCAACTATCTTAGGGTCGGCTTCCAGTCTATCCGGATGCAGCTGAATACCAGTATTTCACATGTAGCGACTGCCTATCTGACCCCCACAACCCAGTTAGTACTGGATAATACGATACCCCTTGGTAAGACTGGTTGTCAGACTTTGGGCCACTGACTACCTGTAACGACTGTCAAAGATCTACAAATGACAGCCCGAACCATCGGCTTAACATGCTTTCCGAGGCACGGAGGAAACTCTAAGTTTTATTTATGTTAAAATTCAAAATAAAACGCAGTTTTCTATATTTATGAATGAATGAATGAATGTATCTTTATTCAAGTATATACATGACTCAAAAGCTGTTAGTAAATATTACGACTGTGTTAGTAAGCACTGATCAAACACACAACACAACAAATAATGGTGGATCACTGCCGCGACAAACCATGAGTAATAGGGTATATGCATGATTTTTTTTATCACTCTAAACAAAGCGTATTAACATCAGAAATAGCAAAGTGAAATTATTTTTTTAATATCTATAAAAAATACTAAGTTATAAGCATTTGAAACTGCTGATTAGACAGAGAGATCCGATACAGCGAATGACGTCATTCGCTGCATCGACGTATAAAATCCATACTAAATTCCGTTTATCTAGAAAGAGATAGAAACAAAAGTTTAAATGATTATAATTTTTGTGTTGTTTGGTCGATTTATGTCTTGTTTTCGCTTTTTGTCATTATTTTTATAGTTCTTTAACATTCCGTATCGAAATGAAAAAAATAAAATGTATGCATATTCCCTATTGCACAGCAGCGACCCACATAAATACAGTCCAGGCGACTGACAATCATGCTTAAGATACTGTTGGTGCTGCCCCACACCCTGCGCACCAGGGAGGCGCACCTTTTACGCATTGTTGCGTAAAAACAATCCACATGCGCATCAGCGAACATCCCCGACGCACTACAGAAGCGGGGCAGCCCCACCAGCATCCTAAAGGCGTTATTATACTGAACGCGGAGAGCACTCTTATGAGGTTTACTTTCAGATAACGACAGAAGCCCTAGAAAATGGTATTATAAACGAGAGTGCTGGCTCCCAGAAGCCGTGGTACTTTCTGGAGCAGACGTGCAAGTACTGCGTGACCATCAGTACCAACGTCAAGTGCCCTAGTAATGCGAGTCAAGAGATGAAGGATACTTGTCTGTAAGTACCTCTTCTTATAGAAGGTGTAAATCCCGATGGAATATGATTCAAAATAAGGAGCTAGATGCATCCTGTCAGTTTTCAGAGGGATGCTTACACCATTTATTAATTTTGTCGCTTAGTAGGTCCTGTCTAGAACTCTTAGAAAAAACACTACCTACTACCTTGAAATCATGTAAGCCTAGTACAGTGTTTTTCAACCTGTGGGTCGCGACCCCCTGGGGGGTCGCAAGAGGTCTCGAAAACTACCTCAATATACAAAACAATATAGCCTAGAAAGACAGATTTAATAAGAAAATTTAAATAAAGGATATAAACATTTGTATATTCATACAAATTAACAAAATAAAAACCTATTAGTACTCATCCATCTTGAGGTTTTGCTTGTTTGTCATTAACTAATTTCTTCCATCGTGGATCCGATTTTGCTACATTGAGAATTAAATCTAATTTCAAATCAAAAAAAAAAATGTGTTAAATAGCTTTATCCGAATCCTAATTAATGCGAATGCATAAAAAAAATTATGATGGTGTAACGGTACTACAAAATGGATTTAATATTTGTAAGTAATATAATAAAATAAATGAAAAACAAAAGCGAACGGTCGGGGGTCGCCATATATTTTTTCATACTAAGGGGGTCGTGTCATGATAAAGGGTTGAAAAACACTGGCCTAGTATATATACTAGGCCAGTGTATAGGGTGTAAACAACCTCTTCACGAAGCCGTCAACCAAGCATTCTGTACATCAAACTAAGTAACCCTACGCTAAAATTATTGCTGAGAAACGACTTTTTTTTGGGTGAAAAATCACGTGTTATTGTAGGACTCAATGTAACGCACTCAAAACATTGTGATAGATGGATTGAATAGTACGGGGGTCGTGGTAGTGTTGAAAGTAAAAATCTTATTTAATAAACATGCATGTATTAAAAAAAAAAAACTTTGACAGTATTTCAGAATAACTCAAAAGTTATAAACAGAATCACCCATCGCGCGACATGTCTATGTGTGCGTTTACTTGTGTGTGTGAAGGCGGGGTTGTAGGGCTAATAACAGACGGGCTGCGTTTTAATACGGGTGGTAGACACTTACCGATTTCCAAAGATATCTAGCCATTTTATTATTGATAGCTGACGTCCCGCGGTTTCACCCCCGTAGTTCCCGTTCTCGTGGGAGTACGGGAATAAAATATAGCCTATAGCACTCACGAATAATGTAGCTTTCTAACAGTGAAACAATTTTTAAAATTGGTTCATTGCTTCCGGTGCTTGTACCCCCTACATACAAACATACAAACAAATGTTACCTCTTTATAATATTAGTATAGACTAGCGGAGTTTTTGAGTTTATTCATTGCAAACATACACACACACAAAAATACAAATCGTTCCTCTTTATAATATTAGTGTAGAAGTGTAGATTCGGGTCGAGAATAATTAGCATAAATACCTTCTTGAATGGGGAGACACAGGCAAAGACAATCTAAGATGGCGCCACCATAGTTGGTCTCAACCTGACCAATGAGGTTAAGCTATTTTGAACTATAAAATGACATTTCCACATTTTCAACCAATGACGATGTTGGGAACTAGCTATGCCAGCGCCATTAGTTCCACAGTGTGTCTCCCCATTTGACCAGAAGCAAAGCGACACCTTATATACATAGTAATATTAGTAGTATTAGTTTTAAGTTATCATGCTGCCGTGTGGTATCCGGCAGAGTAGAATAGAACCAACCCATTACACTCACGGGTGTCGTATAAGGCGACTAATGTCTGAGGCAGAACACCTTGCGCCTCCGTAGACCAGAGAATGGGCAGCAGCGTTTTCTGTTAGTCTTTCATCACTGCGATCTCCAATCCGCCTGCCAAGCGTGGAGATTACGGCAAATTCCTCCCATCATGGGAGAGGCTTATGTCCAGCAGTGGACGTTATGGGCTGTTGTTGTTGTTGTTGTATCTTGCTGCGCCCTAACAGGGTCATGTACTCACTAGTTTAAGCTTAACGTGTAAAATTGGTTGTGTACATTGTGCATTAAATTAAATAAATAATATTCACCTGTAGAACAGTTGGTTACAGAGCTCGTCATACAACTGCCTCGCCAGCGCCGTCTGTCGGCGCAAACTGAACAAGAGCCTGGCGGCGCGGATATTCAACGTCCACGCATGGACTGCTATAGTGGACACGGCTGCTGTGTACCCGTTTGAGTTGCAATCTCATGCGAAGTATCGGGTATGTATTTTTTGTGCATGTATCATTCTATGACGAAACAGTATTTGTAATGTAGTGAACTTAAAAATGTAATGTATTATACGCTTGCAGGGCAGCAAACCGGCAAAGCGTTCAGTAGACGCCCTAGCAACGTCATCGTCGTTCACGGGCACAGTTCGAAGCCGACTGTTCCTGACGACGTTATCTGAGAACCCGTTGCAGTTCGACATGATACCTGACGACGAGGATGATGAGGTCAGTGCTATTATAGACCCTGTTCTTTATAGTAATAGGGTGGAAAGTTCTGCATCATCCTTCACGGGCACAGTTCGAAGCCGACTGTCCCTAACGACGTTGTCTGAGAACCCGCTGCAGTACGACATGGTACCTGACGACGAAGATGATGAAGTTAGTACCATTATAGACCCTGTTCTTCATAGTAATAGGGTGGAGAGTTCTGCATCATCCTTCACGGGCACAGTTCGATGCCGACTATCACTGACGATGTTGTCTGAGAACCCGCTGCAGTACGACATGATACCTGACGACGAAGATGATGAAGTTAGTACCATTATAGACCCTGTTCTTCATAGTAATAGGGTGGAGAGTTCTGCATCATCCTTCACGGGCACAGTTCGAAGCCGACTGTTCCTGACGACGTTGTCTGAGAACCCGCTGCAGTACGACATGATACCCGACGACGAGGATGATGAGGTTAGTACCATAATAGACCCTGTTCTTCATAGTAATAGGGTGGAAGGTTCTGCATCATCCTTCACGGGCACAGTTCGAAGCCGACTGTTCCTGACGACATTAGAGAACCCGCTGCAGTACGACATGATACCTGACGACGAGATGATAAGGTTAGTACTATTATAGACTTTATTCCTTATAGTAATAGAGTGGAAAGTTCTGCATCATCCTTCACGGGCACAGTTCGAAGCCGACTGTTTCTGACGACGTTGTCTGAGAACCCGTTGCAATTCGACATGATACCTGACGACGAGGATGATGAGGTCAGTGCCATTGTAGACCCTGTTATTTATAGTAATAGGGTGGAAAGTTCTGCATCATCCTTCACGGGCACAGTTCGAAGCCGACTGTTCCTGACAACATTATCTGAGAACCCGCTGCAGTACGACATGATACCTGACGACGAGGATTATGAGGTTAGTACTATTATAGACCCTGTTTGTTACAGTGATAGGGTGGAAAGTTCTGCATCATCCTTCACGGGCACAGTTCGAAGCCGACTGTTCCTGACGACATTATCTGAAAAACCGTTGCAGTACGACATGATACCTGACGATGACAATGATGAGGTTAGTGCCATTATAAACACTGTTTCTCATAGTAATAGGGTGGAAAGTTCTGCATCAACCTTAACGGGCACAGTTCGAAGCCGACTGTTCCTGACGACGTTGTCTGCTATTGTAGACTTTATTCGTCACAGTAATAGGGTGGAAAGATCTGCATCATCCTTCACGGGCACAGTTCGAAGCCGACTGTTCCTGACGACGTTGTCTGAACCCGCTGCAGTACGACATGATACCTGACGACGACGATGATGAGGTCAGTGCTATTATAGACCCTGTTCTTCATAGTAATAGGGTGGTGAGTTCTGCATCATCCTTCACGGGCACAGTTCGAAGCCACCTGTTCCTGACGACGTCTGAGAACCCGCTGCAGTACGACATGATACCTGATAACGAAGATGATGAAGTTAGTACTATTATAGACTTTATTCCTCATGGAAATAGGGTGGAAAGTTCTGCATTATCCTTCACGGGCACAGTTCGAAGCCGACTGTTCCTGACGACATTATCTGAGAACCCGCTGCAGTACGACATGATATCTGACGACGAGGATGATGAGGTTAGTACTATTATAGACTTTATTCCTCATAGTAATAGGGTGGAAAGTTCTGCATCATCCTTCACGGGCACAGTTCGAAGCCGACTGTTCCTGACGACGTTATCTGAGAACCTGCTGCAATACGACATGATACCTGACGACGAGGATGATGAGGTCAGTGCCATTATAGACCCTGTTTCTGATAGCAATAGGGTGGAAAGTTCTGCATCATCCTTCACGGGCACAGTTCGATGCCGACTGTTCCTGAGGACGTTGTCTGAGAACCCTGCAGTACGACATGGTACCTGACGACGAAGATGATGAAGTTAGTACCATTATAGACCCTGTTCTTCATAGTAATAGGGTGGAGAGTTCTGCATCATCCTTCACGGGCACAGTTCGATTCCGACTGTCCCTGACGACGTTGTCTGAGAACCCGCTGCGGTACAACATGATACCTGACGACGAGGATGAGGTCAGTGCCATTATAGACCCTGTTCCTCATAGGAATAGGGTGCAAAGTTCTGCTTTTGAGGTTCTTACATTCTCGGCTCCATAAGACCCTCGCCTGCGGCTCGGGCGTAAATTACGCCTCTACTCCAATAACAAAGTTTCCCCACTTGTATCAAAATGTACAGACATGTACACACATCAAGCTACTAGAATCTGTCAAATTTCTTTAATAGATTTTCAATGGGGAAGGCTGGTCAAAGCTGATTGTAGATAGGTTCTTAAACCCAATCTGACCAATGAAGTCAAACTATTTTGAAATATTAATATTGAAATATACATATGTTTTTTAGTCAGTCATCATCCCTATTTACTTCTAAATCTATTTTAATTTGTTTCACTCCTTATGCCTGCCGGCAGACTTCAATAGATATGGTATTCATTTTTATGTGATGAGTGATTGTACTATCGAGGACACTCCCGCCTGACCACCACTAAGCTCATTTTTGCTTGCACTCGCAACATAAAAACGCTCTCTAGCCCCGCCCCGTTGACTTTGTGTAGAAAAAATGAATGAAAAGATACCGAATCGGCCGAGCGCACTGACGACGCACGCCAAACGAGAGTTATTGTTATTTTGCGCGCCAAAGTTGACGCTTTCCTAATAGGCCCAAACTTTAAGGGGGCGTGGCTCCGCAAGAATTAAGCGAAAAAAAATTAAAATGGTCAGGCGGAAAAGACCCCCATAGTACATCCTGTTTTGTCCAAACTACAGGAAGAAGAAGACGACAGCACCGTAGAGTTCGAAGACAGTGTGCTCAACGGTCACGGCTGCTTGTCTACGCTCACGTGTCTACTGCAGCATGCGAGCGCACTCGAGCACACCGACTGGCGGAGCGCTGTGGTGACGGGACTGACTACGGATATCACTGTCAACGTTAAATGGTTTTTAGCACAAGTAAGTTAAGGTGGAAGCAGCGGAAAAAAAACAATTTCGTGAGCTACTGCTGACGAAATTGTTTTTTTTCCTTTTTTGCAAATTTGTCAGACACAAATCTGCATAGTCCCCATGTGAATTGAGCAATGTCTGAACTTCAAATGAGACTATGACCTCTGAGTTTGATTCGGCTGTTTCTTCTCAGAGTAGTCAGGTATGAAACTCCGGGCTCCATCTAGTCTTAAAAATGTATTTGGAAAAGTGTTTGTTAAAACCTACTTGCAAAATAAACATCATTTATCAGGTTGTATGTTGATGAAAATATGATTCGCGCAAGTAACCAACATGGCTTTACAGAGTAATAATCATTAAAATCATCAATACAACCCTCTATAAAAAGTTAGTTCATTTAACCCCATTGAATGACTATTTTATAAAAAAGTTATGCAATGGAATTAAATGAGCTAAAAGGGTTGTATTGATGATTTTAATGATTATAATTCTGTATATACATACGTGTTACAATTATCAAAGTAATTTTGAAAAAAAAAAATTTTTTGAAACAAATTAAAATTAGGACAAAAAAAATTTTTTGAAAAACAAAAAAAGGTTGTTAAACGTAAAAATAATTTCAATGAAAATTAGTTTAAATAAGATTTTATATTTTTTGAGATATGAGACTTTTAGGTCAAAATGCAGCAGTAACTTTGTTTTTCATAAACAGTTTTGCTGTTGAATGTAAATTGACATATTATATCGTTAAAAAAACCGTTCTTTGGTGCTACGCAACCCAGTGTGTAAATGATAAATGATGTTTATTTTGCATGTAGATTTTTACAAACACTTTTACACGTCATTTTTTTAAAACTAGACGGGGCCGGTGTTTCTTATCTGACTACTCTGAGAAGAAACAGCCGAAACAAACTCAGAGGCCATAGTCTCTTTTGAAGTCCGGACATAATCTTGCTCAATTCACATGAGGACTATGCAGATTAGTGTCTGAGATGGTCTTTTGAAGAAAGAACCACACAGATATGAGTGGACCTGTCCAGTCAGCAAGCATTTGTACGACTACGACACGCACTAGGCCGGTTTATTCAAAGTTCCAATGCTCTATTTGTTTCAGGCCATTTGCAATGCAGTAGAAGAACTGAAGTCTCACGCCAGCGCCCTCTGTCCTGCGCTGTTACAACTAATAGCGGACACACCTGCCACTGACCACGGAAAACCTGTTCTGAACAACCTGCATATAGATATTGTAAGTAAATACAATGTTAATCGTGAAAAAGTTCAAATCCCAAATTTTATAACTTTTTATACAGGTTGTAATAAGGTTAAGGGCCTATACTACCTCAAATGGCTTAGCATGATCCTCCGTTACGCCTAAACTGTTGCAGCATTAATTTTGAATAAATATATGGTAAAGTTAAGGATTAATGTTAGGTCTTATGTTTGGCGAAAACACGATTCCATAAAATTTTCTCGATAGAAAAAAAAACCAAAGTTACCTCCAAATCGAACAATAAACCGCTGGTATTCAAAAAGTACTTCAAATTAGATCATGAAACTTTGCATACTAACTGAACTAACTATAAAACAGGTCTTATGTTTTTTATTCCGAAAGACGAAAATTTGATTTTATAAAGAATAAAAACCACTCATTTCGCACTATTTGGCCTGCAGTGACTGACGTAACAACCACTTTGTAGTGCAAGCTGATTAGAACGTTATTCTAACAGTATTTAAAACGAAATTTGAACCACCACAATTAGAGTTGCCGCAAGCTGATGGTGTGAATTCAGTATATCATACTAAGATGAGCGGTGCAAGACATTAGGAACGTTATGCGAATCTAATAAATTTGATTTGTTTTATTTCCTCATACGCAATGTATCGTTACCGTGTCAAAGCGCACTTAGCGAACGGCAAGCGCGACGAGGAGTTCGATGAATCTGTAGCTAGGCAGAAAGACCCATAATGGACTAAAATTAAATTAGGCCAGTAGTTAGACCTCATAAAATCAGCCATCTGCCAGTAAAAGTCCGGTCAGATCCTCGGGAGATTAGCCGGAACATACAGACAGACAAAAATGGTTAAATATTATGTTTTGTTATAAATACCGTATATATATGCATATGCATATATATATGGCATATATATATTCATATGCATTCAGTAAATGGCTGTTATTATGAAATTGCAAACACACATTTGATTTTTATTTATTTGTATAGATTAAAATGTCTACCTTCCTTGGCCCTATCAAAATACCAGCGTAGTGACTTTTTTACATGTACTATCGAGGACACTCCCGCCTGACCACCACTAAGCTTATTTTTGCTTGCACTCGCAACATAGAAGCGCTCTCTAGCCCCGCTCCTTTGACTTTGTATAGAAATAATGAATAAAAAGATACCGATCGGCCGAGCGCACTGACGACGCACGCCAAAAGAGAGTTATTGTTATTTTACGCGCCAAAGTTGACGCTTTCCTAATAGGCCCAAACTTTAAGGGGGCGTGGCTCGGCGCCTCCACATGTTTTAAGCGAAAAAAAAAATGGTCAGGCGGAAAATACCCCGACTGTACAACATAATTCATTTCTTTTCTTTTTATATAATTTTGTTTTACTGTTATTTAAGTCTTTTTGCTTTGTCCTTTGAGGACTAATAAACACATTTTTTTTCTTTTCAGATATCAACAATAACAAAATGGAATATAACAGAATTATCTTTCGATCCAAATATAAATAAGACCGTAGAGTATTTAATAAATACATGTATAGTATATAAACACCAGTTTGGTATACATAAACGATTGTTAAATACATTGAACGGTTTCTTACAACTGTATGGGAAGATGGTTACCGTAAAATGGAGTGTTTTTCAAGATTATTGTGTTGGTAAGTTGACGTTATTTTACTTTATTAAACTTTTCCCTTAGTGACTGCTTCGTTCTCCCAATGGTTGCAAACACGACTTCTGAGCAAGAGGTCCTGTCAAAAGTCAAAGTAAAAGTCATTTATTTCAAAACAATATACATTATGTAGAAATTTTGTAAAATAAAACTACAAACTAACATAACAATTGCAGCCAAAAAAAAGAACAAAAATAACAAATTCAAAACGATAAATAATCTATGTACAATTTAAAATAATTAATAATACAATAAAACAAATGGTCAAATATATTGGAAAACGAAAATCAATTAAAATCCCTCCCCCCTCCTGTGTTCGATTCCTGGGTCGAGCTAAGCGATATTGGTTTTTACCTTCAGAAATTTCTCTATAATTAAATATCGCTAGAAATTACACACACCGCCATCTAGTGCCACACTAAAGCAACGAGGCTTGTGTCGTGGACACCAGATAGTTGTACATGTAGTACTACATAGATACTTTTTGTTTGTAAATACATACTTATTATACATATACATTCAGTCAAAAAAGTATCGGGAATGGATGATTTGTTTATGGTTCCAAATTCAAATTTTTGTTTTTTTGTAGTTGTTAGATTGGCACAACTGTTTTCCATTTTGGCGCGGAGTTTGAGTTGCATCTGTTATTTATATTAAATACAGTGCTGGTTTTAGTAATATCATATAATATAGTGTGTATTGCGAATTTCATAATGGACAAAAATATCGAACAAAGAGTTTGTCTTAAATTTTGCATCGCCAATGGAATTTCGTGTTCGGAGTCACTGAAAATGTTACAGAAGGCTTACGGTGAATCGACTTTATCAAAAACTCGTGCTTATGAGTGGTTCAAAGCGTTCAAAAGCGGTCGAGATGTGATGGAAGATTTGCCTCGCTCTGCTAGGCCGTCAACGTCTGCAACTGAAGTTAACATCGCAAAAGTGAAGAAAATAGTGACTGAAAATCCCCATTCAACTCTGAGAGAGATAGCCGCCGAACTTTCTGTATCTCACGAGTCGATCCGTACCATTTTAACTAATCATTTGGGTATGAAACATGTTGCTGCTCGGCTAGTCCCAAAAGATCTGAATTTTCTCCAAAAACTCAATCGCATGAAAGTCGCTGAGGACATGCTAGAACGAGTCAGTTCGGACCCAACATTCATGAAACGCATTGTTACTGGTGACGAGACGTGGGTTTACGAGTTTGACATGCAAACTAGTCAACAAGCTTCGGAGTGGCGCCTTCCAACTGAACCGAAACCGAAAAAACCACGCCAAAGTCGATCAAAAGTCATAGTCATGTTGACTGTTTTCTTTGACTATCGCGGTGTTGTGCACTCTGAATTCTTACCGGAAGGTCTAACGGTAAATAAAGAATATTATTTGAGCGTTATGCGGCGTTTAAGAGAGCAAATTCGACGAAAAAGTCCAGATTTGTGGAAAGCAAATTCTTGGATTTTGCACCACGACAATGCGCCTTCGCACAAGGCTATCATTGTGAACGAATTTTTGACCAAACACTCAACAAATACCATCCAGCAACCACCATATTCACCAGATATGGCTCCTGCTGACTTTTTTCTTTTTCCTAAACTCAAATTACCACTTCGTGGCACCCGTTTTCAATCGATAGAAGACATAAAGGAGAATTCGCGGCGAGAACTGAACTCAATTCCGGAAGCAGCGTTTAAAAAATGTTTTGATGAATGGATTATTCGTTGGCGCAAGTGTATCGTTTCTAAAGGAGCATACTTTGAAGGTGATAAAATAAATAATAAATGAATAACAGACATTTTGTGTATTATTGATCTTTTCCCGGTACTTTCTTGACAGAGTAGTAAACATCCATGACTCGGAACCAAATGCCCAATCGCTCATCACACAAACGTTTGCTCCTACCGGGATTCGAACCCAGGACCCTAAGAACGTAAGGTAGCCTTACTACCGCTGCGCCATTTGGGTCGTCTAGCAGTCTTTTTAATCGCAGCAGCGGAGCTTGGATTTGCGCCCGATTGATGGCAATAGGCTCGCTCCCTATTACATGAGACTTAAATATAACTGGTGTAATGTGGGTGTACTATTTAGATTTTAAAGTCAAATTATTTTATTGATGTGAAACATCTATAGGCGTGGGTAAACAAATAAAAAGTGTCGCGACGGTTTTGCCGATTGTTGGCCGGCCCGAACAATCCCGAACATTACCGACCTGTTGGAGCAGCATAAGATCTACATATTCACCACAATTTTCAACAAGTCAACTGGTCTCGGGGCACAGCGCGCTGGGTTACAATCACGTGACTCGAGTTCGAATCCAGCCTAAGGATTTTCTTTTTGTGAATTGAGTCATTTTATTTTATGTGTGTTTTTTATATTGACTTTTTTATGCATATCATCATCATCAGCCTATTAATGTTCCCACTGCTGGGACACAGGCCTCCTCTCTTCTATGAGAGGAAATGGGCTATAATCCACCACGCGGGCCCAGTGCGGGTTGGTAGATGTCACATGTCTTCGATTTTTTTGGTTCTAGGACATGCCGGTTTCCTCACGATGTTTTCCTTCACCGTTTTGATTGCTGTTGTGATGAAATAAATTACACAAAGTAATGCGCCTGTCTGGGCTCGAACCCACGACTTACTGTTCGTTAGTCGGGGCCGCCACCACTGGGCCACCGCTGCTCTGGTGCATATTACTTGTTGTCTTAAAATGTTATATAAACAGGAATTTTATTGCAATCTCGCTACGCAAGCAAGGAGTTTACATCAGATCTAAATAAAAAATAATCTTAAAATGTTATGACAGGAATTTTATTGCAATCTCGCTACGTATTACTTTTACACCGTCATAGCTGTATGTATACGTATTTGCCCTTAATTTCTCTGAACGAAACTTTTATATTATCTGTGGTGTGGGTTAAAAGCCTGCCATCGGATTAGAAAAAAAAAACAATTTCGTAATATTAGTTGTGCTGACTTGTGTTATAGCTGTATTTCATAATTTTTCAAATTTTTGTTAGAAGTAAAATATCAATTAGTTAGAAGTAAAAAAGCAATTTCTAATAAGGAAGAAAATATTACTAATAGTTTGTCTCAAACAATAAGACTCCCCAAAAAAAGGTTTGCCTTGATTTTACTAATTGTACATTTGTACATTGACTATAAATTTTAATAGATAAGTTTTTCTGCTATATAATTTTATTTATTTACTCGCAAATGTGCTGAAAAACATTGTATGTATCACGGGCTGTACGGGAATTACGAACCTCTACTCAAAAAGCCCTCAGTCTTCGACTTCGGGCTTCTACTAGAGCCTCGATCGTAATTCCTTACTTACCGCCCTTAATACACAATGTACTATTACACCAGGATAGGTACTAACTCATCTGCCTAGCCTTTTCCCAACTATGTTGGGGTCGGCTTCCAGTTTTACCGGATGCAGCTGAATACCAGTATTTTACATGGAGCGACTGCGTATCTGACCTCCACAACCCAGTTAGTACCGGGTAATACGATACTCCTTGGTAAGACTGGTTGTCAGACTTTTTGGGCCTCTGACTACCTAACGACTGTCAAAGATCTACAAATGATAGCCGGGACCAACGGCTTAACGTGCTTTCCGAGGCACGGAGGAAACTCGGTATGTAATGGGTGGTCACCCATCCACAGACCAACCTAGGCAAGCACGGCTTAACCTAACGATCGACCCGAGTGGCTGTTATTATTTAGCCACGAGCTCCTCTGCCCCACTGTTAGGATAGGTACTAACTACACTATAATAAAGATCTTTCTTCCTATAACTACAATTTTCTCATTGCAGATCTCCCAAAAGACATAATCCCTCTACTCCCAATCTTCGAACGCTTATTAAAAAATGGCGTCACACTACCTGAACTTTTGTCCTCCATATTTGCCAACCCCGATGCCAAACACTGGACTGGCAACTCCAAACTGGCAGAAGTAACCGGCCTGGCATTCTCTCTGGCAGATCCTGGCACTAGGAAAAGGTTTCTGGCAAAATTCTGGCAGATTTTAAACGCTGTCAGGAGTATGAATGTCAATAGTTATGTGAAAATGGTTTTTTATGCCTTGAAGAGTTGTAAAGAATGCTGTGATTTTAATCAATTGAAGTAAGTATCTTTTGAACATTAATTCGAAAATCAAACTCAGTGGTGTCGATTCTGTTGTGCACAAACTAAACTTAATTTAGGCTATTGCTGTCTTTTACTAAAAGGTAGTGCGAGAAAAAGACGGCTATCGCTATGAACTAAGTTAGAGATGTCAAACTAGTTTATGCCTTGCGCTTCACCGTGTTTTTAGTCGACATGTTTTTACGTGCACCCTTCATTTGTATGGAAATATTAGTTCCAACTAATTATGACAGCTCAAAATTACGTCCGTCTCTTTCTCGTTTTATTAGAGAGAAAACGATACCAATAGCCTAAATTAAGTTTAGTTTGTGCACACAACAGAATCGACACCAATGTCATATTAATTGAGCTCCTTGATTTATAAGTCGAGCTACACGATAACTGACAAATGCTTACACTGACTGGACAGGTTCACTCAAATCTGTGTGGTTCTTTCTTCAAAAGACCATCTCGGACACTAATCTGCATAGTCCTCATGTGAATTGAGAAAGATTATGTCTGGACTTCACAAGAGACTGTGACCTCTGAGTTTGTTTCGGCTGTTTCTGCTCAGAGTAGTCAGGTCCGAAACACCGGCCCCATCTAGTTTAAAAAAATACCATGTTAAAGTGTTTATAAAAACCTATTTGCAAAATAAACATCATTTATAATGACAAAGTTCAAATTCTATTGCAACTAGCTCGCTTCTTTACAAAATGGTACTTAATAAAACCATGTGTGTTCGATACTATCTTTCCATACCCAATCAACAAGTAAAAGTAAGTGATGTTTTATTAAAATAAAGAATTAACTTTCAGAATAATAACAGATCTAGCACCAAAAGTTGAAAAATCAAAATGCCTCACAATAATTTCAACATATCTTGAGAACTCGACAGAATTCGATGAGTATTACTCAGACATGTTTCAAATTATAACTCTGAGCGAGTTATTTGACAGTGAACTTAGAGTCGAGGCTATGAAGATAGCCCGGAATAGCCTGAAACTTATGGACGCGGCTATGAGGAGTGATGTTTTAATGGGTGTTGAGCAGAATTGTAGGAGTTCGTCTGTACAAGTTAGGAAAGAGGCGTTTGGTGTATTTTTGATTGCTTTTCAAGGTATGTAAAAATAATTATTTACATTTTTTATTTTTTTATTTATATTGTTTTTATTATAGGAATATTTAAAGATGTAAATTATATGTAACGAAATGAATAAAGGAAACAAAATTATTTACTTGCTTATACCCGCGGTTATGGCAAACAATATCTAATTAGTCCGTCAGATAGATTCTTTTTTCACATAAACAAAAAATGAAGACGATACAGTGAGTCGAAACATCGTGTGACGTCACATTTGAGTATATTTTTTACTCAAATGTGACGTCACAAGCCCCCACTCATGATCTTTGATACGTTTTGTCTTCGTCAATTTTTAATTTCATAAAACATTAAACACGTATCCAATATTTTTCGATAATCTAACTGACGGCCAAAAAGAATCATATTTTTTTAGTCAGTCATCATCCCTAAAGTATCCTATGTGTTAATCTAGGTTATAAACTATCTGTGTGCTAAATTTCATCTAAATCCGTTCAGTAGTTTTTGCGTAAAAGAGTAACAAACATCTATCCATCCATCTTCAAAAACTTTCACATTAATAATAGTAGGAAGATCTTGTCTTGACGCGCTTCTACTGGTCAGATTTGGTTTTCTTCATAGACAATGAAACGGTCGTAACGTGAAACTGAGTTGATCAGGAACTGAGTTGTTGAGGTTGTCTTTAGAAGATCGCTTTTAGCCATTAGACCGCCCATTGTGTCACCCCTTGTGAATGTTTTACTTTTTGTATCTGTAATTTTTATGGTGTACATAATAAAGAGTATTCTATTCTATCAGCATCAAGACAAGTTTTTGGTCAATTTATACAAAGTGTAAACAATATTTCAGATCCTGGGTTAGATTCCCAGGTCGGGCAAAGTACTGGGTTATTCCAACAGGACCTTCTCAGTAACAGCCTGGAATAGGCATTTGTACATTATTGACGGCAATAGGGTTGCCCAAAGGAGTTAAACATAATAGGCTTGTCAACTGAGAAAATCTAATTAGTCCATCAGTTAGATTATCAAAAAATATTTGACACGTATTTTTTCGTTTGTTACGATAACCAAAATTGACGAAGATACGACGCTTTTAAAATTCTCAATACGTCACGCCGTGGTATAATTTTTAGTGCGTTCTGACGTCACGAACTCCCGAGTTTTGATGCGTTTTATCTTTGTCAATATTCATTGATTTACAAAAACAAAAAATACGTGTCCATTATTTTTCAATACTCTAACTGACGGACTAAATAGATTTGCAATTTATTGATGGTGGAAACTAGCCTATTGGCGAAATGTAGGTGTGGGTGTGGGCTACAACTCTACCTGACCCTTAGGATTACAGGCGTGGTGTTATATCAATGTAACCTAACAATTTCAGCTCTATTCAAACGCGAGAACCATAATCCTTTTAAAAGGAAAGCGGTGGACAGCAGTCCTATATTAAACACCATTGATTCACAAAGTCAGTATGAGAAGTTAGTTGTGAAGAAAATATTCGATGGGATATTTGATATGGATGAAGGGGTCTCTAAAATGATGTCTGATGGTGTTGAGGAGTGTCTTTCTAAGGATATTAATATGAGGTAAGCAAGCGTAAGGTGGGACGCGGTTGCGGGACTGTTCGAAAGAGATACCGTGGCCCGGAACACAAAGGGCGATAAAGGAACATGGATGGGTTTTAGTCAGTACAACTTTGACACTCCCTCCTGCTCCGCCCAGAGCGGGAGGAGTCATTTGATGATTTCCCATCCAAAAATAAACAAAAAAAAGGTGGGACGCCCTCAGGCTAGGTGGAGCATCGATCTCCGCGATTGGGGACTCTATGCGTGCACCGAGTGACCTCAGAGATGACTTGCAGCACAGTGGTCACATGAAAAAAACAATGGATGTTGAAATACTTTAACGAACGACGCGTGAAATCAGTTGTTCAATTTCTACCTAGCTACAGATTACATCGAACTCGTCGTCGCGCTTGCCGCTCGCCACGTGCGTTTTGCAACGGTAACGATACATTGCGTATGAGAAAATAAAGCAAATCAAATTTATTGGATTCCCATAACGTTCCTGAAATAAATTTCTTGTACCGTTCATCTTAGTATGATATACTGAATTCACTCCATCAGGAGGGCTGTCTTTTAAGGCTGCTTTACGCCGGGGCAACACTGTGCGGCATTGCTGCATGCTGCATATTGTGACGTGTGCCATCTTGTGGTATGCTACAAATAAGCATCATTATGCGGCAATTACGGTATGCGGCAGCCTAGGCAGCATTGTGCCTAGATAATTTTCAAAGTATCGTTCTGTAAAATTTTATTGGAGTGTTTTGATCTACCAACTTGATTGATCGAGGGGACAAGACACCGTAGAATATGGCTGATGAAGTAATTTTAGCAGCATCACGCAAAGTGATGCGATGTTGACATTTTAAATTATTGTAGCATTCGGGCTTGTGGCATGCCACAATGCCGCAGTGTTGCCCCGGCGTGAAGCAGTCTTTAAAAGCGTGATGTATTTTTCACAGGTTCGCCGAACTATTCTACATAATAGTCTATCAATGTAGTTTAGCCACAAAGAACAACTTCGAGTTGTCTAACTGCGGTTCAAAGTTATTGGAGTTACTGTTCAGTGATTTGAGAAGTCAGGACGCATTCCAAGTTATTTTGTTAAGAGATGAAGGTTTGCCGCTAAGGTTAGTAGTTTTTTATCACAGTTAAATCTTAAAGCATAAATAGGGAATTACATTTTTTTTTTCGATACGTAATGTTAAAGTACTATAAAAATGATGTCAAAAAAACAAGACTTAAATCGGCCAAACAACACACAAGTTAAAACCATTTAAACTTTTGTTTCTATCTTCCTTCTAGATAAACGGAATTTAGTATGGATTTTCTACGTCGATACAGCGAATGACGTCATTCGCTGTATCGGATCTCTCAGTCTAATCAGCAGTTTCAAATGCTTATAACTTAGTATTTTTTATAGATTTTTATTTTTTTATTAGCCTATTCTGTCCCACTGCTGGGCAAAGGCCTCCCCCATTTCTTTCCAACTCTCCCGGTGTTTTGCCTTCTCCGGCCAATCAGTCAGGAACGAGTCCAAATCGTCACGCCAGCGTTTCTTGGGCCTGCCTCGGTGACGACGACCATCTTCAGGCACCCACTGTGTGACAATTCTGGCCCATCTGTCCTGACCCATTCTGGAAATGTGACCCGCCCAGTCCCATTTTAACCTCGCAGACTTATCACCAACATCAGCGATGCCTGTCTTGGAGCGTATTATGGTGTTGCGTATTCGATCGGTGATTTTGATATTTAAAATGCTTCGCTCCATCGCTCTTTGGCAAACCTTGAGTTTGGACTTCTGAGCCTCCGTCAAAGACCAAGTCTGGGCGCCGTAGGTAAGGATAGGCAGGATACACATGTCGATGAGCTTACGCTTGAGTGAGATAGGAAGGTCGCCCTTCATAAGCGCCTTCATGGACCAGTAGCTTCTCCAGGCATTTTCGACGCGACGGTCGATCTCCTTGTCCTGTCTGTTGCTGAAGGAAACTAGCTGGCCCAGGTAGATGTATTCGTCAACATAGTGTATTTCCTGCCCATGGACTTTAGTCTTTGACTGGTTCATCGTCAGTCCAACCTCAAGGCTTGCAGTGCTCAGGTCTTGGAGCATTTGTTGCAGTTGAGCTGCTTCAGACGCAAAAAGCACAATATCGTTTGCAAAACGAAGGTTTGATAGCATTTTATCACCGATCGGAATGCCTTGCGTTGTCCATGTGTTGGCAAGGTTTTTGAATACCTCTTCGAGGGTGCTGGTGAATAGTTTAGGAGAGAGCGGGTCACGCTGTTTTACTCCTTTGGCAATTTTTAAAAGTTGAGCCTACAGAATCTAATTTAACGTTAGCCGTGCTATTGTTGTAAATATTTTTTAATAGTTCTATATAAGTTTCCTCTATACCTTGGCTTCGTAGAGCTGAGAATATGGCGCTATGTTTTATACTATCAAAAGCCTTTGTGTAGTCCAAGAAAGCCAGGTATAGAGGTTTATGAAATTCTGAATATTTTTCTAATAACTGATTTAAAGTGTGAAGGTGGTCTGTAGTAGAAAAACTTGGACGGAACCCGGCCTGTTCCGGTGGTTGGTGTGAGTTTAATTTGGCATCTATGCGATTGTGGATGACCTTGATAAACGCCTTATAAATATGAGAGACTAAACTAATGGGCCTTAGTTGTTAATATTGCACTTATCGCCTTTCTTATGAAGAAGAACAATGTTTGAGTGGCACATTTGGGATGGGAGTTCACCTACCTGTAAGATTGTATTAAATAGGTTTGTTAGGTGAGGGAGCAGTGTGGCAGATCCTAAAGATCCTAAGATTATAGATATTAAAAAAAAAAAACTTTGCTATTTCTTATGTTAATGCGCTTTGTTTAGAGTGATAAAAGAATGATGCATATACCCTATTACTGACGTTGCTCAAAAAGCCGCTAAGTTGAAGTGGGACAACAACAACAGCCCATAACATCCACTGCTGGACATAAGCCTCTCCCATGATGGGAGGAATTTGCCGTATTCTCCACGCTTGGCAGGCGGATTGGAGATCGCAGTGATGAAAGACTAACAGAAAACGCTGCTGCCCATTCTCTGGTCTACGGAGGCGCAAGGTGTTCTGCCTCAGACATTAGTCGCCTTATACGACACCCGTGACTGTAATGGGTTGGTTATATTCTATTATGCCGGATACCACACGGCTACTCTGCCGGAGTGGAAGCAAGGTGGAAGTGGCTATTTTGGTCCACAGCTCATTGGGCATGCGGCAGACATGGCCAGCCCAGCCCCGCTTCAGCTTAGCGGCTGAAACACAAGTTTAAGAGTAAACGAGTCAGCGGCACGAACTAGTTGGTGGGCGGGGTTAAAATGCATGCTATTTCATCCGACATCACGAGCGAAAGGGATAGACGCTGTGAAGAGCAGTAAGAAGCTACTGCGCGTTCACATACACACTCCTAACGCTGAGTGATGCATACATATGCGCGATTTCATTGAATAGTGAACGACAGCGGCGGCGCGGCGGTGCCGCGCCGCCCGGCGGATTCATATTTGAAGGACAACATAAACTCAAACAAATAGGTGTAATGTAGGTAGATATTGTTATTACAATGAACAAATAATTTCATTGATTTGACTTTTTTTTTCTATGCTTACCTACCTTTGTTTTTGTAAGTTGTGCAACTTTAGGTGTAGTATGTACTATTAATATTATATTTATGTATATACCTATACTATTTTGTTACTATTTATGATAAATAGGTATTTGCTTTGGGAGCAGTGGTGGCCCAGCGGTGGCGGCCCCGACTTATGAACAGTAAGTCGTGGGTTCGAACCCAGACAGGCGTATTACTTTGTGTAATTTATTTCATCACCACTGCTCTCAAAACGGTGAAGGAAAACATCGTGAGGAAACCGGCATGTCCTAGAACCAAAAAATTCGAAGACATGTGACATCTACCAATTCGCACTGGGCCCGCGTGGTGGATTATAGCCCATTCCCTCTCATAGAGAAGAGGCCTGTGTCCCAGCAGTGGGAAAATTTAATAGGCTGATGATGATGATGACTATTTTATGATAAATAGGTATTTACTTACCCTAGCTAGTTAACACACAGGCGACTCCTCATTAGTACAGCCAGAATCAGGATAATTGCTTTTTCGACAGCGTGCAGCGTGACTTTGATGTGACTGTGAGTCTGTGAGGCTTGTTGTTAGTTCATCAAATAAAAAATATGTTGCTTTGTAAAATGTTTATTGGCTGTTTATCTATATACATATAATAAAACAGTAACGAAATAAAAACTGTACATTGAGAATTTTCGAGAAAAAATAAGTGGCTTTTGTTAGAAAAACGTAACTGATGACAAAAAGTGACTTTAGAATTTTGTCTGTTTGTCTGTGTGTATGCTACGGCTTCACGCCAAAACTACTGGATAGCTTAGCTAAACTACTACTAGCTGGCTTTAGGCTACATATTATCACGCCGTATGTTATGGGAGGTAAGCAAAATTTATTTTAAAAGGTTTTTGTTCGTAATTGAATGCACAAAATGACATGTTCTAATTCTAAGCTATATTATGTGACGCAGACGAAGTTGCGCGGGTCAGCTAGTTTACAATAGTGGTCTGTAATATTGTCTTATACAGTTATCAACAATAGGCATTGTGCCGCTCCTGACCGACAGTAGGTAAATACGACGCACGTAGTAAACTAGCGTAATGGATGTTGTAAAAATATGGAGCCAGTGTTTATTTTGTGGGTCAAGTTAAGATTTTTAAATATACCTAGGTACTCAGTAAAAAAATGTGGAGGTGGAGCTCGTGGCTAAATAATAACAGCCGCTCGGGTCGATCGTTAGGTGAAGCCGTGCTTGCCTAGGTTGGTCTGTGGATGGGTGACCACCCATTACATACCGAGTTTCCTCCGTGCCTCGGAAAGTACGTTAAGCCGTTGGTCCCGGCTGTCATTTGTAGTTCTTTGACAGTCGTTAGGTAGTCAGAGGCCCAAAAAGTCTGACAACCAGTCTTACCAAGGGGTATCGTATTACCCGGTACTAACTGGGTTGTGGAGGTCAGATAGGCAGTCGCTCCATGTAAAATACTGGTATTCAGCTGCATCCGGTAAAACTGGAAGCCGACCCCAACATAGTTGGGAAAAGGCTAGGCAGATGATGACTCAGTAAAAAAATATTTCGTTGCTATGGCTTCGTTATAGCCGTTGGATGATTCTCTGAAAATATTTAATTTATGAATAGGTAGACCTTCTATCCGGACAAAAAGTAAACTTACAGTAGGTAGGTAACATTTTTATCTTTGAAAATGTATTTAAAAATATGACGTAGGTAGGTACCTACCTTATTTGCAGTAAGTATTAATCCTTATCCAAATAAGTATGTTCATTATCTTGACAATTGAATTTAGATTAAAATTGTCTTTTACAGCTTAACATTTGAATGAATAGTTTAGAAGTTATCACAGAATTAAAAAAAAAGAAAAACATAAAAAAGTGAAAATAACTTTAGCTTCAGAAGCCGGTGAAAAAAACACCAAATCAATCAGTGTTTTTTTTATGTTTGTGTTTTTTTAAGTCGGTTTATTTTTTTGCAAAAAGCTGTTTATTTCTTTTTCTATTTTTAGTCGTTCCCGAACAAGTCGCCTTAAATTTATTATACATTATTAACGATACATCATCATCATCATCATCATCCTATAATGTTCCCACTGCTGGGACACGGCCTCCTCTCAATGAGAGGAATGGGCTATAATCCACCACGCGGGCCCAGTGCGGATTGGTAGATGTCACATGTCTTTGAATGTTTTGGTTCTAGGACATGCCGGTTTCCTCACGATGTTTTCCTTCACCGTTTTGGGAGCAGTGGTGATGAAATAAATTACACAAAGTAATGCGCTTGTCTGGGTTCGAATCCACGACTTACTGTTCGTAAGTCGAGGCCGCCACCACTGGGCCACCGCTGCTCTTATCATTAACAATACATGTCATGGTAATAGGCTTATCCCCAATAAATGAAACTTAACATTTATTTATTTAATTACAACGGTTGTATTTAAACCAATTACTGTAACTAAAACTAGAACTAAAAGAGTGAGAGAAAACATAAAATTAAAATATACAAAATAAAGTAAAGGTTTACACATTCATAAATTCCTCTCACAATACTTCTGACATGCCAACAAAATCTCTGTCCATCCATCCGCAAACATAGGTACCTACCTAACTTTCGAAATCTGGGTGTATTGTACACATCTGCGTACCCCCTCAAAGCATACAGGCTTGATGTTACGTCATAAACAATAAACATCCAAGCTATTGCAACAATGACTACAGATTTCCGTCTATTTTTGAAGAGTTCCATTGTATATTTCCGAAGATCTGCATCAGATCTTGACCAAATTAAATGGGACAAAAAAAAAATAAAGAAAGAATTTTGAGAATCGGTCCACAAATGGGGAGAAATCGAACATACGAATCAAAAAAAAAAAAAAAACAAATTCAAACGCCGCCCGTAAATCACTATCAAATCGAATCCAAAGTTCAATGCCAGGGCCAGTAAAATTTGACACAAATTCAAAATAATAAACACAAACTATCAATAAAGAAATATCGGAATTCAAAATTCAATCCAGAGTTCAATGTTAAAAAAATAACGAGCTTTAAATAGGTAGTATTACTCGTACAATAGCATGCGCCCGGGCGGCAGCTAACCAAATGAGCATGTGTGCACCCACACACACTGCGCACACAGACGCGCTGCGCGCAGCCCCTCTTCCCCACTGACCGGGGTGGTAACTTGTAGCGAAATGCAATATGATTTACAACAAAAACGGCTGCGCGATATTTTTTATGCAGACCTTTGGGAGTACGGATATCATGAAAAATCTATTGGATGTATCTGTTCAAAATAAAATTATTTCAATATTTGAATAAATTATCTACTCTTGTATGGTTTCAGTTTTTCCATTTTCATACTACTTAAGTCATTTATTTACGCCCAAAGATGAGTTAAAATTAGTGTTGAAATATGAAAGTTTCGACGCTCATAACTTCCAAACCAATTTTTTTTTTCCAATTCTGCTTCCATACAGGGCTAGATAATGACAAGACCAGTTGATACAATTTTTAATTTTGAACCTACACCGTCAAACAGACGAGTAATCACCAGACTACGTTTGTATGGAAGAATGACTGACTTGTTTGACCTTAAGGCGCCTCCCCGAGCAAACGACCTTGAGCGAGCAGTTTTTTGGAGCTTACTCCTCTTTATCCAAAAGAAATACCAGTTAATAAAAAATACATTAAATTACTACATATTCTTGACTCCAAAATGTTAGTTTTTTTTAAGTAGCTTAATCTATACTAATATTATAAAGAGGTAAACTAATATTATAAAGAGGTAACATTAGTTTGTAACTTTGTATGTACGATTTTAAAAATTCTTTCACCATTAGAAAGCTACATTCACCCTGAGTAACATAAGCTATATTTTATCCCCGTACTCTCACGGGAACGGGAACTACGCGGGTGAAACCGCGTGACGTCCGCTAGTGTTTAATAAATCCCCTTACAACGAAACCACAGAAATGAGAAATAATGATTTATAACATGCTACTCCTCGTAAAGTAAGAAGAAGAAGTTTTAGACTGATTTTATAGTTACTTATTGTTTTATAGTTACTTATTGTTTTATAGTTACTTATTATTTTATAGTTACTTATTATTTTATAGTTACTTATTATTTTATAGTTACTTATTATTTTATAGTTACTTATTATTTTATAGTAATTTATTATTTTGCAGCGTTCTAAGAGCATACGACGGCATTTCAGTGAGAACTAAAACAATGCCAAGAACGGTTCTGAGATCAGGCGTGACATACAGACAGAGGGTTAATAAAGGTGAGTATCATATGCCTAGCCTTTTCCCAACTATGTTTAGGTCGGCTTCCAGTATGACCGGATGCAGCTGAATACCAGTATTTTACATGGAGCGACTGCCTATCTGAGGTCAGATAAAGGATGTAAAACATCTCTTAACGAAGCCGTAAGGCACTTGTTCTCCTCGTCATTGCGATCATTTTTTTGTTCTACACCATACCTGGGAACCTTCTAGTTACGGAGATATTACTTTTTGCCAATTTTTTTTTCTTAATACAAGCTCTTAGTGTAAGATTTTACTACGTACTATTCAATCCATCCATCAGCACAATGTTTTGAGTGCGTTACATTAAGTTCTACCACAAAACATGATTTTTCACCCCAAAAAAAAAGTCGTTTCCCAGCAATTTTGTGTAAAGTTACTTAGTTTGATGTACAGAATGCTTGGTTGACGGCTTCGTGATAAGGACCCTGTATAATACGATGGATAATACGATACACCTTTGCTAGGACTGCTTGTCAGACTTTTTGGGTCACTAACTACCTGCGGCGTATCTATACTAATATTATAAAGAGGTAACATTTGTTTGTAAGTTTGTATGTAGGGGGTAATCTCCGGAAGTAATGAACCGATTTCAAAAATTCTTTCACCATTAGAAAGCTACATTCACTCTGAGTGACGTAGGCTATATTTTATCCCCGTACTCCCACGGGAACGGGAACTACGCGGGTGAAACCGCGTGACGTCCGCTAGTATTTAAATATTTATCCAATATTAAAGAAAATAACTGTCGAAATGTTGGTGTACTATTAGGGACACCTCTGCCTAACCCAACGGGGATGCAGGCGTGAAGTTATGTTATGTATAGAAAATAGTTCAATCATTTTTGTTCTTTCAGCTCCCGCAAGACGAGAAATTGATGTACAGAAACCTATAACAGACATATTGGATGTTTTTCTACAGCTCTCTAAGGTAACTTTTTTTTAATTCGTCTGTTGAAATACTCTCACGAACGACGTGTGAAATCAGTTCACCACCTGCCTAGCTACAGAGTACATCGAACTCGTCGTCGCACTTGCCGTTCGCTACAATGTTTTGCCACGGTAACGATACATTGCGTATGAGGAAATAAAACAAATCAAATTTATTAGATTCCCATAACGTTCATGATATAATTTCTTGTACCGGTCATCTTAGTATGATATACTGAATTCATTCCATCAGCCTGCGGAGGGCTGTCACTTACACCCTGTTTAGATTTAATAAAAAACCATGCAATAGGGTAGATGACAAAAAAAAACTAATTAGTCCGTCAGATAGATTTCCAAAAAATATTGGACGCATATTTTTTCTTTTTTCACGTGAACAAAAATTGAAGACGATACAGTGTGTCGAAAACTCGTGTACGTCACACGAGTTTTCGATGCACTGTATCGTCTTCATTTTTTGACGTGTGACGTCACATTGAGTATTTTTTTTACTCAAATGTGACGTCCCAGCCCCCACTAATGATCTTTGACACGTTTTATCTTCGTCAATTTTTATTAATTTGATAAAACAAAAAACACGTACCTATCCAATATTTTTCGATAATCTAACTGACGGACTAAATAGAATCATATTTTTTGTAGTCAGTCATCATTCCCTACTGTGTATCGATAATACTTCTTAATATGTTTTCCTTCACCGTTTTGAGAGCAGGGGTGATGAAATAAATTACACAAAGTAATGCGGCTGTCTGGGTTCGAACCCACAACTTACTGTTCGTAAGTCGAGGCCGCCACCACTGGACCACCGCCACCGCTGCTTGGTATACTTTTTTATCACTTTCCAAAAAAAGGGTATAATAGGTGAACGGAGTAGAAGCAAACGGCATCTTTTTTTTTTTTTGCGAAAAGAAGAATTCTAAATTAAAATCATACGATTGATTTGAAATTCGTTTTTTTTTTTCATGTTTTTTCAAAATTTTTCTTTCTTTGAAAAGCTGAATATGAAAAGTTTACTTGAAATTTGTTGCATTTTTTATGATAGATCAATTTTTTTCTAAGCTGCGGTAAAAAAGAAAAAAAATCTAGGTTAAATAAGCTTCTACTCCGTTCACCTAATATACCCATTTTTTTTGGAAAGTGATAAAAAAAGTCATCCGGTATTATCAAAGTTCTTTTTCCCTTTTAAGTAATTTCTATGTTTTTTCAGACGAATTCACAAGTATGTCAAGAACTCTGCGTTCAAATGATGAAGTGTCTCCAAGGAACGGGTCGTAGGTTCGACCTTGACTCGGTCATAGCTAAACAGTTGTATCACATCATCAAGGGGGACCCTTTCTGCCTTACCCCCTTAATTCTAGACGCTTGCAGGATCTTTGTCAAGGATATAAGCAGTATTGCAGGGTAGGTGGTTTTAGTAAAGTAATCATCTATAATGGTCGATTCTATTGCGCATAAACTAAACTTAATTAATTAAAGCTATTGCTATCTTTTACTAAAAGGCAGTGCGAGAAAAGGACGGCTATAGCTGTGAACTAAGTTAAAGATGTCGAAACTAGTTTATGCCTTGCGCCTCACCGTGTTTTAAGTCGACATGTTTTTACGTGCACCCTTCATTTGTATGGAAATATTAGTTCCAACTAAATTTGACAGCTCTAAATTACGTCCGTCTCTATCTCGTTTTATTAGAGAGAAAAAGATAGCAATAGCCTTAATTAAGTTTAGTTTGTGCACAACAGAATCGACACCAATGTATTAATCTACACTAATATCATAAAGAGGAAAGATTTATATTTTTGTGTGTATGTTTGTAATGAATAAACTCAAAAACTACTGCGCCGATTTTAAAAATTCTATCGCCATTAGAAAGCTACATTCACCCTAAGTAACATAGGCTATATTTTATCCCCGTACTCCCACGGGAACGGGAACTAAGCGGGTGAAACCGCGTGACGTCCGCTAGAATTATTATAAATTCGAAAGTAAATATTCTCGGTATAACCCGAAGCCCAGCCATCAAGCACAATTAGGACCTGCGCAGACGACAGACTATCCGTGACGCACTTTTTAGTCTGTGAAAATAGAACCTTAGCAATTATATGCAGTAACACATACGACGCGCAAAAAGTCCGACGGCCAAAAATTCCGTGTCATTCTGGCAGATCACGCCGCGCCGCGACGCACAAGAGTGCGCAAAAAAATAGAACGTTTGCTCCAACACGTGCTAACGCAGACGGCGCACACTTTTTGTATGCAATCTGCTCTCGAATAGAATGATCGAAGATTTGCGTCGTGTGCGTTGAGTCTGCGTAAAATCCGCGACGGACTTTTTGTATGTCATGCAGACATTTTGTGCTCCACAGACTCATCCGCACAAAAAGTCTGTCGTCTTTGCAGACCCTTACTCACACATTCACATCTTCACATACAGACACGCACACACACCACAAATGAGCATCATCTGCCTAGCCTTTTCCCAACTTTGTTAGGGTCGGCTTCCAGACTAACCGGATGCAGCTGAATACCAGTATTTTACATGGAGCGACTGCCTATCTGACCTCCACAACCCAGTTAGTACCGGGTAATACGATACTTTACCAACTTTATACTAGCTGATGCCCGCGGCTTCGCCCGCTTGACAAATAATATATTAAAACCTTCCTCGAGAACCACTCTATCTATTGGTGAAAATGCATAAAAATTGGTGCAGTAGTTTTTGAGTTTATCGCGAACAGACAGACGTGGCGGAGGACTTTGTTTTATAATATGTAGTGATACAAAGTAGACCCCCGTGCTATTCTATGTATTTAATGCATTTATCAGTACAATGTTGAAGTGCGTTACATTGTGTTTTATAATATGTAGTGATACAAAGTAGACCCCCGTACTATTCTATTTAACGCATTCATCAGTACAATGTCGAAGTGCGTTACATTGTGTTTTATAATATGTAGTGATACAAAGTAGACCCCCGTACTATACTATTTAATGCATTCATCAGTACAATGTTGAAGTGCGTTACATTGTGTTTTATAATATGTAGTGATACAAAGTAGACCCCCGTACTATTCTATTTAATGCATTCATCAGTACAATGTTGAAGTGCGTTACATTGTGTTTTATAATATGTAGTGATACAAAGTAGACCCCCGTACTATACTATTTAATGCATTCATCAGTACAATGTTGAAGTGCGTTACATTGTGTTTTTATAATATGTAATGATACAAAGTAGACCCCCGTACTATTCTATTTAATGCATTCATCAGTACAATGTTGAAGTGCGTTACATTGTTTTTTATAATATGTAGTGATACAAAGTAGACCCCCGTACTATTTTATTTAACGCATTCATCAGTACAATGTTGAAGTGCGTTACATTGTGTTTTATAATATGTAGTGATACAAAGTAGACCCCCGTACTATTTTATTTAACGCATTCATCAGTACAATGTTGAAGTGCGTTACATTGTGTTTTATAATATGTAGTGATACAAAGTAGACCCCCGTACTATTTTATTTAACGCATTCATCAGTACAATGTTGAAGTGCGTTACATTGTGTTTTATAATATGTAGTGATACAAAGTAGACCCCCGTACTATTTTATTTAACGCATTCATCAGTACAATGTTGAAGTGCGTTACATTGTGTTTTATAATATGTAGTGATACAAAGTAGACCCCCGTACTATACTATTTAATGCATTCATCAGTACAATGTTGAAGTGCGTTACATTGTGTTTTATAATATGTAGTGATACAAAGTAGACCCCCGTACTATTCTATTTAATGCATTCATCAGTACAATGTTGAAGTGCGTTACATTGAGTCCAACCGTAAAACGTGATTTTTCTCGGCAATATTTTTTGCTTAGATTCACAGAATGCTTAGTTGAACGCTTCGTGAATGGTCCGTGGGTTTTTTGACCACGTGTTCTAGGACTTTTAGAATAGAATATAGCCCTACAACAACAACAGCCCATAACATCCACTGCTGGACATAAGCCTCTCCCATGATGGGAGGAATTTGCCGTAATCTCCACGCTTGGCAGGCGGATTGGAGATCGCAGTGATGAAAGACTAACAGAAAACGCTGCTGCCCATTCTCTGGTCTACGGAGGCGCAAGGTGTTCTGCCTCAGACATTAGTCGCCTTATACGACACCCGTGAGTGTAATGGGTTGGTTCTATTCTACTCTGCCGGATACCACACGGCTTATCTATACTAATATTATAAAGAGGAAAACTTTGTTTGTTTGTTTGTATGTTTGTAATGAATAGGCTCAAAAACTACTGGACCGATTTCAAAAATTCTTTCACCATTAGAAAGCTACATTCACCCTGAGTAACATAGGCTATATTTTATCCCCGTACTCCCACGGGAACGGGAACTACGCGGGTGAAACCGCGGGACGTCCGCTAGTTATGAATATAGCCATAGAGTTTGGGATATTAAAAAAAAACACGTTGAATACACCTTTGTGCCTTCCTCTTCTGAGACATCAGGCGTGATGTTATCACTTCTGTTTCAGATTCGCCGAATCAGTGAATGAATTGAGGCAAGTCGTCTCCAACAGTGAAGGGTACCTGTATACCAATATATTATTTGAAGACCTACAGCTTCGCAGCGGCGATAGAAACAATTTTATATTTAGGTACGTTCCTACAATCATTCTCCTATTCTTTCATTATCTGCCTAGCCTTATCCCAAATACGTTGGGGTGGGCTCTCAGTCTAAACGGATGGGATCCATTCTTTTTGCAATGATGTTCTTTTTTCTAATATCATCATGATCAGCCTATTATTGTTCCCACTGCTTTGACACAGGCCTCCTCTCTATGAGAGGGAATGGGCTATAATCCACCACGCGGGCCCAGTGTGGATTGGTAGATGTCACAAGTCTTCGATTTTTTGGTTCTAGGACATGCCGGTTTCCTCACGATGTTTTCCTTCACAGTTTTGAGAGCAGTGGTGGTGAAATAAATTACACAAAGTAATGCGCCTGTCTGGGTTCGAACCCACGACTTAATGCTCGTAAGTCGGGGCCGCCACCACTGGGCCACCGCTGCTCTCCTAATATACTTTGCCATATTTTTTAGGCATACAGTTTATGTTGGCATAATTATCTTGAAGGCTAATTTGTTTTCGAATAAACTGAATTCGCATAATGTTACTAGGCATAATGACAAACACAAGTTTTCACCATATTTATCTATACCTCACACTCATACACACCCATACATAGATAGGTCATATCGTTGCACTAACTAGTAGGTAAACGTAGTATTGTAATTAAATGATGATATACTGTTCTCATCTTACAACTACTATTACATGTTCAAAGTATAGGCATAAGTCATAAGTCATTTATTTCAAAACAATATACATTGTGTAGAAATTTTGTAAAATAAAACAATACAAACAAACATAAAAATCGCAGCCAAAAAAAAGAACATGTCAAAGATAATAAGAATAACATATTCAAAACGATAAATAATCTATGTTCAATTTAAAATAATTAATAATACAATCAAACAAATGGTCAAATATCGGAAAAACGAAAATCGAATTAGTATTAAAAGATCAAGATCTATGATTTATGGCGAGGACGGAGGAGAAGTGTTTCTTGCACAATTAACTCGATCAAAAAAAAAAAACTTATTTTTTTTAATGTAATTTAAATTTTTATCATAAATGATCCTATCAACGATAGAAATGAAAAAATCTTAATTCATTTTTTTTTAATTATTATAGACAATTTAAAATAGATAAAATTTTGAAATGAGTCACGTGACTAGAAACGCGCCAAAATCGGTCGCCATGTTGGTAACGTCACGCCACAATGTTAAAGGAATTGCTCAACAATACAGTGTGAATTTTCGTGAAATTTCAGTATTAGATTTTATATTGAAAAATATGTCATGGCAGCTGTTTCATACGATAAGTTTGTAGTTCTGGGGCCGAGCTGCCGATTGGGAGCGAGCCTTGTGCTGTGAAAGCCATTACGCGATCACAATTGGATGCCACCGCGCAGGCGCGGATACAGGGGGGGGGCAATGGGTGCAATTGGCCCCCCCCTGAACCGGACCAAATACGTCATTAGCCAAGCTTGAACTAGTTTGACGGAATTGAAACTATATATTCTAGTTGCATATCTTGTCATGGGCGTCGCCAGGAAGAGGCAGCTGGACCCTAGAGGCTCAGGATTTTTAAAAGTTATAGCTTTTCCTGTCTGATGCCATAGAATGGTATTAAACATAATAAATTGTAGCTTAAAATGGAAACATTAGATATTGTTTAACCCTGCGAAAAACATTTATCAAAAAGGCTCCTTTTTTCTACCTCTGGATTGGCACTCCTATTGGATTTTTGCATGATCGATCTATACAATAGACAAAGCCTGAAATAAATTAGAAGCCCCTTGCCCCGAGGCCTAATATACATATATGCAAATGCAATTATAGCATAATTATCTCAGGCAATGTTGTAAAAAATTTCGAGATCGCTACGCTCGCTCTTGAAGCATATTTTACATGAAGAGGCCCAGGTAACTCCAGTAGGTCGGTAGGAAAAGTGTTAAAATTTTCGAGCTCGCTTCGCTCGGGCCACAGAGTGCTTTCTGTTGAATTTATCTAAAATTCGACCAAGTAACTCCTATATGAACGTTCGAAACCATTCTAACCCAAGAACTACAAATTTCCTAATAAGCTTAAAGAGGCAATAGTTCGCCCAATTCACAAAAAAGGTGATCGTAAAAATGTATCAAACTTCAGACCTATATCAATTTTATCTAGTATAGATAAAATCATAGAAAAGTGTATCGTCAACCAACTAAGTAACTATCTACAAAAAAATAACATCATTAACGAGCGTCAACACGGTTTTTTAAAAGGGAAAAGTACGAACACATTGCTTACAAAATTCACAGATGAAATTAACAGTTACCTAGATGATAAAAAGTTTGTTATTACAATATTTTTTGATTACAAAAAAGCATTCGACACTTTGCAATTTGACACCATTCTAAATGCAATGGAGGAGTGCGGGGTGAGGGAACCACTGAACCCATGGTTCCGTGATTACCTCACTACGCGCTCCTACCGTGTGAAGGTGGACGATGCACTTAGTGACAGGGTCGAAATGCGGAGTGGAGTGGCGCAGGGCTCGGGATGTGGACCAATTTGTTACCTAATGCATGTCAACAGCTTGTGCCGAGTGCTACAGCATTGTTCAGCGTATATGTTTGCAGATGACTTGTGCATACTTCGCTCCGGAACTAACATAAACGATACCTACCAGCAAGTTCAACAAGATATAGACGCGGTTGTTAAATGGTCGCACGACAATGGCATTATATTAAATGCTAGTAAAACTAAATTATTGTTGATTCATTCGCCATACTTATGACCTCATAGTCCGACTCCACCTTTATTTACCCATGAATATATATGCCACCATAATAACTTACTGGACTGTAAATGTAAACCTATTGAAAGAGTCGACTGTGTAACCTATCTTGGCATGAAAATAGACGAGAACTTTTCTTGGTCCCAACACGTAGACTATATTTCAAGTAAACTAAGAATATTATTAAGTAAAATGTACCACTTAAGCTTTAAAGTTCCTATTAGTGTATTAAGATGTATTTATATGTCATTAGTAGATTCTATTATGAGTTATGCTCTTGACAGCTATGGATTAACATTCAAAACTAACTTGGATAAATTAGAAGCTCTTCAAATTCGATTCTTAAAACTACTTGTTACTAAAAAAACTAAAAACAGTTGTAAAGGAGATTATAGGAAACTATTTAAAATATGTAAAATTCTACCTATCACATAAAAACATAAATACCTTTTAGCAGTTAACCACCAACGTACCCAAGAGCATAGCTTAACTCACGTATTCAACAACCACAACACACGATCTATGGCTGCTGGCAGATTCAATGTACCCAGAGTCACCAATTACTTTGGTGACAGAACCCTAAAAACCGGCCAAGAGCGTGTCGGGCCACGCTCAGTGTAGGGTTCCGTAGTTTCCCGTCCGTCACAATAAGTGTTCCTACTTATGAGTTTAAAGGTGGGTATCCATTATGTAAAAATGCTTGCATATACGAATATACTACAAACTTAGTCCAGAAATTATTTTATACAACTTTTTGTCTTTTTTGTACAAAAACAGTTTCCATCAAGTTCAAAATGATTTTCCTAGAAAGTCCTTATAAAGTTCTACTTTTCAGATTTTTTTCATATTTTCTAAAGTTATGGTTCAAAAGTTAGAGGGGGACACATTGTTTTTTACTTTTGGAGCGATTATTTCCGAAATTATTATCAAAAAATTATTTTAGGAAACCCCTATTCATTTTTAAATACCTTTCCAACAATATATCACACGTTAGGGTTGAAATTAAAAAAAAAAATCACTTCCCACTTTACATATAGGGGGGCTACCCTAATAAAACATTTTTTTCCAATTTTTATTTTACCACTTTGTCGGTGTGATTGATATACATATTGGTACCAAATTTCAGCTTTCTAGTGCTAACGGTCACAGAGATTAAGCGAGGACGGACAGACGGACGGACGGACAGACATGGCGAAACTATAAGGGTTCTTAGTTGACTACGGAACCCTAAAAAACGAATACCATATATATTGAACAGTCTGCCAGCAGGCATAAGGAGTGAAACAAATAAAAATAGATTTAGAAGTAAATTAAAAAAATATTATTTAGATATGTGCTAGTGTAAGTTATATATATATATATTTATATAGTTATATTAACAATACTAACTTAGTACCTAAGCACCATTGTTACTAATACTGAATACTAACAAAAATATGTAGTCGGAAATTTATTCCATCTTATTAGTGTAGTGTTTATGTATAAGTGTCAGGAGACTCACCGACCCCACAGTCAAACCATTACAACGGTTTTGTGGGGCTTAGTTTATAAGTTTATTTACAATGTATGATTAATAAATAAATAATAATAATAACCTGTCCAAGGCAAGGTGTCGGTAAGAATTTCTCGTTACGTCCTCCCCCCTGGCCCAAAAGCTGGCCCTCTTGTATCTTGCATGGATTTCTGTAAAGTACCTAACGCCCATTTATTATTAAAGGTTTATTATCTTTTTTTAATGAATTTTCCAAAAATGGCCGCCCGTTAAAGGAAATCCTGCACCCGCGCCTGCCACCGCGAGACCACTTTTTAAACGGCTTAAAATATTGGTGCCGATTCCCTTGTTCACAAACTAAACTAAATTTAAGTTGAATGCATCTTTTTCTTTCTATTTCATTATGAAAAGGACAGAAGATAAATATTAGTTTAATCCTGTCAAATTAGTCAGCACCTGACGTAATTTGATGTAATTTTAGTAGTCAACTTTTTAATCGCGTCTAAAACTTGTATGGCGCTAATGAATTTGACAGAACATAACTAAAATTTATCTTCTGTCCTTTTCTTAATGAAATAGAAAGAAAAAGATGCACTGAACTTAAATTTAGTTTCGTTTGTGAACAAGGGAATCGGCACCTATGACTGTTCCCGCCATAGTGATATTGCAGGCAGCAGTACCCGTTAGGCAAAATCTAAACGAATGCAGTAAACGCATTACTGTACTCGTGGTAGAAATAAATTAGCTAGCTACATATACATACACCATAGTCACCATACACCCTATCTAAATCTGGAAAGTTCATTCATGTTATGGATCTATCGGTATACAACCGGTTACCGGATAATATCGTGAGCGCGACATCTGACAATGCTTTTAAAGCTAAACTCAAACGCTGGCTAACTGACCAGGCGTTATATGACCTGAAATAAGTTTAAAGTTAGTTTAAAGTTTAGTTTTAAGTTTAGTTACCTAGTTTTAAGTAATTTGACGAGATTATTATGTATGTGTTTATATTGTATGTTTATCGCGTGTGCTTAAATATGTTAATTGATGGTAATTTGAATGTAATTTTTTTAATTATTAAATTTTATTTATGCTTTTTTAGGGTTCCGTACCCAAAGGGTAAAAACGGAACCCTATTACTAAGACTTCGCTGTCTGTCCGTCTGTCCGTCTGTCCGTCTGTCCGTCTGTCTGTCACCAGGCTGTATCTCATGAACCGTGACAGCTAGACAGTTGAAATTTTCACAGATGATGTATTTCTGTTGCCGCTATAACAACAAATACTAAAAACAGAATAAAATTAATATTTAAGGGGGGCTCCCATACAACAAACGTGATTTTTTTGCCGTTTTGTCTAATGTATAAATAATGGTACGGAACCCTTCGTGCGCGAGTCCGACTCGCACTTGGCCGGTTTTCTTTTCCTTTTTTTTTCTCTTCTTAATGTACTTACATAATAATGATTTGTGTTTTTACTTTTTATTTTGTTCAATATCTGACTTGTTAACCTTTGCCAATTATTAATAAACAAACTAAACTAGTTAATATCTACAATAACGTATTGAGGTCGTAAAACAACATCAGTCTATTGCCAAATGAAATTATAAAGGGTGTAAAACACCTCTTAACGAAGCCGAAACGCACTTGTTCTCCCCGTCATTGCGATCATTTTTTTGTTCTACACCATACCTGGGAACCTTCTCGTTACGGAGATATTGGGGGTCAAAGTTCCAACTTTTTGACAAGTTTTATTTAAAATACAAGTTTTTATTGGAAGATTTTTACTTTAAACACCTCCACGACCCCCGTACTATTTAAATCCATCCATCAGCACAATGTTTTGACTGCGTTACATTGAGTTCTACCACAAAACATGGTTTTTCACCCCCAAAAAAAAAAGTCGTTTCCCAGCAATAATTTTTGCGCCAAGTTACTTAGTTTGATGTACAGAATGCTTGGTTAACGGCTTCGTGATGAGGTCTTTTACACCCTTGTTTGATATAAAACGTATGAAAGTTCCGTCGCAGTCAGAGTTGTACTGCTCGCTCGATAGATGGCGTTGACGTCGAATTAGATCTCGCTATGGTTTCGTTACCTCGCCGCATACATAAGGACCCGGCGTTCCAATATCTCCATTCTAAGTAATTATATTGACATATTTATGTATTTTTGAAGAGATCGAGCTCCTTTTTGAGTATGATCTTGATTTTAATAATCTTAATAAGAATTTAACAACAACATCTATACATATTAGGCATGCGAAGTGTAGCTCACTGAAAAGAAAAGTGTGATACTTTTAGCTCTTTATCTCACCGAATAACTCTTTTAACTCTTGAGCTCAATTGATTAACTTGCGAGCTACAGATCAAATTGAGCCGCGCAGCGCGCTACTCTAAGCAAGTCAAACGAGACAACTAGCTCAGTGGCTCTATAAAATCTTTGAAGTTCTTTAGTTCATTTAACTTAGTTGCGAGCTATAGATTAGATAAAATTAGATTCATTGTTTTGTTTACAAAATTACAAACTATTATTCCCTCCGGATTTTCTTACTTTTGTAAAAGTGCTAAAGCATTTTTTCTTTTAAAACAACGACGATAAGAGTTATTTTACTTTGACGTATTGAGCCGTAACTCGCAAAGCCACAGAGTATAGAGTCAATGAGCCGTTGAGCTAAATGAACTAGTGAGCTATTCCGTGAACGACTGAGCGACTGAGAGCTAGATTGTAATTAAAGAGCTAGTTCAATTTTATCTCTCATTCGCGAGCTACCCATGTCTAATACATATTACATATAATAAATCTGTAGAAAAATCGTTTTTGTACATTAAACATAATTTGAAAAAAATTGCCAGGGTGTTAATGGATATTGGATAACCAACAGAACTCATTTCCAGCATTTTTGGAAATTTTGTCTGTTTATCTGTTTGTCTGTTTCGATGATCAAGCATCACGTAAAATTTACGCAACCAATGTAAATAACTTTTATGTTGGATATATAAACTTATTTAGGTAGATCATAGACACTGGTGGTTCCATTTTTTGACACTGGTAGCTCTCTTGTCTTCTTTTTGGTTTTTATGAAAACGTCATGTACAGTACTCCCAAATTAATAATGCGCATGCAAATCTTCGCCAATTGTCGTATTCCCGGAAACACCCGAATCATTGAATCGGAGAGAGCCCTAAACAATGCACTTGCATTTTGTACCTTGTTCGAAAGAAAAAGGAGTCAATGTCATATGTCAAATCATGTGAAACAATTGAAAACAATTCGGGCGGTCGGCGGCTGTCGCCGGTCAGTCAAAGGTCCGTCAGTCGTCTTTATATATTGGTGGTGACTGCACGTGTTCTCTCTGTGTGGAATTATATAGAGCTGCTATTACACACCCTCTTGGTTTTGTTTTCAAAGGTGAATTTAATTTCAACTTTAATTATCTTACTCAAATTGAAATAGTTTATTTTGTAAAATAGGTAAATATACTAACATTTTTCACGTTTTTTAATATTAAAAACTGTTGTTGTTGTTTTTTTAATTGTTATCAAACTTGGCTACGCAATCAATTGATTCCCAACTTGCCTCCTAATAGTGTGTTGGTAATTGACGACGCCCCATATCATAATACGCTGTCTGTGAAACCACCAAACTCAAACACACCTAAAGCACAAATGATAGCTTGGTTACAACAATACAACATTCCGCATGACCCAAAGAAACTGAAACCCGATTTGTATGAAATTATAAAAAGTCATAAAGAAAAATACACAGAATTCGTCATAGACCGATAGCGAGGAAAACGACACGATTGCGAATATACTACAATCTTTGTTGAATTAAATCAATTCAACAAAGATTGTAGCATATTCGCAATCGTGTCGTTTTCCTCGCTATTTACTTACATCGAATTATTGAATCAATTTTGTTACTGATAAATCAATATTTATCTCTTTTAGCACAAAACACATAATTCTACTAAATTATGCATGAAGAAAATGCACTTAACCACTCTATATACATATCGTCTTCCGACGCTCGGGGAAAACGACCGTTGCCGAACAGTGACGAAGATTTCTATGCGCATTATCACTTTGGGAGACCTGTAATTTGTGCGCTTATTAAAAATATCGTGTAACAGGAAATCTAACGTTTTTTATTGAAAAACTGCTGAAATTTCAATAGGTTATGGGCCCAGGCACATGATAAGTAAATATTTCAATAAAAAGGCAAGTTAAGAGCAAGATTACTAAAAGTGTAAAGGTAATGGAGGTCACGAACGCGATGAAAATTGATAATCAAAGTAAATTCCAAATCAAATGCGCATTAAGAGCAACGGGATTGAACATAGAAAAATCAAGACCCTTGGAAACCAGTTCGCAAGTGCAGTGGGATAAAGATGATGGTATGGCCATGTTCATTTTAACGTCGTCCATGGATTTGAACCAAATATAGAAAACTGCGAGACTGCTAAAGAAGTCATGACCAAATTGGAATCAATTTACGAACAAAATTCGGAGCTGAACAAAATGATGTTGCACGAGAAATTCTATTAAAATAAGATGTTATCGACCGATAGTATTGCACAGCATATTTCCAAAGTCGAGAACTTACCCTCAAGAGCAAAGAAGCCTGAGAGGAAATCTCAAGAGCAATGTTTACAGTCTGAAAGGAAGCCTCAAGAGCAAAGAAATCTGAGAGGAAATCTCAAGAGCAATGTTTACAGTCTGAAAGAAGTCTGAGAGGAAACCCTAAAAGCAAAGAAATCTGAGAGGAAATCTCAAGAGCAATGTTTACAGTCTGAAAGAAGTCTGAGAGCAAACCTCAAGAGCAAAGAAGTCTGAGAGGAAGTCTCAAGAGCAATGTTTACAGTCTGAAAGAAGTCTGAGAGCAAACCTCAAGAGCAAAGAAGTCTGAGAGGAAGTCTCAAGAGCAATGTTTACAGTCTGAAAGGAAGCCTCAAGAGCAAAGAAATCTGAGAGGAAATCTCAAGAGCAATGTTTACAGTCTGAAAGAAGTCTGAGAGCAAACCTCAAGAGCAAAGAAGTCTGAAAGGAAGCCTCAAGAGCAAAGAAGCCTGAGAGGAAATCTCAAGAGCAATGTTTACAGTCTGAAAGAAGTCTCAGAGGAAACCTCAAGAGCAAAGAAGTCTGAGAGGAAGTCTCAAGAGCAATGTTTACAGTCTGAAAGGAAGCCTCAAGAGCAAAGAAATCTGAGAGGAAATCTCAAGAGCAATGTTTACAGTCTGAAAGAAGTCTGAGAGCAAACCTCAAGAGCAAAGAAGTCTGAGAGGAAGTCTCAAGAGCAATGTTTACAGTCTGAAAGGAAGCCTCAAGAGCAAAGAAATCTGAGAGGAAATCTCAAGAGCAATGTTTACAGTCTGAAAGGAAGCCTCAAGAGCAAAGAAATCTGAGAGGAAATCTCAAGAGCAATGTTTACAGTCTGAAAGAAGTCTGAGAGCAAACCTCAAGAGCAAAGAAGTCTGAGAGGAAGTCTCAAGAGCAATGTTTACAGTCTGAAAGGAAGCCTCAAGAGCAAAGAAATCTGAGAGGAAATCTCAAGAGCAATGTTTACAGTCTGAAAGGAAGCCTCAAGAGCAAAGAAATCTGAGAGGAAATCTCAAGAGCAATGTTTACAGTCTGAAAGAAGTCTGAGAGGAAACCCTAAAAGCAAAGAAATCTGAGAGGAAATCTCAAGAGCAATGTTTACAGTCTGAAAGAAGTCTGAGAGCAAACCTCAAGAGCAAAGAAGTCTGAGAGGAAGTCTCAAGAGCAATGTTTACAGTCTGAAAGGAAGCCTCAAGAGCAAAGAAATCTGAGAGGAAATCTCAAGAGCAATGTTTACAGTCTGAAAGGAAGCCTCAAGAGCAAAGAAATCTGAGAGGAAATCTCAAGAGCAATGTTTACAGTCTGAAAGAAGTCTGAGAGCAAACCTCAAGAGCAAAGAAGTCTGAGAGGAAGTCTCAAGAGCAATGTTTACAGTCTGAAAGGAAGCCTCAAGAGCAAAGAAATCTGAGAGGAAATCTCAAGAGCAATGTTTACAGTCTGAAAGGAAGCCTCAAGAGCAAAGAAATCTGAGAGGAAATCTCAAGAGCAATGTTTACAGTCTGAAAGAAGTCTGAGAGCAAACCTCAAGAGCAAAGAAGTCTGAGAGGAAGTCTCAAGAGCAATGTTTACAGTCTGAAAGGAAGCCTCAAGAGCAAAGAAATCTGAGAGGAAATCTCAAGAGCAATGTTTACAGTCTGAAAGGAAGCCTCAAGAGCAAAGAAATCTGAGAGGAAATCTCAAGAGCAATGTTTACAGTCTGAAAGAAGTCTGAGAGCAAACCTCAAGAGCAAAGAAGTCTGAGAGGAAGTCTCAAGAGCAATGTTTACAGTCTGAAAGGAAGCCTCAAGAGCAAAGAAATCTGAGAGGAAATCTCAAGAGCAATGTTTACAGTCTGAAAGGAAGCCTCAAGAGCAAAGAAATCTGAGAGGAAATCTCAAGAGCAATGTTTACAGTCTGAAAGAAGTCTGAGAGCAAACCTCAAGAGCAAAGAAGTCTGAGAGGAAGTCTCAAGAGCAATGTTTACAGTCTGAAAGGAAGCCTCAAGAGCAAAGAAATCTGAGAGGAAATCTCAAGAGCAATGTTTACAGTCTGAAAGGAAGCCTCAAGAGCAAAGAAATCTGAGAGGAAATCTCAAGAGCAATGTTTACAGTCTGAAAGAAGTCTGAGAGCAAACCTCAAGAGCAAAGAAGTCTGAGAGGAAGTCTCAAGAGCAATGTTTACAGTCTGAAAGGAAGCCTCAAGAGCAAAGAAATCTGAGAGGAAATCTCAAGAGCAATGTTTACAGTCTGAAAGGAAGCCTCGAAGTGCAAAGAAATCTGAGAGGAAATCTCAAGAGCAATGTTTACAGTCTGAAAGAAGTCTGAGAGCAAACCTCAAGAGCAAAGAAGTCTGAGAGGAAGTCTCAAGAGCAATGTTTACAGTCTGAAAGGAAGCCTCAAGAGCAAAGAAGCCTGAGAGGAAATCTCAAGAGCAATGTTTACAGTCTGAAAGAAGTCTCAGAGGAAACCTCAAGAGCAAAGAAGTCTGAGAGGAAGTCTCAAGAGCAATGTTTACAGTCTGAAAGGAAGCCTCAAGAGCAAAGAAATCTGAGAGGAAATCTCAAGAGCAATGTTTACAGTCTGAAAGAAGTCTGAGAGGAAACCCTAAAAGCAAAGAAATCTGAGAGGAAATCTCAAGAGCAATGTTTACAGTCTGAAAGAAGTCTGAGAGCAAACCTCAAGAGCAAAGAAGTCTGAGAGGAAGTCTCAAGAGCAATGTTTACAGTCTGAAAGAAGTCTGAGAGCAAACCTCAAGAGCAAAGAAGTCTGAGAGGAAGTCTCAAGAGCAATGTTTACAGTCTGAAAGGAAGCCTCAAGAGCAAAGAAATCTGAGAGGAAATCTCAAGAGCAATGTTTACAGTCTGAAAGAAGTCTGAGAGCAAACCTCAAGAGCAAAGAAGTCTGAAAGGAAGCCTCAAGAGCAAAGAAGCCTGAGAGGAAATCTCAAGAGCAATGTTTACAGTCTGAAAGAAGTCTCAGAGGAAACCTCAAGAGCAAAGAAGTCTGAGAGGAAGTCTCAAGAGCAATGTTTACAGTCTGAAAGGAAGCCTCAAGAGCAAAGAAATCTGAGAGGAAATCTCAAGAGCAATGTTTACAGTCTGAAAGAAGTCTGAGAGCAAACCTCAAGAGCAAAGAAGTCTGAGAGGAAGTCTCAAGAGCAATGTTTACAGTCTGAAAGGAAGCCTCAAGAGCAAAGAAATCTGAGAGGAAATCTCAAGAGCAATGTTTACAGTCTGAAAGGAAGCCTCAAGAGCAAAGAAATCTGAGAGGAAATCTCAAGAGCAATGTTTACAGTCTGAAAGAAGTCTGAGAGCAAACCTCAAGAGCAAAGAAGTCTGAGAGGAAGTCTCAAGAGCAATGTTTACAGTCTGAAAGGAAGCCTCAAGAGCAAAGAAATCTGAGAGGAAATCTCAAGAGCAATGTTTACAGTCTGAAAGGAAGCCTCAAGAGCAAAGAAATCTGAGAGGAAATCTCAAGAGCAATGTTTACAGTCTGAAAGAAGTCTGAGAGGAAACCCTAAAAGCAAAGAAATCTGAGAGGAAATCTCAAGAGCAATGTTTACAGTCTGAAAGAAGTCTGAGAGCAAACCTCAAGAGCAAAGAAGTCTGAGAGGAAGTCTCAAGAGCAATGTTTACAGTCTGAAAGGAAGCCTCAAGAGCAAAGAAATCTGAGAGGAAATCTCAAGAGCAATGTTTACAGTCTGAAAGAAGTCTGAGAGCAAACCTCAAGAGCAAAGAAGTCTGAGAGGAAGTCTCAAGAGCAATGTTTACCGTCTGAAAGGAAGCCTCAAGAGCAAAGAAGCCTGAGAGGAAATCTCAAGAGCAATGTTTACAGTCTGAAAGAAGTCTCAGAGGAAACCTCAAGAGCAAAGAAGTCTGAGAGGAAGTCTCAAGAGCAATGTTTACAGTCTGAAAGGAAGCCTCAAGAGCAAAGAAATCTGAGAGGAAATCTCAAGAGCAATGTTTACAGTCTGAAAGAAGTCTGAGAGCAAACCTCAAGAGCAAAGAAGTCTGAGAGGAAGTCTCAAGAGCAATGTTTACAGTCTGAAAGGAAGCCTCAAGAGCAAAGAAATCTGAGAGGAAATCTCAAGAGTAATGTTTACAGTCTGAAAGAAGTCTCAGAGGAAACCCTAAAAGCAAAGAAATCTGAGAGGAAATCTCAAGAGCAATGTTTACAGTCTGAAAGAAGTCTCAGAGGAAACCCTAAAAGCAAAGAAATCTGAGAGGAAACCTCAGGAATAATGTTTACAGTCTAAACAACAACAACAACAGCCCATAACGTCCACTGCTGGACATAAGCCTCTCCCATGATGGGAGGAATTTGCCGTAATCTCCACGCTTGGCAGGCGGATTGGAGATCGCAGTGATGAAAGACTAACAGAAAACGCTGCTGCCCATTCTCAGGTCTGCGGAGGCGCAAGGTGTTCTGCCTCAGACATTAGTCGCCTTATACGACACCCGTGAGTAATGGGTTGGTTCTATTCTACTCTGCCGGATACCACACGGCGTCAGTACGTACAGTCTAAAGCTAATATAGATTCATGGATTCTTGACAGTGGTGGACATCTGCAGTCTGCACACGTCATGTCATACAGGCACGATTATTTCTGTGAGTTACTAGATTATGGCCAGAATAGTGGTGATACAACTGTAAAGTTGGGAAATCGGATAGTATATTTAGTGAATTGTTATGTCTACATTATAAAAAGTGGGAGTGTTGGATATATAAACTTATTTAGGTAGATCATAGACACTGGTGGTTCCATTTTCTGACACTGGTAGCTCTCTTGTCTTCTTTTTGGTTTTTATGAAAACGTCATGTAATTTGTGCGCTTATTAAAAATATCGTGTAACAGGAAATCTAACGTTTTTTATTGAAAAACTGCTGAAATTTCAATATTTTATACAAATAACAGTTGTGCGTATCTTGAGGTATTATTTAGTTTCATCGTAATCGGTTAATTCAATCAAAAGATATATGAATTTAAAGTGTTCAAGAAGAACTTATCATCAAATGTAAGATGCAGCGACATCTTTTGAACTAAAATGGTACTAATGACTAAAAATGTGTTTAAAATTTACATAGCATGATCTCCATGCATTATATAATAACACTAATGTTGGAGCGGAGTATCAATGATAATGTTGCAAAATCAGGGAAAATTTATTTCTTTTTAGAGCTTCCGTTGCGAGCGCTGCATAAACGGAACATAATCAAATTCAGTGTTAAAGGTACGCAACAATCATGTTTCTTTTTTTTTTCTTAGCCTGTCATTGTGGCCCACTGCTGGGCAAAGGCCTCCCCTTTCTCCTTCCAAACCTCTCTATCTTGTGCGATATCCGGCCATGTTCGCCCCGCAAACAAGATCAGGCCCCTTATTCACAACGCTTCGATTCGATTTTCGAATCGGTAAGTCGTATGTCTATCTTTTTTTGACATTACGAAATCAAGCGAGATACACATACGACTTTCCGAATCGAAAATCGAATCGAAGCGTTGTGAATGCTGGTTCAGGTCGTCACACCACCTTCGCCGCGGTCTACCTCGACGGCGATTTCCTCCGTCAGGCGTGTTTCTTTTAAAAAGTAAAAAAAAAATCCGCGATAGTATAATGTCTATGTTTTAAGGTTCACACTCTTTCTCTCTCTCATGTGACGCAGACGAAGTTGCGCGGGTCAGCTAGTTTATAAATTAAAAATTACATTAAAAATCTTAACAAATAGCTTTGATAATTGACTAAAAAAAAAAAAATTACAAGTAGTACAGTAAGTTAACCGTGGTGGAACACATAAGTGAACCACTTTGTTCCATATGGGTCAGAAATGGTTACATAAAGTAACTTGTAATTTTTTTATTGTATTTTTTTTTATAAATGTTACGGACCAATGTCTGAAATAAAAAGATTTTATTTTATTTTTTTTTTTTTTTTATTTATAATCTGACTGTTTACACAGGATGTATCCGAATGAGGGATTTTCTTTTTAGCTCTTCCCTAGTCGCTGGATAGATGGCGCTGGGAGTTAGTATGATAATGCAAGGAACGGAACCTAAAAAAACTGATTTTAACAAAGCGCGAGAAAACAAGGTTACATTCGGAAGGTTAAGCAAATGAAAGTGCCAGTCAACGAGAGTATGTGACGTGACACAATGTTTTTTTTTCAAGCGTTTTGGCTTTGGCACCAACTATCATAGTCAGTTCAACGCCATCTATAGAGTTCTTGGAAACTAAGTTTTTTTTTAATACCTCAAAAAGAAAACCTCTCATTCCGTGTAATAAAAAGTATAAGGCTGCATGCCTTATACTTTTTTTATTATTAATAAACAATAACGGAATCAAATTTGAGTTATTTTAAGTATTTATTTTGAATTAAAAATTCATTATGTTGTGCTACAAAAGTTAGTGACCCCAAAACCTTAAGTCTGATGCTCCAGGGTATCCCGCGAAATTCAAATTTTCTTACGTTTTTTGCAATTTGCAGGCCCGTGCCAGGTTGTATGTTGATTAAAATATTGTTTGCGACTATAAGACGTATGTAGTTACATAATTATAATCATCAAAATCATCAATACAACCCTCCAAGTTCATAAAGGTGCAAGAATGATTTTGAGCTTGGAAATAGTACATTTTGATACAAGTGGAGAAAGTTTGTTATTGCATTCGAGGCGGAATTATAACTCCCGAGCCGTAGGCGAGGGTGTTTTTGAGCCGAAAGAACTGCAATAACAAATGTCCACGTGTATCAAACGACGTTTTTCAATACACTTTTGAAGAAATAAAATGAATAAAAAATATTTTTGTCACAAATTTTGAAACTTTTTTTTTTCGCGCTTTGCTTTCGCCATGTTGAAGGAGAGGCAAAGGTATGAAGCCGTTAAACAGCCTAATATGAAAAATAGATTTATTTTATACTTTTGAATTCAGAACACAAATAAATGTTAATTTGTGGATAAAAGTAACTATTAGGTTTTAATAATCATGTCTATCAATGGTATTCTATTTATAAACACAATTTTAATATTCAAAAAATATTTATGCCATATAGACGCGTAGTGCTTTGGCGAAATTTTTAAAAATAAACCTTCACCTCAGACTATTATAGGCATTGAACCAATTTGGACTAAGTATAGATATAGTTATCTTTGGCAATTTTCATTCCCGCACACGTGCGGGAAAATGGAAAAAAACGCACGGGTGTGAAATACATTGCATGTTGTACCTAATCGTAGTGCGTTATGGACCAGTTTTCGAGGAAGTGTATTAAAAAGTAATTTTTCCACCTTTATGAACTTTGAGGGTTGTATTGATGATTTTCTCAGGAAAATCTTGGAATCTTGAAGCAAATTCATTCTTAAGATTGGACTCAAATCTTAAAAACACTGCAATGTCCTCTTCAGACGGCTCCTTTATAAATTGAAGAATTGTTAACAAATATTCGGCGGTCCCAGGGTCGATCTTCCGCTGTCCGGATATGGACCGCGGTCCGCCTGTTGCTGACCGTTGCCCTAGAGTGTAGAATAACGTCCTGGCCACAGCCTGCGAGTCGGCGGCGGTGAGCGGCGAAAACAAATGCTAGACAACATAATTATGAATGAAGTATGCCACAGGCCCACAGCTACCGGCGACGCGTTTTGCGCCGCGGGTAGAGTCGCGCGACTCGCGGCGGCGACGGGCTGCGCGCGACGGGCTGGCCTGTGCGTTGGGCGAATGAAACAAATGTATTAGCGAGTATGGAGGCGGCCACAGCTCGCAGCGGCGCGCTCGGTGACATCGGTGAACGGACTCGGCATCGCGCGATCGAAACAAATAGCTTTGTTTCTAGCGCGCGTTGAGCATATAAAGAGTGTAAAACACCTCTTCACGAAGCCGAAAGGCACTTGTTCTCCCGGTCATTGCGATCTTTTTTTTGTTCTACACCATACCTGGGAACCTTCTAGTTACGGAGATATTGGGGGTCAAAGTTCCAACTTTTTGACAAGTTTTTTTTTTAATAAGTACAAGTTTTTATTTTAAGTTTTTTACTTTAAACACCTCCATGACCCCCGTACTGTTCAATCCATCCATCAGCACAAAGTTTTAAGTGCGTTAAATTGAGACCTCAAAAAAAGTCTTTTCCCAGCAATAATTTTTGCGTAAAGTTACTTAGTTTGATGTACAGAATGCTTGGTTGACGGCTTCGTGATGAGGTGGTTTACACCCTGTATAAATTAAAAAAAAAAACGGCCAAGTGCGAGTTGGACTTGCGCACTGAGGGTTCCGTACAAACTTTTCAGTTCAGACTCAGAACAAACTTAACTTTGCTGTTCGATCCCCAGAAACGGCTATTGCACCAACCGCAAATAATAAGTTTGTAATAGTAAAATATACCCTCGTATATTCAAAAAACTTCGTCGGGATAGTTCCTATATTCATGATACAGAGTGTGAAATTCGCTAAGTTCTCTTCTCCTCTGGTTAACTGGGTGCGCTCCTATTCTTGCATGAATGATATCTTGAGCTTTCTAAGAACGCACTTGATTCAAGGTAATACCGTGCCACTTTTGACAACAACAACAACGACAGCCCTTAACGTCCACTGCTGGACATAAGCCTCTCTCATGATGGGAGGAATTTGCCGTAATCTCCACGCTTGGCAGGCGGATTGGAGATCGCAGTGATGAAAGACTAACAGAAAACGCTGCTGCCCATTCTCTGGTCTACGGAGGCGCAAGGTGTTCTGCCTTAGACATTAGTCGACTTATACGACACCCGTGACTGTAATGGGTTGGTTATATTCTACTCTGCCGGACACCACACGCACTTTTGACAGGGCCATTTTAAATATTTTAAATACGTCCACTGCTGACGCCGCCGCGGTCGCAAATAGTCGAGCTGTGGCATATCACCACAACGCTCACCGCCGCCGCCGACGCGCGGACTGTGGCCAGAGGATCTATCCATCTCTCTCGCGCACGTCTGCAAATGAGTGTGAGTGAGAGAGACGGATAGATCCGAATATACGGAAGAAGCGTAGGGCTTCACGACCTAAACCCGCGTAGGCGCGGAGGGGCGAGGCGGCCTGCGAGCTGAGGATCTTTAAGGCGCTTCCCCGAGCAAAATTAGCAACTCTATTTGTGGTGGTTCAAACTTCGTTTGAAACACTGTTTGAATAAAGTTCTAATCAGCTTGCACTACGAAGTGGTTGTTCCGTCAGTCACTGCAGGCCGAATAGTGCGAAATGAGTGGTTTTTATTCTTTATAAAATAAAATTTACGTCTTTTGGAAAAAATAAAACGATAAATTGCCTATCCATTAGTATAAGTAGCAAATCAAAATAATGGTTACTTTACGAGGAGTACCATTTTATACATAATTATTTCTCATTTCTGTGGTTTCGTTGAGGAGATTTATTAAAACTTAAGCAACTTAAAAAAAAAAAACCGGCCAAGTGCGAGTCGGACTCGCGCACGAAGGGTTCCGTACCAATTATTATAAAAAAATCACGTTTGTTGTATGGGAGCCCCCCTTAAATATTAATGTTATTCTGTTTTTAGTATTTGTTGTTATAGCGGCAACAGAAATACATCATCTGTGAAAATTTCAACTATCTAGCTGTCACGGTTCATGAGATACAGCCTGGTAACAGACAGACGGACAGACAGCGAAGTCTTAGTAATAGGGTTCCGTTTTTACCCTGTGGGTACGGAACCCTAAAAATGAAACGATAATTTTAGAGTCAAGAATATGTAGTAATTTAATGTATTTTTTATTAACTGGTATTTCTTTTGGATAAAGAGGAGTAGGCTCCAAAAAACTGCTCGCTCAAGGTCATATTTTGCTCGGCCGCGGCTGAGGCTGCAGCAAGCCGAAGCTGCGGTGGTGAGCGTAGAACACATCTGCGTCGATAAGTTCGCGTGGGACCGCCGCGCGCCGGAGCCCAAGTAGTCATTATTATGATTGGAGAAGTAGTCATTATTATGATTGGAGAAGTAGTCATTATTATGATTGGATAAGTATTCATTATTATGATTGGAGAAGTAGTCATTATTTTGATTGGTGAAATAGTCATTATGATTGAAGAAGTAGTCATTATTATGATTGGATAAGTATTCATTATTATGATTCGAGAAGTAGTCATTATTTTGATTGGAGAAGTAGTCATTATTATGATTGAAGAAGTAGTCATCATTATGATTGGAGAAGTAGTCATTATTATGATTGAAGAAGTAGTCATTATTATGATTGAAGAAGTAGTCATTATTATGATTGGAGAAGTAGTCATTATTATGATTGGAGAAGTAGTCATTATTATGATTGGAGAAGTAGTCATTATTATGATTGGATAAGTATTCATTATTATGATTGGAGTAGTAGTCATTATTTTGATTGGAGAAGTAGTCATTATTATGATTGAAGAAGTAGTCATTATTATGATTGAAGAAGTAGTCATTATTATGATTGGAGAAGTAGTCATTATTATGATTGGAGAAGTAGTCATTATTATGATTGGCGAAGTAGTCATTATTATGATTGGAGAAGTAGTCATATTATGATTGGAGAAATTATGCTTAAAAAAAATATGCGTAACCTACTCTGCGTTGTTATGTTTGTTGGAATGAAAGATATTGTTGAGTAGACAACTAGAGTAGGTAACTAGAAGGTTCCCAGGTATGGTGTAGAACAAAAAAATGATCGCAGTGGTGGGGGAACAAGTGCCTTTCGGCTTCGTTCAGAGGTGTTTTACACCCTTTATAATTAGAAGTAAGCAAAAGTATGCCACGTTATATTAGGTAAAATTTTATGCAAATGGATAGGGAACCTAACCGGATGCAGCTGAAGACCAGTATTTTACATAGAGCGACTGCCTATCTGACCTCCACAACCCAGTTAGTACTGGGTAATACGATACCCCTTGGTAAGACTGGTTGTCAGACTTTCAGGCCACTGACTACCTGTAACGACTGTCAAAGATCACAAAGACAGCCGGGACCAACGGCTTAACGTGCTTTCCGAGGCACGGAGGAAACTCGGTATGTGATTGGTGGTCACCCATCCACAGGCCAACCTAGGTAAGCACGGCTTAACCTAAATATCGACTGGAGCGGCTGTTATTATTAGGGAAAAATATAATGACCACCAAAAATAACTTTGTGACCACTAACATCTATCACCTAATTGATCACCAAATTTAGTAAATTGAGCACCAAATTTTAAAAAGGTGGTTGACATACTTACTAGTTTTGCCTAGGCAGACTTGGATGGATTAGGTTAGATTTTTTTTTTATAAACCTTTCAGAAGTAGGAGCCCTAGTAGTCTCCCTCGACTCGGATGCAAGAGCATAACAGTTCTATTTCTGGTGGTCATTAACTATAAAAATTAATTTCACGATAAAATGGGGATTAATTTTGGTGATCATTTACTAATGAAAAGTGATTTTTTTGCCGTTACATTTTCCTAAATCTGGTGGTTTGTTAATTGTATGCCGTTATTATTTAGCAACGAGCTCTTCCATTCTGATTATACAGTGCATATTATTGTTACAGTATGTTTAAAGAAGACTCGGATGCAGCGATGCGAGATGAAGAATTTACTTTAGAAGGTAATCTAAATAAACATAAGTGTTCAACGTATTAATAGGCGAGACGACAAAAAAATCGAATTAGTCCGTCAGATAGATTTCCAAAAAATATTAGACACATTTTTTTCTTTTCTTACGTAAAACAAAATTGACGAAGATAATAATATGACGTTTTTAAAATTCTCAATACGTCACGCCTAGGTACAGTTTTTAGTGCGTTGTGACGTCACGAGCCCCCACTCCCGTTTCGATACGTTTTATCTTTGTCAATGTTCATAAATTTTCAAAAACAAAAAATATGTGTCCATTATTTTCCAATACTCTAACGGACGGACTAAATAGATTTGCAATTTTTTGATACTGTCGTCATGCTTATTGCTGCGATAAAATAGCCCTTAATGACGATACTTAATTACCTCAATCGTTGGTGTAGTTTTCGCAAGCACGACTGACGAGAATAAGGTCTTTTTTTCGATTCCCGGGTCGGCTAAAGTGTCACTGGGCTTTTCCGTCAGGATTTTTTTTGTAGCAGCCGCGGAGTCTGTATTTGTGCCCTTCTTCTTCAACCCTTGGCCACCAAATGCTGAGTGTAGGGTGTCGATTCTATTGTGCACAAACTAAACTTATTTTAGGCAATGGTGTCGATTCTGTTGTGCACCAACTAAACTTAATTTAGGCTATTGCTATCTTTTACTAAAAGACAGTGCGAGAACAGGACGGCTATAGCTATGAACTGAGTTAGAGATGTCAAATTAGTTTAAGCCTTGCGCTTCACCTTGTTTTTAGTCGACATGTTTTTACGTGCACCCTTCATTTGTATAGGAATAATAGTTCGAACTAAATTTGACAGCTCTAAATTACGTCCGTCTCTGTCCTGTTTTATTAGAGAGAAAAAGATAGTAATAGGTGTCGTTTCTGTTGTGCAAAAACTAAACTTAATTTAGGCTATTGCTATACGACACCTATTACTATCTTTTTCTCTCTAATAAAACAAGAAAGAGACGGACGTAATTTAGAGCTGTCAAATTTAGTTGAAACTAATATTTCCATACAAATGAAAGGTGCACGTAAAAACATGTCGACTAAAAACACGGTGAAGTGCAAGGCATAAACTAGTTTGACATCTCTAACTTAGCTATCATCATCAGCCTATTAATGTTCCCACTGCTGGGACACAGGCCTCCTCTCAATGAAAGGGCTATAATCCACCACGCGGGCCCAGTGCGGATTGGTAGATTTTATTTATTTATTTATTCATGTACACACAAAATACTTTACAGGACAATATATTTACATAGAAGAGCACAAAGGTACTGCTTATTTCTTATGAAATTTCTTCCAGCAGACCTGCGAGAGGAAAGTTGGATAAGAAAAGTAGACACAGTGTGTAGACAAGTTAGACACAAAAATTTAAATTTAAACTTAAAACAAAACTATAACCATAATAATAAACGTACATACAAATACCTACACATATAATAAAATAAAAATAATATTGTAAATATTTGCCTATAATATACATACATATATATATGAAGAATATTACTGAGAAGAGAGGTAATGCTCTTTGACTTGTTTTTTAAAGAGAAATAAAGTTTTACAATCTCGAATGTTAGGCGGAAGTGAGTTCCACAAACGTACTGCGTGAACAGAGAAGGAGTAGGAATACAGTTCGGTTTTATGGGATGGGAAATTAAGATGATGCCTGAGGTGGGATCTACACAGAGCATCAGGTGGACGGGTAAAGGAAAATCGATCGCGCAGGTAGCTGGGATATGCAGGGTTATGAAGGATGTTGTAAAGGAGACATAATATCCGAGTGTTCCGGCGAAGACGGATAGGGAGCCACTTGAGTTCCTTGCGGAAGTGAGAAACATGGTCATATTTCCTCAGACCATACACAAAACGAATGCCGAGGTTCTGTAAGCGCTCAAGCTTGTTTAACAGCTCCTCGGTGGCATCCAAATAGCAGGCATCAGCGTAATCAATGATCGGCTGAATCAGAGTTTGAGCTAAGTAAATTTTAGTTTTGAATGGCAAGAAGCTCTGTAAGGATTTGAGCGAGTGAAAAGAAAAGTGAACCTTACGACTAACCTCATTCACTTGAGCTCGCCAAGAAAGATTGCTGTCAATTAAGACACCAAGGTCCTTGGCTGGTAGATGCTTGGGGTAGAGGCTTGGTAGATGTCACATGTCTTCGAATTTTTTGGTTCTAGGACATGCCGGTTTCCTCAGTTCATAGCTATAGCCGTCCTTTTTCTCGCACTGCCTTTTAGTAAAAGATAGCAATAGCTTAAATTAAGTTTAGTTTGTGCACAACAGAATCGACACCTAGGTCTCTTCCAAATTATTTGTTAATTATTTACATGGGACTTGAAACATAACTAACGAAATTAATGTGGGTGCAGTACTATTATGTACACTTCTGGGAAAACCCTAACCTCTTCGGGGAATACAGTTATAGTCTGGTAAATGAGTGCTCAAAACGGGGGTGTGGTTGGAAAAGTCGAAAGCAGAAAATGTGACTTATGAACTTCGTTTGGACTAGTTAGAAGATAAACATATTAAAAGTCCTGACCCCTCCGAGGTGAGCCCGAGGGGGGGGGGGCAAAGAAGGTCCCGTTTTTTGGTTTTTTGCTTATATCTCGAAAACGATGCGTCGTATAAAATTTTGTTGTACTACATAATAAAACCTCATAAAATTCTCTACAACTTTGTTTGTCACACTTTTTATCTATCTCCATTATTTCAAAAAAAAAAAAAAAAAAAAAAAAAAAAATTGCCAAGTTGTAGAGAATTATATTAGATTTCATTGTGTATAGTACAACAAATATTCGTGCGACACACCGTTTTCGAGATATAAACCAAAAACAACGAACGGGACAGATTGTAGGATTTTTTTTAAAAAATTGATCGTTTTTCGGAGCTCATACCAATTCAACGATAAGAGATAGATAAAAAATTTGAAAAGCAAAGTTGAAGAAAATTTTATGAGGTTTTATTATGTAGTACAACAAAATTTTATACGACGCATCGTTTTCGAGATATAAGCAAAAAACCAAAAAACGGGACCTTCTTTGCCCCCCCCCCCCCCTCGGGCTCACCTCGGAGGGGTCAGGACTTTTAATATGTTTATCTTCTAACTAGTCCAAACAAAGTTCATAAGTCACATTTTCTGCTTTCAACTTTTCCAACCACAATCATTCATTTACCAGACTATTATGAGATTTGGTTGGGTAGTTTTAACATACATAGATTATAATTATTGGCCGTGCGGTATCCGGCAGAGTAGAATAGAACCAACCCATTACAGTCACGGGTGTCGTATAAGGCGACTAATGTCTGAGGCAGCACACCTTGCGCCTCCGTAGACCAGAGAATGAGCAGCAGCGTTTTCTGTTAGTCTTTCATCACTGCGATCTCCAATTCGCCTGCCAGGCGTGGAGATTACGGCTAATTCCTCCCATCATGGGAGAGGCAGAATAGAACCAACCCATTACACTCACGGGTGTCGTATAAGGCGACTAATGTCTGAGGCAGAACACCTTGCGCCTCCGTAGACCTGAGAATGAGCAGCAGCGTTTTCTGTTAGTCTTTCATCACTGCGATCTCCAATTCGCCTGCCAGGCGTGGAGATTACGGCTAATTCCTCCCATCATGGGAGAGGCAGAATAGAACCAACCCATTACAGTCACGGGTGTCGTATAAGGCGACTAATGTCTGAGGCAGAACACCTTGCGCCTCCGTAGACCTGAGAATGAGCAGCAGCGTTTTCTGTTAGTCTTTCATCACTGCGATCTCCAATCCGCCTACCAAGCGTGGAGATTACGGCAAATTCCTCCCATCTTGGGAGAGGCTTATGTCCAGCAGTGGACGTTATGGGCTATTGTAGTGTAGTAGTGTATATAATTATGTATGTTAAAACGATCCAACCAAATGATACCCCTTACTTTTTACATTTTGACGACCCGAATAGCGCAGCGGTAGTGAGGCTGCGTTACGTTCTTAGGGTCCCGGGTTCGAATCCCGGTAGGGGCAAATGTTTGTGTAATGTACGGACATTTGTTTCCTAGTCATGGATGTTTATTTTTATAATAAGTATGTATTTACAAAACAAAAAGTATCTATGTAGTATATCAACTATCTGGTGTCCACGACACAAGCCTGGTTGCTTAGTGTGGACTAGATGGCGATGTGTGTAAAGATATTTTATTTAAGAGTGTCCATGGAGTTTCTTGCCCGTTCTTCTCCATAGAGATCTACGCTAGGGAATGGGCAACTACAGTACTTTCACAAGTTATTATGTCTTGTGACTGCGACTGTAGCTACATTTAATTTTCATCTTTGTTTCGACAATGAGGGATTTTCTTTTTTGCTCTTCCCTAGTCGCTGGATAGATGGCGCTAGGAATAAGAATGATAATGCAAGGAACGGAACCTAAAAAAAATGGTTTTAACAAAGCGCGAGAAAACTAGGTTATATTCGAAAGTGTCAGTCAACGAGAGTATGTGACGTGACACAATGTTTTTTTTTTCAAGCGTTTTGGCTTTGGCACCAACTATCATAGTAAGTTCAACGCCATCTATAGAGTTCTTGGAAACTAAGTTTTTTTTTAATACCTCAAAAAGAAAACCTCTCATTCAGAAGTGCCTACTTGAAATAAATGCTTTGATTTTCATTGATTGATTTATTTTCTAGGTTTAATACATGTATTTGGCTCACTATCAAACTGGGATGACTTGAGACTACAAGACAAAAAACAAGTAGAAAGCACCCTGCCTCCTTTGTGGAGCAACAATGAACAGTTCACTGTTAACTTGAGAGAATATTTTGATGGAGCCAATAAGAAACTTGGTAAGTCATGTTATTTTTTTAGGTTTCCGTGCTCAAATTAAAGCACCATGCGCACCTCTGCAAATCCTTGCTTTACACCAAAACTTGTGGTCATAAAATGCCGATTAGTAGTAAGCATTCCTTAACACTCGAGAGGAGCCCGTGGCTAGATAATAACAGCCGCTCGGGTCGATCGTTAGGTTAAGCCTTGCTTGCCTAGGTTGGTCTGTGGATGGGTGACCACCCATTACATACCGAGTTTCCTCCGTGCCTCGGAAAGCACGTTAAGCCGTTGGTCCCGGCTGTCATTTGTAGATCTTTGACAGTCGTTAGGTAGTCAGAGGCCCGAAAAGTCTGACAACCAGTCTTACCAAGGGGTATCGCATTACACGGTACTAACTGGGTTGTGGAGGTCAGATAGGCAGTCGCTCCATGTAAAATACTGATATTTAGCTGCATCCGGTAAAACTGGCAGCCGACCCCAACATAGTTGGGAAAAGGCTAGGCAGATGATGTGTTCCTCATGCACCTCTCCAATTCTTTGTTTAACACCAAAACTTGTGGTTATAAAATGCCGATTAGTAGTAAGCATTCCTTAAAACTCGACAGAATTAAAATTTGTTTTTTAAAGTAAAGTTGTTAGTAGTATAAGGGAGCTGACAAAAAAAAAAATCTAATTAGTCCGTGAGATAGATTTCCAAAAAATATTAGAAACATATTTTTTCTTTTGTTTCGTAAACCTAAATTGACGAAGATATGACGCTTTTAAAATTCTCAATACGCCGTATATAATTTTTAGTGCGTTGTGACATAACGAGCACTCCCGAGTTTTGATGCGTTTTATCTTTGTCAATATTCATTGATTTACAAAAACAAAAAATACGTGTCCATTATTTTCCAATACTCTAACTGATGGACTAAATAGATTTGCAATTTATTGATGGTGGAAACTAGCCTATTCAAAGTGCTTCATTCAACAGATTACGATCATTGGTTCAACAAAATGGTAGCGTCATACTATCCTGAAGAAGTCACTCAGAACAGAATCAGTTGGTTGAAGCTAACTGAAAAGTGGCCGAAAAGGGACTTTGTTACGTCAGCTGTAAGTATATTCTATAACACATTTGCTCGTAAAGGGTCTCTTATTTCACCCATTTCAATATCGTAATGTATCTCATTACGTACTTGTGCAGTAATGTAATGTACAACGCACGGTTTATCAAGATGCTCCGTCAAAAAGGAACGGTGCTTTTTGAAATCTTAGCAAAGAGTTTTTATGTCAGAAAAGTGGTCAACATTTTATGAATAAAATTAACTGTGGGAGATGAAATATAATAAATAAACATTTAATTATTTAATTTATTTAATTTTGACAAAAAATTACAACCATTTATCTGTAACAAAAACACAAATATTAATTTACTTTATTAGTAATACTGGCTGTTTTTTGTGTCTTTGTCTTAAAAAAAGCGCTGATGCGCGCGCATCGCTAATTTGTGAACAGGTAAAAGATTTATTCGTTTAAGAAAGTCCGAGTTTTATTTATTTCCTCGCAAATATGTTATAAAACGTCGTATGACAAACGTGCGCTTTGATAATTACAGCCTCTGCTTTATTATAGCCCTCGCCTACGGCTCGGGCTAGCAATATCGCCTCGGCTGTAATTTTCAACTTACCGCACTTATATCATAATGTACTAACACTAGCGGACGTCACGCGGTTTCACCCGCGTAGTTCCCGTTCCCGTAGGAGTACGGGGATAAAATATAGCCTATGTTACTCAGGGTGAATGTAGCTTTCTAATGGTGAAAGATTTTTTAAAATCGGTTCATTACTTCCGGAGATTACTTATTTAAAACGTTTTCATTTAGTTGACCGAGTGTTTTTTTGGTCTAGTGTTTGCAAGCGAGACTACTGAGCATAATGTCCTGGGTTCGATTCCCAGGTCGGGCAAAGTGTTATTGAGTTTTTCCATCAGAATTTTCCACGGAGTCTAGATTAGTGCCCGGTTGATGGTAATAGGCTCGACCCTATTACATAATCTTAATCATAACTGTCGAAATATGGGTGTACTATTAAATACACTTCTGCTTTATCCTTCTGGATTTATAGGCGTGATGCTATGTTCACGTTTTTTTTTTTTTTTCAGGTTATAGAAGCAATACAATGGCATCAAAATGACGTTAAACTGTATGGAAATATTAGTTCAAGTGACTGTCTGGCTGAATGGGCCGGTCGGCTTATGATCAGGTACGATTTAGTATTTTACTTGTGTGTGTGTCTTGTGTGTTTTTTTTGTTTTTTCGTTTTTTGTTTTTTTTTAGTATTTTATCATCATAGTAAATAAATAAATATCGCTGTACATTTCACACAGCGCGGAGTGAGGAGCTCGTGGCTAAATAATAACAGCCGCTCGGGTCGATCGTTAGGTTAAGCCGTGCTTGTCTAGGTTGGACTGTGGATGGGTGACCGCCCATTACATACCGAGTTTCCTCCGTGCCTCGGAAAGCACGTTAAGCCGTTGGTCCCGGCTGTCATTTGTAGATCTTTGACAGTCGTTAGGTAGTCAGAGGCCCAAAAAGTCTGACAACCAGGCTTACCAAGGGGTATCGTATTACCCGGTACTAACTGGGTTTTGGAGGTCAGATAGGCAGTCGCTCCATGTAAAATACTGGTATTCAGCTGCATCCGGTTAGACTGGAAGCCGCGGCACCCCAACATAGTTGGGAAAAGGCTAGGCAGATGATGATTTCACACAGCGCCATCTAGGTGCCACACTAAGCAACGAGGCTTGTGTCGTAGACACCAGATAGTTCATATACTACATATATACTTTTTGTTTGTAAATACATACTTATTATACATTTAAACATCCATGATTCGGAAACAAATGTTCATGCTCACCACACTTACTAGTACATTTTGATACAAGTGGAGAAAGTTTGTTATTGCATTCGAGGCGGAATTATAACACCCGAGCCGCAGGCGAGGGTGTTTTTGACCCGAGAATTGCAATAACAAATGTCCACGTGTATCAAACGACGTTTTTCAATACACTTTTGAAGAAATAAAATAAAATAACGAAAAATATTTTTGTGACGAACTATGAAACTATGATTTTAATTTTCTTTTTTTCTCACGCTTTGGTTTCGCCAGGTTAAAGGATAGGCAAAGGTATGAAGCCGTTACACAGCCTAATATAAAAAAATGATTTATTTTATATTTTTGTATTCAGAACACAAACAAATGTCAATTTGTGTATAAAAGTAACTATTGGTTTTTAATAATCATGTTTATCTATGATATTCTATTTATTAACACAATTTGAATATTCAAAAAGTATTTAAGCCGTAAAGACGCGTAGTGCTTTGCCGAAAAAAAAAAAACATTCACCTCAGACTATAGACATTGAACCAATTTGGACTAAGTATAGATATAGTTATCTGTGGCAATTTTCATTCCCGCACACGTGCGGGGAAGTGGAAAAAATCGCACGCGTGTGAAATACATCGCATGTTGTACCTAATCGTAGTGCGTTATGGACCAGTTTTCAAGGAAGTGTATTGAAAACACATTTGCTCCTACCGGGATTCGAACCCGGGGCCCTAAGAACGTAAGACAGCCTCACCACCGCTGTGCCATTCGGGTCGTCAATATACGTATATAGTATATCGATATTTCACCTCCTCATTATCCTTTTGAACGCCAGAGCAAAAACGCACGCGCGTGCCTTCCAAGCTAAGCCATAATTTCATCGCAAATGCCTACAAAAAGAACAGGGATTCCAAAAGAATAATTGCTAATTTTGTGTTATATAGCTCACCGCATTTTCTGTCACATATTTGTGACGTGGCCACGCGCTTGTCACGTATATGTGACAATGGCTTAGATAGCTAATTTTATTTGGTAACTAGCTGTGCCCGGCGTGCGTTGCAATGCACCTTTTCCTACTCACCTACCTTCTAGCTACCTACTTACCTACCTCCTATCTACCTACCTCCTACCTACCTGCCTCCTACATACCTACCTCCTACCTACCTACTTACCTACCTCTTACCTACCTACTTACCTACCTCTTACCTACCTACTTACCTACCTCTTACCTACCTACCTCCTACATACTTACCTACCACCTACCTACCTACTTACCTACCTCCTACCTACCTACCTCCTACCTACCTACCTCCTACCTACCTACTTCCTACCTACCTACCTCCTACCTACCTACCTCCTACCTACCTACCTCCTACCTACCTACCACCTACCTACCTACCTACCTCTTACCTACCTACTTACCTACCTCTTACCTACCTACCTTCTACATACTTACCTACCACCTACCTACCTACTTACCTACCTACTACCTACCTCTTACCTACCTACCTCCTACATACTTACCTACCACCTACCTACCTACTTACCTACCTCCTACCTACCTACTTCCTACCAACCTACTTACCTACCTCCTAACTCTACCTACCTACCACTTTAGACGGTTGAAGTCAGACGTACTTTATACCTGTACCTACCCGCCTCTGGAATACAAGCGTGAAATAAACACAACATTTCAGATCTTCATACTACAACCACCAACAACAATCAGACTCCGACAGCCAAGAACGCGTCTCTTTCACCAAAGATGAGCTGATATGGTGTCACCAAGCTAATGAAAGGAAGCTTCCGGCGTTAGCTCTTCAATGCATCGATAGGAATAAAGAGTAAGTAGTGAGGTGGAAGCCGTGTGGTATCCGGCAGAGAAGAATAGAACCAACCCATTACACTCACGGGTGTCGTATAAGGCGACTAATGTCTGAGGCAGAACACCTTGCGCCTCCGTAGACCAGAGAATGGGCAGCAGCGTTTTCTGTTAGTCTTTCATCACTGCGATCTCCAATCCGCCTGCCAAGCGTGGAGATTACGGCAAATTCCTCTTATCATGGGAGAGGCTTATGTCCAGCAGTGGACGTTATGGGCTGGTGTAGTGTAGTGTAGTAGTGAGGTGGAGCTCGTGGCTAAGTAATAACAGCCACTCGGGTCCATCTTTAGGTTAAACCGTGCTTGCCTAGGTTAGTCCTTGAGTGGGTGACCACCCATTACAGGCCGACTTTCCTCCGTGCCTCGGAAAGCACGTTAAACCGTTGGTCCCGGCTGTCATTTGTAGATCATTGACAGTCATTACAGGTAAGTGGCCCGAAAAGTCTGACAACCAGTCTTATCGAGGGGTATCGTTCCGCGGTACTAAGTGGGTTGTGGAGGTCAGATAGGCAGTCGCTCCATGTAAATACAGGTATTCAGCTGCATCTGGTTAGACTGGAAGCCGACCCCAACATAGTTGGGAAAAAGCTAGGCAGATGATGAGTATGGAGTAGAAGCATTGATAGCCTAATGGTGTGACCCGGACTGTCAAGTCATAGGTCCTCAAGTTCGAACCCAAGACACGCATCTCTGACTTTTTCAGATTCATGTGCGTATTGTATAATTATCACTTGCTTCGGTGAAGGAAAACATCGTGAGGAAACCAGCATGCCTGAGAGATATTTTTTGAGGGCGTTACATTGACTTAAACATGATTATTTACCCCAAAAAATGAATTTTCCAGCAATAAAAGACAGTGGGCAAAAATGTATGGGAGTTGGTCCAAGCGTCGCCAAGGATGAATCATATACCAAATGAAAAGCTACAATGTACTGTTCAAACATCCAGAAGGGCATCAAAATCTGCCCGAGGGATTTCGAGAAATTATAGCTTGTTTTTGTCTTGAATGATTGAAATTAAAAGGTACAGTCGGGGTCTTTTCCGCCTGACCATTTTAATTTTTTTTCGCTTAAAACATGCGGAGGCGCCGAGCCACGCCCCCTTAAAGTTTAGGCCTATTAGGAAAGCCTCAACTTTGGCGCGCAAAATAACAATAACTCTCGTTGGCGTGCGTCGTCAGTGCGCTCGGCCGATATGGTATCTTTTCATTAATTATTTATATACAAAGTCAACGGGGCGGGGCTAGAGAGCGTTTCTATGTTGCGAGTGCAAGCAAAAATAAGCTTAGTGGTGGTCAGGCGGCAGTGTCCTCGATAGTATAATCCTTTAATTTGGTATATGATTCATCCTTGGCGACGGTTGGACCACATTTTCCCACTATCGTTTTGGGTAGAGTTACTTAGTTCGATGTACAGAATACTTGGTTGACGCCTCGTGAAGGGTTCCTATAACCAACGAAGATAAAACTTTTCTAAATTTCCAGGTGCTTGCTAGACGTTGAAATCCTCCCCTGGGTCCTTGAAAGAGTGGAGGCCTACAGGACCATAGGTCTTCAAGAAAATAACCTAAATTCACTACAGAAGGCGTTGGAAGCCGCTGGTAATATGTCATTTTGTTTCTTAAACCAATTAAGAGGGAACAAACTCCATACAAACGTATTCTCCTGTTTTCTTCCTGAATAATGCCTTTACATAGTTGGTGCCAGTTAAGATGAGAATAGCGGTCATTGACCCACCTACATTTATTAAACTTCTTAACTAAGAAAACCAAAAATAAGCCTGTCTTGAATCTATCGTGATCTTCAACATTTTTTGTAATGAAAAACGATACGTGGTTTATTTGTTTTGGTTCGTACGAAGAGATATTAGGGAAAGGGCAATGACCGCTATTCTCATCTTAAGAGCCTATTTAGGTAGACTACCTCAAATTAGCAACTCTATTTGTGGCGGTTCAAACTTCGTTTGAAATACTGTTAGAATTACGTTCTAATCAGCTTGCACTACAAAGTGGTAGTTACGTCAGTCACTGGTTTTTATTGGTTCTATAAAAAAACAAATTTTCGTCTTTTGGAAAAAATAAAAAACATAAGACCTGCTTTATAGTTAGTTCAGTTAGCTTGCATAGTTTCATGATCTAATTTGAAGTACTTTTTGAATACCAGCCGTTTATTGTTCGATTTGGAGGTAACTTTGGTTTCTTTTTCTATCGATAAAATTTTATAGAATCGTGTTTTCGCCAAACATAGGACTTAACATTAATCCTTAAATTGGCGAAAACCTGATTCCATAAAATTAGTACTAAACCTACTACTAATTACTGCAGCATTAATTTTGAAAAAAATAAATAATGCTGCAGTATTTTAGGCGTAACGGAGGATCATGCTAAGCGACAGGCCGTGTCGACGGCGCGTTCGTGTTCCACGCGCGCCTTAAAGAGAGTCAGCAAAAAGGAAGGGGTCCGTCAGGACCGATGCCTGCCGGGGTTGCGGGACTGTTCGAAAGAGATACCGTGGCCCCGGAACACAAAGGGCGATGAAGGAACATGGTTGGGTTTTAGTCAGTAAAAGTCTGACACTACCTCCTGCTCCGCCCAGAGCGGGAGGAGTTATTTGATGATTTGCAATCCGAAAAAAAAAAAAAAGGATCATGCTAAGCCATTTGAGGTAGTATAGGCCCTTAAGTAGCACCAACTATAGCAATCGTTTTTCATTAAATCAAGGTTATTTGCTAATGATATAGTAACGAGTGATATTAAAGTCAGAGATTAGGGGCAATATTTCAATATTACTTTCGCAACAATAAACCTCTAATTCCAGTAGTTGGTCATGACTGTTTAACAATCACAATCAGGCTAGAGTATGACTAAGTATTTGTTTTCCGATAACCACTTTGTTTGTCAACGCGATGTACATAAATTTTGGAACACAAAACCTAAGCTAGGTTTTGTGTTCCAATATTTATGTAAGTACTTACATCGCATTAATAAATCATTCCGTTATTTTTATTGTTGTAGGTGTGTGTAAAAGTATTTCAATTAAAGTTTTCCTTGTAAAACAACTAGCAATTAATAGGGAAAAAAATCTAATTAGTCCGTCAGATAGATTTCCAAAAAATATTGGGCACATATTTTTTCTTTTTTCACGTAAACAAGAAATGAAAACGATACAGTGCGTTGAAACTCCTTGTGAGTGGGGGCTTGACGTCACAAGCCCCCACTTATGACCTTTGACACGTTTAGTCTTCGTCAATTTTGATTAATTTGATAAAACAAAAAACACGCATCCGATATTTTTCGATAATCTAACTGACGGACTAAACAGAATAATATTTTTTTAGTCAGTCATCAATTCATCATCCCTATTGTGAGCAAAACAATAATTTACTTTTAAGGGCCTATACTACCTCAAATGGCTTAGCATGATCCTCCGTTACGCCTAAAATACTGCAGCATTAATTTTGAAATAAATATATGGTAAAGTTGAGGATTAATGTTAGGTCTTATGTTTGGCGAAAACACGATTTCATAAAATTTTCTCGATAGAAAAAAATCCCAAAGTTACCTCCAAATCGAACAATAAACTGCTGGTATTCAAAAAGTACTTCAAATTAGATCATGAAACTTTGCATACTAACTGAAGTAACTTTAAAGCAGGTCTTATGTTTTTTATTTTTTCCAAAAGACGAAAATTTTATTTTAAAAAGAATAATAACCACTCATTTCGCACTATTCGGCCGCTGTGACTGATGTAACAACCACTTTGTAGTGCAAGCTGATTAGAACGTTATTCTAACAGTATTTCAAACGAAGTTTGATCCACCACAAATAGAGTTGCTAATCTGAGGTAGTATAGGCTCTTAAGAAGAACAGGGTCTGCGATTCTCCTTACAAATGTATTCCCGTTTTTTCTTCGTTTTTGCTCTAGAGCAATCTTTTTTGATATATACATTCAAGGTCTGCTGTAGACACGTCCCTGTCACTTGCTTTTTTTAGCAATTAATAAGTAAAGAAAATATGACCTTCCAAAAATGACAAAAACAGACCCATTTTTACGGCCGTGATTACAGGACTACCAGACAAATTCGAATAGTTTTTAACACAAAAGAAATTAATAGAAACCTTGACATACTCTTTCTTTAAATTTGAAAGCAGCGGTAGCCCAGTGGTGGCGGCCCCACCGTAAGTGACACGAAACAGGAGGTCGTGGGTTCGAATCCAGGCAGGCGCTTTACTTTGTGTAATTTATTTTCATCACCGCTGCTCTCAAAACGGTGAAGGAAAACATCGTGAGGAAACCGGCATGTCCTAGAACCAAAAAATTCGAAGACATGTGACATCTACCAATCCGCACTGGGTCCGCGTGGTGGATTATAGCCCATTCCCTCTCATAGAGAGGAGGCCTGTGTCCCAGCAGTGGGAACATTAATAGGATGCTGATGATGAATGAGGAGCTCGTGGCTAAATAATAACAGCCGCTCGGGTCGATCTTTAGGTTAAGCCGTGCTTGCCTAGGTTGGTCTGTGGATGGGTGACCACCCTTACATACCGAGTTTTCTCCGTGCCTCGGAAAGCACGCTAAGCCGTTGGTCCCGGCTGTCTTTTGTAGATCTTTGACAGTCGTTACAGGTAGTCAGTGGCCTGAAAGTCTGACAACCAGTCTTACCAAAGGGTATCGTATTACCCGGTACTAACTGGGTTGTGGAGGTCAGACAGCCAGTCGCTCCATGTAAAATACTGGTATTCAGCTGCATCCGGTTAGACCGGAAGCCGACCCCAATAAAACTTGGGAAAAGGCTAGGAAAATAAATAATAATAATAAACCGACGCGACGTACCGACTGCTTTTTAAATAAGTATTTTAATCGAAATTATTTTGTATTTGTTGTTCCAGAAAAACAAATAACTCGGTTCGCTTCACAATCATCGTTTGACACTAACATATCAATGCAAAAGTTGATTCTACAACTCCATAACGATTTGGGATGTAAGTACTTAAATATGAGTATGAAAAATCGGTAACATTTTAAATAGCCGAGTGCAATTAGACAAAAAATACTCAAAAGGTGGAACGAAGTTTATAGTGGTCGGATTTTCATGGGACTTTTTTTATTGAGTTCCTAGAGGAGTGGAGAAGAAAGTTTAAAAAAAAAAATTTCACTGCTCGCCAATTTTTTTTATTTTTTTTTATTTTCTTTTGTATATTTTTTTTTCGTTTATGACCAACTTCAAATTCGACGAAGTCATATTGTAGCGTAATAGTGTGACCTGTGTGCACCCATTTAATGCTAATTTAGTCTGCGTTTAGTATGTAATAGATGCACGTAGGTCACAATATTACGCTACAATATTAATTCGCCGAATTCGAAGTTATTCTTAAACGAATAAAAAATATTTTAACGAAAATTCAAAAAAAAAACGAGAGAGAGAAGTTAAAAAAAAAATTCGACGCTCGCAGCGTCGAATTTTTTTTTTAAACTTCTCCACCCCTCTAGGAACTCAATAAAAAAAGTCCCATGAAAATTCGACCACTATAAACTGTGTTCCACCTTATTGTCTAATTGCACTCGACTAAAATATCTTCATCTTCCAAGACAAACGACTTCCTTGCAACATTTCTGTAACTTACTACCACCTCATCCATCTCAACAGTTTTTGTAATTCACAGCGATATCAAAAACAAAACTAGACGATGTAATGCAAGTTGTAAGCGCGCATATAATTCGGCAAAAGGGACGTATGATGTCAGCCAACAACGCGCTAGTTTTAAAATCTTTGTACGACACTGCTATGTTATATTATGACGGACTGTGGATTGAAAATGGTAAGCTCATGTTTAAATATTGATAGTATAATTATTATTTTTCCAGACATTGGTCCCTAATACACAAAATTTTTGGTCGCGGCACGAAACTCTAGCGCTGACCGTTATTTCGCAGAAGTAAAAAATAAGAATGTCTTGGTGCGTGCGTTGCGCCGATTGGCTCTGGTCGTATAACATGCGCAGCTATCCCCTTCACGTTTCGTTCAGCGCTAGAGTTACGTGCCGCGACCTGTAAGTCTTATTATGAACCAGTAATATCTGAAATAAAAAGTTTTTATTTATATATAATAAGCCTATAATGTCCCACTCTTGGGATACACACAGGCCAACGTTTTTTAAGGTTCCATACCTCAAAAGGAATCTTCTAGTTACGGATATAATTATTAGGGGTTAAAGTTCCAACTTTTTTACGACTTTGTAGTGTTTTAATTTGTACTATTCAATGCAATCAGCACAATGTTTTGAGTGTGTTACTTTGAGTCTTACCGTAAAACATGATTATTTCACCTGAAAAAAAAAAGACTCGTCCCAATAATAATTTTTGCGTAAAGTTACTTAGTTTGATGTACAGAATGCTTGGTTGACGGCTTCGTAAAAAGTCCGTTTACGCCCTGTATTCATGTACTGAATTCATTTGTTCAATTTCCTTTATTTTTTTTCTTATGTTTACCTTTTTTTTCTTATGTCCTGTGCGAACTAATAAATAGTTTTTTTTATTTTTTTTATCACAAAAGAACAAGGGCGAGATCTTAGCTGAATTTTATTTGAGCGTCTAAAAGTGACTTATATACGAAGGCAGTTCTATTATTTTTCTACGTTTTTTCAAAGTTTCACATTAACTAGTTAAGGCCGGATAAAAAAGATATGATAATTGAAAAGATATTTAATTTTTTCATTGAGATTTAGTGTTGCCATTTTATAGTTATTCTGCCAAGTGACAGTAAGTACAGCATTATTGTATTACATATAATCAGTTTTAGTTTGTTATTGTAACTAAACGAAGTAAATGAATTAACAATACTGTTTATTCCTAAGTGGAAGTGTTCCTTAGAGGGAGGTAAAAATATTGTAGTGTACCTAAAAATAAATGAATTACTTTCAATTAATGACGGGCAAAAAGACTATTATCCCAAATCTAAAAAAAATAAAACTTGGTTTGACAACTGTTGTCAAACCGAGTTATTTTTTTTTTAGATTTGGGATAATAGTCTTTTTGCCCTGTTGGTTGGTTGTTAGCAATAAACATGTCATAGACGCTTGCGCATTGTGCTAAAAAAAAGTAAAACAAATGAATCCACGTATCTAAAATGCGCCGCGTGCCCGCACAGCATGCGCCGCGATGGATTTGCGCCTTGTCTTCCTCGAATTGGAATTACCATAGACATAACCTACAAAAGTACATGACTTAATTTCTATAAATCTCGGCCTTCCCGAAAAAAAATTCTTGCACAAACTAATTCAGAAGTTGACACCGAGTTAAACAAGATATTTTTTATTTAAAGACGCAATAATTTAATCTCAGCTAAATGAATGTATGGGCGGCTGCCATTGTCCTTTGCCTGCTCTAGACCTCGATCACACCTGATGGAAAGCGATGGATGTGGTCTATGATGGAACAAGCGTGTCCAGAAGATGGCTGTTCACTGTTGCTTTAAAGACAGTGCGCATTCCTTATTTCTATTCGCCCTGTATATTCGTGTCGATTCTGTTGTGCACAAACTAAACTTAATTTAGGCTATTGCTATCTTTTACTAAAAAGCAGTGCGAGAAAAGGAAGGCTATAGCTATGAACTAAGTTAGAGATGTCAAACTAGTTTATGCCTTGCGCTTCACCGTGTTTTTAGTCGACATGCTTTTACGTGCACCCTTCATTTGTATGGAAATATTAGGTCCAACTAAATTTGCCAGCTCTAAATTACGTCCGTCTCTTTCCCGTTTTATTAGAGAGAAAAAGACAGCAATCGTCTAAATTAAGTTTACTTTGTGCACAACAGTATCGACACCATTTTCTACTTTCATTTTCAGATGAATTAACTCAAAATGCGATAATTATGCGCATGACAGAGATAATAGACAAAGTCTTGGATCACAATCTAGCTACTGATTGCAACTTGTTGATTTCTGTGCTGTTGAACCGACTCGCCTATTACGAGACCACCATCAGCGATGATACGGCTAAAGTTTTACTGGAACAGGTATTTATTATAACAAAGTCATCATCTGCCTAGCCTTTTCCCAACTATGTTAGGGTCGGCTTCCAGTCTGACCGGATGCAGCTGAATACCTGTATTTTACATGGAGCGACTGCCTATTTGATCTCCACAACCCAGTTAGTACTGGGTAATACAATACCCCACACTCACTAATTGTCAGATTATCAGGCCACTGACTACCTGTAACGACTGTCAAAGATCTACAAATGACAGCCGAGACCAACTGCTTAACGTGCTTTCCGAGGCACGGAAGAAACTGTATGTAATGGGTGGTCACCCATCCACAGGCCAAGGCAAGCACGGCTTAACCTGAGCATTGATCCGAGCGGCTGTTATTATTTAGCTAACGTTATGTTCTAACGTTAGCCGTGTGGTATCCGGCAGATTAGAATAGAACCAACCCATTACAGTCACGGGTGTCGTATAAGGCGACTAATGTCTGAGGCAGAACACCTTGCGCCTCCGTAGACCAGAGAATGGGCAGCAACGTTTTCTGTTAGTCTTTCATCACTGCGATCTCCAATCCGCCTGCCAAGCGTGGAGATTACGGCGAATTCCTCCAGTCATGGATTGATCCGAGCGGCTGTTATTATTTATCTCACGTAATGTTCTAACAATCATTTTAATTTTCAGATATACCGTATCTTCCACCGCTTAGATTTCTTCAGTATTACCATCCTAAAGAAAGTATTAGCAGTGTTGCCATCAAACGTTATAAACGACAATTATCTGGATAAGCTACAGGATTCCGACTTGGATGTTTGCAAGGAATATTTCCAGTTGATATGCGATGCTAACTATTCTTTGCTGCAGTATGTTAGTGAATTGAGGAGAAATAGTAAGTTTTAATATATTATTCTAGTTGTAGAGCTGTGAACAGCAAAATCGCGCACACTGTCTATTTGTATGGGAGTAAATGAGACGTCACTATTACTGGGCGGCCAGGTTTTAGAAGAAAATAATGAATAAATATTGAAATAAACAAAAGTGATAAATAAAACAACAGTTCCCTTTATTATTATATATATTACATCACTGGTATTAATATTATCAAGATTTGTTTATAAATAATACAGTTACAATTGCTACAATTTCAATTTAAGTGGTTAGTTTATGGTTTTTTCTTATCGAGAATATTTACCGAAAACGTGTTTTGAACACAATGGTCCACCCATAAATATGATCAAGATTAACATATATTTTTTTAGCTGCTCTAAAATGTATACATTTGGCTAAAAAACTGTTTTGTGAAGCCTATTTTGACTAGGTACAGCGCCTGTCTCATTGGTCGAGAGCAGTGATTCCCAACCTGTGGTCCACAGGAGTCTCGAATACGGTCCGCTCAAGGTTAAAATGTTATTCGTACTTTTTAACTTGCACGGAAGATGCAAGGTCAACCCACATAATAAGGATGAAGACTGACTAAAAAAAATATGATTCCGTTTAGTCCGTCAGTTAGATTATCGAAAAATATTCGATACATGTTTTTTGTTTTATCAAATTAATCAAAATTGTCGAAGATAAAACGTGTCAAAGATCATGAGTGGGGGCTTGGACGAGTTTTTGACGCACTGTATCGTCTTCATTTTTTTTTTACGTGAAATGAGAAAAAATGTGTCCGATATATTATGAAAATCTATCTGACGGACTAATTCGTTTTTTTTTTTTTGTCATCTACCCTATTGAACCTAGCAGAGGGTAGGCCCTAATTTTTTTTGAGAATCTACTCACTCATTTCTATTTCCGTTTGAAAGATTGCAAAAATTTTTCGAGCTCACTTCGATTACTTTTATATCCCTCACTATCTGATTTTTAAAGGTTTTCATCCCATTTTCCAATGTTTACATTGTGTGAGATAAAGATTCACCCCCCTAGATATAATCCTGTCGGTGGCCATGTTTATCTAGGACCTTATGGCAGGCCTGTCTCACTTCCATACAAGCGGCGCAAAAACCCCGAGATATTTACCTACTATTCTGGAAAACAAGCTAATTTCAACCTTTTGCATTGCGCATAGCGTTCATAGTACAATAACTGTCTGCCGTCTCGCTTCAATCTGCTAGGGCTGTCAGAGGTACTTTACGGTATTAACAGTTTATTTTTGTTTCGCGGGTGCGTGCGCTGCGTGTGCGACAAGTCGAGCGAGTGCAAGCCTATTGAGACTAGTGCGGTGGCCGCACGCTTGCGTTTATCATACCTAAACTCGGGAGTGAAACTTCTGTACCGTAAGGTACTAATATATATTCTGTGCTTATGGTCCCTGCTAACAATAAAGACACCAAAGTGGTTTCTGGTCTAAGAAAGGTTGGGAACCACTGGTTGAGTAGCTGCAAGTGCGACTGCTAACATGAGTCAAGATAAATATATGACAACACGGATTGTCTTCTGCTGGGCTCAGTGGCGTAGCTAGGGGGGGGCGGCAGGGGCGGCCCGCACCGGGTGTCACCCGCTAGCTACGCCACTGCTCACCTTACTAACGAAATGTTGGGGTCCAATAAAATTCTGCTCATCTCTTCGGACTAAACATGCGTGATGTTATAATTGTTGTATAGTTTTCTATCACGCATGTTTAGTCCGAAGAGATGAGCAGAATTTTATTGGACCCCAACATTTCGTTAGTAAGGTGAGCAGTGGCGTAGCTAGGGGGGGGGGCGGCAGGGGCGGCCCGCACCGGGTGTCACCCGCTTAGGGGTGACACCCGACCGTGAACATCACTAGTGCCACCTATAAAAACCGGCCAAGTGAGAGTTGAACTCGCGTGGAGAGGGTTCCGTACAATACCAGTCTTATATTGAGTTTACCACTTTATTCTTTTTTTCAATTGATAGAATTTTCTGTATAAATCGACAAAATGACTCCTTGTACGAATAGACAAACGTAATTTTTATTTTAACTGTTTTGATTGATTTTTGGGGTGACACCTACAATATCCGCACCGGGTGTTACCCATGCTAGCTACGCCACTGGCTCGGCTTAGAATGATAATTAATCATCTAAATCTAACCATAGACGGATGTGTACTGGTTACACCCCATTTTTTGTCACTGCCAACACACACCCTACACCTACTTACAACATAGTACATACACATACACAAGGGCGGATCCAGGGGGGGGGGGTCATGGTTGTCATGACCCCCCCCTGGGCTGGTTCCAGGACCTAGGTGGACCACTAATTAAAATTGTTAAACATAATGTACCAGAATAGTGTCAAGACACATACATAGGGCCAATAACCAACCTGCTGAAGAATAATAATATCTTCTGGATTTAATATGTGACCTAAAGGACCGTCTCCTGAAATACTTATTTTGTTTCAGCTAAGCGTTTTTATGCCAAAAAGCGAATACAGTAATTAAGACATTGCAAACTTTGAAACGACTAGCAACCGATTATCTTATGCAATGATGTAAAAAATTGCGAGCTCGCTTCGCTCGCTCTTGTTGCCTAGTTTTCCTTGAGTCTTAACTTTGTCTATATGAAGCCCAAGTAACACTAGAAAGAAAGAAAGAAAGAAGAAAGAAAAGAAAAAATATTTATTTGCCACAGGCACATGACGTGCAAAACATAGGTATTATGTACAAAACTTTTAAGACGTTTAAAATATAACATACGTATGGAACAGAAACAAGAAAAAAACGAAAAAGTTGACATCTAGCACGTCGTGAGTGCGACAAACAGGTTAAACCACTCAGCATGATGCTGTGCTATGGGGAGCCCATAGCACAGCGCTGGTTTTCAGTGGTCACCCTTGAAAAAAACGTACGGAAGGCAATACAGTGGTATCTAATGAAATTAGTAACTAAAATAAAACAGCCAGTACTTAGATTACGTAAACAAAACACAGCATAAGAAACATAAACATTACAACAAAAAAAAATATATATATATATATATAAAAGGTACTTTAAACAAAGACTGCAGGCTAAACAAAATAAACGTTAAATACAAATTTAAAAAATGACAAGGTTTTTGTCTCGCTCCGACCCCTCCCCACCGCGCTTCGTCGTCGTCAGATGCGCGCGCCGCGCATACTGGTAACCTGTTCAAGGTCCGTAGGTAATGTGTTAAAATTTTCGAGCTCGCTTCGCTCGCTCTACAGACTACTTTCTCGTGGATTTATCTAAAAGTCGACCAAGTAACTCCTATATGAAGGATCGAAACCATTCTAACCCGTCCAAGGCAAGGTGTCATAAAAATTTCGAGCTCGCTGCGCTCGCTCTACCGCCTACTTCCTCTGGAATGTTGTCATTGTTTGTCTGAGGGTCGATGTAGTAACTCCTCTATGAAGGGTCTAAACAATTGCAACCTGCCCAAGGTAGAGACTTCAAAAAATCAAATCGTGGCTACGAAAAAGCTGTAATGGTTGAAGAACATCTAACCGGACTGACACTTCTCCATGTCCTTAAAAACGTACCAATTGAAGTAGATGAAGTGATAGCGCGTTTTGGGAGAAGACGTAAAAAGAAATATTGTTAGGTATAGGTATAGGTAGAGTATTCTAAGGACAGTACTTAGTACTTATAAAATATCTACTTTTAACTTGTATCTATTATTATCAAAATTATATTGTAACTTCTTGTGACTTGACAATGTGACCCCCCCCTGGCGCCAAAGCTGGATCCGCCCTTGCACATACATCCTATACTGACGACCCGAATGGCGCAGTGGTAGTGAGGCTGCCTTACGTTCTTACGGTCCCGGGTTCGAATCCTAGGTTTTTCATTTGTTTCCGAGTCATGGATGTTTATATAGGTATACGTAAAGGGTGTAAAACACGAACTTAACGAAGCCGAAAGGCACTTGTTCTCCTCGTCATTGCGATCATTTTTTTGTTCTACATCATACCTGGGAATCTTCTAGTTACGGAGATAATGGGGGTCAAAGTTCCAACTTTTCGACAAGTTTTTTTTTTAATACAAGTTTTTAATGCAAGATCTTTACTTTAAACACCTCCACGACCCCCGTACTATTCAATCCATCCATCAGCACAATGTTTTGAGTGCGTTACATTGAGTTCTACCACAAAACTTGATTTTTCACCACAAAAAAAAAGTCGTTTCCCAGCAATAATTTTTGCGTAAAGTTACTTAGTTTGATGTACAGAATGCTTGATGAGGTCTTTTACACTCTGTATATTTACAAACAAAAAGTATTTATGTAGTATATCAACTATCTGGTGTCCTGAGAGTCTTTGGAGTCTTTTATTGAAATGTGATGGCTTTTGGTGATATAAAGAATGTATTTATCTAATATGTTTAAATATTCAGTTTTAGATGACACAGAATGGAGCACAATATTCAACAGGATGAAGAAAAGGCTCTTTGAAACCAAGCATGGAGGCACCGACTACCAATCGTTGAATACAATGAAAAATAAACTCTATGCACTAGAAGATATGACTGATTTCGGTACGTATTAGTTTGAGTATACTGGGTGGATATAGTAATCGGGGCAGTATGATGCACTTTAACCGTTGCAGATACACGAAAATGGTCTTAGGAAATTATCCATAATTGTTTCGTGAAATATTGATCTCCTTTCACAGATTTTCGAAAAAATGTCCAGTTAGCAAGAAAATGAATGAATATTATATGTATTAGTATGTAGGTACCCATTTCTGTGTTTTCAATTGATGCTTAAAAAATGGTATTTTTCTTATTTATTCTTATTGTACTCTATCACAAATTCACAATGCTGTCCTATTTGACCCAAAGGTTGACTGGTAGGGAATGCCTTGTGGCATTAAGTCCGCCTACCCTCGTACATGAAGTTTAATAGTACATTGTTACCCTAGGGGTGAAAGTAACTTATTTAGTCCCGAGACGGGGTTTGGTGCCCGAGCGAAGCGAGGGCGCTAATAGTTCGAGGGACTAAATAAGTCTTTAACCCGAGGTAAACACTGTGCTTTTCATTACGAATACAAGGAAAGTAAAAAAAACATACAACTCGTAAAAACAAGATCGGAATTCGGATTGCCGTTTTCCCGCCTATTTTGCTTTTTTTTCTGTGGCCGGCCAGCTATTCAGCCATTACTTATTTTTCATTTTCATGATCGAAAAATGGTAAATATTTTTTCCCAAATCTATGTTATTTTAAAGAAATAGTTGAAACTTAATTACAATAAAGTTATTTAAAAAATATATATTCTTTAATATTTTTATTAATTAAACTTTTTTTTTTATTTTTTTATTTTACATCGTGGCTGTATAGAAAGTTGGAACTTGGTTCAATAGAAAAGTGAACCATTTTTTTTATAATTTGACAGCTGTCAGTTTAAAACGATTCTCCTTATGGCTGAAAAGTATTACTTTCAACCCGCTCCACAGCCAACTTCAGACCTACTTTCAGAGTATGAGTAATGAAAATAAATAAATAAAATGGCCATTTTCCACAAAACATGTTTTTTATGTCAATCGATCTTGTTTTTAAGACTGATCAAAAAGTTCTATTGGACCAACCCAGGTTGTAGTTCTAAAAAAGTCACAAATTGCAAAAAAAACATTTCCCATACATTTCGTTTGAAAGTTTTAAGCAAAAAAAAATCTTTGATGTTTATTTCTCGTTTTTGTCGTTAGAGGTAGTCAGTGGCCTAAAAAGTCTGACAACCAGTCTTACCAAGGGGTATAGTAATTCCCAGTACTAACTGGGATGTGGAGGTCAGATAGGCAGTCGCTCCATGTAAAATACTGTTATTCAGCTGCATCCGGTTAGACTGGAAGCCGACCCCAACATAGTTGGGAAAAGGCTAGGCAGATGATGATGTTAATTTCTCGTTTTATATTTCTCAGACGCAAAAGCAGTAGAATTAAAACTCATAATGGAGGAACTGCGCACAAAACCTCAGAGGTCAACGTTAAGATTGTCTCAGCTATGTCCGGATCTGTGCTCGTCCGCCATCTTGGATCGCAAGAGAGTTCACTTGCAGAGGCTGCTGAGACTACCCCCTGATGTGTACGTCGTGAAGTTCTCGGAGCAAGTAAGTAGATTAATATTTCTACAACAGCAACAACAACAGTCCATAACGTCCACTACTGGACATAAGCCTCTCCCATGATGGGAGGAATTAGCCGTAATCTCCACGCTTGGCAGGCGGATTGGAGATCGCAGTGATGAAAGACTAACAGAAAACGCTGCTGCCCATTCTCTGGTCTACGGAGGCGCAAGGTGTTCTGCCTCAGACATTAGTCGCCTTATACGACACCTGTGAGTGTAATGGGTTGGTTCTATTCTACTCTGCCGGATACCACACGGCCACCAAACCATACCATATTTCTACACTTCTATACTATAAAGAGGAAAGATTTGATATTTCTGTTTGTGTGTTTGTTACGATTTAACTCTAAAACTAGTCGACCGATTTTTAAAATTCTTTCACCATTTCCACGTCTTTACTGAGTAAGTAACATAGGCTATATTTTGTCCCCGTACTCCCACGGGAACGGGAACTACGCGGGTGAAACCGCGTGACGTCCGCTAGTATTATTATTTATTTATTTATTAATCAAACATTGTAAGTAAACTTATAAACTAAGCCCCACAAAACCGTTGTAATGGTTTGACTGTGGGGTCGGTGAGTCTCTAGACACTCATACATAAACACTACACTAATAAGATGGAATAAATTTCCGACTACATATTTTTGTTAGTATTCAGTATTAGTAACAATGGTGCCTAAGTACTAAGTTAGTATTGTTAATACAACCACATATATATATAACTTACACTAGCACATATCTAAATAATATTTTTTTAATTTACTTCTAAATCTATTTTTATAAAGTATATTATAAAGAGGTAAAATATGTTTGTATGGTAGCGGGTAATCTCAGGAACTATTGATCGAATTTTTAAAATTCTTTCACTGGGAGAAAGCTACATTATTCGTGGGTGCTGTAGGTATAAATTATATTTATATCATGCATATTAGACGAGCTATCAAAATTTTTGCGGACGAAGTTGCGGTTGAAGTGCAAAGTATTTAATATTTTTGTACAGCACTTGTTTTGGACAGGGAAATAACCCTTCTTTTTTATTGATAAGTAGTTGGAGAGAAATATATATTAAATAGACAAAGATTTGGCATTTAATAAGGTATTAGTGTAGTGTATTAATAATTCACTAGCTTATGCCCGCGGCTGCACCCGCATCGAGTTCGATAATGGAGGCTATTGAGCATGAATTCGCCGCTAGAGTCGTTCATGTAGAGTAAGGTCTTCTGAAATGTCAGATGTCATACAGTGTTCGCGCGTTGTGTGCTTTTTGAAGTGAAAACTTCTTTAGGCGCGTTGAGCACTTTTTGGGTGAAGGAAAAACATTGAACTCATCGTCACGTAACGTAACGTGCGGTCACGCTTCGTAGCCGTTCGTAGCACTCGTAGCATCCGCTATGGCGTAGCACCATATAGGCATGCGCGGGACACAACCAGTGCTACGACTGGGGCGGGGCCTGTGTACTTTTTGTTTTTACTTCTATCGGCAGTCCCCAAAGACTGCTCCGATTTTGTTATCAAGTATTTATACTAATACTCACGATTGTGTTCTAGACTGAGCCATTCCTGATTAATTATGACTTGAAGGTTTTAAGTGGCAACTTAGGATCTTATTTGTTAGTACTTGGAGGTAGAATGATTTTTAAATGTTTCATGCTTGCTTATTTTAGGGAGAATATTGTAAATATGTATCTGAAGTTTACACTATGTTGATAAACGTAATAAAATAAACTTTTTATGACGATATTGGTACTTTAAAGAGAATTATTGACAAGACCTTACTCGACACTTCGACAGTGGTGCCATGTGCTCAAAAATGATGGCCCCCATTGACCCACGGCATCATACTACTAGGATAAAAAATATCCTATGTGTTTCTTGCCGGTTCTTCTCCATAGGAAACGACCAACCCGAACCGTGTATATTTTTCTCGATGTTTTATAAGTGTCGATTTTGATTTAGTCATGAAATTTCCTTCCAGATATCAGTTTTCACCGACTCAATCCGTCGTCCATGCCTAGTGCGTGCGTTGCTATCAAACGGCGCGACTCGTCGGTTCATTTGTAAGAGTGGGGAGCCTATGTATCGCGACGCGTCGGTCCAGAGAGCGATGTCCATCTTGCCGGGTATCAATCAGAAATTATTAGTTCGGAGTTATAATGTAAGTATTATTACTAGTTAATGTAAGTGTTCTTCTTACAGCCGTTTTCTATAACTTACTTACGTATAACTGTTAGTTAATATGAGGCACGTCTCGTATAGTTCGGTTCAAACTTAATGGCGGCTCGGAAGTTAGCTGCGAGTGACGGTCTGCGCAGGAATAACGCTTTAAACTTTATGGCGATTCGGAACATCTTATGTAAAGCTGCGCGGACAACAATTTTAGGTATCAACGGGGCGCAGATGACGCATCGTTTTGTCTGTATAATGCGCAGACCGTCACTTGCAGCTAACTTCCGAGCCGCCATTAAGTTTGAACCGAACTATACGAGACGTGCCTCATATTAACTAACAGTTATACGTAAGTAAGTTATAGAAAACGGCTGTAAGAAGAACTGTGTATATAATAAACAAAGTTAGCTTGAAATATCCTATCCGCGTCACCTACCTGTCACTTGATTCATAGAAAAATCAAAGAAAGCTTTTCTGTGACGTTTTGTTTCTAACGGTTCGTAAGCTAAATGTCAAACAGACATAGTAACCTTCCGTTACCTGTTAGTAAGTTATTGTAAATAGTCCTTGGTGTACAGGTTACATCCGGAGTTATTTACCTTGTAGAAACTAGAACAAATTACCGCGCGTTCAAGCGTGTTTGCCATACTTATTATTGGAATCAAATAATAGGGTATTACACCCATTTTTGACAAGTGTCTCAATTAGATACTATAGTACTAATGAACCACTAAAAAATCCACATGAAATTTATTCAATCGTTAAGTGCCCTAAAAATGCATTTAAATTTTGTATTTTCAAATTTCGCGCGAAATTTGGCGAAAACGCGGGACGCAGTGGACGCCATATTGGTCTGTGGTCATGACGTCAGTTGGCTGTGTAAACAAATGCAGTGATACTTGAAGTTGACAGTTGACACTTCAAAGTTTACATAGCCGTATGACGTAATAACATGGCGACTACTATAATGGTTTTATGAAACAGATTAAAAAATCTGAAACCTTTGAATTGAATTTTAATGTTTTCCGACTGCTTTTTGCCTAAGCTATCTCAATAATATATTTTTAGATTTTTTCTCTTCTAGAGTAAAATACCCTTATGATAGCTAACAACTCAGGATCCATTAATGATAATAAGTATCCGTGGTACTAGGCAACTGGGCCTACCCCAGTTATAAACGTCCCTTTGTGCCTATTGGCCTTGTTTCGTTCTGTCTCCTGCTGATATGGAGGGAAGTGGAAATTATGGTTTTCCTCCGTTAGTAAATTTCGTTTACACTTTAAATACTTACGGGATATCCGTGATTATTTTTTGTTTTTATGAGCTCCCGATATTTCGACGCCACAAAACAAAAGAAAATCACGGATATTAACAGTGAATTGTGTTTAATTTTTCAGGTAACTCCACTGAGTGATGACTCAGCAATTATTGAGTATCTAGAAGACCATGTCAGATTGAGAGATATGATGGAAGAAAAACATGATATTAATGGTAAGTAGGGTACATTCTGTTTTCTTATTAACTAAACCGGGATAAAGAGTATCCTATGTGTTAATCCAGGTTTTAAACTATCCGTGTGCTAAATTTCATCCAAATCTCTTCAGTAGTTTTTGCATGAAAGCAGAACAAACATCCATCCATCAATCCTCATCCATCCTCAAAATTTTGCATATACAGTGTGTCCGGTAATTAATGGATAACCTTGAAATGGCTTATAGTAGAACTTATAACCATTCAGAAAAAAATACGAAAGAAAATCTATCATAAGTAGTACCTTTTTTGCCTCCACGGTGGTCGGCGCAGCATGTCTTATTTTTTTATTTAAACTTCATGTACAAGAGTGGTACATAGGCGGACTTAATGCCACAAGGCATTCTCTACCAGTCAACCTTTGGGTTAAATAGGAGAACATAGTGATAGGGTACAAAATAATGTCTAAAAATCTAACTTCTTGCTAACGAGAATGTATAATACTTATACAAATACAAATACAAAATCTTTATTTCTTTACCAAAAACTTTTACATTAGTTGGTGATTGGAGCCTCCTTTTAAGCAAGTAATGCCTGTGTTAGGAGACTCCGCTCTTCCACAGCAATATACAATTTATTTAGTACCTTAGATATAAACATTGTGTGTGTGTTTGTGTGTGTGTTTGTGTGTGTTGTGTTGTGAGTGTGTGTGGGGGATGGGTGTTTCATTTTGTGTTTTGCAATAGTGCCTCAGTATCTGTGTAATTTAATGTCTTTATCCAATTCGTTAGAATTTTTTTGCATTCGTGTAATTGTTTATTGTGAACATATATCTTTTTATTTATTCTATTATAAAGTTGGCATGATAGTTTGTTGTATTGAATGGCAGCAAATTTTGTTTTAGTTTGAGGAACCTGTGCTATGAGATCTTTCCGTCTTCGTGTTATTGCAGTTTGATCATATGGTAGATTTTTATGTTTTTTAAGAACGGTATATATGATGTATAACTTTCTAACAGAAAGCAGACCACTATCCTGATAGAGACTTTCAGTAGGATATGTAATCTTTTTGAAATACATTATTTTTATTACGGCACGTTGTCCCCGTTCAACATGTATAAACTTAGATTTTGCTGCGCCGCCCCATATTGTGATACAGTAGGCTATAACAGATTGTGCTAGAGAGATATATATTTCATTTAATAAATTTCTGTGAGAGCCTGATTTCTTTTTTATATTTATGGGCGCAATATATCTTAAAAGTTTTAAAAATCCATCCTAATTTCCTAATCCTTCCAGTAACGTGTTCTATATGAGAGTACCATGACAATCTGTGGTCAATAATTATACCTAGATATTTTGTTTTGAGAACTTTTTTAATTATGGGACAAGCGCAATTGTTATTCTTAGCTTTATCACAAGAGTGTACTTTAATGTTGAATTCTCCATCTGGTTGTGTATTTTTATATATGGAGAAGGATATGAAATTGGTTTTCGCAGTATTTAACGTGAGAAGGTTGTTATCGAGCCAAGTCGCAATTTGGAACATTCCTGTCTCTGTCTTATCTTTAACATCGGCCCAACTGTGCCCATGGAAGACAATAGCAGTGTCGTCAGCGTATGAGAATATATTTGCGTTTTCCACTTTTAGGTTACAAAGATCGTTAATGTAGGCTAGGAATAACGTGGGACCCAGAACACTACCCTGCGGTACTCCAAACGATACATCACTATCATCACTAATATATCCTCCAATCTTTACCCTCTGTTTCCTGCTTGTAAGATAGTCTTTAAAAAAATTGAGAGGAGTTCCCCTTATTCCCAGTTTTTCTAGTTTAGTCACAAGGGTGGGAACGGAAACGGTGTCAAAAGCTTTTTTTAGGTCTAGAAATACCGTCAGGCATTTCTTCCCTCTATCTAAATGATCGGTTACTAGCGAGGTGAGGGCACCAACTGCATCCTCGGTGGACACTCCCTGCCTAAAGCCAAATTGTGTTGAAGCTATAATTTTAAACTTATTGAAATAATTTACTAATCTAGTGTTGGTTAATTTTTCTATAACTTTAGACAGGGCTGGCAACACCGAGATAGGTCTATAATTATTGACATCGCTTCCGTTCCCTCCCTTGTGGACTGGAGTAATAACAGATTGTTTCAGGGGGCCTGGAAATACTCCGTTTCTGAAACAGAGGTTAGCTAGATGGGCAATAACAGGGGCGAGTTCTTTATTACAGTATTTTAGGAATTTTGTTGAAATACCATCCCAGCCAGGGGCACTATCCGCCTTCAAGTTCCTTATGATTCCCTCTACTTCCTCTGTGTCAGTATCTAAGAGCACGAATGAATTTATTTGTGTATGTAAATTGTTTAGTTGGAGATCAGGACTGTTATTATTTCTAGGTTGTATTTGTTGAGCTAATTCTTTTCCGATATTCGCGAAATAGTTATTAACGTAGTTTACTGACTCAGTCGGAGTAGGCTTGATATTTAGTAATTCTGTACTTGGATTTTTTGTTTTATTGGTATAAGTAATTGATTTTATATTTTTCCATAATAATTTCGTGTTGGCGACTGAGTTAGCCAGCAATTCTCTTTCATACTTTCTTTTATTTTTTTTAATAAGGTTGTTACAGTGGTTTCTGTATCGGCTATATGTGATTTTTAGAATTTCGTTATGTGGGTCAGTCCGTGAGTTTTTTTGGAGTTTATTACGATTCTTTATACAGCGAAGTATTCCCGGGGTTATCCACGGTTTGATGATGCGTTTGTTGTTGGGAATATTTCTTATTGTGGTATTATTCTTGATAGTTTCAGTAAGTTTTTCTATAAGTACATCGGTTAATGCATTAGGATCATTGCAGAACATCAACTCGTAAATATTTTTTTCTTGAAAATAATTTAATGCTTGTTCAAAGTTCAAGGTGGTAACGCTTTTATGGGTGATTTCATTATTTTTTGTTTTCGATAGTGATAGAAATGTAGTAAAATGATCTGTGATCGAAGTCTGTAGAATAGCGATTGACGCACATATCTTTTTCCCGTTGATTCGTAGCATGAGATGGTCCAGGCAGTTTTGTTCTCTGGTTGGTAGTGTATGGCCTGGTAGTATGCCATAGGTTGACAGGGTGTTAAGGTAATTGAGGCGGTTATTTTGCTCATTAGGCACCTCTGTCTCTTTTGGTCTAATATTAATATTGATGTCCCCAGCTATTACTAAGTTGTTTTGTGGTTCTATATAATCTAAATGTGAACTGAGTGAGTCTAAGAAATTGTTAATATTTGTGTTTGCCGGCGATCGATATATGCATAGTACAGTGGTATTTAACATATCTACTTGAAGGCACGAGGCTTGGCACACTTTTATTTCTTGAATTTTTGGTTTTAATGTTTTTTTTGCGTATACAACTACCCCATCATTTTGATTATATTGGCGAGTCGTGGCATAAGACTCATAATTGACCAGTTGTGGTATAGGTTTATTAATATTTAATCGACATTCCGTTAAGATGATCAAATCTGGTTCAAATTTAAGTGAAGATAACGTAGTGACAAAATCATCAAAATTGCAGTATATGCTCCTTATGTTCTGTGAAATTATAGTTAGATCATTTTTCTTTACACAAATATGATTAGAAAGATTCGAAGGGTGGCATTCAATTGAACTCGAGATTTCAATTTTATCTAGTTCATTAACTGTACAGTAACAGTCAGAAGTCGACTGCCAATCTCGCAACACAATTACAAAGCAATATTGGTGGTACTTATGACCTTCTTCTATAAGAACGTTTGACAACACTTACACATTAGCAACTTGTTGCCCGCTTAAGATTGTTATTACAAATTTCAATGAGTTGTGTAAGTGATACGGTGGCCAAATTGGTTGTTAGCGTTGGAACATCACTCACACGGATAAATATGCGTATGTGTGTATAGGCGCCGCCGCCCGTATAGCGCAAACGATAATGTGCATTGCGGTGGAAGTGGAATTTTGACCTTTGACTGTACAATACTTATATTGATACCTTGTACCTGTACCTTGTCTTCCTTGTTATCTTCTTCTTCCACACTTCTCTATTACACGTCATCTCCTCAGACACATCCTTTCTATCGATATAATCCTTCACACAGTCCATCCATCGTTTCTTTGGTCTTCCTCTACTCTTATACCCATCCACATTCATACTCAACACTTTCCTCATTCCTCCGCATTACATGTCCATACCACGATAACCAATAACTTGTAAACAGACTATAGCGTCTTTTATTTAACCCCTGTGAGGGATGGATTTTCAAAATTCTTGCCTATATGCTCACTTGTGTTATCGGTTTTACGGTTTACGATTTAAGAAATTTATTTCGCTCATAAAGAATACTATTATTCACTACTACGAGGAAACAAATAATTAAGATACAATAAGCGACGGTTTCGCTTGATAATAAAAAACGGCAAAAACTAGCAATTTATAAATTATAAAGGGTGTAAAACACCTCTTAACGAAGCTGAAAGGCACTTGTTCTACCAGTCATTGCGATCATTTTTTTGTTCTACACCATACCTGGGAACCTTCTAGTTACGGAGATATTGGGGGTCAAAGTTCCAACTTTTTCACAAGTATTTTTTTTATTACAAGTTTTTAATGTAAGATTTTTACTTTCAATACCTCCTCCATCTCCTACTATTCAATCCATCCATCAGCACAATGTTTTAAGTGCGTTACATTGAGTTCTACCACAAAACATGATTTTTCACCCCAAAAAAAAAGTCCGTTTCCCAGCAATAATTTTTGCGTAGGGTTACTTAGTTTGATGTACAGAATGCTTGGTTGACGGCTCGTGATGAGGTATTTTACACCCTGTATGCACGTAAGTTGGCAAGGTTTTGGCGTAGTGGGGGCAAGTTCGCGCATCGTACACTTAGTGGAACAAAAAACTGGTCACTTTTATTGATTGTCATTATGCGGTTATTGCCATCATTTATTTTTAATCATGTAGTTAAACAAAGCAGAGGAATTCGTGACATTTAATAAGTGTTATAAATAAAATATAATATGCATTTTTTTTAATTAAGAAAAAAAAAGTATCATTATTAAAAATTATAGGTTCTCGTCGTCACTATCGGTTAATAATACTGTTACCCCTGGCATCAAATTTGAACTACCACTTGAGCTGGCATATTATGTAATAAACATAACAAAAACTAAATTTAAAACAATAACAACAACTCGTAATAAAAACTAAATTTAAAACAATAACAATAACTCGTAACAAAAACTTAATTTAAAACTAAAACTGAACTCGTAACTAAAAGTCAACAAAAACAAAGGGCACAACTTTCGTGGCCGCAAGTGTAATCGGGAGCGAACGGAATGTAGACGCGGTGCGGGAGGCAGGGGTCGACTGACGCACCAATTGCGCGCTTGGATCGGCGCTACATCATACCCCGCGTCCCGCTTGACCACCAAAGAGACCTAAAAAACGACTTGTGCACATCTAACGACTCTTGCCAAGTTACGTGCCGGGGATTATATATAACGGTTTTATGCATTTTTTTCGCGAAAATCACCGACTTCCGATAGTAAACTTATTTTTCATTTTTTTTTTGTTTTTTTTTTTATACTTACCTGTAATTTCTTTGGTGCATTCTATCTACAAATTAGTATACACAAGTAAGTACCTACACAAATAAGTAGGCTCACTTACTAGCGAAATGTTGGGTTACAATCACTTCGGACTAAACAGGCGTGATGTTATGATTGTTGTTTATCCTTCTATCACCAGCTGTAGAATAAAAAGTTACGTTTTGTTTCAGTGGCCGCACCTAAAGCGGGCTATGAGAAGTTGATACTAGCACCAAATCTAGCCATGGAGCAATATCATGCGATGTGTGATAAAGTTACGCCTTATATCTTGAGGTAAGTGCCCTTTCTCGTATTTGACTATGAAGCCACGAAAAACATGGCGATTTGGTGTTCTGAAAGAGAATAGGGAATATGCAGGTACTTTTTTCTTCACTTAAATCAATAAAATACAGTTTTATCAACCCAAAATATTAAACTCGCTTAAAATTAATATTAAACTCCTGCAATTTTCTATGACAGTTCAAACGTCCGTGACTGTCGCGGCCATGATGTGACGACTTTTACCGCAATCTGCCTTGTTTACATCTATTTTTTTGGCCTTAATAAAGTAATTTTACTATTTGTATGAGCTTTATTCAAGCAAAAATTGCGTTAACGATATTATAATAAAAACTTAGTGAAACTTTACCTACTTTTCAATTTATAGTGTTATTTTGACACATATATTTTGACGTCACTACCGGCGTTATCGAGGACGACGCGTTTTGAGAGTGCGTTCCGTTTCACCAAAAACATGCTACATAAAACAATAAAATGTAAAATAAGTGATGTATTAGCAACTTAAACAAGTGTAACTCAATGTTTTTATGGGCCATTACAAGTCATTTTTAATAAATGAAAAGAGTTTTGTATTTCTTGCATATTTCCTAGTAAATTATTTTTGCAATTAATTGTAATAATTATTTCAGGTCTTCAATAGAAAACAACTGTTCTTGTGTTAAAGAGTTTATAACTAAAAAACGAACATTTGAAGACACATTGAGTTCGATGACCCTACTGAATTGGTTGTTTGGTAAGTTTTTATTTTATTACCGTTTAGCATAATCATAATCAGCCTATAATGTTCCCACTGCTGGGACACAGGCCTCCTCTCAATGAGAGGGAATGGGCTAAATTCCACCACGCGGGCCCAGTGCGGGTTGGTAGATGTCACATGTCTTCGAATTTTTAGTTCTAGGACATGCCGGTTTCCTCACGATTATTTCCTTCACCGCTTGAGAGCAGTGGTGATGAAATTCGAACCCGCAAACTTACTGCTGGCAAATCAGGGCCGCCACCACTGGGCCACCGTTGCTCCGTAGCTCCGTAAAATTTTAACTATAGTTGGTGCCAGTTAAGATGAGAATAGCGGTCATTGACCCACCTACATTTATTAAACTTCTAACTTTGAAAACCAAAAATAAGCCTGTTCAAGTCTGGAAGCGTCAATTATTTATTTATTTATAAAAACTTTATGCACAAGCAAAAAAAACTGTACAAAGGCGGACTTAATGCCTTGGGCATTTTCTACCAGTCTACCTTAGGGTGATGCAGAGATAATACAAAGTAGGCGCAATAACAGAAAAAAAGACTAGAAAATATATATAGCTAAAACATATAAGAATAAATACATATATACATACATATAACAAAATATATAAAGTTTAGAGAGATAAACAAGAAAAACTATAACAACTTAGTTTTGAGACGAATCTGCCAACTTCTTGTGAATATGCTCTCGAGCCTTCACTCTGAAAGTGAAACGACTAGTCAACGTCCTAATACTCTGGGGTAGCGCATTCCAAAGGAAGACCGCCTGGACAAAGAAGGAAGATTTTATAAAGCCAGATCGGTGAGAAGGACAGCGAAAAAAATCAATTAACAATTATCGTGATCTACAACATTTTTTGCAATGAAAAACGATATATGGTTCATTTGTTTTGGTTCGTACGAAGAGATATTAGGGAAAGGGCAATGACCGCTATTCTCATCTTAAGTGGTACCAACTATAATTAAAAAGTACACTGTTCATATTTTTTTGTAATATTTCAGGCGTAGGCGACCGCCACTTGCAGAACATAATGTACAGCGTCCGAGACGGTGGCGTGTGCGGCGTGGACTGGGCGGCCATCTTCCAATATGGCCGCCAGGAGCTGCCGCCCGCTAGGCTGACGGCGAATGTTCTAGCAGTCTGTGATGTTAGAGGTAAGAGTAGTCTTAACTAGTCTTACATACAGACCATGATGTACAGCGTACGAGACGGCGGCGTGTGCGGCGTGGACTGGGCGGCCATCTTCAAATATGGCCGCCAGGAGCTGCCGCCCGCTAGGCTGACGGCGAATGTTCTAGCAGTCTGTGATGTTAGAGGTAAGAGTAGTCTTAACTAGTCTTACATACAGACCATGATGTACAGCGTACGAGACGGCGGCGTGTGCGGCGTGGACTGGGCGGCCATCTTCAAATATGGCCGCCAGGAGCTGCCGCCCGCTAGGCTGACGGCGAATGTTCTAGCAGTCTGTGATGTTAGAGGTAAGAGTAGTCTTAACTAGTCTTACATACAGACCATGATGTACAGCGTACGAGACGGCGGCGTGTGCGGCGTGGACTGGGCGGCCATCTTCAAATATGGCCGCCAGGAGCTGCCGCCCGCTAGGCTGACGGCGAATGTTCTAGCAGTCTGTGATGTTAGAGGTAAGAGTAGTCTTAACTAGTCTTACATACAGACCATGATGTACAGCGTACGAGACGGCGGCGTGTGCGGCGTGGACTGGGCGGCCATCTTCAAATATGGCCGCCAGGAGCTGCCGCCTGCTAGGTTGTTGTTGTGTATTATTTTGTTGTAGCTGTCTGTGATGTTAGAGGTAAATCTAAATTAATTTGTCTGATATGCACGATTACTTTTAGGTCGTTCTGGAACCGAAAGCACACCGAAAGCCATAAACTCGATCATCGAACTCGGAACGATTGGGACTTTTTTGTTTAAAACATAACAATGTAAATAATAATAATTTTTCGCCTTTTTTTTTTAAATCTATTGAACTTTTTTTTTTAAATCATTAAAATTAATTTTATAATATTTTTTTTTGTTATTGTTATTTAAAAAAAAAGCAGACGCAATCGTTCCGAGTTCAGTCTAACCGGATGCAGCTGAATACCAGTATTAACCCAGTTAGTACTGGGGAATACGATAATACCCCTTGATAAGACTGGTTGTCAGACTTTTTGGGCCACTGATTACCTGTAACGGCTGTCAAAGATCTACAAATGACAGCCGGGACCAACAGCTTAACGTGCTTTTCAAAGCACGGAGGAAACTCGTTATGTAATGGGTGGTCACCCATCCACAGACCACCCTAGGCAAGCACGGCTTAACCTAAAGATCGACCTGAGCGGCTGTTATTATTTAGCCATGAGCTTCTTGATCAACATGTAATATTATTTTATTTTTATTTTTTTTTCAGTTCTTGAAAGCCGTCTACAAAGTATGTTGTCGAGATTGAGAGAATCAGAAAAACTGTTCGCAGCATTTATTAGGACATCATTCTATTGGTTGGGCCCAGAATTTAAGGAGGTAAGATTAATAATAATAATCAAAATCAAAACATTTATTTCAAGTAGGTCAGTTACAGGCACTCTTGAATGAGAGGTTTTCCTTTTGAGGTTTTAAAAAAAAACTTAGTTTCCAAGAACTCTATAGATGGCGTTGAACTTACTATGATAGTTGGTGCCAAAGCCAAAACGCTTGAAAAAAAAACATTGTGTCACGTCACATACTCTCGTTGACTGACACTTTCATTTGCTTAACCTTCCGAATATAACCAACATTTCTCGCGCTTTGTTAAAATCAGTTTTTTTAGGTTCCGTTCCTATCATACTTACTCCTAGCGCCATCTATCCAGCGACTAGGGAAGAGCTAAAAAGAAAATCCCTCATTGTCGAAACAAAGATGAAAATTAAGTATAGCTACAGTCCCAGTCACAAGACATAAAAACTGTGAAAGTACTGTAGTTGCCCATTCCTTAGCGTAGATCTCTATAGAGAAGAACGGCCAAGAAACTCCATGGACACTTTTAAATCAAAATATTGTTACAAAATCTTGGTTACACCATTCATGTTAAGATGGTATATTATGTGAGAACGATGTAACAGCAATCCGTCATCATCATCTGCCTAGCCTTTTCCTAACTATGTTGGGGTCGGCTTCCAGTCTAACCGGATGCAGCTGAATACCAGTATTTTACATAGAGCGACTGCCTATCCGACCCCAACAACCCAGTACTCAGGCTTTCGGCCCACTGACCACCCATTACATACAGAGTTTCCTTCGTGCCTCGGAAAGCATGTTAAGCAGTTGGTCCCGGCTGTCATTTGTAGATCATTGACAGTCGTTATAGGTAAGTCTCCCGAAAAGTCTGACAACCAGTCTTACGTAGGGGTATCGTATTACCCAGTACTAACTGGGTTGTGGAGGTCAGATAAGCAGTCGCTCCATGTAAAATACTGGTAGTCAGCTGCATCCGGTTAGACTGGAAGCCGACCCCAACATAGTAGGGAACAGGGTAGGCAAATGACGATTATGACATTTTGACGTTTAAAAAGTACTGAATCTCAACTGAGTTTGAAAAATAGTCTTTCATAATTATTTTTGTTTAATTTTTAGCTAAATCACATCAACAAAATTTTGCAAGGAAAAGCGGTATCTTATGAGATAACGAGGGAATGTATTGAAGATTCGGAAAAGAAATATAAGGACGAATATGTGCGATTATTGGATCAAGTCTTTGAGAATTTTGCACCAAAAGATGCGTACAGTGTTGAAGAACAGGTAATATGTTTTTTTATTCATATTCTTTATTATATACACTATACAAATTACATAAAAGAAGACCTTTTCATACTGGGTAATAATAATAACTAGCTGACCCGCGCAACTTCGTCTGCGTCACATTAGAAGAGAGAGAGAGGGTTAGAGAGAGTATGACTCAACCTTAAAAGATAGACATATGCTATCGCGGATATTTTTTGTTTATACTTTTTATGAGGTACAATTCCATCTGTTAAAGCACCATACAACATAATTTGAATTCCCGCCTTTTCCAATCCTACCATTTCCTGCGCATACAGCGCCACCCTACGTTTTTGACATGCATCAATCAGTTCCCCGAGTTCCCCGCCATATCTCACCACAAAACTTAACGACTCCGCAAAATTATCGTGAAACACTGAAATCAAGTGTTATCAAAGACAAATCGTGTGTGCCATCAACCTATACTCATCCAAATCATCAAGAAACAAGAATTGGGGCGCCCCACAGCATAAAATCATCAGGTATTCGGAGGCAGCCGGCCCTCCTCAGCGAGCTTCGGTGAGTCCCTTCTACCTTTCCCATTAGATACAGTCCACTTGCCCATCAAATAGAATCATTCTTTAACATTTTTCATGGTCCTTGCTAGCCGGATTTTTGAAATAGTATCAGTAATCCTATTTTTTCTATTGTGAAAATTGTGGGGTCAGCCCAAAGGGGTCAGCCATATTTGTTCGCAAAAACCAAATTGCAATAAAACAATCTTAGTTTATTTAACATAATCATAACATATTTTTATCATTTAACCTCACTTTTGAACATAACTTTTGTTTTATTTACGGGTGCCAATTGTTCTACAACATAACAAGTGTATTTTATCATATTTAGAAGTTATCATTCATCATCGCGGGAACTCATTCGATCAAACAAACATATTATTATCATACAAAAACATATCACAAAATATATCAAATCGTGCCAGTGTTTTGTGTTCTTATTCATATTGTGGTAGGTAGTCATCATAGCAACGTACCCACCAAACGCTCGCTTATTCGCAGTCGGGAGTGAGTTGTTTCGTCATCGTTTCTCATTCGTGTTATCACATACATTTTGTGAACGGAGTACGGCAGCAAACATAGTCTGTCACCGTCATTTTCATTTTAATCGTGTGTTTTAGGTGTAACATACAGCGCCTAAAATTATCATTTTTGTGTTGGAATCCTTGGTGCAACATATAACACTAGGATTTCATTGTGTTATGTATCATTGTTTTATTCAAAACCACTTAGCAGTTAGGTATTGTACCTACATTTTCTCATATCATTTGGGTTTGTTGGGTTGGTAGGTTGGTACCATAGACAAAATTATTGCCAACATAATATCATTTCTCATATCATTTTATCGAACCATAGATTATTTTGTGTTTGTGAAGCTTGTTTCAGAACTGTTGTGGTTGACAGTTTAGACAAGTGACATTTATCATAGTGACGTGAGTGTAACTTCAGACAGTGACACTGACAATCAAGTGTGTTTTCCGTGTGTAGTGTTCACTCATTCGTTCAAATCAGTTCAAATACAATCACTTCGTGATTTTGTTTACCAATCGAACAATCCACAATCGTATCAAACTTTCAACAAAGTGTATAATTAATTATCAAAATGAGTGAGGCATTGATCGCACATTATGAATCTAAGCGTAACATGGCGCTTAAGCGCCTTCGTGATGCGGTAATTTGCGCACGAAATTGCAAAACAGACCCAAATCAAATAAATAGGTTAGAAACTTGGTGTTCGCGCGTAGATCAAATACTCGAAACCTTTAACGAAGCCCACATTCAATTAATGTGTGAGTACAAAAAGGCAGGTATGGACGAAAAAGAAGTGCAACAAGCTCAATTTAAGTTCCAAGAACAGGCCGATGATATGTTCTTTGAAACATTAGAGGCCAAGCGTAAATACTTGTCAGCAAAGGTGGAGACTTCTTCTTCGTCCAGTGAGTCAAAAAATAAAACAGCTAAATTACCACCTATGAAGCTGCCATTATTCACGGGGCAATTCAAAGATTTTCCAGGGTTCATTGACCTTTTCAACACATTAGTGCATAACAGAAATGACTTATCAAATGTAGAGAAGTTTCAATATTTGATTACATCCTTATCTGGGGATCCAATCAGTATCATTCGTGCGTTTCCTGTGTGTGAGGGTAACTACATCAGTGCATATAAAGCATTAGTTAATCGTTATAACAACAGGAGGTATTTGGCGTTCATGTGTTGGGAACAGATCAACAATTTGAAAGCAATGCACTCCGGTTCTGCTCAAAGCTTGCGTACAATGTTAGACCTTTATAATGAGAACTTATCAATGCTCGCATCATTAGGGCTACCAACAACACAGTGGGATTTTGTGTTATTTCACTCGTTGCTTACAAAATTAGATAAGGCATCTCGGGAAGCTTTTGAGCTGGCCAATACCAGTAGTGATTTTCCAAGCTTCAAGGAATTATCCACATTCTTGGTAGATAGGTGTAATGCCCTTGAACGCTCAACATTAAATGTGAACAATCAATCATCATCATCAGCTGTGCAACAGCAAAATAACAAGCGTGTGGTTTCAAACAACCAATCAAAGCCTACAATGCTTTTGGCCCAAGCGCCTTCTCAATCATGTGTAGTGTGTAAAGAGGATCACCCTCTCTACTTATGTTCAAAGTTTTTATCAGAATCTCCTTATGAGAGGTCTCAACTTGTGAGACAAAACAAATTGTGTTTCAACTGTTTACGGTCAAACCATATCACAGCCAATTGTAATTCATTGCATACATGCAAATCATGTGGACAAAAGCACAACAGCCTTCTACACTTTACAAAAAAGACAGAGACAAGTAGTTCTGTCAACTCTCAACATAAACAACCAGGCGTTTCTCATACAGGGAAAGGTCCAGCATCAACTTCTGATTCCAAGGAAAATGTGATCACACCCGTTACATCATTATCAAACACAACTGCAGGATCAACATCAAATACTCATTTTGTGATGCTTGCCACTGCTGAGGTGGAGGTCAAGGACGGTCGAGGCTCCTTTCAGAAGGTCCGTATCTTATTGGACCCCGGTAGTCAAAGTCACATCATCACCAAGGTATGTGCCCGTCGTTTAGGGTTGGCACAGTATAAAACTCAAACTCCTATGTCAGGTATAGGGAACGTTCCTGCAGTTTCCACGGGCAAGGTCTTCTTAGAAATCCGACCAGTTGGGAAACCAAAGCCCTCTTTTACAGCAGAAGCGGTGACTTTGGACAAAATTTGTGGTGACATGCCCACCCATCCAGTGGACATTAACAATTTTCAACATTTATCAAATATCAAATTGGCTGATGAAAAATATCATTCTTTTGGTCCTGTGGATATCCTCATTGGTGGAGAGATATTCCCTCAAATTCTTTTACCAGGGAAAATTGATGGTGGTCCACATGCAGCAACTGCCCTCAATACCATATTTGGATTCATTCTCATGGGAAAAACTTTATCAAAGTCATCATCATCAATTCCTCTATCAATCAATCATGTGTCAATGGACGCCAATCTGGATATTGCCGTTCAGAAGTTGTGGGAGTTGGACAGCATTCCGTGTGAAGACAACAAACAATCTCACTCGGTGGCTGACATACATTGTGAGGAAATATTCCTATCAACACATAAGCGTGACAGTGAGGGACGATACATTGTCCAGTTACCATTCCGTGATCAATCATCAGTCGCCTTTGAGGGTGCTTACACAATTGCTCATCGGCGCTTTGTGCAGCTGGAAAAACGCCTCATGGCAAAGCCAGCTTTTCATGAACAATACAATCAACATGTTATGGAGTACCTATCAAGTGGTCAGATGGAGAAGGTCCCTGCAGTTAAGTGTCAATCTCCTACAGCATTTTACTTGGCGCATCATGCCGTATCAAAATCAGATCGTAGCCTTCGTGTGGTCTACGATGCATCGATGAAGGATAAAAGAGGTGTATCCTTAAATGACACTCTTCTTATAGGCGCTAAACTTCAGACTGACATCACCAACATTCTTTTGCGTTTCAGGCTTCATGCCATTGTGTTTTGTACGGATATCCGGCAAATGTACCGGCAAATCCGTATAGCAGCAGAACATCTGGATTTTCAGAGAATCCTGTTCAGGTGTTCCCCTAGTGAGCCAATACAGGAATACCGTCTCAATCGTGTAACTTTCGGTGTATCATCAGCACCATTTTTAGCAATTCGTGTGTTACAACAACTGGCCCGCGACGAAGGCAGCTCGTTTCCAGCTGCAGCTCAGGTGTTGTTAGAAGACATCTATGTCGACGATGCCGTTACAGGGTGTCGGAGCATCGAAGAGGCGGTCGCTCTTCAGCAGCAGCTGATTAACATCATGGCGGCTGGAGGTTTTGAGCTGAGAAAGTGGTCCAGCAATCATGCGGCTGTATTACAAACCATACCAGAAGAACATAAAGCAGTGCCAAATGTAAATCAAACATTCGATAGTGATGGTAATTTTGTGAAGGTTCTCGGTTTAGCCTGGAATTCCCAGGAGGACATATTCAACTACCAAGTGAATCAAATAAATCGTGAGTGTACCAAACGTACCATGCTTTCAGAGCTGGCACGTATTTATGACCCCATTGGTCTTTTAACACCATTAACATTTTTAGCAAAGCATTTAATTCAACGTTTGTGGTTGCTCGGTTCATCATGGGATCAACCCGTTCCCGACGACATCAATCAAATTTGGACAAAGTACGTTCAGCAGTTGCCTCACCTAGCCCAGCTTAAGATACCACGCCGCATCACATCCGACGACGCTGTGACTTATCAGGTGCATGGATTTTCAGACGCAAGTGAAGCCGGTTATGCAGCTGCTGTGTATCTCCGTGCTACCAATCAATATCATCAACACCAGGTCATCCTGGTTAGTGCGAGGTCTCGTGTCTCCCCAACAAAACGCAGAACTTTACCAAGGCTTGAGTTGTGTGGCAGTTCTTTGCTGGCAGACCTAATGAGACACATTATCAACATATACAGTAAACTTCTCCCCATAGAGAGTGTGCATGCGTGGACTGATTCTATGATAGTTTTGTCATGGATCCAGTCAAATTCATCAAATTTTAAGGCTTTTGTTGGCAATCGCATATCCAATATTCAGCGTAAATTACCAGAAGCAATTTGGAATCATGTCCCAGGAAAGCAAAACCCTGCGGATGCCGCAAGTCGTGGGTTATCACCCGACGAGCTTATCAATCATGACCTGTGGTGGACTGGCCCCCATTGGCTATCCTCAAATCAAGATCAATGGCCTAAAGTGCCCCAACATTCAAACATGACGCAACATCCAGAGGTGAATTGTGAGCAACGTGCCTGCGTTTTGAACGTGTCAAACGCAGTAGAAACTAATCCAATCGATCATTTATTAACAAGATTTTCATCATTGAGGAAGATTCAATGTATTTTAACATATTGCAATCGTTTTATCAACGCCCTGCGCAAGAACAAGCGTACAGGTCATTTAACAGAACAAGAACTTCATCATAGTCTCATGGTACTTGTGAAACACACCCAACAGTCCGAATTTAGTGAAGAAATCAAACATTTGAGATCAAATCATGTATTATCAAAATCATTCAGAAAACTTAGTCCATTTTTAGATTCAAATCAAGTGTTGCGTGTGGGGGGTAGGCTCTCTCAGTCAAACCTGGATTATGAAACAAAACATCCAGCTCTGCTTCCTCGCAAGCATCGTTTGACGCAACTTATCATCCAGTGCACACATAACGAAAATTTACATCCTGGTCTGCAAACAATGCAGTATCTGTTACTTCAAAATTTTTGGATTTTGTCGCCAAGGCGAGCCATTAATAACATCATTTCAAAATGCTATCGTTGTTTCCGTATGAAGCCACGAAATTTTCAGCCAGTAATGGCAGATTTACCACATTCTCGCGTTAATCAAATCAAACCATTTCAGGTTGTGGGTTGTGATTATGCAGGACCCTTCAACATTACGTTTCAACGTTATAGAGGTGTGCGTTCAACAAAGGCATACCTTTGTCTTTTTGTTTGTTTTTCAACAAGAGCTCTTCATCTGGAGCTTGCCAGCGATTTATCATCCTCTTGCTTTTTGGCTGCTCTACGCAGATTCATTGCTAGACGCGGTCGTTGCAACATCATCCATAGCGATTGTGGAACAAATTTCAAAGGTGCGCAGTCACAATTATCAGAAATCATGCGCTCAGCTTGTGAATCGGAGCGCATTGACTTCAAATTTAATGTCCCAGGATCACCACACATGGGTGGCCTTTGGGAAGCTGGGGTGAAGTCGGTAAAAACTCACCTTTATCGTGTGATAGGTGATCAAATCCTAACATATGAGGAGTTAAACACACTCTTGACACAGGTCGAATCAGTTTTAAATTCGCGACCAATATCAGCATTGAGTTCAGATCCATCAGATCTAACAGCGCTAACACCAGGGCACTTTTTAACATTAGCACCCCTAACATCAGTGCCTTCACCAGACTATTCCAACACAAAAATGAATAGGCTAACACGTTGGCATCTATTACAGAAAATGCACCAGGATTTCTGGACTAGATGGCATAGTGAATACCTCACCAATTTGTCACAGCGATTGAAATGGACTGTGGATTCACCTCCAGCAAAAATCAACCAGCTCGTTATTATCAGAGACGAGACTACTCACCCACTACGATGGCGTTTAGGTAGAATCGTCGAATTACACCCAGGACGCGATGGCGTTTCTCGTTCTGCTACGGTCAGGACTGCACAAGGTGTGCTCAAAAGGCCACTTGTGAAGTTGTGCCCATTACCAGATATGACTGACTAGTCATGTCTTATTTTTTCATACATTCATATTGTGATCAAAACATTTCAACTACCTATTCTGTTTTATATATTCATCAGCATTATCATATTTATCCTATCATATATCAAAGCAATGGTTGTTGTGAACAAATATTCATTTTCAGACTTCTCAGTCTCATCAATTCGCCAGCGGGGGGGAAGATAATGTTAAAGCACCATACAACATAATTTGAATTCCCGCCTTTTCCAATCCTACCATTTCCTGCGCATACAGCGCCACCCTACGTTTTTGACATGCATCAATCAGTTCCCCGAGTTCCCCGCCATATCTCACCACAAAACTTAACGACTCCGCAAAATTATCGTGAAACACTGAAATCAAGTGTTATCAAAGACAAATCGTGTGTGCCATCAACCTATACTCATCCAAATCATCAAGAAACAAGAATTGGGGCGCCCCACAGCATAAAATCATCAGGTATTCGGAGGCAGCCGGCCCTCCTCAGCGAGCTTCGGTGAGTCCCTTCTACCTTTCCCATTAGATACAGTCCACTTGCCCATCAAATAGAATCATTCTTTAACACCATCATAGATGATTGTTGCGTAACTTTAACCGTTTATGCAGCGCTCGCTACGGAAGCTCTCAAAAGAAATACATTTTCTCCGTTTTTGCAACATTTATCATTGATGGTTCGCTCCTATTAGTTGTAGCGTGATGTAAGATAACATAACCTATAGCCTTCCTCGTTAAATGGACTATCCAACACTTGAAGGTTTTTTTTTAATTCGAACCAGTACCTAGTTCATGAAATTAGTGCGTTCAACCAACCAAACAAACAAACTCTTGAGCTTTATTATAATAATATAGATTCAAGTGTGTAACAATTAAATTACTCCGATATATTTGCTTAATCGCTAAAATAATCTACTTATGTTTTTCCAAATAAGGGTTTGCCTCGACAGCCTTACGTCTTCGTTCTTAGACACTCGATGACAGTCATACTCCAGCTAGGTCAAAAGTTCTCATTAAGGTGCATGAAATAAGCCGGGACACGATAAAGCTGCTGTAAACTGTTGCGGAACTCTTGCAACTACCTTCTGTCTCCATCGTTAGATTGCCGATGACAGTCATACTCCAGCTAGGTTTAAAGTTCTCATCAAAGGTGCATGAAATGAGGCCAATAACAATATAGCTGCTGTAAACTCTTGCAACTGCCTTCTGTCTCCACCGTTAGACCTTCGATGACAGTCATACTCTAGCTAGGTTTAAAGTTCTCATCAAAGGAAATGAGCATAACACGATTTTTCAATTTTGAATGGGACCAACTTTGATATTTACCTATTACTTACGCTTTTAAAAAAAAATATCAAGTTTAATGAACTTCTCTCGTGGTCATACATAAAAAATATACGGGTCGAATTCAGAACTTCTTCCTGTTGTTTCGTCGGTTAAAAAACCCAAACGGTCGGTTAAAAGTTATCTGGTGAGCACATTTTTAGGCATTAGTACCATTTTAGTGCAATAACTAAATAATACCTCAAGATACGCACAATTTTTATGTATAAAAGTTATCTATATGGGTTTCCTACATTTTGCGTGATGCTTGATCATCGAAACAGACAAACAGATAAACAGACAAAAATTCCAAAAATGCTGGAAATGAGTTCTGTTGGTTATCCTTAACACCCTGGCAATTTTTTTTTCAAAATATTTTGGATGTACAAAAACGATTTTTCTACAGATTTATTATATGTATATAGAAGATAATGAGCAGAGAGATACTTCTGGATACGGCACGTATTGTTAGAAGGTTGCTCTCTCTGGAGCCCTGGCGCCGGTAGCTTGGGCCGTTACCGAGACCGGTGGGCTACAATTTTTTATATTTTTTAATGTTTTTTATAGTGTTTTATATAGAAATATTTTAAAATGATAAAAATATATAAAATAATGAATATAAGAAATAATAATAATTAAAAAAATTAACATGTTGCTCCTCAAAGATAAATTCCACGACTGCCAAACGGAATGAATAAAAAAAATCATGCGGGGCAGTCTTTGGGGTCTGCCGATAGAAGTGTAACTTGTGAATAGTATCGTCGAGTTGTGTGCAATTTTTTTTTTTCTTTTGTTCATTTCATGTTCTTTTGTTTCTATGCCGGCCATGGGCCTACTTGGCTTACATCATCATCATATCAGCCCGGAATCATCCACTGCTGGGTATAGGCCTCCCCCTTTTTCCACTGTGGCAGGGATTCTCACGCATCACTCACATGGCTCCACGTACCCCCATTCAAGGTTCCAGATGACAGCGAACACGCCCCCCCCCTCCCCCCAACAACAAAACAATAATATTGTATATAGAATAAAGTAATGTTTATTCATTGAATAAAAGGTAACAAATACAGGGCAAAACTAATATCATATTAATATTAATGCGATGAATGGGCTTGTTTCTTGTCACAAATTGAGTAAATTTTGATATAATATAGGACAATTTAAGCCTATTGCGCGCACTTTGAGTAACCCTGCACTATGGTATAGGTATAGGCCAACAAACTGTCAAAGCCTTGCTCCATCGGCCATCTCCACAACTTTACATGCCGTCGAGAAATATCTCTCAGGCTTGCTGGTTTCCTCACGATGGTTCCCTTCACCGAAGCAAGTGACAATACGTACATGAATCTGAAAATCAGAGGTCTTGGGTTGGGTTGGTCCTTTCCTTTGATACTTTTTAACATAAAATACTTCTATTTCACAGGTGTCGTGTCTTCTCCAACATAGTACGGAACCTAGAATTCTGTCCGTGACCCCTCCCGGTTGGGAAGCGTGGTTATAATCAACGAGTTGGAAATACTTCAACATAATTGAACAAATTACCAATTTTTCAGTATTTTAGGTATAACGTGTGAAGAAAAAAAACAAACTACTTGGGAATACAGTATTTCTTATTTCTGTTTTTTTGTTGTAATTTATGCACTACAAAGTGCATAAATCTGAGCTTATTAACCGATTCTAAGCACGAAATCATGTTATTTTCTTACTTTTAATATTTTGTGTGAAATAAATGTTTTTTTACTTGAATTCGTTTTTTTTATTTGGAGTATTTATCTACCCGACTTTCTTGCAGTCCAAAAAGAGGGTTATTATGTTTTTTAGGGTAGTATAGTTTTTTTTAGGGTTCCGTACCCAAAGGGTAAAAACGGAACCCTATTACTAAGACTTCGCTGTCTGTCCGTCTGTCTGTCACCAGGCTGTATCTCATGAACCGTGACAGCTAGACAGTTGAAATTTTCACAGATGATGTATTTCTGTTGCCGCTATAACAACAAATACTAAATATAGTCAATGGTACGGAACCCTTCGTGTGCGAGTCCGACTCGCACTTGGCCGGTTTTTATGAGCTTGTGGCTAAATAAAACCGGCCAAGTGCGAGTCGGACTCGCGGACGAAGGGTTCCATACCATTATCTAAACAACATTAGACAACCCCACTTCAATATTTTTTTTAATTTACATCTACACTAATATTATAAAGAGGAAAGATTGGTATTTTTGTGTGTGTGTGTGTGTGTTTGTAATTAATAAACTCAAAAACTACTGCGCCGATTTCAAACATTCTTTCACCATTATTAGAAAGCTACATTCACCCTGAGTAACATAGGCTATATTTTATCCCCGTAGTCCCACGGGAACGGGAACTACGCGGGTGAAACCGCGTGACGTCCGCTAGTTCTTTTTATAAATACATATTTGTGAAAATTTCAACTGTCTATCTAACACGGTTCATGAGATACAGCCTGGTGACAGACAGACAGACGGATAGTGGAGTCTTAGTAATAGGGTCCCGTTTTTACCCTTTGAGTACGGAACCCTGAAAACAGCCGCTCGGGTCGACCTTTTGGTTAAGCCACGCTTGCCTAGGTTGGTCCGCAGATCGGTGACCACCCATTGCATACAGTTTCCTCCGTGCCTCGGAAAGCACGTGAAGCAGTTGGTCCCGGCTGTCATTTGCAGATCTTTGACAGTCGTTACAGGTAGTCACTGACTCGAAAGCCTGACAACCAGTCTTAGAAAAGGGAATCGTATTACCCAGTATTAGCTGGGTTGTGGAGGTCAGATAGGCAGTCGCTCCATGTAAATACTGGTATTCAGCTGCATCCGGATAGACTGGAAGCCGACCCCAAGATAGGGAAAAGGCTGGGTAGATTATGAGTAGGCTGCGTCCTGTTTCTGCCTACCCATAATGGTAAAAAGCCTTGAGTTTATGCATAATGTAATGTGGATATAAAAACAACAATACAATGAATTTCAAATGAAACCTTTTATTTGAAAATTAGTGGATACATCTACATACGTTTTGTTAAACAACTTAGTTTTTATATTATATCGCTTACAATATAAATGGGGTAAACTTAATTGGAAATAAAATCACATTATAACAGCCTAATTTTGTACACAAAGGTAAAAATAATGTTTAATAAAAAAACCGATTTATTTTAATTTTTAGTGGAGTAAAAAGGTTATGTTTCACTCTTGGCGCGGTTTTTTTTTCAAGATGGCGTCTTTTTTAAATGTCAAAAGCTACTTTGGCGCCTAAATTGTGACCTGATTGATATTTTATTCAAAAATACATATAAGTGCGAGGGCTCTTTTTGGATTTCTAATATTTTAAGAGATATTTGCCCATCGGTAATTCTTTTTTAACACTAAATATATATTTTTAAGACCTAAACAGCCTCTACCGAGTGAAACAGTAGCCATATCTATGATAAAACTATATATATCTGATTTAGACTTAAACAGTCTTCTGCAGGTATTCGTCGAAGAGGTACAGAGCCAGAGACAAGTCTTGGCCATTGTTGGAAGTGATGAATTTCTTGAGGTCTGTGGTGTGACCGGCCAGTTCCCTAATCTTCTTGGACTGGTCTTCGATGAATTCTTCCTCGAGGTACTGAGCGACCTGTGTAAAGAAACAGTAAGGATTAAAAGCAAGAAATTTGTGTCCTGAAAAAATCTAATTAGTCCGTCAGATAGACTATCAAAAAATATTTCACACGTATTTTTTCTTTTGTTACGTAAACCAAGATTGACGAAGATCCGACGCTTTTAAAATTCTCAATACGTCACGCCTTGCTATGATTTTCAGTGCGTTGTGACGTCACGAGCCCCCACTCCCGAGTTTTGAAACGTTTTATCTTTGTCAATATTCATTGATTTACAAAAACAAAAAATACGTGTCCTTTATTTTCCAATAACGGACTAAATAGATTTGCAATTAATTGATGGTCGAAACTAGCCTATACAAATGCAATTTTTAACCTTTTGAACGCCAGAGCATGAAACGCACGCGCGTGCCCTTCATGCCAAGCAACAATTTTACCTACCATTTAGTCATTTGTATCGTTAGGCGTACAGGGCACGTGCTTGTACAATACATGGCGTTCAAAAGGTTAAATGTGACTGTTGAAATGTTGGTGTATAGTAGGCACACAAGTGTTTAAGCCTTCGTAAATAACAGGCTTATTTTAACAGTATTATGTCATGAAACTCTTTCCCAAATGTTAAAAAAAAAACAGTGATAGCCTAGCGTTGTTCGTCGGACTAACAAGTCATAGGTCTCGAGTTTGAACCAAAGACACGCACCTCGGACTTTTCAGATTCATGTGCGTATTGTATAATTATCACTTGCTTCGGTGAAGGAAAACATCGCGAGGAAACCAGCATTTCTGAGAGAGCGTTCAAGTATTACGTAACGCAATTTTTGGACATTTTTTACCCCACCCCCCTCCCCCCATGTAAAGCGCCGTAACGTTTTGCTGTATCCCCCTCCCCCCTAGTAAAACCTTACGTAACCACCAAGTGACCAAAGTCGCTAAAATACCTACCTTTGTTATTCTGAAGGGTTAAAAGAAAGAGTGTTATAGGTCGCGGCACGTAAGTCTAGCGCTGAACGAAACGTGGAGGGGATATCTGCGCATGTTTTACGACTGGAGAGCCAATCGGCGCAACGCACTCCCCAAGACATTCTTATTTTTTACTTCTGCGCAATAACGGTCAGCGCTAGAGTTACGTGCCGCGACCTGTACGTAACGCGTGGTTCAAACACCTCCCCTGTAATGTTTTACAAGACCCCCCCTCTCCCCAAATTCGTTACGTAATACTTGACCCTAAGAGATTTCTCGACGGCATATAAAGCCAAGTCAAGAGGCCCATGGCCATGTGAGTGTGCCTACCTCAGGGTCATGCAGATGCTGGCTGTTCCTGGTAGCTTCCCTGTGGATGTAGAACGCGCGTTCAGCGATCTCCTTCTGGGTGTCCAGGGCTTTGGCGAGGGCTTCGAGCTCGTGCAGCTCCACGGTGTAGTTCTTGCGTTCCACCTTCATGGTGCTGCGTTGGTCGAAGTTCATTTGGTCGCCTGTTGGGAGTGTTTGTTATTAGTTTACGGGAACGTTGGGCTACTGCAAGGGAGATTTTTGGAGTTTCTCGCTCCCTCCCTTCGACGTCACGAATGGGGTTGATGACACACCAATCAATTGAGATACTTTTTAAGAGCTGTCAAAACGCGGTTCTCTCATAGATTTTGTATGGCAATAGCCAACTGTGACGTCACTGTTTATTCAACTCAATGACTCGACTATTTATTGATTTCAAAGCAACTAAAAATCGAATTTGGCAATCATTGAAAATAAATCAGTTTTTCACGGCCAAAATAAAGTGTTATTTTAGAGATTGGTGTCTTGGAATTATTGTTTTATGGTGTCATCTACTTACCCTATTCCTTTAGCCATACTATGGAATACTTTATTGACCCCCCCCCCTCCCCCCCCCGCCTACCGGGATGTTAACGTGTAATGTCCCCTTGCGTGACAAAAGCCTATCGGCATGTTTACCTTGTTTTGGTCATAGAGTGTACCGATAATAATGTATCTGGTCTATATACAACCTGTTTTTTTTATCCCATAACTCGAGTTATATTCTGTAATTAAAAATATTATTAATAATTTTAATTACAGAATATAACTCGAAACTATGCATTTTGTACCACCTATTCTTCCTAGAATAGGTGGTACAAAATGCATAGTTTCGGAGATATCATCAATCATAATTATATAATATGTAAGTATCTAAGTTTCATTGATAAATACGAGTAATTCATTTTAATTCAAACCAATCATTCATATTTAAAGCTAAGAAAATGCGACGTTGTCATATTTTACGTAAAGGTGTTTTACGTTATTATCGTGACTTTGCCGAATTGTTTTGAATAAAAAAAAAAGGATGATTGAAACATAATCCATATGCCAATTGATTCTTTGATATGGTCTCAATCATACCCTAGAGTTATGGGATATAAAAAAAAAACAGGTTGTAGAATGTTTTGGTACACGTGACTATTTTGTTTTGGTGAAATACATTTATGTATGCCTAGTTTTGTATCTATAGTTTGGATGTAAATGTTACGGAGCAAATGTTGTTAACATTGAAATGGATCCTTGTCCGAGTTTACATCTTTTTGGGCCTGTCTGTATTCTGTTCAGAGTTATTTTACATCTGATTTTGTATCACAGTCAATATGAAAGTGATGTCTATTTAGGTACGGTTACTAACGGGTGAGTATTTCTTTGTTTGGAATTGTTTTAGACTACACACTGCACAGTTACTCTGTTCCATTGGTCCTCAGCATTACATTAAATCGTGATACATATATTAGATCCAGTTACCGTATATCTATTACACGGATACTTGTTTACGTATCGAACGAACATTTTGTCCGCAATGATTTGTAATCTACCCTCAAAACATTAATTTTTATAATCGATGTCCAATTTTTGTAATACCCATCTACCCTCAAAACATTTTTTTTTATAATATTAATTTTTTTATAATGTAAACCAACTTTATGCGTCTTTTTTTAAGTGTTTAGTTTTAATATTCTCATGTAAGTGAATTTATAATTCTCATGAGAATAAAAGATCTTAAACCTCAAATCATGTCCTGATCGACGTAAGCAATTCTATTTTTGTTTTCTGTATCTAAGACTTCACTCTGTGGGAAGGGGTGCTCAGAATGATGTAGGCATTGAATACTTGGTAACCGTTTTCGCTTCGGAGTCGCTTCCACACCGTATTAAGCTTGTAAAGACCAATTCCGGTTACAACTCACCTCTCATAGTGACATGCTTGATGATATCAATAGTCTTCTCCCAAGCTTCATCAGACAGCTTCTTGAAGAGCTTGCTGAATCCAAGTCTGTTCGTCTGATAGTTGTTGAAGTACGCAGCAGAGAGCAAGTACTCGTAGGAGCGTTCAAGATGGAGATTGGCGTACGCCTGCATTTCTGTCGCGACGTTGCCGTGCCGCCCGTACTCGCCGTAGACAGCGTTACACCTCGGAAGCGCTGTTGCCAGATTTATTATATATGGAGTTGGTTACAAATGGAGTACTAATGCGGGGTGATTCAGGAAAAGATGTAGGTATGATGTTTTCGCATATATCGTTGTGATTATATGGTTTGAGAGGTGAGCATTCCATTTGTATACTACATTAAATACACAAACATACAAAGGCTTCTATAGTGCTGCATGGTTATTTTGCGCGCGGTTTTAGTCAGGATAGTCAGGAGTATCGCCACCATTTTGTTTTTTCAATAAAATTTCCACTGATAACTTCTAAAAATCTTATTCATTCATTCAATTTTTTTCTGTATTTTTTATATATATTTTTTTTTACTATCCTGTTCAAAAAAACCATGCAACATTATACCAACCAAGTACAACAGGCATGGGATGTCTCAGCAGATTTACTACTGATTTTACTTCATCAGGTTTTTCATTAACCTAATGAATGTATAAAAAATTAATGTAACACATAAATGCGTGAATTTTGAATAAAATGCAGTCAAAATGCAGTAAGACATACTATTAAAACTAAATATTATGCTCATTCACTATAAACAGAAGAAAAGTCGAACTACTTGGGAGTCGAATTCAAGGCAAGGTAGGCAAGCTAATCCCTCAAAATAAAGCTATAATCCGGTTTTTAGTTTACCATTGACACGCTAAGAAGAGATTTGAAAGAGTGTCAAACTGATAGAGTTCTCAAAAAAGAAAAGTTCTTAACTTCAAATTCTCAATTCAGAAAACCCGACTACAAGTATTGTTCTCCTTTTGAACGCAATTGTCACATATACGTGACAAGCAAGTGCGTGCCCTGTACGCCAAACGACACAAGTATGTGACAAAATGGTTGATGAAATTGTGGCTTGGCAAGGAGGGCACGCGCGTGCGTTAATGCTCTGGCGTTCAAAAGGTGTATTGTAAAAAGACTTTTGAGAACTCGAAGACAAGAATATTTACAAATAGAAGATGTACAACGATCTTTTGGCGCCAATATACCAAACGCCATCTTGTTTTTTTTAATACAATTCCACAAATGTCAATCTATCACGCCCCCTGATAGTTGCCAATGTCATTCGAGAGCCAAAAGATCGCTTTAGTAAGTGTTACAAATTACAGAGCATAATAATCATAGTGTTAGTACTTACGTAATCCTGCAAATTCAAAGTTTAATCATTAATTTATCAAGTCTTAATGAAAATCGACATGACACAACGAGATAACAACAAGATGTATTGTAGTTTCCGATGACAAAATGTAAGACCGGCCAGTGTTTTTGTTTAACCCCACAAAAAATTAAGAAATACAGAATCAAGATGAGTGAAATGAGATTGAAAATAATCATGAACACAACGTTTTCGCTTTAAAAAAAACATTCTAGAACCGATTTGTTGGTCTAGTGTTCAGAAGTGCGACTGCTGAAGTCGAGGAACTGCGTTCGATCTATCATCATCATCATCTATCAGAGTGGATGAGGAATGGTGAATAGACTTGCTCCCATTACTACGAAATGTAAATGTAATAGTGACATTTACAGACGCCTGCACATCAAGTTACCCGAAACAGTCAAATGTTCACAATCAACCTTGAACCTAATGATTTAGCGGTAAAATTGAAAATTTATTAAGACATTTGACATTGTAGTAGCTTGATGTGCAGTATAGTTCGGTTCAAACTTAATGGCGAATCGGAAGTTAGCTGCAAGTGACGGTCTGCGCATTATACAGACGTAACGATGCGTCATCTGCGCCCCGTTAACGCCCCGAAACGCCATCGCTTTAAAGTTTAAAGCGTTATTCCTGCGCAGACCCTCACTCGCAGCTAACTTCCGAGCCGAACTATACATGCCTCTAGAATTCGCCTTTGGGTTATTCGGGTAAGTAAGAAAAGTGTGATGATATTATTTATTTCAATTAATCAAAATGTAGTGACAATTTGATCTGCTGTACCTTTCAATAAGTAAGTATAAAATGTCTTCCAAGTTAGCACAAAAATGTATGAAACATCAAACTGTTTTAGTACTAATTTGTTTTTGTATCTTTACTTACAGTTTCGTCTAAAAGCTGAAAGAAATAAAGCGATGTGTAAGAAGAAGATATATGTAACATAGGCAAATGAATATGGGACAGTATGTATGTGGCATAAGTATAGAATTTGAAGGTGAAAACAAACTGCTGGTAAGGGTTAACAAATAGACATAAGTAAGCCAAAATGCAGTAGGTAAAATAGAAAAACCCGTTTTATTTATTTTTTATGTGTGCGCTTGAAACATCTTACAGCATATTAAAGGTGAACGCAGACTTAGCCGCACCGCAGTCGCCGCATTCGAATTCTTCTATGCAATCTCGCACACAAACATAGACACAGATTGCACACAGACACAAATAGCATAGAACTTTATACGAAGAATGCGAATGCGGCGACTGCGGTGCGGCTAAGTCTGCGTTTACCTAAACCCATACATAATTATCGGATCTTTATTGGAAAATACATTAAAACTAGCATGTCTCATTTTTTTATTAGATATGAGAAATATAATATTGCCTACTGTTTTCTCAAATTTGTAAAGTTACTGCGTTTTGGCTAGTGGGAGCAGCATGCATTAAATTACAAAATTTAAAAAAAAAAAACAGAAAGATATGTTTTGTTAGGAAAAAACACTAGCCGGTACTTACCTAAACAAAACATTTTTCAAAAACAGAACATTAAGGTCAAAGATTACACAAGTACACAGAGTTCCCATTTTTTTCAGATTCAACAATTAAAAATAAAATAAAGTAGTGCCATTTTCCCATATACACGCCGGTTTTATAGGGGACGATGGCACTGTTTTTCCTATCTGAATAATCTGACCCTATAAAGGAACAGATGGGAGCAAGTCAAAATAATACTGCGAAGGAGACTTAGTGGTTGGCAACCAGACCTTTCTTTATCACTTATGAAGATTAGTGCCATTCTCTCCTATAAACACCAACGCCGGTTTATAGGGGAGAGTGGCACTACTTTTCCTATCTGACCCTATAAAAGAACAGATGGGAGCAAGTCAAAATAATACTGCCAATGAGTTTTAGTGGTTGACAACCAGATATTTCTTTATCAGATAGGAATATTAGTGCCATTCTCTCCTATAAACGCCGCCGCCAGTTTATAGGGGACGATGGCACTACTTTTCCTATTTGACCATATACGGAAACAGATGGGAGCAAGTAAAAAAAATACTGCCAATGAGACTTAGTGGTTGGCAACCAGATCTTTCTTTTTCAGATAGAAATATTAGTGCCATCCTCCCCCATAAACGCCGACGCCGGTTTTATAGGGGACGATGGCACTACTTTTCCTATCTGACCCTATAAAGGAACAGATGGGAGCAAGTATATAAGGACTGTCAAGTTCTCAACATTCGACAAAACTTTATTTTACAAACAGTCACTTTGCAGCACCACAATATCCCATACAGAGAAATCACTAAAAGACGAAAAGATATTGTCTGCATACTGCCGCAAGTGCACTCCTCATTTGCAAAAAGATTCTTTTATTATTTAGGTCCGTATCTTTATAATAAAATAAGCAAACATATGCATATTTACAGTTTATCATACCATAACTGTAAAAAAACTGTCCGGCAATACCTTCAAAATCTGTCATATGATGCAACCGAAAAACTACTCACAACTTAATGAGCATTACGCTGCGCTATACACACACTATCACGTATCCACATACACACATACGCCACACACACCACACATACACACACACCCACACATACCCACACACCCACACATACCCACATTCACTGATACACCACACCCACATTATATTACTAAATAGAATAAGATTTTTGTTAGAATATAAAACTATGTAGTATTTAGGTACTCATTAATATGTAATGCCGTTAAAATTGTAGCATCAGCACATGTACTATGTTATGTATAGTATCACTGTACCATTAAGCATAGGGGACCGAGACTGTTTCTCCTTAACACAGGTTATTCTGTAATCTAGCTAGGAGAACAGTGCTTCACCCACTCGATTGTAGACTATCTAACATATTATTATTCTCTAAGAAATGCTATAACCATGTATCCTACTACAATCAGTGTTGAGTAAATAAATATTATTATTATTATTATTAAGTAAAAATAATACCGCCAATGATAATAAGTGGTTGGCAACCAGACCTTTCTTTATCAGATAGGAAAATTAGTGCCATTCTCTCCTATAAACACCAACGCCGGTTTATAGGGGAAAGTGGCACTACTTTTCTTATCTGACCCTATAAAAGAACAGATGGGAGCAAGTTAAAATAATACTGCCAATGAGACTGGTTGGCAACCATACCTTTCTTTATCAGATAGGAAAATTAGTGCAATTCTCTCCTATAAACGCCGACGCTGGTTTTACAGGAGACGATGGCACTACTTTTCCTATCTGACCCTATAATAAAGGGACAGATGGGAGAAGTCAAAATAATACTGCCAATGAGTTTTAGTGGTTGGCAACCAGATCTTTGTTTATCAGATAGAAAAAGTAGTGCCATCCTCCCCCATAAACGCCGCCGCCGGTTTTATAGGGGACGTTGGCACTACTTTTCCTATCTGACCCTATAATAAAGGGACAGATGGGAGCAAGTCAAAATAATACTGCCAATGAGTTTTAGTGGTTGGCAACCAGATCTTTCTTTGATTAAACGTTAGTAGGAACTTACCAAGCGTGTTGGAAGCTTGTCCACAGTCCTGGGACACATCTTGGTAGCAAGTGTCAGTGGCGAAGGAGCCGGAGAGAGCCAGGAGGCAGCTGATAGCTAGGATAATGACCTTCATGTTGTTGGTTATGATTCTGTAAATGGACAATAAAAAAATACAAGTTATAAAAGGTAAATTAAACATAACACCATGCCTAAATGCTAGAATGTACAAGGATTCTCTAATATTATTGTAACCATCTTTAATGGGGAGACACACTGTGGAACTAATAGCGCTAGCATAGCTGGTTCCAACATCGTCATTGGTTGAAAATGTGGTAATGTCATTTTATAGTTCAAAATAGCTTAACCTCATTGGTCAGACTGACACCAGCTATGGTGGCGCCATCTTAGATTGTCTTTGCCTGTGTCTCCCCATTACCTACATTCTGAGCAAATAAAGGACTATTCTATTCCTATAATCCCCGAAGGAGTGTACTTTTTCCGTCGACTTATAGCAGCAGCCCAATAGAATAAAATACAATCCTCTGAAATACACTCATTTGACGAGTTTTTCATAGGGACTAGCTTATTCCCATTAACTGGGCCCAAATCCAGACTCTGGGCTTTTTTTGATGAAAAATCCCATTAGCAGGTAATTTGTCTAGGAACTTAATGGAAATGTGAGTGTACTGTATGGAATAGTTCTGCCTGGATTTTCTTTTACTTATATGTTTTTCATGGGATTATTTTTAAGCTATCATCTCATTAACGCCAGAACATAAACGCACGCGCGTGCCCTCAACGCTAAGCCACAATTTCACCGCAAATACCTACAAAAAACAATAGGGATTCTAAAACTATTTAGTTGTCTTTCGTGTTTTAGTGCACCGCATTTTTGTCACATATTTGTGTCCGCGTACAGGGCACGCAATTGCTTGTCACGTATATGTGACAATGGCGTTCAAAAGATTAAATATAATAGGTATTTTATGTCTTTTTCGCTTTTTGTTAATTGTTACTGATCGAAGCTACTTTAAAAACCACAGTTTATTTTTACAAACATTCAAAATCGTAAAAAATCAAAAAGTCACAAGTGACCGATCGCTGTCAAGTAAAATCACAATTTTTAAGACAATTTAAAATGTTCACAAAAAGTGATGCCAAAAGTTCGGTTTGTAACACTTTTATTATTTTACTAGCTGACCCACGCAACTTCGTCTGCGTCACATAAAAGAGAAACAGCTCACAAAAGGAATACATTTTTCCCGGTTTTTGCAATATTTTTCATTTATGCTCCGCTCCTTTTGGTCGCAGCGTGATGTATATAGCATATAGCCTTCCTCGATAAATGAACTACCCAACACTGAAAGAATCATTCAAATCGGACCAGTAGTTCCAGAGATTAGCGCGTTCAAACAAACAAACAAACACTGCAGCTTTATAATATTAGTATAGATTAGAGTTAATCAAAATTTGTTGTTGTTTAAAATAAAATAAATACAGTATGATCGTAATATTTATAAGTTTATTGATGGTTTATTGCCAATAAGTTAATCTAGTTGATTTATCATGACACTGCCAATAGATGATAATAATATCACCAATACACGACATTGATAAGGAATTGAATTACCTCAGATATAAAGATTGAGATACCTTGAACGGCTGAGTTAGTAACTTAACATAACATCACGCCTGTAATCCCAGAAGGGTGTGGCATAGGTGTACCTAGCCGGCCGCCGCGGGAGACGCCCCGGGCGTCGGGGGCCACCACCACGTGGCCCCCGGCCACCGTAGGCCCGGGCCTGTGGACGGCAGGCTATGGGCTAGCTCGCCGTCCGTCCGTCTCATGACGACAGGCCATGTCGACGGCGCAGGAGTGTTCTACGCGCGCCTCAAAGAGAGTCAGCGAAAAGGAAGGGGTCCGTAAGGACCGATGCCTGCCGGGGTTGCGGGACTGTTCGAAAGAGATACCGCGGCCCCGGAACACAAAGGGCGATGAAGGAACATGCTTGGGTTTTAGTCAGTACAAGTCTGACACTCCCTCCTGCTCCGCCCAGAGCGGGAGGAGTTATTTGATGATTTCCCATCCGAAAAAGAAAAAAAAAAAAAAGAGGTGTACCTAATAGTACACCTATATTTTGCCAGTTTTGTTTAAGTCCCATGTAATAGGGGGCGAGCCTATTGCCATCAACCGAGCGCATATCGAGCCTCCATGGCTGCTACTGAGAAATTCCTGATAGAAAAACCCAACACTTTGCCTGAACCTAGCACCTCATGCTTAGCAGTTGTACTTGCTACTACACCAACGAAGAAGTCCGAGGCAGAAACGCTGAGGTAGAAGTTTATTAACTAATTCAAAGCATCACTATCACTGTCTATACTAATATTATAAAGAGGTAACATTTGTTTGTAATCTATACTAATATTATAAAGAGGCAACATTTGTTTGTAATCTATACTAATATTATAAAGAGGTAACATTTGTTTGTAATCTATACATATAATATCTATACTAATATTATAAAGAGGTAACATTTGTTTGTAATCTATACTAATATTATAAAGAGGTAACATTTGTTTGTAATCTATACTAATATTATAAAGAGGTAACATTTGTTTGTAAGTTTGTATGTAGGGGTAATCTCCGGAAGTAATGAACCAATTTTAAAAATTGTTTCACTGGTAGAAAGCTACATTATTCGTGAGTGCTATAGGCTATATTTTATTCCCGTACTCCCACGGGAACGGGAACTACGCGGGTGAAACCGCGGGACGTCCGCTAGTATATTATAAAACAAAGTCCCCCGCCGCGTGTCTGTCCATCTTTAAAACTACGCAACGGATTTTGATGCGGTTTGTTTTAATAGATAGAGTGATTCAAGAGGAAGGTTTTAGTATATAATTTGTCAAGCGGGCGAAGCCGCGGGCATCAGTTAGTTTATTTTAAATTCAAAAAGACCAGTAACAGGTCATATTGTGTTTCTAAAAGACTACAGTCCCAGTCACAAGGCATAATAACAGTGAAAGTACTGTAGTTGCACATTCCAAAGACTAGAACTCTATGGTGAAGGAATCTCGTTTAAATCAAAGTAAATAAATAAATATAAATATATTGCTGTTTGAAATTTAGACACACCGCCATCTAGTGCCACACTAAGCAACGAGGCTTGTGTTCTGGACACCAGATAGTTGAATATTATGATTAAGTTATCTTACACACAATCAACATTAATAGTAAGAAGAGTCCTTTGTATAAAATTAATTAAGATAAGTACTCTCTACCAGTCTACCTAATCAATTAAAACAAACCAGAATGTCCTTGCTATTGATGGAAAAGTAACTGCGAGTATTTACATAAAAATATAAAATTGTTTATGGGAGCTACATCTGCCAAAAAACTGCATTACAGTTTGGCAGAAGTAACATTTTTTGTAATACTTATGATGTCACCACATTTAAACGCATTTTCATTTTGTTTACATGTTCATGAATTTGCTTGAAACTCTTGGCCAGGCATCCTAGAGGGTTAGAGAGGGTGACCAACTATAAATATTCAATCTGAAATAGAAAATAAGCTCCACTTTTCACATATTGGTCTGTTTCATCTTATTTCGTGCATAAATAAATACCTATTAAACAATAATATAAACAGTAGACACCTTTAATCAATACGGCAAGTTTTAATTGACCCAGATGATCAATAATTTAGAAACGGGTACTTCATTGCACTTATAATAATATTTGTTAATAATATACAGGTTACATAAATAAATTTGTTTGTTAATAATATTTGTTAAAGAATAAATGAATTCCTTACAACTTTAAATAAGCTAACCAGCTAAATATTTACAAAAAAAATTGCGATGTTCGGAAAAATAAAAAGGTTGAAAATTTTGGTTAATTTTGGTACTTACAAGTTTTTGCGAAAATCTAAATTAGCCCATATCTTTTTATCGTGTTGACTTAGGACCTTGATTTTTATACACCTAATAGGGACTATAGACCTCAATATCTGGTATAAATTTCAAGTTGCTAGGTCCACCCGTTCCTGAGAAAATCGGTGGTGACAGACGGACAAGAAAGTGATATTTTATGGGTTCCTTTGTTTACCTTTTGAAGTACCCTAAAAAGGACTAAATTAAGACAAAAAAATAACAGTGGCACATAATTTCTACTAGCTATCTGCTCTTGTTTCACAATGCATGTGACGGAACCAATGACGTATTATATATAGACACGTCATGAACCAACATCGCGGCGCTTAAAAACGGCGGAAATACTAGAACTACTTAAACGTGAAGAAAGAGAAAGAAAATAATTATGACACCGAACGGCGGGATGCCTGTTGCGAGAGGGAGATAAATATACATCTTCAGTCACGTCACAGGATTTATTAAATTATAAACAAACGTAGCGTCGCGTGACAGGTTGGTGCGTAACTAAGCGCGATGTGGCCAATTGGCTTCATTTCATGTTGTCATTTTAGAGTGCGGAAAACGTATCTATAGTTTATATATCATTGGACGGAACCTACTTAATTAAATTCTAAAACAATGGTGAAAAATTCTTTAAAATCTGATGTGCTGTAGGATTGATGTGGTCACACTAACACACACTGATATTATCTTGCATTCAAGTAGATAACATGATAAAGTCAATTAAAAAGCAATTCATTTTATTTTAATATTTTAATCAGCAATATTTACGTTATTAGAGGTTTTAGATTAGTACGATAATAAAAACAAGTGATGAAGATAATAAAAATAATTAGCTCTAAATTAAAAATCATCTACCTTCTGTTAATAAAATAAAATCAAAAATAATTTAATGGGTTTATTGTAGATTGTAGAAATTTACTCGAAAACATTTATAAACTAAAAACAAAGTAGAATGTCATCGAGTTGTCGTTTGCAATTATATTTTGATAAACAAATGACAAAGAGGCGTACTTTGCACATGTTTTAAACAAAAATTACGTCTTTTGACTATCGGCCTATTTTATTCACATTATGAATAAAAACAATAGAATCTAAAAATATATTAGCAACAATATTTCACGCACCAAAATAATTCACGACACAAAGGAAAAATTACAAAGTTTTTCAAACACGGAACACCAAATCAAAACAAAATGTTTTCTAAAATTGAAACGCAAAAATAAAAACCAGAGTATTGTGAAAATTAAAACAAAAACAAACTAAGTCGTAGTTAGTAGTAAAATGGGACTCACCAAATTATTGTGAGACGAATAATGTTAGAATATATTTGCAGCAACGAAGATTGTTCCGTCGAAAGTGCCTTTACACACACTGGCGCAGAAGGCGACTTCCAACAATGAATATTAAACTGATAAAGCTCCGTCGGACGGAGAGTACACGTAATTAAAATTTATACGAACGCAAGGCGATTGATAGCGAACGGCAAAATGATAATAAAATAGGAAAATTGTCATCTGTCACGTGAAGTTGGCTGCACTTCAGTCGGGGTGGCTATGTAGAAAAAATCAAATTACCTTTATTTCGAGGATAATCGGAGAAATACTCAAAAATCAATCAAAAGATACCAGTCACAAACGGAGCCACACCCTCTTCTGTGTTTATAAACGAAATTAATTAAACAATAATCGGTTAAAACAACTTCTTCTTGCTTTTAATTTACCATCCAAAGAAGCAAGTATGAAATGTTGGTACCACTATTTCTTCGCCCCTCTCTACGCTATCCCCCCGCAATCTGAACCCATGAATGACGTAGTAGCCCTGTCATGGCTGTCATACTGAGAATGTTGAGGTTTTGCGTTTCTAGAGATTTATTCCTATTTCTAATTTTACCGTATTTATACAATTTTCTCCTCCTATGATGACATGAAATACGATATTTAATTATTTTACAGGTTTTAGAACTCTAAAAAGCAAGATTATATAGCTAGTAAGCAGAAATAGGTCGGAAAATATTCCATGAGTCGGCTCGGAACACGAAACCTCTGCAGGGACTTTTTGTTGTGCAACGACCGGCAGTATCTTGCATCTCGCTCTAACGTGTCATTCTCCAAGCACTTGTCAACACGAGATGGGTTCTGTTATCGCTGCGCAGTACAATATTTTCATATAATCAGAGGCTTCAACGTGAATAGTTCTTGTTTTCCAATTTTGTTGCGTTCTGATAAGTCGCCTTCTGCGCCAGTGTGTGTAAAGGCTAGACTTTCGCGAGTACTCGTACGTTACGGAACTGTTTGTCATAACATTTATTTTGTCAAAGTATCTGTGATTTTTAAATAAAAAAAATAAAAGATGAAGGCTATCTTCCTTGCTGTCGTCGGTCTCCTGGCTGTATGCTTGCCTGCTTCTGCTACACAATGTGAGTAGTTCTTTTGTTTGTTTGTGGTATTTTTTGTTTTTGGAGGAGATTGTTCCTGATAAAATTTTCAATGGATTTACTAGGTAGTTAGGTACCCACTAGATACGAACCATATCGGACTTTTGCGTAGGTAATTTTGTTCATGTTCGTTAAGTTACATCGTGAAGAATGAGGGCGTCTATTCTACGTAGTTCGTCATACATAACCTCTGTTATGAACACTACAAACAAGATTTTAAAAATAAAATCGGAATCAAACGCAATTTCCTTTGTTGTCACTTGAAAACAGTTTGACAAAGTAAAGATCATCATGTTGTTTATTTTCTAGGCCACTACTGCCAGGTAAAACAAAAATAAAATTACATTGTGTCATGTTAAGACAAAACAATTAAGTACTTTTATAAATTATTTTAATACAATCAATGTTAGGTACAAATAAAAAGAACTTCTAGGTCATTCTATCTGAGATACCAAAATTTAAACAAAACATTTTGATTAATTAGTTCCTTTGCATTTAAAACTTGACAATACCATAATGTTGAGGGTAGGAATCTATTTTTTAAAATAGTTTTTTTGTATTTGAAAAAAAAGAAAATAGACTGCATTGTTTTTGTTTGTTATTAGCATATTTTTTAATTACAGCTGTTTCTTCATTGTTCTAATTATGTAAATTTTGTTGACATAAACTCACTCCGTTTTTACATAGGAGTAAGAAACTACAGAATGCTACTTGGATCTATAAATACTTCCTTATTTTGTTAGGTCAATGGATCATAGCATAAATCAAACAATAATACAGAATAAAATAAGTAACAACATCAAACCTGTAATTACCAAGGGGTAACGCAAAGGTTGAGATTTACCCTCAGTGGGAAAACTCACTTTGATCAGTTGTGTTTAAAGTCCTTTAACTCTTAGATAATTGTAGGTCAATGTGGGCCATAATCTTACTTACTTACTTTTAATTATTCAAAAGTTTAAAATAACTGTTTTATTTTAATTTATATCTTTGGTAATTTTAACTTCTCTTTGAAGCGTGGTATTAATATTTTACTTGTATTCTGTGAATAACGCTGCTGATTACATAGAACTTGTTAATTTTAAGTTTTATATCTCTATGCTTTATTATGTAATTGTTTGTTGTTCCAAATAAAATAAAATAAAAGAGTAAAATTGTAATTACCGTTTTTAAGTTGCAGTCACTCACACTGATTAAGTTAAACCAAACTCATGTAGTTTGACAAAACAGTGTTTATCTCTATTTTAGACTCAAACTACACTGATTAAAATATGACCAAGACTGACATATACATATTTTACATGTTTAAACATATTTGTAAACAAAATGGTGGATCTGCGAAGTTATTTAGCAGACATATCTTTGATAATTAATTAAATAATTTCCTTGAATTACTGATAACATGATTGCTCTATTTTAACTAAGTATATAGTTTTATCTCCATTAACATACATAACATTATAACGGTAATTTTCAAAGGGTAAGGCAGAAGTAGAATAAGAATCATTAATTTAAAACTAGTGGACGTCACGCGGTTTCACCTGCTTAGTTCCCGTTCCCGTGGGATTACGGGGATAAAATATAACCTATGTGACTCAGTAAAGACGTGGCTTTCTAATGGTGAAAGAATTTTTGAAATCAGCGCAGTAGTTTTTGAGTTTATTCATTACAGACATACACATACACAAAAATACAAATCTTTCCTCTTTATTAGATTAATGTAGAAGTATGTATTACAAAAGTGTACATTTAGGTGCAGTAGTGTTATTTCTTAAATAATTGTTTAAGTTTTAGTGCTTTTAAGTAAACTATAACTAATATCTATATCCATACTAATATTACAAAGAGGAAAGATTTGTATTTTTGTATGTAACAATTAAACTTAAAAACTACTGGACCGGTTTGAAAAATTCTTTCAGCAATGGATAGCTACATTATCAGCGAGTAACATAGGCTATATTTTTAACCCTGTACTCTCACGAGAACGGGAACTATGCAGGTGCAACCGCGTGATGTCCGCTAGTCTATACTAATATTATAAAGAGGAAAACTTTGTTTGTTTGTTTGTTTGTAATGAATAGGCTCAAAAACTACTGGACCGATTTAAAAAAATCTTTCACCATTCGAAAGCTACATTATCCACGAGTAACATAGGCTATATTTTATTCCCATACTCCTACGGGAACGGGAACTACGCGGGTGAAACCGCGGGAAGTCCGCTAGTAACATATATATCAAGAGTAGCTTAAGGCTAAACATTAGTCCGTAACTGGTGCACTGGTTTTTAAGACCTGAAACTGTAATGTGCAGATTTCTATTTGGCTAGTTCACAAATACTCTAAATACTAAGGCCGTGTTTCTAATATAAGAGAGCTTATGCCTTGATAATAACAGCCACTCGGGACGATCTTTAGGTTAAATCGTGCGTTGGGTAGTGTTATCAGGGTTTTTTCTTTAGTAATTTCACATTGGCAGCTCGGAATCATCATTTGGGAACGGTTGATAGCGATAGGTCTACCCGCTAGGCGCTATTACAAGGGATTTATACATAACTAGTGCAATCTGGGTGTGCTACAGAGTACTCCTTTGTCCAACCACTCAGAATTACCAGCATGATGTTATCTACACTAATATTATAAAGAGGAAAGATTTGTATTTTTGTGTATATGTTTGCAATGAATAAACTCAAAAACTACTGCGCCGATTTCAAAAATTCTTTCACCATTAGAAAGCTAAATTCACTCTGAGTAACATAGGCTATATTTTATCCCCGTACTCCCAGGGAACGGAAACTACGAGGGTGAAACCGCGTGACGTGCGCTAGTGTTTTAAACTAGTCATAATTATTAAAAAATACCTACTCTAAATTGTATAATTGAAACGTTCCCGCGCACCCTCTTCGTATTATCGTTTCTTGTAATTTTTCGCGCATACTCAATTTATTGTTGGCTATTCTTCAAAATGACTGTGCAGTCTAATTTGCATAAAAATCTCGTGTAATGTACTGAAATGAACCCGTGAAATTCTTACGTAAACAACATACCTACATTTTAGACCATAATTTCATCATAATATTACTAAGTCATCGATTATTTCCGCACAAATGTTTACTGGGGATCAGTTTCAATGAAAACCAATAAACCTAATAAGTACCTAAGTACCTATAAATAATTATGTTGACATTGTTACAAAATATTCCAGTCATGCGTGTCTGTTTTACGTTATGTACCTACATAATATGTAGGTACCTACCTATAAATAGTAATTCGCTATTGCAGTGTTTTTCAATCTTTTTCATGACACGACCCTCATAGTATAAAAAAATATTTGGCGACCCTTCGCTTTTTAGGGTTCCGTACCCAAAGGGTAAAAACGGAACCCTATTACTAAGACTTCGCTGTCTGTCCGTCTGTCCGTCTGTCCATCTGTCCATCTGTCCGTCTGTCCGTCTGTCTGTCACCAGGCTGTATCTCATGAACCGTGACAGCTAGACAGTTGAAATTTTCACAGATTATGTATTTCTGTTGCCGCTATAACAACAAATACTAAAAACAGAATAAAATTAATTTAAGGAGGGCTCCCATACAAACGTGATTTTTTTGCCCTTTTTTTGATAATAATGGTACGGAACCCTTCGTGCGCAAGTCCGACTCGCACTTGGCCAGTTTTTTTTCATTTATTTTATTAAATTACAAATATTAAATCCATACAAAATTGTTATGTATTTGCATAATAAGGATTTGGACATATAATTATGTAGGTATTTAACACATTTTTTTTTAAATTTAATAAATTTTTTTTTTCGATTTAATTCTCAGTGTAGCAAAAACGGATCCACGATGTTAAAATTAGTTAATGACAAACAAGCGAAACCTCAATAAGATGGATGAGTATTGAGTACTAATAAGTTTTTATTTTGTTAATTTGTATGAACATACAAAAATGTTAGTTAACATTCTCTTATTAAATAGGTATATCTTTCTAGGCTTACCTAATTGTTTTGTTTATTGAGGTAGTTTTCGCGACGTCTTGCGACCTCTACAGAGGCTTCGCGACCCCCCAGGGGTTCGCGACCCACAGTTTGAAAAACACTGCGCTATTGTGTATTTTTATGTCGAATTTCGTACCTAATACCTACTTACATTTTGGGAACAAAATCAAAATCAAAGCATTTATTTCAAGTAAGCCAGTTACACAGGCACTTTGGAATTGTCGAAACAAAGATGAAAATTAAATGTAGCTACAGTCCCAGTCACAAGACATAAAAACTGTGAAAGTACTGTAGTTGCCCATTCCCTAGCGTAGATCTCTATGGAGAAGAACGGGCAAGAAATGGACACTCTTTTAAATCACGAGGTGAATCTAGATAGGTACTTTTATGTGATCCAATTCTAAAAATTCTTTTACTGGCAGTAATCAAATTACCTACTTATCCCGGTATATTTGTGGTCGGCGCAGCATGGCGTCTTCCATCCCTCTCTATCACTCGTCATCTCATCAGACACCTCTCTATCCATATCACCCTTCACACAGTCCATCCATCGTTTCTTTGGTCTTCCTCTACTCTTATAGGTACCCACCTACATTCATACCTACTCGAAACTTTCCTCATTCATACATTCTTCATTGCCATTTTGGTAGGTAGGTACTTAATAAAGATATTTTTACTTCAATAATATTTCGAATTGCAGATAATTTGTGAAATAGAAAGAGGTGGTCCCAGTTGTCGCCAAACCTCCACGGATAAAGATGTTTCTGGTAGCATCTCTAGCCCATGTAGCGCCCGTGTGCAAACCTTACCCTAGCGCCCTCTAGTAAGCGCGCGGTCAAAATGGAATGGGTACAAAGTACAATATACACATAAACATTACTTAAAACTACTTATTTTATATGTCAAGGTTATTGTAATACTATGTTTAAGTTCCAATATGTTCTCAAGTAGTGAATTAACTACTGTAATTTCTAATTGAGAAATAAGTTTCTTTAACCATAATAATAAGCTAAGCCAACAACAAAATATTGTAACTGTAGGTACGCGTATATTTAGTACTTAGATATAACTAGTTTGTAGACGTCTTGGGTTTACTTGTTAAGTTTACAAATGTTTAATAATAAATAAATAAATATAATAAACTCTATTGTTATTGTATGTTGTGAGATGAAGAAGAAATTTGTTGGTTTTGGATACTATGATGTGTTGTTGACTTTATTTAGAATTATACAGAATGTTCTAGTGTTTACCCTAACAAGCCAAAACCTACCCGTGTTACTACGTATAATAGATGTTACATCAACAATGTCCAAATTTTGATTTTTTTCATTCTAATTACGACCTCATATAAACATACAAAGTTCAATATCAATTCGAAACATTTGACTAATTTGGGAAGGTAAGCTAACTGTGAGCGAGGCCCACTGTACACGGGTAAAACATTTTTATTTATTTTTTTTTATTTATTTATTTTATTTGGCTCTTCAACAATAGGTACACTATTACATAGTATATAGTACAACATTTCAAACTTACGTCTAAGTGCCCCATTACTTATAGAAGAGCACTGCATGCACTAAATTATGCGCCTAATTATATATGAAACAGCGATACAAAAAAAAAAAATATATATATAAAAGATAAGTTAAGAAAACAGAGTGATATTTAATTATTCTGAGAATTACATTTAAACATTTTTCTGATAGTAGGTACAGATGTATGACATAAGTCGATGTCTTCATCGTGTTCTTTGCATACAGCATACATTCTATATAATGAGCAATGTTGCCTTAAATTTGTATTACATTTTGGCATGCAAAACAGCTTCCTGTTTGATTTTCTTGGTAGATTTCTTGGCACATGGAAGGACACTCTACTGAGCAACTCGGGACAGTTCAAAGAGCCTGTTACTAGTCTTTTAAGGAAAATTAAATCCAACATATCTCTTCTTTTTTCTAACGAAACAATCTTAAAATATTTTAATCTTTCCCGGTACGATTTCAAACTTTTACCCATACCACAGTGATAAGTAAGATGCCATAAGAATCTTTTCTGCAATCTTTCGATACGCTTGATGTGCACATTATATTTAGGAGACCAGACAACACTACAATATTCGAGATGACTTCTAACTAGCGAGTTGTACATAATTTTTTTAGTTTTAACGTTTTTAAAGGTTTTGCACTCTCTCATGACGAAACCTAGTACTTTTGTAGCTTTTAGTGTAACTTTGTCAATATGCTCAACAAAACCAAGCTTTTTATTAAATTGAACGCCAAGGTCTCGTATAGAATCCACTTCTTCCAGCTGTTGACCATTAAAGTTATATGCTGTGGGTGAGACATTTTTTTTTTTAGTAAATTTGATGTGCTTACATTTTTTTATATTTAAAGACATTTTATTGTGCTCACACCACTTACTCAGCCTATCTAAATCGCCCTGAAACTGTACCGAATCAGCAGGCTTTCTAATTTCTTTTATGGCTTTAAGGTCGTCAGCGAATAGAAATATTCTAGAGTTCTGAAAGCACTTGTATATGTCGTTGATGAAAAGGATGAATAAAGGTGGTCCCACATGAGATCCCTGGGGGATTCCTGAAGTGGCCATGTATGGATCAGAACTACAGCCATTCATCACAACCCTAAGCGTCCGCTTTGTCAGATATGACTTGAACCAACTCAGCAAGGGATCCGACACACCATGCATTTTCAGCTTTTCAATAAGCAAACTGTGATCGACTGTGTCGAATGCCTTGCTAAAGTCGGTATAGACTGCATCAACCTGAATACGCGCATCAACCGCTTCAATAATACATTCAGCGTAAGTCACTAAATTTGTAGCAGTTGATTTACCTTTCATAAAGCCATATTGGTTATCTATTATGAGCTGTGCCATATGTCTGGACAATATAGGACATATAAGCGCCTCAAAAACTTTTGCCAGTACAGAGAGAATAGCTACGGGCCTATAGTTGGTCACATCAGACTGATCTCCGCTCTTGAAAACGGGTACAATTCTAGTTTCCTTCCACATGCTCGGAAAAACTCCCTGAAGTAACGAACTATTGAATAATATACTTAATGGCAACGAGAGACTATCTGATAACTTATGTAAAAGCAAGGAAGGTACATTATCCGGACCAGCGCCCTTGTTAACGTCCATTTTCCTCAATTCTCTAAGGATTTGATCCTGGGTTATTGTTATTTGACTTAAAATATTATTTTTAGGAAGGACCAGTAGTAGTAGTAGTGGTGGTGGTGGTCTAGACTCTAGGACTGCTGCGCCCGTGTGCAACGCACACCCTGCACACTAGGTAAATACGGCCCTGGATGTTTCTTAGTCTTATCAGTTCTGCGATATCAGCTATATTGTGTCATTATGATTATGTGAGCAATATGTTTAATAAATTAGCCTTATTATGTTGTAAACTTGTAATTGTGATGATATCATTGTATTTTATTGCTGTTTAGTTGGTAGAATGTCCCACCGTCCCACGGGTCAAAGTTTTTTTTAAAATGTTACACGAGTTTTTATCAATTCTAACAAAATTATACTTACTCGCCCGGATGTTATTCTCCGAAATGTTTAAAAAAAAATGACGGTCTAGATAGAACTAAATATAGCCGAAAATATGGTTTTTTACGATATCATTCAGATTCAGCCTGACCCTTTGCTGTCTTCCCCCAGCGCCGCCCTAAGCCGAGGCTAGTACCCCACAAGGGGTGCCCTTAGCTCGCGGTCGCTTAGTTTATAAGTTACTAGCTGATGCCCGCGGCTTTGCCCTCCCGCAAATTATGTACTAAATCCTTCCTCTTGAATCAGTCTATCTATTAAAAAAAACCCTAATCAAAATCCGTTGCGTATTTTTATATATCTAAACATAGGTACATAGGGACAGACGTGGCGCGCGGCGGGTGACTTTATAATATGTAGTGATAGTGATCTCTCTGGCTGAAGGCCTTACACTCAAGGCACCCACAGGATGGTCCGGTTAAACAGAAGGCAGCTTCATAAGTTGACCTGCGAGATCCCATTTCGAAATTTATATGCGTCTATTCTATACCTCCAACTTCCGCCTGTCATATTTCTCTATCTTGCGACTCGCGCAGTCGTCCTGTGTCAATACTTCTCAAGTTTGATCGCTAGATAATCTGGCTTTACTCTTGAGTACTTCCCAATACCCTCAGTCATTGTCCTTCGTTCTAGACAAAGAAAATTAGTGTTCATCTCGAGTTTTCTTTATCTTTTCTCGTAGTATCTTTAATGTTGAAACATTCCATCCATATCGGTCGTAGACGATGACAATTTAGTATCGGGCATGTGAATCTTGAGATATTGCGATAGATCTTTAGCTTAGAAATGTTACCTATTGCGTTTCAAAAACATGCAATTTATTTCGGTCGCCATCTTTGACAGTCGTTACAGGTAGTCAGTGGCCCAAAAAGTCTGACAACCAGTCTTACTAAGGGGTATCGTATTACCCAGTACTAACTGGGTTGTGGAGGTCAGATAGGCAGTCGCTCCATGTAAAATACTAGTATTCAGCTGCATCCGGTTAGACTGGAAGCCGACCACAACATAGTTGGGAAAAGGCTAGGCAGATGATGATGATCTTTGGACATAGACAACATCTTTTTTTTTGGTTGGCAAAGGAGAATGATACGGATGATGACTATGCTGTGTGGTATGTGAGTCTCGCTATAAAAACTTGTAATTAATTAATAAAAAAAAAAAAACAAAATCAAAAATTCAAATTAATGAAAGACTCCATTGAATAGCTGATTTGTTGGTAATTGAGTTGTTCCAAAGTCTGACAAACTGTTAACAATCAATATTCAATTTCAATTAATTGCTTATTGACAACTGTTACTGTCATTGTTATTTAAATAATTTATTGAGTAATATGAAATGAATGACAGAAGAATAGCGTCACGGTAATATTATGATACAGTACTCCATCTTCATAGAAACGGACGAAACGCGAGCTATACCTACGCGCCTCGATATTGGGGTGCGCTTGGGGCGCAGACAGTCACGGCTGTACCGCAGTGTCGAACGGACGGTGTGTTGTTTTTTTAACATTAACCGCGCGATTGTTTCTCTAAAAATCAGTTAATATGACGAGTAGGAAATATTGTGCTGTTTTTGGTTGTATGAATTCGTCAATAATGCATCCAGACATAAGTTTTTTTTAAATTACCTGGAAACTCTGAAAGGTAAGACTATAAAATAATTTTACTTACTAGTAGGTAGGTACATAATGTGTGTCTTTTTAATGGATAAGTATTTCCTTTTATCTCACGAAAAAAAAGGTGTTTGGATTAATAAATAAAGCGAATAGAGTAACGGAAAGTTATTGAGACGAGTGAAATAGGTAGTTATATGCGGTTCTGAATGAATCATGATACGGTAGGTACTCCTACCTACTTACGCTTGTGTTAAAACTTCGGTGCATGTGTGTTTTTCAAACAAAAACATGTTTTTTTAATTAAATCTACCAATCAAAAAACAACACGCATTTTTATTGAACACTTCCTATTCAATATACAAAGTATTTCATTTATTTATATAAAAAGGATATTTACAATCACAAAACTAAATAGAAACAGAAAGTAGGCAAATGTAATTAAAATGCTGGAGATGGGCAGCCCTTACGCATGTTTACGTACCGCGCGGCTGTAGGCATTTATTTCTATCATGCGGCCGAGTTACACTACTGTATCATAATATTACCGTGATAGCGTGTAAGTTCTATAGATTAATTGAGTTTTCACTTTGTCTTAACAATGAAACCTACACACGAATCATAAAAATTACTATTTTACGATAAGTGTGGTGTTCACTCGATTACCCTTTTTTTTTCGGGTGGGAAATCTTCTGACTCCTCCCGCTCTGGGCGGAGCAGGAGGGAGTGTCAGACTTTTACTAAAACCCATCCATGTTCCTTCATCGCCCTTTACGGCCACGGTATCTCTTTCGAACAGTCCCGCAGCCCCCGGCAGCCAGAGATTACCCTCTACATACAAACTAACGCTTCTATATAATATTAGTCAAATATTAGTACATATATAGATTTGCAACTTTGTACCTGTCTGACGCGTAAGTTAGAGACAAAGGCAAAAGAGAAAAACGATCATTCAATAGCACGTAATAAAGATACGAAATCAGTGTTGTTGGCTTGAGTGATGGACTCTCAACTTCAAGTCACGTTAAATCTATAAAACACAAAGTGATAGATTGATTTGAAGACGTTACTTGGTATATTATGATTATTTACAAACTAAAATTATTAATTATAATAGTAATAAAAATATGTGCACAAAGTGGGTTACAGACAAAGCATCAAAGAATTCGTCCACATCGCTATCAACAGGAAAAGTGCCCATAAAACTAGGAAGGAACAATGTTGTACCCCCGACCCTTGCTCGAGCCAGCCTGCGATGCTGAACCAGTAGTTTTAAATCGGCCCCTAAATAATTGCACTCAGCCCGCTTAGCATGAACGCCGTAGAAACGAAAGAGAATCGACAAATCTTTTGTTCATCTGTCATTTTGTCGATTTAATGACAGATGAACAAAAGATTTGTCGATTCTCTTTCGTTTCTACGGCGTTCATGCTAAGCGGGCAGATCCAGCCTGTACCTTTGTTGCCCTCTACAGCGACGCCCTAAGCCGAGGCCCGTACCCCACAGGGGGTGCGGGCTAGCGCGCGGTCGATTTGTCTATAAGGTTTATGCCCCTTGCTGGAGGCTTTACATCCAAGGCATTTAGTCCAGCTACCTAGTCCGGTTAAGCAAATGCCAGCTTCTTAGGTCGACCTGCGAGATGCCATGTCGAAAGAACAATGTTGTTTAGTTGTTTAAATCTTTAGAAAGAAAACTAAGTACTGCTACTAACTCAGTCGTTGATAGCCAAAATTCTGACAACATGATAAAACCCTACCTTCGAATTCGGAATAGAAAGAAAAAGTATTTATTAGTCTCAGAAAGGACAAAAAAAAATTGTGTAGCACTTATAAGCCGCAATTACATACACAATTAAAATAACAATGCACCGTGCCCGATCGGGCACGGCTGGGGACATAAGAACAATAACACACAATTACATATATAAAAAAATAAACGTAAGAAAATGATAAAACAAACGAAATGGGTCCTGTACTAGGCCAAAAGGCAGGTATCTCAGCATGGTGGTGCATCATTAAAAAAAAAAGACACAGTGATGGTATTCTGTGGCCAAAATGATGCCACGAGCCAATGTCTTGCGAAATACCAGGCCACAGGCTATCCGTTGCCCTCAAGAAAGTAATAGAAGGCAATTGTTTCGTCATTTTCCACGTCTATCTATAATCCATTCAATCTATTGACAAGTGTCACATCGAGACCTAAGTGTCAGATAAAAAGAACGTGTCTTGAAACACATATTAGATAACTGAAGATTAGAGTTATCTAAATAACAGTTACTTTGCAACTATGTTACGAGTTTAAATACCTAGATAAATATTTATATCTCGATAACTAGATACGTGCAGACTACATGGTCTACTCGAGACGTTTTTGAATGATTATTGACGTTAATCTGTTGACATGTGTCAAGTGATGACATTGACTGTTGCTATGTCAGTCAATCGATCTTAAGAGTAGCCATGAGTTTGGGATGCATCTTATTATCTTTTTATTTATTTATTTAAACTTCAAGTTCTGTGGTGGTACATAAGCAGACTTATGCCACTTATCACTGTTTACCAAAATGTTTAAATAAACTTATGGGTTAAATAGGATAATATTATGATCGCTAAACCACTAAAAATAAAGTTTAAAAAAAAAATACGTAGTTTTGTGGTAATGAACCTCAAAGAAACTGGGAGAATTTCCTAGACAGAAATTCCTCTCAATACATGTATATTTTTTAAACTTCAGAATCCATTAAATCATAGAAATTAGTGCCTCAAACATTATTTTATTTTGAGACTGCCGGTTAGCATTGATACTAAAGGATAAGGAATATTTCATAAACGAAATGGTGTAAGTTATGAAACGTGCAGTCAAAAATGACACGTTAGACGTTTATCAAAAAGCAGTCTCTAAGAATAAACCCGTTATAAAAACATACCTATTATTTATTATAAATTAAGTATAAATAACGTAATGTAATAAAAATGGTCACTCATTCATTAGACTTGTAAAGACGAAGGGAAAATACCACAACAAAAATAGGTATTAGGTATTGAATTATAATTAAGAGGAAAAAGGGCCTGCGTGGTAGGTATTAGAAGAAACTATTTCAGTCACGCTGTGTCAAGCCTGACCCCGTATAGTGCGTTATGGATAGCTCAATGATATTTTACGTGAAGACTCGAAAACGGGCCAATTGGGTCGTTTTGCCTTTATTCTGCGTCACTGCGTGTATGTGAGCTGGCTCTGCCCCGCGGAACACTTTTTTCGGTAGTTTTGTAGGTGTATAACATATCTGTTTATTAGAATATCATTGAGATAGCTGCAGCTCAGACCGATTATATCACAAAAGGCATTAATCAGAAAGAAAAAAATGAAATACATTTTTATTGAGAATCGCAGACCCAGTTCCCTCTTAAAAGTAAATTATAGTTTTCCTTATAATTAATTACTAGTTGTTTTAAAAGGAAAACTTTAATTGAAATACATTTATAACAATAAAAATAACGGAATAATTTAGTAATGCGATGTATAAATATTGGAACACAAAACCTAGCTTAGGTTTTGTGTTCCAATATTTATGTACATCGCGGCCGTAGACAATCAAAGTGGTTATCGGAAAACAAATACTTAGTCATACTCTAGCCTGATTGTGATTGTTAAACAGTTATGACTAACTACTGGAATTAGAGGTTTATTGTTGCGAAAGTAATATAGAAATGTTGCCTTCTAAACTCTGACTTTAATAACACTCGTTAACTAACTACTTAAATCACTAAGAAATGTAAATAAAAACAACAAACTAACCTGAAATAACTACTAAAAAATATTGAAATATCTAATTTCGCGCCTTTTCCTTATTGACACTGCTGTTTGGTTTGTCTTTGGTTCGAGTAGGACATATTATAGTACGACCAGAATATTTTAGGGGTGGCGAAATAAGAAACTAAATTCGAATGTGGACTTTAGCATATTTTATGCAGGGTTTCGGCAATAGAACAGTTACCAAATACTGTTCTGTAAGGATCTTTTGACGCCGGAATGATGTTGTTATTGGTGAAATGTATCGAAATCCAAGATGGTGGCGTATTTTTATTTTGTTCTGAGGATCCCAAGTACAGCTAAAGCTCTTTTAAAAATTAAACAGCATAAATTCCTGTCAGCCTCGTCTGCTGTTAGCCGTGTGGTATCCGGCAGAGTAGAATAGAACCAACCCATTACACTCACGGGTGTCGTATAAGTCGACTAATGTCTGAAGGAGGCAGAACACCTTGCGCCTCCGTAGACCAGAGAATGGGCAGCAGCGTTTTCTGTTAGTCTTTCATCACTGCGATCTCCAATCCGCCTGCCAAGCGTGGAGATTACGGCAAATTCCTCCCATCATAGGAGAGGCTAATGTCCAGCAGTGGACGTTATAGGCTGTTGTAGTAGTTGTAGTAGTAGTAGCCTCGTCTCCACCATAATACCAAAGTAAAGCTACTTGAGCATTAAAAATACTAATAAGACTCAATGGATTAACTCTGGCAGTTTTATATTTGTTCCTGTTATCTTTTTGCTAACATGAAAAAACTAGTTAGTATTAGTCTTCTATTTATAAATAAACGAAAAACGGCTTGTCATTTATGTTTGAAATTATGCCAAGAAAATGTTTACTGCTTACAAAGTAAAGAAGTTTTCGTGATGTATTTTTATGTTTATATAGGGTAGTTTTCCCCATAGTTCATGGCGACCTGTGGGAAGTTTTTTCCATTGACTACTACGAAAAGTCCTCAGTATCCTGCGATCCATGTACACATAGTTTCTGCCAATATCGCAACAAGGGGATGTCAAAAGAATACCTAGCTTCAGAACCTAATAGGCTTAAGTCCTGAAAAAATCTAATTAGTCCCTCAGTAAGATCAAAAACTATTTGACACGTATTTTTTCTTTTGTTACGTAAACCAAAATTGACGAAGATCTACGACGCTTTTAAAATTCTCAATACGACACACCGTGCTATAATTTTTAGTGCGTGGTGACGTCACGATCCCCCACTCCCGAGTTTTGATGCGTTTTATCTTTGTCAATATTCATTGATTTACAAAAACAAAAAATACGTGTCCATTATTTTCCGATACTCTAACTGACGGACTAAATAGATTTGCAATTTATTGATAGTGGAAACTAGCCTATTGTCCTAAACTGCCCAGGACTTCCAATAAGAAACCATGAAAGCTGTCTAACAGGATTATAAGAAAGACACGGACCATAACTCAACAAAGAACAGTAACTGTAGGGTTAGACGGCTAGTAGACTTGACTTGTGTCTACCGTTACTATGTTAGCCGTTTTTTAGCCCGTATTGTCCCACTGCTGGCCAAAGGCCTCCCCTATTCTCGCCGTTCGGTTTTCTCTGACCAATCTCTCACAAACGCCTCTAAGTCGTCACGTCGGCGTTTTCTATTCCTCTCAAGGCGTCGACGCTCGTTTTCTGTCTGGCACCCACTGTGTGACGACTCTGGCCCATCGGTTCTGATGCTTTCTACGGAAATGGCGCGCCCAATCCCATTTTAAGGCGGCTCCCCGAGCAAATGACCTTGAGCGAGCAGTTTTTCGGAGCCTACTCCTCTTTATCCAAAAGAAATACCAACTACTTAATAAAAAATACATTAAATTACTAAATATCCTTGACTCCAAAATTGTCGTTTCATATATTTTTTTAAGTTGCTTAATGTTTAATAAATCCCCTCACAACGAAACCATAGAAATGAGAAATAATGATTTATAAAATGCTACTCCTCGTAAAGTAACCATTATTTTGATTTGCTACTTATACTAATGGATAGGCAATTTAATAATGAACATAATTGTCGTTTTATTTTTTCCAAAAGACGTAAGTTTGATTTTATAAAGAATAAAAACCACTCATTTCGCACAATTCGGCCTGCAGTGACTGACGTAACGACCAATTCGTAGTGCAAGCTGATTAGAACTTTATTCTAACAGTATTTCAAGCGAAGTTTGAACCACCACAAATAGAGTTGCTAATTTTGCTCGGGGTACCGTCTTATTGCCCACATTAGCGATGCCAGTTTATGAGATTATTGTGGTATTGCGAATTCTGTCTACTGTTGTTTGATAGATGAATTATTCCAAGTATTCAGGTATTCTCTCTCATCCAACTAACGTATTACAGGCTACCCGAAACTCAAATTTTCTCAATCAACTTTGTACTTAATGCTTTAGCGCTAAATTTTAAAAATCTAATAAATAAAGGGAAATGCCCATTCTTGGCCACGTTTTGCCCAGCAATGTGTAAAGTACAAAAAATATACCCATTTTTTAACTAAAATAATGCTGTTACTAATTTGCAATGAAACCTCCGGAATTAAAAGCCGAATCAATCAAGAAACTCAATCGTTTATTGCCCCCATCTAACTCTTCCGGTCGTTGTAAATCCTAAAGAAAACAAAAAAATTCAAGTCCAACCGAGTTCTATGTACAAAATAGTGTTTGTTTCTTCATCTGTGATGTCAACCATAACATCTATAGTTGGTTTCTTTCATGGGTGTCACTTGGCCAAAACCTCTTCATCAAATGGGCATTTATTTCCCTTTGACAGATTGTAGTAACTTGATGTGCTGGTAGACGCAGTGAGAGGTATTTTCACACGCGTGGTTTACATTTTGTGAATACTATCATTCATTGTTTACACCCGGTGTGGCAGGTATCCGGAATCCAGCTACTTGTTTGAATTACAAACAGTAACCTCGTTTGTATTCTTAAACATACAGGCGGAATCTGAGTGGAATACCGTGTTCACCGAGAGCATAAGTGTTAAAAGTGGCAAACTCTCAATGAACTCTGGTATAGTTGGTGCCAGTTAAGAAGAGAATAGCGGTCATTGACCCACAGCTACATTTATTAAACTTCTTAACTTTGAAAACCAAAAATAAGCCTGTTCAAGTCTGGAATCGTCATCTATCGTGATCTTCAACATTTTTTGTAATGAAAAACGATACATGGTTTATTTTAGTTCGTCGTACGAGATATTAGGGAAAGGGCAATGACCGCTATTCTCATCTTAACTGGCACCAACTAAAGTACACTATGGTACACAATGACGTATTATATATAGACACGTCATGAACCAACATTGCGGCGCTTAAAAACGGCGAAAATACTAGAACTACTTATAAGCGTGAAGAAAGAGAAAGAAAATATGACACCGAACGGCGGGATGCCTGTTGCGAGAGGGAGATAAATATACATCTTCAGTCACGTCACAGGATTTATTAAATTATAAACAAACGTAGCGTCGCGCGACAGGTTGGTGCGTAACTAAGCGCGATGTGGCCAATTGGCTTCATTTCATGTTGTCATTTTAGAGTGCGGACAACGTATCTATACTTAGTTTATAATATATCATTGATGATACATTTATGTCTGACTCTTCGGGGATTACATCGCGATGTTATGTTCGGAAGAATATCAGTCTAGGTACCTACTTGATCATTATGTTATGAATGTTTTTTTATAGGTTACCGAACTATAAAAGAACTTTTTGTTGCCTCAAAAAAAACTAAAGTAATGTTACCGAAGCATTTTATTATTGATTCTTAGTTTTTGTTATCTTTTTGTCTATAAATCTTCGATCAATAATAGTACTAGATTCCCGATGAGCGCTTCAAAAACGGCCCGAAAAATAAGACCACAAATACTTTTGTGGTCTTATTTCAAATTAGTATGGTCCAATCATAGCCAACATTAAGACGTCAAAATGCCGTAGTGCGCGTTCAAAAACTGTGTAAATAACCAACGTATCACCAATGTTTTGTAAGGAATATTTTTTTTTCGGTAAGTTTATATCATTAAGTGTTTTTCATGAAATAAAAACAGAATTAAATATTTTAGAATTCAATTAGCTAATATTATAATTGTTTGGCCAATGTTTGCTACACGCACCAACTATTGTATCAAACATCGACTGTTCTTGAACAGGGAATGCATGGAGTAGTGTTGTTATTTTATAATGTTATTTTTGTTTGTAGATTTCCTAGTGACCCATTTCTCTGTGCAGAATGGGTATCTATTGTCCCGAAAGAAAGAGAAGACAAAATATGCAACCCTTATAAAAAATCGAGAATTATGTTCGATACATTTTGACAGATTCGAGTCATTCGACATTGGAAACACGCAAAGACGTAGATTATTAAAAGCAGCGGTTCCCAAATTGCAGGTTATTATTATAAAGTACTAGACTAGTTGGTGTAAGAAAACGTTTCGATAAAATAGTAAGTTGATAATGACTTTTTTTTAGATTCACAGACCAATAAAAGATATTTGACGAAAGATTTATCAAATCAGGTTTTGTAAAAACCTTTCTCAGATGATTTTTTTTTTAATTTAATAGGTATTTTTAAAATGTAATAGTGGCAATATAATAAAATAGTCTCTACTAATTCTTTGAATCGGTCAAAAATATTTGTCACCATACAAAACGAACCTAAAAAAAATATAATACTGCAACTCTACGTCTTTCAATACTTACTGTGTTCTGAGCATTGAAATGTGACACCAAGAACTACGTCTAGTTCCACAATAGAATAAGCACGAAATTGTAAACAAAATGTTTAAACCTTATGACATAGACTTAGGTTTTATTTTAGAATAAATAGTCTTGTACTGATGACTTTTTATTTTCAAGCGACATTTTAAATTTATTCGTTCTAACCTTTCTCCGATAGAAGGGACTTAAATAAATACATTTTGCAATGGTAATTAAACTTTATTTAAAAGCATTAAGGTTTGTAATAGATTGTAGTTGTTAATACTAATAAACTTTTTTCTAAGATATGTAGATGTTTACGTGTGTGCAAACGTGGCCACTTGAGCGACTTATTTTTGTTCCTGATCCTTAATCTAGTACTATTATTGATCGAAGCTATAAATAGATCGTTTCGTTAATGTTTTTTTTTAATGGCTACTAGTTACACGAAAACAATATGAATATCGAATCATTCATGCAAGTTATTCTAAACTAGCTGACGTCCCGCGGTTTCACCCGCGTAGTTCCCGTTCCCGTGGGAGTACGGGAATAAAATATAGCCTATAGCACTCTCGATTTCACGAATAATGTAGCTTTCTACCAGTGAAACAATTTTTAAAATTGGTTCATTACTTCCGGAGATTACCCCCTACATACAAACTTACAAACAAATGTTACCTGTTTATAATATTAGTATAGATATTCTCCTTCTAATTTATTTGGTTTTGGCGCAGCATCTCAAATATTCTAAAATTCACATTATGTTACGAATCGTAGGTAGGTACTTAAGTACTAGGTATTTATTTAATTCCTTTTACCGCCATTTTGGAACTATAGACTATTGAGGTATTGAAGAATGACCTTTGTTCTTTGAATAAATTGATGACGAAGGCAACTCATTGTTAGTATGCCTTTTGTTGCGAAAACTTAAGTCGCATTTTATACGTAAAAAAATTATTGAAATAAACTTCCTGACTTTCGTTTGTTCATTTCCTTCTTGACGATGAAAAGACGAATATTATAAGACCATACCTACCGTTTTAGTAAAAAGTGGAATCAAACTCGGGGGTTTGTTATAGATAACTATTGAGAATAATTTCGAGGAAGATATGACAAAGAATTCAAGGCTGTATCAGGCGTTTCGCAGAAGTTAACGTTACAAACAAAGAAAATAAGAATTTCTTTGTTTTAAAACCAAATATACTGAGAATATCCAACTGAACGAACCAGCGATATCAGATAAAAGATTACAAGATACGTCTTAACACGAAGGCTCTGAAGTCCAACAACAAATCGTGTTGCTATCCAAAAATACAGTGTTACAAGGACATTTTGGCGCTCGAATGACATTGACAGAAGGCGCCATTGATGTTTTTTAGGGTTCCGTACCCAAAGGGTAAAAACGGAACCCTATTACTAAGACTCTCTCGTCTGTCCGTCTGTCCGTCTGTCCGTCTGTCTGTCACCAGGTTGTATCTCATGAACCGTGACAGCTAGACAGTTGAAATTTTCATTAAATCTGTTAATTATTTCTGTTGCCGCTATAACAACAAATACTAAAAACAGAATAAAATTTATATTTAAGGGGGGCTCCCATACAACAAACGTGATTTTTTTTCGTTTTGTCTAATGTATAGATAATGGTACGGAACCCTTCGTGCGCGAGTCCAACTCGCACTTGGCCGGTTTTTTTATTCTTTAGTTTTTGGATTGTCGCAGGGACGAGATTCCGGTTCCATTATGAACGTTTTTTTAATGATGACAATACAATTAACGTTCTGATATTCTCAAATACTTAACATTTTTCTGAATTGTTTTCTTACTCTCATAGAAGAAGGAGTGAGCTTAATGGCCCAGCCACACTTTGCTATTGATTGAGAAATTTTAACTAGGTATAAAAAGTTGACAGTGACAGTTCAATTAAAAATCGAATGAGAAATTTTGATAGTGCCGGTCCTTTGACTCGCGCTCAAAAACCGACAAGAGAGGTGGGCACGATGAGGAACATAACGTGCGGCATGACGAGTAATGTTGCCACGCTACGTCTTTGCCTCCTTTCCTCAGCACTTCCCATGCCACTCGTCGAGTGTGTGGCAGGCCGATCCCTAACCAAGATTTTGATTTAAAAGAGTGTCCATGGAGTTTCTTGTCCATTCTTCTTCATATAGATCTATGCTTTGAAATGGGCAACTACAGTAGTACTTTGCCTTGTGACTGTAGCTTCGATTTCTGTGTTATTCTGACATTAAAAATGCTTTGAGTTTGAGTTTATATATACAGGGTGGAATTTTGTAATGCCACCTGGAGGGAAAGTACTCCGAATACTGCAGATAGAAAATTTTACTCAAAGGAAACATTCTTTTATTTTTAATAAGAAATTAATCTGCATTCAAAGATTTTTAAAATTCGCTTGCCACAGTTGGGAATCGAACCGGCTAAATTCCAAAAAAAAACCATCCTGTACTTTTATGGCACCAATCGATAGGGTCTATCATAAGGATCAAATCTGTCTAACAAACATGATAAATTAAATGAAAGGAAAACCATGAAATCTAAAGTTATAAATTCAATGGGATCATTTCAATACGTTAGAGCACTTTTATTCAAAGGATGGACCTTTACAATTGAAGAAAGAAGATTCAAATTTGCACGTATTTGTTTGTGCAAATTGCAATCTTACTATCTTAATAGTTTTTCGTCATTTTAGTCAATAAATTACGTCAAAAGATAATTGTTTATTAGATTCTAACATAAATAATTGGATGGACCTTTAGGTAAAAGTGCTTTATCTTATCCCCTTGAATTTACAAGTTAAGATTTCATGGTTTTCCTTTCATTTAATTTATCATGTTTGTTAGAGGGATTTGATCCTTATGATTGACTCTATCGATTGGTGCCATAAAAGTACAGGATGTTATTTTTTTGGAATTTAGCCGGTTCGATTCCCGAGTGTGGCACGCGAATTTTAAAAATCTTTGAATGCAGATTAATTTCTTTTTAAAAATAAAGGAATGTTTCCTTTGAGTAAAATTTGCTGTCTGCAGTATTAAGAGTACTTTCCCTCCAGGTGGCATTACAAAATTCCACCCTGTATAATGTGTATTTTTCTAAATTGCTTTTCTTTTTGTCCCCCAGGCCACGTGAACCCCGTCAACATCCCCAGGGAATGGGTGTCGATGCAACGCAACTGCCGCGTCTCCATGAGACAACAGATACAGATGGAGGTGGGCGCGTCGCTACAGTATCTCGCCATGGGAGCCCACTTCTCTAAGGACACGGTACGTAATCAAAGATAGACGTTCTGACTGAAAAAATTAAAGCCTACAATAATAGGGTAGCTGACTAAAAAAATCTAATTAGTCTGTCAGATAGATTTCAAAAAAATATTGGACACGTATTTTTTATTTTGTAACGTAAACAAAAATTGACGAAGATATGACGCTTTTCCCAATACGTCACGCCGTGGTATAATTTTTACGAGCCCCCACTCCCGAGTTTTGATGCGTTTTATCTTTGTCAATATTCATTGATTTACAAAAACTACGTGTTTATTGTTTTTCAATACTCTAACTGACGAACCAGATAGATTTGCAATTTATTGATGTTGGAAACTAGCCTATTGTATCAATAAACTTAAATAAAAACTAGTCTACTTATTCAATAGTCCTCTAATTTGCTATTTGCTAACGAGCATACGGATAATAATTTGAGGTCAATGCTCAATAGTTCGGACCTTGCACTGTGGCTCAGTGAGCAACGCCAACGCACACCTTTGTTACACTTCAACAAACTTATCTGTTCAGGCGGAAAAACGCAGAACTAAAATAAATGTACCAAGTTTGACATAACGATGCAATTTTTCTTGACAAGCAACGCCACCATAAACTGCACACTTAAATTGGTCAATGGTGCTTTGTTAACTTGACAGTCAATGCTACCAACATAATAAATATTCACAATAAAATAATGCTAGTGCTACAAGGATCTTTATGCGCCGAATGGCATTGGCAAGAGAGCATTGTTTATAAAAAATGTTTATTTTTTTGTGGAATTTTATTGAAAAGACTATTGACGGTTTTAGTTCCGATTTTTGCTAATGATATAAAGTGTTCTATTCTTTGTTGTCTACGCTCCAACAGATACTTGTGCAGCTTTATGGATGCGTTCATGCCATTCGAAAACGGCAACAACAAATGTTAACTCTACAAGGCAGAGTCGATGCTGGCGACATCTATGTTGACTTTTGATTGTATCTCCCCATTACCCAGCCTTGTTTTAAAATTTCTTGCATCTCTTATATTCCCATCTTTCCATCTGCAGGTCAACCGCCCAGGGTTCGCGAAGATGTTCTTCGATGCGGCCTCTGAGGAGCGTGAGCATGCCATGAAGCTGATCGAATACCTGCTGATGAGAGGAGAACTTACTACTGACGTCACTACCTTGTTACAAGTCAGGGTGAGTACAAAGACACGCTATTAAACTTCTAAGACTTTATTTCTTCGTGAGAAAATAAAGTACACATCGATGTTATCAAGCACACAAGTAACGCAATGAATAATCATGGAAGATATCCCGTAGGTGACAGTATAAGTTTTTGCAATAAAATTAATGTTGTCGAATCGGTTTGGCAGCAAATTCATTTGAAAATCCTTACAAAGAGGGATTCTTTTAATTCGGGTTTCATTCAGTTAATTTTTATGGAAAGTAAATCATTGTTAAAACATTACAAATTCTAAATCTTATTGGCACAATCCCACAGTCTACTTTCAAAACATGAAAGGAATTAGCATAGAGTTCTCACTCCTACTTTTGAGCACCATTTAATCGACCCTCATCTACTCCACAGGCTCCTGCACACAAGAACTGGGAGGGTGGAGTGGAAGCCCTGGAGCAAGCGCTCAGCATGGAGCACGAAGTCACCAAGAGCATCAGAAATGTCATCAAGGCTTGCGAAGATGACAGCGAATTCAACGATTACCATGTAAGTGACGATTTTAGAGTGGTTTTATACATGTTCCGATTTATGATGGTAATAGGAACAGTGGGGTTTTTATTAGTAAGACATTACGAACCAATTCGTGACGTAGGTAACCTCATTTAAAGCAAGTACTGAATTTGAGTTTCTTAATAATGGTTATAAAGTTGATGCTCAAGATTACCTAGTATTTTCGAAGTGAAAACTTCTTTAGGTGCGTTGAGCACTTTTTGGGTGAAGGAAAAACATTGAACAATCGTCACCTCACATCACGCTTCGTAGCACTCGTAGTCGATCCGCTACAGCGACTACTTAGGCGTGCACGGGCAGAACTTGTAGCAGTGCTACGACTGGGGCGTGGCCTGAGGGTGTTGGAGGGGAAGGGGGGAGATGTTTCAAAATGTATGGATTCATAAGTTACTTAGTTTTCACTTCTATCGGCAGTCCCCAAAGACTGCCCCACATGTTTTTTTTGCGTGTGGAAATCCTCATGGATGTTCTTCGCTATGATGGGCGAAGGTCTCTGTTAGACTTACTGACTGAAACTATACAATGTTCTTCAACTTCTATCGGCAGTCCCCAAAGACTGCCCCGCATGTTTTTTATTGCGTGTGGAAATCCTAATGGATGTTCCTCGCTATAATGGGCGAAGGTCTCTGTTAGACTTACTGACTGAAACTATACAATGTTCTCCAACTACCTTTGGGCGGGGCGCTGGGCATTTTGCCGCGCTTCCCCAAGAAGGTTTTAGTCCCGTCATAAACAGTCCCGCATGAATACACCATACTAATTTTCCAATATCATCCACAGCTGGTTGACTACCTCGCCGGTGACTTCCTAGATGAGCAATACAAGGGACAACGCGACATTGCCGGCAAGGCTTCTACGCTCAAGAAATTGATGGACCGCCATGCTTCTCTCGGAGAGTTCATCTTCGACAAGAAACTCCTTGGTATTGACGTCTAAGTCATTCGCCATTTTGTAGACTAAAAAAAAAGCAACTGTCAAGTAGCATTTTTAATCTGTTGCTATGTAATTCATACGTTTTGCCATAAGCAAGTAAAAAAAACATCTGTAAGCGTATGGTAATTATTTTAATCTGTTGTTGTAATTCAAACTTTTTGCCTTCTGCAAGGCTTTTTTTCTATTTGGAAATACCTGCAAGACGTAAATTGTTTTCCGTTTTAATTAGTAATGTTACCTATTCTAACATCGAAGTAAATCATAGCATTATATTAATAATAATATGTATCCTACCTGTTTGCTTAATTTATACAAAGTTCACAAAATTCGTTTTATTAGCTACCCCGTAGGTATTATTGTACAAAATAAGTCTAAGAGTAATTTCTTATTTAAAATCATGTACTCCACTATAGATTGTATTTATATTCAGTCAATTAATAGTGAACGCGACTTTTTTATACGTGTGGTACCCCTGCACGAAAATGGCGCGTTTTTCCTTATTTTTATTTTAATTATTAATTCACTTTTTGGTAACAAAAAGTATGTAATCTACAAAAAAGCGGCTGTTTAATATTTTTTGTTTAATTATTTCGTAAAATAAAGTTGATCCATACATTTAATTATAGTTTTATTTCGATGATTGATACTTACTTATGATATTCTGAAGAAAGAAGAACAAACAAACGATGGATGGACCGTGTGAAAGATGATAAAAATATGGCTAGAAAAGGGGCCAACTAACGAGTTTTCAATTAAAAAAGTTTAATATTTCGTAAACGGAGCATTAAATCGAAAAGTAGCATTTGCAACTCCGAAGTCATTTTATACACCACACAGATATGTTATACACCTACAAAACCACCGAAAAAAGTGTGCCGTGGGGGAGAGCCAGCTCACATACACGCAGTGACGCAGAATAAAGGAAAAACAGGCCAATTGACACGTTTTCGAGTCTTCACGATTGCGCGCTCATAACATATCTGTTTAATTAAATATCATTGGGTAGACGAAAAAAAATATATCCCCACTTCCATTGACATATATATTACTGCGTAAGGACTGGGTGGACCGCATGTTACAATGACGCCTCGAACGTGGTCCCAAAATGGTCTTCCCTATAGCGAACTAAACTAGAACGCGTTCGGCTGTCTTCGGGAGCGGTCGTAAATTTTACAAGCAAAAATGCCAAGTTGTGTCGTGAAGGGATGCGTGAACTACGACAAAAAGCACAATAAAATAAATGATAACATTTCTTATCACCGGTAAGTTAAAAAAAAATATTATATCAACTTCTAACATTATTTAAAACAATTTTTCTTTCGTATTTGTCTAAACGTTTGGCAAAGACGACGCGAAGCCCCGTAAAAGTTAGACATAACTTTGCAGCGGCGCGCGTTTTAGCCGATGAAATGAAAAGATTTAATAATTCATGTCATAAAATTAATTTTATATGTATAAAATATTTTTTATTGTTTATTACAAGCAAATTAAAATGTGTTTTTATGTACTTACTGGTAAAAATCTATAAGTACAGTGAAAATACGTATTTAATTTTCAGATTTCCTACTGATTCGGTGCGAAAAATACCCGCTCTTACAAGGTTACGTCTAGGGGCAGACCACGCCGATTGACATCGTAGTTCATAGTAGTTCTAATAGATGGCGTTAGTGTTTCTCTATGGCGACCGCGTTCGGCGAATGTTCGGATGACCGTATCTTTACTATTTAAATCAATGCCCACTTCTCATGGGGTGTAGTAGGGAGCTACCCTAAAAAAATATTTTCCAAAATTTTATTTTACCTCTTTGTCGGCGTAATTGATATACACACCTCTACAACATTACAGCTTTCTAGTACTAACGGTCTCTTAGCAAAACCACACGACACAGACAGACGGACATGACAAAACTGTAAGGGTTCCTTGTCAGTACTACAGAATAACAGAACCCTAAAAAAGGTACGCCAACACATACTTACATTGAAAATTCAACAAAAGAGGGAACATTGACGCGAGTTACCTCTTTATAATATTAGTATAGATGAAGACAAATTAGTATTATGCTACGCCGACCCCAAAAATATTCTGGATTATTATTGGAATAAGCGCTAAGGAATTCTGAATATTATTCATAGGTAGTTATAAAGCCTCGAACATACTAGGGGACAAATTCGAGTTTCAGCAGACATAAATTATTTATATAAGTAACAACGGAAGGGGCTAGTAATGTAGATACTCGCATTGTACGAATCTCGACCGTAGTGTCACATATAGTGTTGGTGAAAACAGGCATTAGGCATTGAGTTAGGTGTCACTTAACGTTAGTGAAAGGGCGCATCAGGCATTGAGTTAGGTGTCACTTAATGTTAGTGAAAGGGGGCATCAGGCATTGAGTTAGGTGTCACTTAATGTTAGTGAAAGGGGGCATTAGGCATTGAGTAATAAAAATGATTAATGATGTTTATTTTGCAAGTAGGTTTTTACAAACACTTTTGTACACGTCATTTTTTTAAACTAGATGGGGCCGGTGTTCCGTACCTGACTACTCTGATGAGAAGAAACAGCCGAAACAAACTCAGAGGTCATAGTCTCTTTTAAAGTCCAGACAATCTTGCTCAATTCACATGAGGACTATGCAGATTAGTGTCCGAGATGGTCTTTTGATTGAAGAAAGAATCATACAGATTTGAGTGGACCTGTCCAGTCAGTGCAAGCATTTGTCAGTCAACGTGTAGCTCGACTTATAACTCAAGGAGCTCAACGACACGACGAACAATACCAAAGAAAGGACATTTGGGTAGGTCGCTTAGGGCCAAGTTCACCGAAAAGATAACAGTCTGATTATCTAAAAACAGCTGTTTAAAACCAATGACGTATTATATATTAGTTTATATATCATTGTTTAAAACACATTTTCATGTTCAAAAATGTGTTTTAAACAGCTGTTTTTAGATATCATCAGACTGTTATCTTTTCGGTGAACTTAGCCCTTAGAGTACTCAAACTGCCAGACAGTTGTGGGAAAAAATAAACAAAAAATATAAATGTGAACCACATGGTCCCCACATTCACAATAATCATATAAAATTCATAACAAGTTCTATTCAAAAAGAATGTAAATAAAAATCACAAAAATCATTAAAAGTCACAATAATGATAAAAAAAAAACGTAAAATACTTAACAAAATAAGTATTCATGTCAAATCAGTAAATGTCAAATAAAATAATAAAAAAAATAAAGTAAAAAATAATAAAATACCTACATGTCAAAACATTATATGTCGGAGTGTATAAAAAATAATAAAATAAATGTCAAAACATTAAATGTCAGAGTGTAGGTATATTAAAGGAAATAAAAAGGATAAGAAAGGAATAAATAATAAACAAGCGAAGTCCGAAGCTTCGACATTCACAGAGCAAATTTCATTGGAGCAGCTTAATCCCAAGCCTTTTTATCTTCGAGATAGTGATTAACATGATAGTAGGCTTTCAGGCACAGCTTCCGTTTTATAAACGATTTGAATTTATTTAGGCTTAGTGCTTGAATTTGGCTCGGAAGTTTATTGTAAAAACGTATACATTGGCATCTGAACGTACCCCCTATTTTTTTGAGCCTCGTTGCAGGAACAACAAATTTGTGTTTGTTCCTCGTATTTATGTTGTGGATATCACTGTATTTTTTAAACAAATTAATATTTTCGTGTGCGTACAAAAGGTTTTCATAAATCAATTGAGAAGGCGTAAGAACATTAATCTCTTTAAATTTTTGTCTGAGGGAGTATCTGGGACTTAATTTATAAATTGAACGAATTGCCCTTTTTTGCAAAACAAATATTGTCTGAATATCGGCGGCATTGCCCCACAAGAGAATACCGTACGACATCACGCTATGGAAATAACTAAAGTAAACTAAACAAGCTGTCTATAAATCAGTTAACTCACGAATTCTTCTAACGGCGTATGCTGCAGAGCTAAGTTTTTTTGATAATTTGTCTATATGCGGGCCCCACTGAAGCTTGGCATCCAAAGTTATGCCTAGAAACACTGTGCTATCTTCCGGTTTCAACTCTTCATCCTTAATTAGTACAGTAGTTTCCACTTGTCTTACATGGGGTATCGTATACTTAATACATTTAGTTTTTTTCTCATTTAGGAGTAGGTTACTAACATTAAACCAATAAACGACTTTTGCCAGGGCGCTATTAACATCATCCGTAACTAACTGCTGACGTTTGAGTTTAAATAAAAGAGAAGTGTCCTCTGCAAACAATACTATGTCATGATCATCCTTTATGAGGTGAGGCAAGTCATTTATGTAAATAAGAAACAAAAACCGGCCAAGTGCGAGTCGGACTCGCGCACGAAGGGTTCCGTACCAATTATTATAAAAAAATCACGTTTGTTGTATGGGAGCCCTCCTTAAATATTAATTTTATTCTGTTTTTAGTATTTGTTGTTATAGCGGCAACAGAAATACATCATCTGTGAAAATTTCAACTGTCTAGCTATCACGGTTCATGAGATACAGCCTGGTGACAGACAGACGGATAGACGGACAGACGGACAGACAGCAAAGTCTTAGTAATAGGGTTCCGTTTTTACCCTTTGGGTACGGAACCCTAAAAATGGACCAAGAATTGAGCCCTGTGGTACCCCCATTCTTACTACGGATCCGGGAGATCTCTTCCCGTTAACATCAACTCTTTGAATCCTATTACTCAAATATGAAATAAGAAGATCCAGAGAGGCGTTACGGATTCCGTAGTGGTGTAGTTTCCTGATTAATGTTTCATGAAGAACACAATCGAAAGCTTTAGATAAATCGCAAAAAATGCCCAAAGCATCGCATTTGTCCTCCCAGGAATTATAAATGTGTCCTAAAAGTTCAACATCATCAGTAGTTGAACGACCCCTTGTGAAACCGAACTGTTTTTTATGCACTAACTTATGTTTATTAAAAAAACTTTGCATTTGTGCCAAAATTAAACTTTCAAAAATTTTACTAAAGGTGGGTAGTACTGAAATAGGTATATAATTAGTGCGGTCTGATGTACTACCTGATTTAAACAATGGTATTAATTTAGTTTATAATGGATTTAGCAACGTCCACAGAATGACCCCATAGATGCCCCATAGAATCTTTTTAACATTTAAGGTGTGAAAAGTTTTAATTATATCTTTACAGGCAGGCGCGGATACAGGGGGGGGGGGGGCAATGGGTGCAATTGCCCCCCCCTGAACCGGACCAAATAGAAAGAAAGAAGAAGACTTGAAACTAAATATTCTAGTTGTATATCTTGTCATGGGCGTCGCCAGGAGGAAGCACCTGCCCCTAGAGACTCAGGATTTTTAAAAGTTATAGCTTTTCCTGCCTGATGCCATATACCTACGTAGAATGGTATTAGAGCATAATTATCTGAGGCAAGGTTGTAAAAAATGTCGAGCTCGCCCTAGTTTTTCATGAGTCTTAACTTTGTCTATAAGAGGCCCATGTAATTCCAGTAGGTCTGTAGAAAAAGTGTTAAAATTTTCGAGCTCTACAGACTACTTTCTCTTCAATTTATCTAAAGTTCAACCAAGTAACTCCTATATGAACGTTCGAAACCATTCTAACCTGCCTGTCCAAGGCAAGGTGTTCGTAAGAATTTCTTGCTACGCTCCCCCCCCCCTGGCCCAAAAGCTGGCGGCCCCCTTGTATCTTGATCATGGAATTCTGTAAAGTAACGCCCATTTATTATCAAAAGTTTATCAATTTTTTTTAATGAATTTTCCAAAATTTGCCCCCCCTTAAAGGAAATCCTGTATCCGCGCCTGTTTACAGGTGACATATTGAAAATTAAATTCGGAATCACAGACTGAAACGTTTTCCCTAAGTAAAGACTCGGCAGCAGCAGCTGACGAGTTTAGCGATTTAGTACTTAGTCGATACGGGAATATCCGCAAAGAAATTTTCAAAGGCTGTGGCAACTTGAGTGTCTGAATTCAAAATATTATCGCCAATAGCAAGGCTGTAGTCACTGTTTCAGTTGCAAGACCTTCCCGTTTCGCTATTAATAATGTTCCATGTCATTTTAATTACATTACTACTATTGTTAATTTTTGAACTCAAGTAACGTGACTTTGCTATGAAACAAACTTTTTTAAATAATTTAGAATAATTCTTAACATACAAATTAAATTCTACAGTGTTTTTATAAGTCCCGTTAGGTGTCACTTAAGTTAGTGAAAGGGGGCATTAGGTATTGAGTTAGGTGTCACTCATATCATGGAGTACGTACAACGCAGAGCTAAAAGGCTTATAAGCGACGAGAGGTTGCGTTGGCAGCTTCGCTTCACAGCCTAGCTCATCGGCGTAATGTTCCCTGCCTGTCGGTCTTCTACAGACTGTACTTCGGTGAGTGTGCGCAGGAGCTCCACGACCTGATCCCACCATCACCATTTTACCACCGGACTAGCAGACGTACAGCGGTGTACCATCCGCACTTGGTTGACATCCCGATGTGTCGTACTAAGCGCTTCTCCTCCACTTTTGCACCAAAGTCTGGAATTCTCTGCCTGCGTCTGTGTTTTCCCACCCACATTTAACCCGCCTGCCTTCAAAGCAAGAGTGAACAGGCATCTTCTGGGCACGCTCGTTCCATCATAGATATCTCAGCAGGCCCATATTGTAATTATAAAAAAACAGAGTAAAAAAAGGTTGTTTTGAAATAACAAAGAGACTATTTGTATAGATTGTTTATATTTAAATATAGACGATTTGCCTAACTACGGCGATTACAGGCCCGACGCTATGTACCATTTTATTTTTATTTTTCTGGGTTCTTCTCTTTATTTTCATTGTCACCTTTCTTAGTAGCCTTAGGATAAATCTTTCTTTCAGGTTTAGGTTTTGCCAGGCCTCGTTTCATCAGTAAATCTTGCGGTATCGGCATCTGGCCTCGGAAATCCACTCCAGGTCCCAGGCCCATCTTATAAGGAAAGTTTGTCGTCCTATGTATACTTTCCCTTGGTAGAAGCCTAATCACGCCGTTGTAGAAGTGGAAATCTCTGAAACGAGATGAAAATAATTACTACTATTACTACAAAAGCCCATAACGTCCACTGCTGGACATAAGCCTCTCCCATGATGGGAGGAATTTGCCGTAATCTCCACGCTTGGCAGGCGGATTGGAGATCGCAGTGATTTAAAACTAACAGAAAACGCTGCTGCCTATTCTCTGGTCTACGGAGGCGCAAGGTGTTCTGCCTCAGACATTAGTCGCCTTATACGACACCCGTGAGTGTAATGGGTTGGTTCTTTTCTACTCTGCCGGATACCACACGGCTCGATAATAATTAAAAATTAATTATTTAACGAGAAAGGTTAAGGGGGATGCAAAAAACAAAAACCGCCCATAGAGTGAGTCGGACTCGCGCACCGAGTGTGGCTGACATGCTGACTGAGAATTAGCGAGTAAATATGGGAGAAAACAGATCTTCGCTAGGTGCCCTAGTTTTTGAGATATAAATGTGACCCTGCTGGGGTAAGCTCTCTCCAGCAGGGCCACCTATAAACCCTTATATCTTTTGAACCAGTGACCGACCAGTTCTGATATTTGGCGACTAATTTCGACTAATTAGCGAGTAAATATGGGAGAAAACAGATCTTCGCTAGGTGCCCTAGTTTCTGAGTTATTAATGTGGCTCTGCTGGGGTAGGCTCTCTCCAGCAGGGCCACCAATAAGCCCTTATATCTTTTGAACCAGTGACCGACCAAATCTGATATTTGGCGACTAATTTCGACTAATTAGCGACAAAATTTTTGTGTTATCAAAATTAAAATCCCTGATGGTGGCCCTGCCAGAGTCAGCCACACGCGCACCGAGGGTTCCGTAAAAACTTTTTAAAGGACAAACTTAACTTTGCTGTTCGATCCCATGAAACGGCTATTGTACCAACCGCAAATAATAAGTTTGTAATAGTAAAATCGCTTTTTTTGTTATTAACTACAAATTTACGATTTTCAGATTTTTCCCTTTACATGTGCTGTAAGATTTATTGCTTCTTGCCAAATTTCGTGATTATAGTTAAACGGGAACTACCATATAAGTTTCGACCCAAAACCTATAGGGTACTTCCGGTTGACCTAGAACTGTCCATTTTGGTTAAAAGTAAGGTCTTCTATCTTATGTAATGAGAAAATTCTAAAAATTAAAAAAAGTTGAAAATTAAGGTAAATTTTATCCCATATCTTTTGTCGTGTTGACTCAGACAGGACCTTGATTTTTATACACCTAAAAGAGACTATATACCTCAGTATCTGGTGTATATTTCAACTTGCTAATTTGGTTGCTTGCACACAAGAAAGTGATCTTATAAGGGTTCCTTGTTTCACCTTTTGAGGTACGGAACCCTAAAAATGAACTGTCAGTGATGTCGATTCTGTTGTGCACTAACTAAACTATAGGCTATTGCTATCTTTTTCTCTCTAATAAAACGAGAAAGAGACGGACGTAATTTAGAGCTGTCAAATTTAGTTGGAACTAATATTTCCATACAAATGAAGGGTGCACGTAAAAACGTGTTGACTAAAAACACGGTGAAGCGCAAGGCATAAACTAGTTTGACATGTCTAACTTAGTTCATAGCTATAGCCGTCTTTTTCTCGCACTGCCTTTTAGTAAAAGATAGCAATGCACACAAGAAAGTGATCTTATAAGGGTTCCTTGTTTCACCTTTTGAGGTACGGAACCCTAAAAATGAACTGTCAGTGATGTCGATTCTGTTGTGCACTAACTAAACTATAGGCTATTGCTATCTTTTTCTCTCTAATAAAACGAGAAAGAGACGGACGTAATTTAGAGCTGTCAAATTTAGTTGGAACTAATATTTCCATACAAATGAAGGGTGCACGTAAAAACGTGTTGACTAAAAACACGGTGAAGCGCAAGGCATAAACTAGTTTGACATGTCTAACTTAGTTCATAGCTATAGCCGTCTTTTTCTCGCACTGCCTTTTAGTAAAAGATAGCAATGCACACAAGAAAGTGATCTTATAAGGGTTCCTTGTTTCACCTTTTGAGGTACGGAACCCTAAAAATGAACTGTCAGTGATGTCGATTCTGTTGTGCACTAACTAAACTATAGGCTATTGCTATCTTTTTCTCTCTAATAAAACGAGAAAGAGACGGACGTAATTTAGAGCTGTCAAATTTAGTTGGAACTAATATTTCCATACAAATGAAGGGTGCACGTAAAAACGTGTTGACTAAAAACACGGTGAAGCGCAAGGCATAAACTAGTTTGACATCTCTAACTTAGTTCATAGCTATAGCCGTCTTTTTCTCGCACTGCCTTTTAGTAAAAGATAGCAATAGCCTAAATTAAGTTTAGTTTGTGCACAACAGAATCGACAACACTGACTAACATTTTACCTACCTTATATTAACGAAAGTAAAAGGCGCGAATTTCCGATCCTCATAATGCTTAAGGTAAGATCGCCAGCGACAGTGCAACAACTTGTTTGTCTCCAAAGAGTAATAATGGATGTATTTGTTTTCAAAAAGAAACTTTTCGAATGTTGGCAGTACTCTGAAATCTTGGCCAATTTTTTCGGCGATTTCTGTAAAAGAAAGTAAGTGTGTTCCTCTGTGGCCGGACCACAGTTTAGTACTCAGATGCTATAGTTCGAAATAATACCTACCTAAAGTCTACTTTCATCGGAATATATATATATTTTTAGTACCTCAAGAGATATCTTTTTAATTAACAGTTTATGTGGTCCGGCCGCCAAGCAGTGCTCTCTGGCCGCGCCACCTCAAATTAAATAGAGTATAATGAACTATTAATAAATCAATATCCCGAAAAAAACTACCTAAAGAGTACCTTGCATACGACAAATATGATCCAATAAACCCCTTTAGTTAAAGAGTTATTGGTCGTAGGGTGTGGTCCGGCTGGAAGGTATACTCTGCAGAAAGTCAATTTGGCAATATTTAATATTAACTATCCATAAATCAATTTATATAATAGTACCTTTTCTCTACTCTTCGTTGATACTTTTTTCTCTCAAGAAACTATTCATTTTGATTAATTAATCTTTAAAGTATGTGGCGCGGCTAGGGAGGATTACTTTCAGCAAATATAACGAAATATGCTTTATTTCTTTATGCCAACGAAAACTGCATAATAAGTACTTTATAAAAAGACCTGGACTTCATCTATAAACTTTTATTTTTATTATCAACAATTATTTTGAAAAAAAAAAAAAAAAAAAAAAAAAATATTTTTTTAGCCGTGTGGTATCCGGCAGAGTAGAATAGAACCAACCCATTACACTCACGGGTGTCGTATAAGGCGACTAATGTCTGAGGCAGAACACCTTGCGCCTCCGTAGACCAGAGAATGGGCAGCAGCGTTTTCTGTTAGTCTTTCATCACTGCGATCTCCAATCCGCCTGCCAAGCGTGGAGATTACGGCAAATCCTCCCATCATGGGAGAGGCTTATGTCCAGCAGTGGACGTTATGGGCTGTAGTAGTAGTAGTAGTATTTTGAAAAAGGTGCACTTTTTGTTTTTTGTTTACCTATCTACCTACGAATAGGTAGTTAATTTGATGAAGTAAGTGAATATTTTGGTTTAAAATAAACAATAAGTAGGTATACGAATAACAAATATATTGTCATAATCAAATATGAACAATTGTTAATACAAGGTTTTGTTAATGACGGAAAAATGTTTTATATAACTAACTAAAGTCAATAGATTGAATTTAAGCATTTAACCCTTGAAACAAGAAATAACAATGAAAAAAAGAGTGTACCAAAACCGCGTATTAAAAATATAGTCAATTAGTATTACAAATAAAGGAGTTTTTAAGTTATTTTCCAACTTTAAAATGCAAGGCCTAAATTAAAAATAAACATTTTGATAATAATAAGTTATATTTTACAATTTTGCGTATAAAATACAATGAACATTCATTTGCTGGTTTTTAGTCCTTGTAACTTTAGTACTTAAATCATCATATGTTTCCCAAGTATCATTCAGACGCTTGCAGTGAGCGACGTAATGGCGAATATTTGGTAAATACTCAATCACTGACAACAGTGTAAATAATTTTCCTTGTAATGTCATACATAGTGTCTAGAATGTCATTTAAATCAACGCTTAAATCAATTTCAAATATTAATAAATCATTCAATGTGTAGTTAATAATTTGTTTACCGGTACATTGTACAGCGTCGTCATTACTTTTAACACATAGCACACCTGAATCAATCTCTAACATTGTTTGAGCCGATTCTTCAAGGGCTGAAATGCCTTTATCAGACACTAGCGGACGTCCCGCGGTTTCACCCGCGTAGTTCCCGTTCCCGTGGGAGTACGGGGATAAAATATAGCCTATGTTACTCGTGGATAATGTAGCTTTCTAATGGTGAAAGAATTTTTGAAATCGGTTCAGTAGTTTTTGAGCCTATTCATTACAAACAAACAAACAAAGTTTTCCTCTTTATAATATTAGTATAGAAAACTAGTTTATTCAGTGGCATGTACGAACATGCTCGTTGAGATGAGGAGTTGTTCTGACTGCATTGTGTATTTGTGCATCGTTTTTCCGATATAACTATAAGAATATCTTTTAATAAAATTTTGTCAAAAACAAAAGTAATATTCGACATACAATTTATGATCGTCAAGACATTTGTGATTGTTTTGTCAAAATAATATTTGTTTATAATATTGGCTCGTATGCTGTATAAATTTATGGGATCTTTATTAACAAGAGACTTAATAAGCGTCATAAAACCGGATGTTTTTGTTTCTATTAGTTTGCGGATGTTCATTCTATCTATATAAGCAACTGCTAAACATTGCACCAGACAATCGAAGGCGCAAGTATTTTCTACAACTACGCCTTTAATACCAGTTGAACTACTACTTCCATTTACCAAAAAATCGACCGACTTATTTTTGGACCGAATCTCTCGCTTTTGTTTTTCCTGTTTTCCTATAGTCAGGCCTCGCCAGTTCTCTAGAAGAATGGGTTCATCAGACATGACAGATTCTTGCGAAAAGTCACTTGACTCAACGTTAGCTTTTTCAGTAGCCTTTGTTTCCTGTTCACTAATATCATCACTGAATTTGTTATTTAAATCCCCAGATATATATTCATGGTGCTTCATTAGGAATTCGTCCACCCGTTGTCTGTCGTTGGGACTTTTCAAAAGTGTTTTAATATTTTTGAAATAACTTTCCACGTCTGAACTGGTTGATGTCACATTTTCTGTATAAACAAATGACAACATCACATTTGACCAAATTGGCAATCTAGACATTAGCCTCTTGAAGGTATTAATAAAATCAGGTAAGTAATATAAATTTTCATATATCCTTTTTATCTCAGACTAGCGGACTTCCCGCGGTTTCACCCGCGTAGTTCCCGTTCCCGTAGGAGTACGGAAATAAAATATAGCCTATGTTACTCGTGGATAATGTAGCTTTCGAATGGTGAAAGAATTTTTTAAATCGGTCCAGTAGTTTTTGAGCCTATTCATTACAAACAAACAAAGTTTTCCTCTTTATAATATTAGTATAGATAATTGCAATTCAAGTGAAACTTTGTCAACTGTCATGGTAAATTCTTTCATAAAGTCTGAGGTAACATTTTCAATTTCTTCTGAGTTGAGTAGGTCGTTAATAATTGTATTCACTTCCTCATTTACCCTGACCTCATCATCATCTTCGTCTTCTCTATTTATATTATATGTGTCTGTCTGTAGCAACTCCTGTAAGCTTTGGTTACATAACGTAGGGTGGCCGTTAGAATCTTTTCCGGTGTATCTATTAAGTGCAATAACAATAAGATTTTCCATTATCAATTTAATAAGTTATATTTTACAATTTTGCGTATAAAATACAATGAACATTCATTTGCTGGTTTTTAGTCCTTGTAACTTTAGTACTTAAATCATCATATGTTTCCCAAGTATCATTCAGACGCTTGCAGTGAGCGACGTAATGGCGAATATTTGGTAAATACTCAATCACTGACAACAGTGTAAATAATTTTCCTTGTAATGTCATACATAGTGTCTAGAATGTCATTTAAATCAACGCTTAAATCAATTTCAAATATTAATAAATCATTCAATGTGTAGTTAATAATTTGTTTACCGGTACATTGTACAGCGTCGTCATTACTTTTAACACATAGCACACCTGAATCAATCTCTAACATTGTTTGAGCCGATTCTTCAAGGGCTGAAATGCCTTTATCAGACACTAGCGGACGTCCCGCGGTTTCACCCGCGTAGTTCCCGTTCCCGTGGGAGTACGGGGATAAAATATAGCCTATGTTACTCGTGGATAATGTAGCTTTCGAATGGTGAAAGAATTTTTTAAATCGGTCCAGTAGTTTTTGAGCCTATTCATTACAAACAAACAAAGTTTTCCTCTTTATAATATTAGTATAGATAATTGCAATTCAAGTGAAACTTTGTCAACTGTCATGGTAAATTCTTTCATAAAGTCTGAGGTAACATTTTCAATTTCTTCTGAGTTGAGTAGGTCGTTAATAATTGTATTCACTTCCTCATTTACCCTGACCTCATCATCATCTTCGTCTTCTCTATTTATATTATATGTGTCTGTCTGTAGCAACTCCTGTAAGCTTTGGTTACATAACGTAGGGTGGCCGTTAGAATCTTTTCCGGTGTATCTATTAAGTGCAATAACAATAAGATTTTCCATTATCAATTTGATTTCGCCGAACGATGAAGAATCTTTGATTTTGCAAATATATTTTATATAAAATTTCATAACCCTTTCGTCAACGTATTTGAAACATTGGTAATTATAAAGTGTTTTCACAAAATGCGATGTGTCCAAGCGAATAAGGCAATGATTTGTTTTAATTTTTTCTTTTTTCAATAAGACATCAAAGCAATATGCAATATAATCCTTGGTAGATTCAAAGTCAGTAAAAGCTTTAATGATTGCTCCAACTAATGCGGCCGAATCTCAAACTCAAACTCTCGTTTGGCGTGCGTCGTCAGCGCGCTCGGCCGATTCGGTATCTTTTCATTCATTTTTTCTACACAAAGTCAACGGGGCGGGGCTAGAGAGCGTTTCAATGTTGCGAGTGCAAGCAAAAATAAGCTTAGTGGTGGTCAGGCGGGAGTGTCCTCGATAGTACCTAATCGTAGTGCGTTATGGGCCAGTTTTCGAGGAAACGTATTGAAAAAATAATAACAAACTACCCCCGTACCTAAACTATTGTAATAACGTCTGCACATTCTGCTAACATTGAAACGCTTATTCTATTAACTTGTAATACAAATTGCTTACAAAATATTGGAAGGCGTTTAAATTTATACTAAGTTCCGCAATTTATAAAACCTAATTAACAAGTATTAGTATTAACAATTTCTTATTGTTATATTTGATTATGAAAATATATTTGTTATTCGTATACTTATTGTGATTACATACGGGTCCGAAACGTGGTCGCTCACAATGGGCCTCAACGGAAGGTCTCCCAAAGGGCAATGGAGAGGGCTATGAGAGCTCGGAGCCGGGCTCGGAGTTGCTTGCGTGATCGAATCAGAAATTAAGACATCCGCAAGAGAACCAAGGTTACCGACGTAGCCCGAAGTATTGTCAAACTTAACTGGCAGTGGGCAGGGCACATTCCTCGCAGAACGGATGGCCGATGGGGCTTGAAAGTTCTGGAGTGGCGACCGCGAACCGGAAGACGTTGCGTTGGAAGGCCTCCCACTAGGTGGGCCGATGACCTGGTGAAGATTTCGGGAACCCGCTGGATGCGAGTCGCACGGGACCGTTTAATGTGGCGACACTTGGGGGAGGCCTATGTCCAGCAGTGGACGTCTTTCGGCTGAAATGATGATGATGATACTTATTGTTTATTTTAAACCAAAATGTTCACTTACTTGATCAAATTAACTACCTATTCTTAGGTACATAGGTAAACAAAAACCAAAAAGTGCACCTTTTTTCAAAATAATTGTTGGTAATAAAAATAAAAGTTTAGAGATGAAGTCCAGGTCTTTTTATAAAGTACTTATTATGCAGTTTTCGTTGGCATAAAGAAATAAAGCATATTTCGTTATATTTGCTGAAAGTAATCCTCCCTAGCCGCGCCACATACTTTAAAGATTAATTAATCAAAATGAATAGTTTCTTGAGAGAAAAAAGTATCAACGAAGAGTAGAGAAAAGGTACTATTATATAAATTGATTTATGGATAGTTAATATTAAATATTGCCATATTGACTTGCTGCAGAGTATACCTTCCAGCCGGACCACACCCTACGACCAATAACTCTTTAACTAAAGGGGTTTATTGGATCATATTTGTCGTATGCAAGGTACTCTTTAGGTAGTTTTTTTCGGGATATTGATTTATTAATAGTTCATTATATTCTATTTAATTTGAGGTGGCGCGGCCAGAGAGCACTGCTTGGCGGCCGGACCACATAAACTGTTAATTAAAAAGATATCTCTTGAGGTACTAAAAAAATATATATATTCCGATGAAAGTAGACTTTAGGTAGGTATTATTTCGAACTATAGCATCTGAGTACTAAACTGTGGTCCGGCCACAGAGGAACACACAGAAAGTAACTCGTTTGAAATGCTGATGTAATTTTCAGTGTAGGGGGACCCCTACACTGAAAATTACATTGCAAGGGCCGATGCCTGCCGGGGCTGCGGGACTGTTCGAAAGAGATACCGTGGCCCCGGAACACAAAGGGCGATGAAGGAACACGGATGGGGTTTAGTCAGTAAAAGTCTGACACTCCCTCCTGCTCCGCCCAGAGCGGGAGTCATTTGATGATTTCCCATCCGAAAAAAAAAGGCCCCGTTCCCACTATGTCGTGACAACAGTGTAGTGTAGTTTTGTGTCGTGGCTTGTGTATTTAAATGGAGGTGTTCACATATAGCCATATGACGACACAATTAGGTACTGTCGTTTACGAGGTTTGTCAACTAAAAAAACCGGCCAAGTGCGAGTCGGACTCGCGCACAAAGGGTTCCGTAGGTACCATTATTATCAAAAAATCTCGTTTGTTGTATGGGAGCCCCCCTTAAATATTAATTTTATTCTGTTTTTATATATTGTTATAGCGGCAACAGAAATACATCATCTGTGAAAATTGCAACTGTCTAGCTGTCACGGTTCATGAGATACAGCCTGGTGACAGACGGACAGACAGCGAAGTCTTAGTAATAGGGTTCCGTTTTTACCCTTTGGGTACGGAACCCTAAAACCCAACGATAAATGAATGGTCACGACATGTGGGAACGGAGCTAATTGACTACCTACATCGTTGGTCTAGTGGTAACAAGTGCTATAACTGCAGATGATGAAGTCCTGGGTAAAACTCAGTTTAGTCCAAATTCGTGCTCGGCAGATGGCAGTCAGCCCGCCGCCTTTTACACGGGACTTAAATATAACTGTTGAAACGTGTTTATTGTGTTAGTACAAGGCGTAAGGCGAAGTCGCGGGCAACAGCTAGTGCTGATGCCCGCGACTTCGCCCGCTTGACAAATTATTTACGTAGGTACAGTCAGGGTCTTTTCCGCCTGACCATTTTAATTTTTTTTCGCTTACACATGCGGAGGCGCCGAGCCACGCCCCCTTAAAGCTTAGGCCTAATAGGAAAACCTCAACTTTGGCGCGCAAAATAACAATAACTCTCGTTTGGCGTGCGTTGTCAGTGCGCTCGGCCGATTCGGTATATTTTCATTCATTATTTCTATACAAAGTCAACGAGGCGGGGCTAGAGAGCGTTTTTATGTTGCGAGTGCAAGCAAAAATAAGCTTGGTGGTGGCCAGGCGGAGGTGTCCTCGATAGTACCTTCCTCTTGAATCACTCAATCTATTAAAAACCCGCATCAAAATACGTGGCGTGGTTACAAAGATCATAAGCATACATAGGGACAGGCATACTCGGCGGGGGACTTTGTTTTATAATATGTAATGACGAGTACCTCTGCCTTATCCGGTAGGTAGGTCTCTGAGCAGTGAAGCTCGGATAGCTTGGCTAAAAAAAAACAAAAATGTTTAACCGAAAAAAATACTATATAATGCTTTACCTTTATCGAAAGTGACTGAAGGCGGTTCTCTTGGTATTGGACAATCAGGATAAGTCGGTAGTCCAGCCATGGTCTTCTAGTAAATAGTTTATATAATTTCTTTGTCAATAAAATAGAAATCTTTGTGATAAATAAACATGTCAATCCAAAATGGGTCAATCGCTTGTCAATCTTGTGAATACACAAAGGCATTATTATTTATTCTTCTTTTTTGGCTTTGCGGAAAAGCTCTACAAACAAAATAGGGTGCTGTTGCCTCAGGTTGAGGATAAAATGGTCCAAGCAATAAGCAATAACTGAACGCAGTCTTCTGAAAACATTTCACAGCTGTCACTTTTAAATGTCAAGTGTCACTGTTCTGTCAGTCAAAATGTCAATTCATTCACTTGGATTTCAGTAGATCGATCGAATACAAAACAAAATAATAAATAAAAAATCAATTTTATCAATTAAGTCTTACATAAAAACAAGACTATAAAGTATAAAATATAGCTTTATACCATCCAAAATGGATACAAGTACAAATAACGCTGTTGAATTATCACAATCCAACATTTGCCGATGCTGTTTGAAGGCCGGTTGTTTTAAAAGTTTTTCCGAGGTGTATTACTATTTAGGACAAAAAGAGGTATATGGGGACATGATGAGGACTACGTTTGATATTCAAGTAAGATTCCAATCAGTTGTAATGTCAGCTTACTATAGAATTACCTAGTTTTCAGTGTCAGTTCATCCAGAAGCATTTAAGAATTACTAACTCATGTTTAGAAGGTTTCGGGGCTACTACTGTTATATTCTTCTGCATTATTCTGATTGTTCCTTGATCACTGTCAATGGCCAACCTGTACAGCATATTCCATTAATTTAACAACAGCAAAAAACCTAAGCTATTACCAACAGTATTCTTAGTCTCGGTATTTTTATTTCATTCTTTCTTTTATTCAAAAGTTTAGGTATTTGTGACTGCTTACTACACTAGTTAATGGTATTGTGACTATCCTTCAACTGCAACTTTGACGATATCATCAACTGAATGAGCTTTAGGACGGCCCTGGTTTCTTTGGCCTAATCCTGGCCACAACTCAGTCAAAGCCTTGCTCCATCGGCCATCTCCGCGTCTAGCCAGAAGTCCTGCCCAGGACAACTTGAGGCGCACCGCTCAGGCCCCTGTCATAGGCACATCTAAGTATAGGTACAGGGTTGGTTTGTTGGTTGGCTAGGTACACAATGGTGTTGAGTCTGTTGTGCACAAACTAAACTTAATTTAGGCTATTGCTATCTTTTTCTTTCTAATAAAACAAGAAAGAGACGGACGTAATTTAGAACTGTCAAATTTAGTTGGAACTAATATTTCCATACAAATGAAGGGTGCACGTAAAAACATGTCGATTAAAAACACGGTGAAGCGCAAGGCATAAACTAGTTTGACATCTCTAACTTAGTTCACAGCTATAGTCGTCCTTTTCTCACACTGCCTTTTAGTAAAAGATAGCAATATAGCCTAAATTAAGTTTAGTTTGTGCACAACAGAATCGACACCAATATTTTTTTTATAATTTCAGATGTCGAACCAGAGTGTTGATCCATTAACTGATCTCATATGTGAAGACTGCATTACTAAGCTACGAGATGCAACGACATTTAAACAGATGGTGTTACAGAATGAAGAACATTATCAACAGATAATAGATACCATGAAGTTTGACAGGGAAAGAGGTTTGTACAAAAAGTAATTTATGATGTTTCTAGAAAGAGCAGCGGTTGACCAATGGTGGTGACCCCGACTTACGAACAGTAAGTCGTGGGTTTGAACCCAGACAGGCACATTACTTTGTGTAATTTATTTCATCACCCGGTTTCCCTATGTCCCATGTCCTAGGCCTATGTCCCAGCAGAGGGAACAATATAGGCTGATTGTGTATAGGCTGATTATGTATAGGCTGATTATGCATAGGCTATATTTACGGAAATCCCGTAGGATAATATACCAAGTGTAATTTATTTCATCACCACTGCTCTCAAAAATGGTGAAGGAAAACATTGTAAGGAAACCGGCACATACTAGAACCATACATTCGAAGACATGTGACATCTACCAACCCGCACTGGGCCCGTGTGGTAGTTTGTAGCCCATTCCCTCTCATAGAGAGAAGGCCGTGTGTTCCAGCAGTGGGAATATTAATAGGCTGATTATTAGTGTGTACTCTACTCTCTCAATAACCTTTTTTTTATTTTAGAAGCACAACTTACAGATGATCAAGTAAAATTAGAGCATATAAAGTGTGAATCACCAAATGTGATGGATTATGATGATGATGATGATGGTAAGTTTCTTTGTAGAGCTCCTCATACTCGAAACTGTAATATTTTCCCAATCTATCTTAAACCTAATGCTTGAGCGAAAAGGTTTAAAATCTATTAAGAGGCCTGCGACCGACGCGTAGTTCATACAAACGTAATATAATACAGGTCGCGGCACGTAACTCTAGCACTGACCATTATTGCGCAGAAGTAAAATTTAAGAATGTCTTGGGGCGTGCGTTGCGCCGATTGGCTCTCCAGCCGTAGAACATGCGCAGATATCCCCTCCACGTTTCGTTCAGCGCTAGAGTTACGTGCCGCGACCTGTACCTACCGAAATAATTTGTAAATCAAACATATTCTTAAGGTAGTGTGTATTTATTTCGATTGGATTACAGAATATCTATGTTCCCAAATATATATTTTGAAAGGACAATGAATACAATGAAATAAAATACGAGCTAGGAAGAATTTAAAATTTCTTTGGAAAACTTTTTTTTAACTTTTTTTTCTCATAACTCTTGTTTAAATCAGTGTCCGTTATCATTACAGAAATCTTAGCGAATATGAAAATGGAGCTGCAAAACGACGCCATATTGGATTCTGTACAACGACAGCACTATGTGCATGAAAAAGGGACCCGATTGAAGAAATGTAAAATGAAGACTGACTTAGGTACGTTTAAATATTAAAAATAGTACTGTTTCAGGCGTGAAGGAAGTTCGCACAGATATACAGGGTGGAATTTTTGCAAGCCACCTGGAGGGAAAGTACTCTAAATACTGGAGATAGCAAATTTTACTCAAAGGAAACATTCCTTTATTTTTTTAAAGAAATTAATCTGCATACAAAGATTTTTTAAATTCGCTTGCCACACTTGGGAATCGAACCCGCTTAATTCCAAAAAAATAACACCCTGTACTTTTATGGCACCAATCGATAGGGTCAATCATAAGGATCAAATGTCTCTACAAACATGATAAATTAAATGAAAGGAAAACCATGAAATCTAAAGTTATAAATTTAATGGGATACATTCAATACATACTGTATTGTCCTGCCTTTTGGATTATTTTACGGCTCACCAACACCACAACACGCGTACAATCGCACTACACAACTACCCCGCTTAACTGCCGGAGCACGACTGACTCGTGACGTAGGCGCATGAGACAACCAACACTTTAGTCAATACACTACATCCCTTTTTTGTTTTGATTATTTTTTTTTTATTAATTATCTATTTATTAGTAAATCTAAATTATAAGACGTTTTTATGTATGTAATGAGGTTTTCATCAAGTGTGATTATAAATTTGTTTTCTAAATTAATCAAATATAATTGATGTATTATTAAAGGTAAATCAAAACTTAACATTATTTAGGTGGAGTAAGGTTAGGTTTCAACGTCCATTTTTCTTCGTCGTTGATTTCATTTCGATTTTGGCACACACTCCATTCTCCTTGATTTTTTTTCAAATGCACTACATTCCTTCTAGGAATTTGACCAGTCTCATCATTTCGAACTGTGATATCTCCTCCTTTCTTATTTTCAACTGTGTGTGTTTCTGGATTGTACTCCAAGCTTAATTTATTTTCTCTATTCATGTTTTTGATATACACTTTATCTCCTGGTGTTAAGTCACATTCTTCAGCCTTCCGTTTCCTATCTCCATTTTCCTTTCCTTTTTCTTTTCTTTCTTGATCCCTATCCTTAACCTCAGTATCCTGTGATATACTCTCCTTTGTACCACTAACCATAGGTAATTTATCTCTAAATTTTCTATTGAAGAAAAGTTCTGATGGGGTTCTTTCGGTCACAGAATGTGGTGTGCTATTGTACATAGTTTAATAGTCTAGCAAACTCTCCTACCAGTCTTTCTGACTCAACACTACTCGGACCGGGAATTATAACCTATATTATATGATTTTTTCCTAATGACTCTAGTTTTTTTTTTTTGTTTTTTTATTATTATTTTTCCGCCATTACGCATAAAGAATCTGTTTTTTTTTTGTACAAGGAATATAATTTAAGGTATAGAAGTATGAATATTGTTTTACTCCCTTTACATGACGTTCACACAACCGGTCATAGAGATGTACAACTTGTATAAGTCTTTTTAAATCTCTTTGGAGATGCATGGCATGTTATAGAAACTGTTTTGATAAATCGACTAACCAGTCATTCCAACAGTTTCTTTTTACAATAAATACCTATGATGTTTGCTGCAAAATCATTTACCAAATTATTTATTACAACTTATTTACTACAATAATTATTTTCGATTTTATAAAATTACTCCGAAACTCCGATTTTATTAGAAGAACTCTTGTAGGGGTTAATACGATAAGTGTCGACTATAAATAAAGTTTGATTTTGACGCAGCATGGTACGGGATTCCATATATCCATGAGCATTCTCCTTCATACAACATGAGATATACTGAGAGAATTTCTCTTACCTCTTTGACTTTTAGCAATATTATATTATATCTTCAATTTTTTGTGGTCGGTAATCAAATTGCATCATAAAGTAAAGATGTTTAAATGATTGATAGCCCAGACAAGAGCAAAACTTCTTCCTTCTCTATCAGGCTATATCTTTGTATACAATCTGATATTTACATCTATATCAATACTGTAAAGCTGAAGAGATTGTTTTATATACGCCCAGTCTCTCTGGGCCTATCCTTCTGCAGCGAGGCGTGAGACAGGGAGACGTCACATCCCCGAAACTACTCACCACCGCACCGGATGACGTCCCGAAGGTTCCGGACCGGAGAGGGCCAGGCACCAACGCCAACGGCGAGCACATCACCCACCCTCGGCACGCCGGCAATACAGCGGCCACGGCTAAGATCCTGCAGGACCCCAGCACAACGCTCGATGACCTCAGCAGAGCTTCCGAACGAGTAGGTCCCAAAATGAACATGGACAAAACCAAGGTCACATTAAACGCCCTTGTAACACCCACTCCCATCAAGATTGGAGACGCCACACTTTACTTTATATTACGTGTACCCGGGATAAACGGTCCAGCCAGGCAGGTTCAATTTCGAGAAAGAGGCCAACCGTCGAATCCGACTCGGCCGGGCAGCCCTCGGGAAGCCGCGCGGCATCCCCTCGTCCAACCCACCGCAGCGTCACAAAACGAAGTCCACGACCAGTGTATGTTGTCAGTGATTAGATCTTCTTTTTCTTCGTCGTCACACTTTTTGCAGAGTGGTCGTGATCGTCACATCAGGGGTGGTGGCAAGCTTCACAACCCGTCGCCATCCCTCCCGTACTATGGCTTTTCTTGTGCACTCGTGGAGTGGACCATTGAGTGCAGTTTTGACTTGACTGAAAAACTAAAGCCCTGATAAGTCTCACTTTAGTGGCCTTTGTGATGTTTCTGCTTCTCCATATTTTTCCAAGCCGATCGATGGAGGATCTGGTAATAGCCATGCGCCGTTTGATGCGCCGAGAAGGTTGCGGGGATCCGCTGGATAAGAGTCGCACGGGACCGGCCAATGGGGTGACACCCGGGGGAGGCCCACGTCCAGCAGTGGACGTCTCTCGGCTGAAATGACGATAGTGATGATGATGATAATTGGGATTCATTCTTCTCCAATCTGATGCCCAATACTTCCAATTTAATGGTTGCTCATTGCTTCCAATTTAACAGATGCCCAATGCTTCCAATTTAGTGGATGCCCTTAACCTACCACGCGAAAACAGTGCATGGTAAGTGTCACATGTCTTTTGAAGTATTTGTTCTAGGACATGCCGGTTTCCTCAATACGTTTTCCTTCACCTTGTCAATTTAATGACCAGTAGATACAATCTACTGCGGTTCTGTCAATTTAATGACCAGTAGATACAATCTACTGCGGTTACTGTCAATTTAATGACCAGTAGATACAATCTACTGCGATTACTGTCAATTTAATGACTAGTAGATACAATCTACTGTAATTACTGTCAATTTAATGACTAGCAGATACAATCTACTGCAGTTACTTTCAATTTAATGACCAGTAGATACAATCTACTGCGGTTACTGTCAATTTAATGACCGGTAGATACAATCTACTGCGGTTACTGTCAATTTAATGACCAGTAGATACAATCTACTGCGATTACTGTCAATTTAATGACTAGTAGATACAATCTACTGCAGTTACTTTCAATTTAATGACCAGTAGATACAATCTACTGCGGTTACTGTCAATTTAATGACCGGTAGATACAATCTACTGCAATAACTGTCATCCTTTGATGACTTGTCAATTTAATGACCAGTGGATATATTCTGCTGCAATAACCGTCATCCTTTGATGACTTGTCAATTTAATGACCAGTAGATATATTCTACTGCAATAACCGTCATCCTTTGATGACTTGTCAATTTAATGACCAGTAGATATATTCTACTGCAATAACTGTCATCCTTTGATGACTTGTCAATTTAATGACCAGTAGGTATACTCTACTAACAAAAAGCGTCCACTGGTGATGAGTGGAATAATAACACAAAATGCCTGTCTGGTTTCGAACCCACGACATATGTCGGACAAGGCCATCAACGCTCTTTAATAAAACACAGTCACGTACGATTTACAATTTCATGTAGGTTCGCACTACCTGACACAAACAATCACGTACGATTTACAATTACAACTACTACTAGTGCACAACTGTCAATTGAATGACCAGTAGGAATGTTCTACTGCTTTTGGTTTCATATAGCACAAATCTAATAACCAAGCGTGAGGTCCCGGTTTCGACCTTAATTGTACTACCCAAATATTTAATACATATCTAAGGTGACATAGTACTTGCTTGTTACTTCGTAACCTATCTACCCATAATTTATTTGTAACATACCATCTATCTAATCGATGTAACTTATCCCAATTAATAATGAAATGTTACAAACTGGTACCCTTTTAAAAATTAATTTCTCATGTTCATTTCCACACTGTATTGGTACACCCATTGAAACTGCACCTTACACACTTCAAATCATTGCTTAAAAACTGAAACGGTTTTTATTTAGCCAATGACTGTGTGTTATTTACTTTACATTGCTCACTTTTATCACGTCAGTTTAATTACCAAAAAAACTGTTGAGGATATAATTCCCCTGAATATTGTCAATCAGTGTCAATTAAATGACCAGCTATGCTGCTTCCATAATATCAATTTAATGATCAGTATAAACTGTTTACACTGCATAAACAAAACTAAAAAATAACTTTGCTATTTCAGGCACTACGCCAGCTTACTTGCTTCATTATGTTTTGAAATTATCCAAAGTAACCACTATTAAACACCACTGCCTATCTCTTAAATATAAGAGAAATAAAGCGTGATATTGATTTGATCATGATTTTTGTTAAAATAGCAGACGTACACACACACCACACATATCACTGGGTGAGTTTTATAAGCGTGATTGTGATTATTTGCACTCCAAATTACATCCACATAAATACTTTGCTTGTATTATAAAAACTATAAACCTCAGTAACACGTTGTCTCTCTCGTATCAATTTAATGATCGGATTACTTTTATCCGCTATATTTTTAATACTTAGTTGTTTATATCAACAAATGTATCAATTTGATGATCAGATTTTAATCTGCTTAGTGTAGGTACCGCATAAACTTATTAGGTACTATTTTTATTCAATTATGTAATATCAATTTAATGATCAGAGTTTAATCTGCTTAGTGTATGTACCTCACGTACTTATTAGGTTCTATTTTTATTTAATTCGGTAATATCAATTTAATGATCAGAGTTTAATCTGCTTAGTGTAAGTAAACACTTGTATCTCACATTACATAGTCACACTACCTTGTATGCACACTACCTTGTATCTCACATTACATAGTCACATTACATAGTGTCATTAGTCACACACAGTTTTGCATTAATTTAGTGAAGCAGATCAATTCTAATCTGCGTGAGTTAGGTAGGTACCGACTTAATGGTCAACGGTTTTATTGTAACTCTTGCTATTTACCTGGATAGGTAACTAAACACAAGCAAAATTATCCTTACAACCAAAACAATTACTTGTACCTACTCTCCATAATTAAGCAGGATAGGTATAATTGAATAAAGGTAGGTAGTCAATCTAAATATGTTTTTCACTTAATTTCCTAAAGGTTTGTTGTTTACTAAACCAAAACTATGATTATACACTTGAAGTAGGTATATAAATATTGTTGTTATTATCCAATTTTACTTCGTGGCAATCTTTCAAATAATTATTATAACTTGGTAGTATTTCTTATATCTACGTTACTTCACCGCGGTTTTTAGAGAATTAAAAAATAATATTTTTTAAGAATTGCAACCTTCGTATGCCTCTCTCATCTGACACATGACGCGGTACGTCACTTTTTTTATTGGCGCGTTATCGACACCGCAAGAAAAAATCTTTCTCGTCAAATTATTCATTTATAACTAAGTTTACATTACATTTTACCAAAATAACAAAATGTCGAGTGACAGAAAGTGTACTAAGTGCATCTTTAGTGAAATTCGTAAACCCGAAACAGAAATCCAAGCATTTACAAATAACGCTCGCTACCGACCAGGACGTAAATTGGAAGGACATTATTTATCAGAAGACATCAGAGACGAAGCAGGAAAAGTGTATTCCTGACAACAACTTGGATGCCCGACTTTAAATGACCCCCGGATACGCGATATCCACAGTGCTCATTGAAGCACTAAGGGGGTTGTAAGCTCGTTAAAGCTTTTTTCCTCCAGTGGGTACGCGATACCTCAGTAACACTACTACTGGTTACTAGCTGGATGGTGAACTATCAGTGGAGATACGAGATATCCTTTAGCTGAGTCTTTGAACGATGCTAACACTGAAAATCTAATGGCATAGCATTCAACGGCAGGTAAGTGCCATTTTCAAGACCAGTAACACCTCATGTTACTAGCTGCATACTGTTACGAGCTGGGTATGGGATAAATTAATTACTACCGATGAAACAACTGAATAACTTTAATAATCACAAAACACTTCAAACTCAATCACAAGTACACCACTGATCACTATTCACTTAGATATCGCACTTACTAGATCACTTTGATTCGCTCCGTACTGTAGCCAAAATAATACTGCCTGCTCCCGCAAACACGTCGACTATTTATATGACGACCGAACGTTTGAGAAAGATCCAGAATCTTCTAGACAATTCATACTAGGTCATTGTCCTACGAGAAACTTCCACAACTTTTGTACAAAGGAAAGAAATAGGTACTTTATGCCCTGGGCGTACGGTCGAAATTACAATGACAACTTCCTGATGTATTTTATAGGTAGTTTGCGAATTTGTACCTACATCATTCGATACATACCTACTACTACCTACCCACTTACTTAGTTGTAGGTACCTACTATTAGAAGCTACTTATATTATAGGTATGGCTACGACGTAACACTGCCCCCTCCTTAGACATGCTCGTCCCGAGCATCATTAGGCCCGTAGTATCGCGCCAATCGGTCTACATGGACAATCTTAGGCGCACCTCGTGGACCCTTCTGTATTCGGTAGGTGACATCGTTGATCCTAGTCACGACTCGGTATGGTCCATCCCAGTTTGCTTGTAATTTCGGAGACTTCCCTTTGCTCCGTACTGGGTTATGCAACCACACCAGTGAACTCTCGTCGAAACCCCTACTATTTGCCTTCCGGTCATAACGGGTCTTCATCTTCTCAGACATCTGTTGGCCGGATTGTCTAATATGCTCATAAACATCATTCAACTTGTTACGCAAGTCATTTGCGTAATCTGTTACACTGCGTGGAGCATCAGGGGGAGTTCCAGTGATTAAATCTGCAGGCAACCGTAATTCCCTTCCAAAGTTCGCGAAGGCGGGCGTCACAGTCGTACTTTCGTGGACTGCGCTGCGGTAGGACAGAAGAAACGGCTGTATGTGCTTGTCCCAATCCCTTTGTCTGCTTTCCACGACTTTTGCCAGATATCTTTCCAACGTTTGGTTGAATCGTTCCACCATTCCATCAGATTGTGGGTGGTAAGAGGTGGTTCTGGTTTTGTGGGTACCCATTAATCGACAAGTCTCCTGAAATACTTGCGATTCGAAATTCCTTCCTTGATCGCTGTGTATTTCTAAGGGTACTCCAAAACGACAGAAGACTTCCTGAACCAATTTATCTGCGACAGTTGTAGCTTCTTGATTAGGAATGGCGAAGACTTCTGGCCACTTTGTGAAGTAATCCATGACCACCAAGAAGTACTTGTTTCCGCTCTCACTTTCTGGAAATGGTCCCGCAACGTCTAGTGCTATCCGTTCCCAAGGGGCTCCAACGTTGTACACTTTTAATGCTCCTCTGCTGCGTGTTTGGGGTCCTTTCACGGCCGCACAACTGGTACATTTGCGACACCAGTCCTCCACATCATCTCGACAGTGGATCCAGTAAAAGCGTTCTCGAATTTTTAGTAAAGTCCTTTTTACCCCCATATGTCCTCCCGAACATCCATCATGGTACAGCCGTAAAACATCCGGTACCTTAGCTTTAGGGACAACCATTTGTAGATGACAGCTGTCCCCTCGAGCGTTTTCCCATTTACGGCACAAGACTCCATCCTGGATCACCAAGCTGTTCCATTGCGCCCAATAACTCTTCGTGATGGAACTCATCGCAGCCACATCACTCCACTTGGGTTTAGGAGCACCAGCTTTGATCCACTCGAAGATCGGTTTGATGTCCGAGTCATTTTGCTGAGCCTGCTGTAGGGTTTCTTTCCATTCATCGCTGAGATCCATTCTAAGCATCCTCACGGGCACTACTTCCTTAGTCTCTTGCCGGGCACAGTGCTTACAGTCTTCAGGACAAGGTCTTCTCGACAGGGCGTCTGCGTTACCGTGAGTTCTTCCACTGCGATGTTCAGTTACGAAGTCAAACTCTTGCAATAGCTCAATCCATCTCGCCACTTGCCCTTCTGGATTCTTGAACTGTAATAGCCACTTCAATGCAGCATGGTCAGTTCTTAATTGGAATTTACGTCCCAACAAATATTTACTGAAGTGCTGCAATGTCTTTACTACGGCGAGTAGTTCCCGTCTTGTAACGCAGTAATTTCTTTCTGGTTTGGATAAAGACTTGCTGAAGTAAGCTATCACAACCTCTTGGTTTCCTTTCCGTTGAGACAGCACGCCCCCAATTCCAGTATTACTTGCATCTGTGTCAACTATGAAGTCATTTTCTGTGTCAGGATATCCCAAGATAGGCGTATTGCACAGACGTTTCTTTAATTCCTGAAATGCAACGTCGCAGTTCTCGTCCCAACAGAATTGCCGCTTTTCCTCAGTGAGTTTGTGCAGAGGTTTTGCAATGTCGGCAAAATTCTTGACAAACCTTCGATAGTAGGAGCACAAACCCAGAAATGCTCTGACCTGTGTCTTGTCTTTCGGAACTGGCCAATCCTTGACGGCGATTACTTTTTCTGGGTCTGTTTGAACACCTTCCCCCGAAACTATGTGTCCTAAGAAGTTCACTTGTTTTCTGAAAAACGAGCACTTTTTCGGACTTAACTTAAGATTTGCTGTTTGGATTTTCGACAGCACTTGGTTGAGGTTTTTAAGGTGATCTTCAAATGTACGGCCCACGATGATTATGTCGTCTAGATAGACAAGACATGCGTCTCCAATCAATCCGGCGAGTACTTGCTCCATCAGCCTTTCAAACGTTGCAGGAGCATTGCACAATCCGAATGGCATAACTTTAAACTGCCACAATCCCTTCCCTGTTGAGAATGCAGTTTTTTCCTTATCCTTGGGGTCTATTTCTACTTGCCAGTAGCCACTTTTCAGGTCAAGTGTGGTAAACCACTTCATACCAGTCAGCGTATCCAGTGTGTCATCGATCCTAGGCAGCGGATAGCTGTCCTTTTTCGTGACATCGTTCAGTCGTCGATAGTCCACACAGAAGCGCATACTGCCGTCCTTTTTCTTTACCAGGACCACAGGAGAACACCATGGACTCGATGAAGGCTCTATAACACCGTCCTTCATCATTCCCTCCATCATGGTTTCCACCTCTTTTTCACGTGCAACTGGCAGTCTTCTTGGTCGCTGACGGATTGGTAACTCGTTACCCGTATTAATCTTATGCTGAACTAGTCCAGTTCTCCCTATGTCAGCATCATTTGAAGAGAAAATGTCGGCGTACTGAAGTAACATCTTCTTAGCCTTGTCCATTTCTTCTTTAGATAAATCGCAGTTTTCCAAAAGTGTTGACACGTCAAACTTTGTACTACGAATTTTATTTCCGGTAGGCAGATTTTGCAATTGACGCATCCAAGCTACTTCCTCGCAAGTGCCGATTAAGGTGCCCTTCTTAATCACTTGCTCCTTGTCACTTGGATTCAGTATGCGTACTGCCGAGACGTTTTTGGCCTTGACCAGAGTACGTGCCATCTTCCATGGAAAGTCATTGTTCACCCTTTCTATCAGAACACTTCGATCTTTTTGTCCAGAATTCCGTGGTAAACTAATTGGAACAATCGTTTCTGATCTGCGAGGAAGAACAATCTCCTTCAAGCAGTACACTTTCCCTGATGGTGCACCTTCCATGAAGACTTCCTCTGAACCACATTTCAATACTCCTTGATCAACGTCGATCTCACAACGATATTTCCGCATGAAATCCAAGCCCAAGATGCAATCGTCCACTATGTCGGCCACGATGACATTGTGCTTGTAAAATCTGTCACCCAATTTTAACTCCACCTCCTTCTTGCCTCGGACGGTTATGTGCTGACCGGTAGCTGTTAGTAATCGTATACGGTCGTGGTTATCAAAGTAGTCCCCAAGAAACCGACTTGCTAGGTGAGAGTTAACGACCGTGTAAGAAGCTCCAGTATCCAACGTCAGTTTGCATGGTGTTCCGTTGACTTCGCCTCTGATGGTCAGGCTGTTCCCGTCATGTGCTTGCGAGATCAAGATTCTCGGGGCTCTTTCAATACCAGCCAGCACCCGCCCCCCAGTCCTGGCATTTACTCGTTTCCCTGCTGTGGCTGGGCAGTCACTTCAGCCACCCTTCCTTGCTGATCTTCTCGCGGGGTGTTGCGCTTTGGACAGCTTGACCGAAGGTGACCCCTTTCTCCACAAGTGTAGCACCTAGGACTGTACCCTTGCGGGCGCTCGCGTACCGGTGATGCTACAACCTCCCTAACGCGGTGCGTTCGGTGGTCTTGCCTCACTGCCTCTACTTCTAAAGCATGGGCTAAGGCGTCCTTCAATGTTTCATGATGCCCAAGTCTCACGGCGGCTCTAACTTCTAAGTCACGTATTCCATCAACGAACGCTTGTACCAGATTCCCATCGATCAGTGCAGGGGCAGACTGGTATGCTTTCCGAACCAGCTTTTCAACTTCCAGGGCCCACTGCTGTAGGTTCTCGGCACTACGTTGAACACGATCCTTCAACTTAGCACGAAATACGTGCTCCAGGTGCGCGTCGCCGTATCTGGACTCTAACGCCTCCAGCAGCTGCTCGTAGGTTACATCCTTACCGAGCGCCTCAAGAATGTTTAGGGCCTGGTCTCGGAGGCCCAAGGTGAGCGCGGTCATGGCTTGCGATTTTGTCCATCCATTCGCCTTCATAACGGCCTCAAATTGAATTTTATAAGCCGACCACGAAGATGTTCCGTCGAATGGAGGCACCTTAAAGCCCCGCGCTGAAGGTGCAGCAACTACTGAAGCCACAGTCACGTCTCCAGACTTCAGTTCTCCCAAAGCCTTCTTCACTCCAGCGATCTGAACTTCGGCCTCTGAGATGCGATTCTCGTGCTGGTGTACCTGGTCCTTCATAATCTTGAGCTCTTTGCCGAAAGTTGCATGAAGATCCTTTATGAGGATCATCTGTTCTTCTTGACGGCGAGCCTGCTCCTCTTTATCTCGTTGCAACTGCTCTTGTAACTGGCGAGCCTGCTCCTCTTGACGGCGAGCCTGGTCCTCTTGACGGCGAGCCTGCTCCTCTTGACAGCGAGCCTGCTCCTCTTTATCTCGTTGCAACTGCTCCTGTAACTGGCGAGCCTGGTCCTCTTGACGGCGAGCCTGCTCCTCTTGACGGCGAGCCTGCTCCTCCTTATCTCGTTGCAACTGCTCCTGTAACTGGCGAGCCTGCTCCTCTTGGCGGCGAGCCTGCTCCTCCTTGTCTCGTTGCAACTGCTCCTGTAACTGGCGAGACTGCTCCTCTTGACGGCGAGCCTGCTCCTCTTGACGGCGAGCCTGCTCCTGCAGCAGCGCCATTAAAGCTGACAAGTCTGGCGCTACTGATGCTGGAGAAACTCCGGATGGACCAGCGACTGGCACTGACGTAGGCTGGACTCCACCCGGTGTCTGTGTCGGAGAGTCTCCAAACCGCCTTTGGTCCATGTCCTGCTGTCGCTGACTCCTGGTACGGATACCGTCCGTGTTGTCCTTTGGTAGAACTGGCATAATTTATCCCTCACTTCTGGCACCAAATTGTTACGAGCTGGGTATGGGATAAATTAATTACTACCGATGAAACAACTGAATAACTTTAATAATCACAAAACACTTCAAACTCAATCACAAGTACACCACTGATCACTATTCACTTAGATATCGCACTTACTAGATCACTTTGATTCGCTCCGTACTGTAGCCAAAATAATACTGCCTGCTCCCGCAAACACGTCGACTATTTATATGACGACCGAACGTTTGAGAAAGATCCAGAATCTTCTAGACAATTCATACTAGGTCATTGTCCTACGAGAAACTTCCACAACTTTTGTACAAAGGAAAGAAATAGGTACTTTATGCCCTGGGCGTACGGTCGAAATTACAATGACAACTTCCTGATGTATTTTATAGGTAGTTTGCGAATTTGTACCTACATCATTCGATACATACCTACTACTACCTACCCACTTACTTAGTTGTAGGTACCTACTATTAGAAGCTACTTATATTATAGGTATGGCTACGACGTAACAATACTATCAGTGTGACACGCGGTGTCCAGCTAAATTTATTGAACAATGCTAGCACTGAAAATCTAATTGACATCACAGCCAAATTGCCGGGTAAAAGGACAGGTATGTCCCATTTTCATGACCTTGATCAGGTAATTACAAAATTGCGCTATATATCCATGACCATACAGGTCGTAAGACGACCCTGCTTAACTTAGCACATCCCGTGTGTGTTATAACCTTGCAAATGCATTATACTCTTGCAGTGAATGTGGAACCATTCCGTGCCTGGATTCTCATCAGGGAGTAAAGTTGCTGGCTGGCTGACATACATTTGTCAGGACCACACATCCTTAAGTACGAGATACTAACAGCATGTTAAACCCATATAATGTGTTTTTAATAATAATAATTTATTTATTTTGAGCAACAAGACTCTTATTGTTAGTAACAATATACTTACAAACTATGTTAGTAATACATTTACAAACAAAATAAAACAGATTGTGACATCATTGCCGCAAGATGACAGACGCAGGTTCAGCTTGAACATCAAGTATAAATTAATGTTACACATACGTTTAACTAAGGTAAACACCAGCCCAAAAAGTGTATTTATGCTATTTTCGTGGAAGTTATGCCAGACTATACAGGATATTTATTATACCTACATGCCTAAATACGAGATATTTACAGCATGTTATAATCCACACTATGTGTGTAAGCTTCGACGTCAAGTATGATATTATCGAAAGCACCCTGTGGCTATGCCATAAACTTGTCATTTTGATCTTTGAGCGATGAAGTAATATTTACATTTAAGCATAACACTTTTCATTCAAATAATAGAACAAGATTCTTTGTTCACTTAATACTATGAGAGAACAGCTGATGGAAAATGTTCCAGACACTTATGACAGACTTCTGTTCCACTACTATACATATGGTGAACCAGTGAACCAACGAGTGCAGTGAGATGTTCTAAACCAAATTAGAATGTTACTGTTATCATAAACAAAGCAACCGATGAATGGCTTGAATGACACTGCATAACACAACCTACCAATATTCATCGCCACCGTGCCAACCTCGAGATTAAACTAATATTATTTATATTTCCTTTAATGAAATGAAACACCAAACCTATAAGGACAATAATTATATTCTTAGCTTATTATGTATATTTCCAAATAACTAATACATGTAGCCAAAGAGATTTTACCACCAACAACAAGAAGATCAATTGATCTGTTTGTGCCTAGCACAATAAAATTCAAACACCCAAAAAAGTATCCCGTTAACAGGAATCTTTCAAGACTGAACACAATAATAGATACTGGAGTGCTAAGTCAGTAGCCCCAAAAGAGAACACATCAAGGATGGTACTGGATTGATTTAACCATAATAAATACCAGTTATAAAGTAATGATCTGGGTACTTGGTTTAAGTACAATGGTTCAAGAAACCATTTGTTATCAAAATCTATACACCACAATGTCCTAATACTCAAAACTATTAGTATTGAGAGGAAAAGGGTTATAAACTTACAAAGTTTGGAGGTCTTAACAGCCTGTCAATGTACAAATGACATTAACAACTAAACCTGTTTTAGTTTTAAATCAAATTGCAAATTTAAACCCACCCCCATCTTCGAACAAAGATAATATTCTTATCATCATTATGTATATGCCCAATCTAAAATAACATGTCCAATAATAGTAATCCATTGCTTTATCTAGCAATCCATAGATACAATATTAAATTATGGGTAGGTATATTAATCATGCAATTCATTTAAGTACCCCTTATGTCCAAGAGTATTTTTGGAAGGGTTCCCATGACCAGATAGTTTTTCCTGCATTGCATTGCATTTTCACAAAATTTGCATAAAATCACTTAAACCTTACCCATAATAATTAATCACCTTTCTTAATCATATTATTGCTGACATAAACCTTAAAACTATTAATGAAATGAAATAAAATTATTACTTTGACTGCCTATTTACTTACCTGAAAAAAAACAGCGAACTAAGGACTGAAACTGGCGGAAAATCTTGTTTTTTTACTTGAAATCCATATAATATTCTGCTGAAACATAATAGTAGTTTCCCAAGGGGAAAAGCATGTATGAAGACAGTAGTAAAACATAACTTCATTGCTCTCTGGTTCCGGGCATTGACCCCTATAATCAGCTGTAGCCTACTAGAAAATGAACCATGCTGAAAACAAATTAATCCCTATCAAATAATAACAGATAATTTGGCATGTCATCTACCTACATTGAATCATAACATAAAATCAAAATCACAATTAAAATACCCGAAAAGATAGACGGGCAGACATTATTGTGAGATTTATACAAACTCATAAAAAGAAATTTTAACTAAGAAAGTTCATTTATTTTCAGTTTTCACTACCAATTGGAGTATTGGCTTTAATAGCTATCTATTGAAAGTAAGCTCTAAGTGAAAAAAAAGGGGGGGGGGTGCATGGAAGTGCAGATACAACAACAGATAAAATGCCATACATTTCGTATAGAGCTAATGAAATCCAACTAAAATTCATAACAATTGACAGTACATTACGGCAATGTAGCCAATTACCTAGACAATGTTGACTGAATATGGTCAACACACATCCACTAAATTGCACAACATTTAGTCAATTCTTTAGAACCACTAGATGATTAAACCAGGAGTGTTCGAGACCCTTGGAAGACATTGTCATGAAAACACTGCTGATTCTTGTAGAAGTACCTAATATTTCAAATAGTTTGGGAAATTACACTAATATAGCAAATATTTATCGTGGAGACCAGACCTCTAAGTATTATACTTTTTCTACTATGAAACCGCAAAAACTTATTGCTCCTTTACAAGGTGCCTGGGAAAACATAATAATAACAATGTTTTTATTTATATTGTTGCGATCATTATAGAAACAATAGGTTAAAAAATGAATTATAAACGAAATCATAATGTACAAAATGTACCAGACTAAAAGTATTAAGCAAAAATCAGTTTCTAAGACTTAAATACAAACAGTTTTGAGAAAATAGCTCAATTGTCCTTTTCGAGAAATTCTGTTTTACCAGTAAGGAGTGAATCCCTTAACATTCATAATATTTAGTCATAAGACTACCAGACCATTAGCAAATTTTTGAGCTTTATTTATACTATGTACTATTAGGTACTAATTAATAATAAAAACAGTTTAATCCACACTGTAATAAAGAGGTAGCTCTTTCTTTTCTGATTAATTTTATGTAATTATATTAATTGGTGATGATAAAGTGAATACTTTAATATCCATAATATTTGATCTAGGATCTACCTAGACCTTTAAAAAATAACTGAGCCTTATTGATAGGAAGTACTTACTACTAGGTACTGATTAATAAAATCAGTTTAATTCTCACGACAATAAAGTGAAGAGATTTCTGTATTCTGATTAATTGGTTGTAATATTAATTGGAAACAGTGTTTTGAATGGACTCGGGCTCTTCTACTATTGAACAATAGTTAGACATTGTATGTGATCATAAAATCACTACATTATTTTTTTTATAGTTATACAATCACCTTTTGAGACGATATATCTATGGAGCTCTATACTTGCCTTGGTTGCACTATTCTGTTGCAAGTATTTTAACAAAAGGCCCTAAGTGAATAAAAATAATGCCAGTGGCATTCCTTGATAGTACTTCCAGACAATTCAACACTAAATAATGGAGTTGATGAGCCTTTTTTATTTGCAGACACATCTATAAAATACTAACACTACAACTGGATTTCAAATTATAAAATTACTTACTGAGAGATCTGAGGCTATCATTGCCTCAATCATAGAATCTATCAAAAGTATCATTAATTTCGTCATAGTTTGATAATATGAGCAAAATTTAGAAAACAAAGACATTGATTGTTCTCCTAGCTCTAACTTTAACCCATTGGAGCAATAAAACAATTATTAAAAAATAATCAATAATCTATAAAATAATCATAAATATATCAAACCCTAATATTCGTAAGTTTGTCAGATTTCAAGTGAAAGGGGCATCTAAACTCCAGAATTAAACTCTCACTATACAACCAAAACAACAGCTCAAATTAGAGCTGGCATCAACGAAGTCAGACAGACATAATGTGGATTACATGGTTATCAAAGTTATTTTACAAAATGTAATATATTTATTGTAAAGTATCCTTGAAGCTTTAATATGGAAGCTTTAATATTCTTACAGAAGAAGGTCCAATGTAATTATCACAGATCAACACTCAGAATTACTTGCATTTTAATCAGTTAATAAATTAATTATTGCAGCCAACTCTGAACATCTACCAAGTTATAATAATTATTTGAAAGATTGCCACGAAGTAAAATTGGGAATCAAACGAGCTTACCTGTTAAGCGAAGTCTTGATTCAAATTTTATGAGTGGCAATCTGAAAAATAATTACCCACCCGCCGCTATAATATAGTTAACACTAACAGCCCCAAAGCTGCAATAATTAGTCTACCTAATTCAATTTTAACCTTTCAGGAAAATATAGTGAATATAGGTATTTGGAACTACTCTGTACATAAAACAGAGATTGTTCCAATGATAAGATCTCTAAAATAAGTGACGTACCGCGTCATGTGTCAGATGAGAGAGGCATACGAAGGTTGCAATTCTTAAAAAATATTATTTTTTAATTCTCTAAAAACCGCGGTGAAGTAACGTAGATATAAGAAATACTACCAAGTTATAATAATTATTTTTCAGATTGCCACTCATAAAATTTGAATCAAGACTTCGCTTAACAGGTAAGCTCGTTTGATTCCCAATTACCTATCATTGTATAATACTAGCAAAATGTTGGTAAAATGTTCGACAGTCGTTATATAAGCCGAGATGCAACTGTATTGGTATCAATAACTAACGTTTATAACAATCGGTTCGTAATAATGACGTAACTTGTTTACTTCATTTTATCACATGACTATCTTTCCATCTTTTTTTCTTTAAATGGTTGTTATTATTGTGTACTCACTTTTGTCCTCGTCGCCACATGTATTGTCCTGCCTTTTGGATTATTTTACGGCTCACCAACACCACAACACGCGTACAATCGCACTCCACAACTACCCCGCTTAACTGCCGGAGCACGACTGACTCGTGACGTAGGCGCATGAGACAACCAACACTTTAGTCAATACACTACACATACGATAAAGCACTTTTATTCAAAGGATGGACCTTTACAATTGAAGAAAGAAGATTACAATTTGCACGTGTTTGTTTGTGAAAATTGCAATCTTTCTATTAGTAATTAATACTTAGTAGTTAATAGTTCTTCGTCATTTTAATCAATAGATGTCGTCAAAAGATCGAATTGTTTATTAGGTTCTAACATAAGTAATTGGATGGACCTTTGAGTAAAAGTGCTTTTTCTAATCCCATTGAATTTATAAGTTAAGATTTCATGCTTTTCCTTTCATTTTGTTTATCATATTTGTTAAAGATATTTAATCCTTATGATTGACCCTATCGATTGGTGCCATAAAAGTACAGGATGTTATTTTTTTGGAATTTAGCCGGTTCGATTGCAGTGTGGCAAGCGAATTTTCAAAATCTTTGAATGCAGATTAATTTCTTTTTAAAATGTTTCCTTTGAGCAAAATTAGTTATCTCCGGTATTTAGAGTACTTTTCCTCCAGGTGGCGTGCAAAAATGCCATCCTGTATATACCTACTCGTACATCATCTGCCTAGCCTTTTCCCAACTATGTTGGGGTCGGCTTCCAGTCTAACCGGATGCAGCTGAATACCAGTATTTCACATGGAGCGACTGCCTATCTGACCTCTAAAACCCAGTTAGTACTGGGTAATACGATACCCCCTTTTTTTTTTTTTTTTTCGGATGGGAAATCATCAAATAACTCCTCCCGCTCTGGGCGGAGCAGGAGGGAGTGTCAGACTTTTACTGACTAAAACCCATCCATGTTCCTTCATCGCCCTTTGTGTTCCGGGGCCACGGTATCTCTTTCGAACAGTCCCGCAACCCCGGCAGGCATCGGTCACTAATGAAGTCCTTGATTTCAGGTATCAAAACTCAGAAAGACTGGGCAAAAATAGCAGAGCGACGTGGCAACGGCCCAATACTTCGAGAAAACTCTTTGAAACTCCTCGCAAACTCAACTATATTCGCGTTTCAGTGGAATAAGAGTCGATATAGATGTTTCTGTTGTAAAGAACCATTTTCGGACATAACTTTATTAAGAGAACATACTAACACTAATCATACTTTGAAAGCGTTAGAAAAGAAAATTATAGACCAACAAAATAGGCTTGTGAAAGTTGAAATTTCCATTCTTAAATGTAAAATATGCGACCACATGCTACTAAATTTAAATACGCTTCGGGAGCATTTAATAGACACACACAATTTTCAATTCGAGTTAAAAGAGGATTTGTTAGTACCTTTCAAAATTGGTGGGGAGTTATCTTGCCAATTGTGTAATGAAAACTTTTCAGTTTTTCGCCTTTTAAATATACATATGAACAAACATTTTCAGAAACAAGTATGCCATATTTGTGGGGCAGGGTTTTCTAATTTAGTATTTTTAAATCTGCATAAGACTAGGTCACACAAACCTATGAAATGTCGACATTGTGATTTGACTTTTCTTAACAAAATTGACAAAAGAAACCATGAGACTACAATTCATAATATAAAGTACGAAAGGAAATTACGTTTTCCGTGCCCGTATTGTAACGAACGATTTTTCCAAGAAAATTTTCGGGTACAACATTTAGTTGAAAAACACGGTTTGAAAAAACCTGAATTCAAATGTAACATTTGTTCAAAGGTTTTCATAACTAAAAGTTTGTGCAATAATCATTTGAAGAGCGTGCATTTAAAGGAGAAAATTCACGAGTGTGAGATATGTCACAATTGCTTTTACACGAAATCAGATCTTTCACGACATAAAGTGACTCATACTGGTGAGAAGAATTTCTCGTGTAGTTTATGTAATAATCCTTTTGCTAGTAAAGATTCTTTGAGGCGCCATATGAAGAGGACCCATGGTGTTAGTGCTGTTTCTCCTGTGAGGGCTCTTGGGGGAAGGGGCCAGGGCTCCAGGGTTGATGTGGGCACCTGCCCTGTGTTTGTATAGTAGTTTAAAGTTGGGAAGAAGTAAACAACCCGATTCTTACCGATTTCTCGGGACTCTTCGAGAACAAGGAGGCAGTAGCGAGAGGTCAATTTTTGGAAGAGGTAAGCCAGAGTACATATCTTTGATGTGATTATGTTATTTGTCTATAGAATACTGACTGTGCAATCAGAGCCGTCTCTAGACCATGTAGCGCCCGTGTGCAAACATTACCCTAGCGCCCGTTAGTAAGCGCGCGGTCAAAATGGAATGGGTACAAAGTACAAGTAATAGCATATACAAGTTACCACAACTGACAAATTTCCCCAATGGAAATATACTCTATTGTTTGGAGATTAAATTTAAAGAAGAAATTTGTTGGTTTTGGATACCATGATGTGCTGTTGTGCTGTGTTTAGAATAATACAGAGTTCTGGTGTTTACCCTAACAAGCCAAAACGTACCCATGATTGTACAAATATAAGAAGAGCTCCAGATGCCATACAAACTGTATGCAAAGCGCTCTTCTAGCGCTCAGGAGCTCTTTTTACATTGGTCGTTGAAAGTACCGCGGCCGGCCAACGCGCGCGCCGATTGGGGCTCCGTAGCGAGCGGCGCTCAGCGCCCCCTAGGACCGCTGCGCCCGTGTGCAACGCACACCCTGCACACTAGGTAAAGACGGCCCTGCCGATGCCGGTGCAATTTTTCAAAGGCAAGCCGGTAGGAATCGAGTTGTATGGAACCATCGCCACTGCAAGAAGGACTGAAATGAAAATGAACTTGTATTGAGCAATTCTTTTGTTGGACTTTAGATTTTTTTAGTATTTCTTTCATGGTAAGTTGGCATGGAAGGAAATTTTAATTACAAATGCGAAAGTTTATGAGGATGTTTGTTACTTTTCATGCAAAAATTACTGAACGAATTTGGATGAAAGTTCGAATGTTTACGTAAGCATGGAGGGGGGGAGTAAAAGCTTTGCTTACTTTTGCTGACGAGAGGGAAAGGGGGGGGTCAGTAAAAGCACAAAATTTTCTTACATCGCCTTATAAACAGCCTAGCCATTATGTCATTTGCCCGTGAATATAATGGTACTTGAATCCCCAAAATTATGAAGCCTTTGATTTTGTATTAGTAAGTACCTAAGTAATAAGACCTATGTATTTTTATTTAATCGTCTAATCAATTTGAAAAAAAAAACGAACTGATTTCTTGATGTTGTTCATTAAAATAAATTACCTATTTATTTAACATTGTTTTTTTTTTCTTCGTCCGAATTAAACCTAACTGGCTAAAGTACACCTCTGCGTAACCTTCTGTAGATTACAGGCATGATATTACGTATATTTAGACAACATGGTATCGGTAATCGGACACAGGCATGGCCTCATGCAGTCATGCACTGCAGTAACCATTGGGACGATAAAAATAATATAAGTTTTAAATTGTAAGAGAAAAGATTGAATTTTTGTATGTAACAAATAAACTTAAAAACTACTGGACCGATTTGAAAAATTCTTTCAGCAATGGATAGCCACATTATCAGCGAGTAACATAAGCTATATTTTATACCCGTACTCCCAAGGGAACGGGAACTACGCGGGTGAAACCGCTACACGTACGCTAGTCTTTTAATATTTAACGGGAACTACGCGGGTGAAAACGCTAGACGTAGGTACGCTAGTCTTTTAATATTTAACGAGCACACGCGTTTCCTTCTCGGCCAGTTGACTAAGTCCTTGCACTCCTTGCCTTCAGGAGGGAAAGGACGAATCCCTGTGTACTTGCAGTTTTTTATTACATCATCATCATCTGCGTAGCCTTTTCCCAACTATGTTGGGGTCGTCTTCCAGTTTTACCGGATGCAGCTGAATACCAGTATTTTACATGGAGCGACTGCCTATCTGACCTCCACAACCCAGTTAGCACCGGGTAATACGATACCCCTTGGTAAGACTGGTTGTCAGACTTTTTAATTTTTTTTTGGCCTCTGACTACCTAACGACTGTCAAAGATCTACAAATGACAGCCTCCCGGCTGTCATTTTTTGCACCTTTATGAACTTGGAGGGTTGTATTGATGGTTTTGATGATTATAATTCAGTAACTACATACGTCTTACAGTCGCAAACTTTTTTACTTTATACTTGTTACTTAAGGGCCTATACTACCTCAAATGGCTTAGCATGATCCTCCGTTACGCCTAAAATACTGCAGCATTAATTTTGAAATAAATATATAGTAAAGTTGAGGATTAATGCTAGGTCTTATGTTTGGCGAAAACACGATTTCATAAAATTTTCTCGATAGAAAAAAATCTCAAAGTTACCTCCAAATCGAACAATGAACCGCTGGTATTCAAAAAGTACTTCAAATTAGATCATGAAAGTTTGCATACTAACTGAACTAAATATAAAGCAGGTCTTATGTTTTTTATTTTTCCAAAAGACGAATTTTGATTTCATAATGAATAAAAACCACTCATTTCGCACTATTCGGCCGCAGTGACTGACGTAACAACCGCTTTGTAGTGCAAGCTGCGGGTCTAAAATGGCCGCTATAGCCAGCTATAGCAGAATCTACGCAGAATCTTAGCGTGAATTACGTTAAAAAATTTAAATTCTTAAAATTGACTTTATGTATATAATCATAAAGTCCATTTTAAGAATTTTAAATTTTTAACGTGATTCACAAAACGATTCTGCTAAAGCGGCCATTTTAGACCCTCTGATTAGAACGTTATTCTAACTGCATTACAAACGAAGTTTGAACCACCACAAATAGAGTTGCTATTCTGAGGTGGCTCTTAATTATTTCTTATTTTTCTGACCAATTTCTGAATATAATTTTTAATGATTAATAGGTACCTAATAATTATTGTGTGAAAACTTGTAAAATAAATTATTTCTTATTTTTCTAACCATTTTTTCTAGATAAAGAATGTAATGCTGGAAGTCAAATAAAACACTAAAGTAGTTTTAGTATAAAATGCTATTTTATTACCATAAAAAATAGTTTAAAAAAAATTAAGGTACGGTAAATAAAAGCAATTAGTTTTTGCTAATTTACCACAAGAGATACTTACACATAAACAGTTACAAATGGCTAAAATGAACAAAATAAAGTCAAATAATAAAATTAAAGAATTACATAGTAATTTAAGTGCAAAGTAGACAAATTGGAAAACAAAACACAATAATATTCTAGTAAATTTAAAATAATTATATGTATCTATAAAATTTAAAGTTTATTAGAATATCATTGATAAAACAGGTTAACAATAAATCAATCTGTTTTGTTTTGCAATTTATCTATTTCAGACTTTAATTTTATATTCTCAAGTTCTGTTTTTTCTGTTAATGCTCTTAAATAAGCAGCCATCATCAGCTCCTTCTGTATTTGTGCTATTTGAAGCTCCTCAGTCAGATTTCGTTGCTTATTTTCTGTAAAAAAAAAATATGATAACCACCACCAATAAATAAAATAAATAATAAATATCGCTGGACATTACACACAGCGCCATCTAGTGCTACACTAAGCAACGAGGCTTGTGTCGTGGACACCAGATAGTTGGTAAACTACATAGGTAGGTACTTTTTTTATTTTGTAAATACATATTTATTAAACATATAAACATCCATGATTCGGAAACAAATGTCCGTGCTCATCACACAAATATTTGCTCCTTCCGGGATTCGCACCCGGGGCCCGGGACCCTAAGAATGTAAGGCAGCCTCACTACTGCTGCGCCATTCGGGTCGTCAATAACACAACCTAGCGTCACCATCTCTGTCGTATAAAAACTTAAAATTATACGCCATTGAATATAAATAATAATAATACCAGCCTATAACTGTCCCACAGTGGGCAAAGTCCTCTTATCGTACAGAGAAGGCACGAACAATTGATCACCACGCTTGCTCAAGACGGGTTGATGATTTCAGACTTATATAGGTCGCAGAACGTAACTCTAGCGCTGAACGAAACGTGGAGGGGATTGCTGCGCATGTTTTACGACTGGAGAGCCAATCGGCGCAACGCACGCCCCAAGACATTCTTATTTTTTACTTCGCTGCAATAACGGTCAAGGCTAGAGTCACGTGCCGCGACCTGTATTAATAGGCCTGTGTCCTGAAAAAATCTAATTAGTCCGTCATTCAGTTAGATTATTAAAAAATATTTGAGACATATTTTTTATTTTGTTACGTTAACGAAGATACGACGCTTTTAAAATTATCAATACGTCACGCCGCCGTGCTATAATTTTTAGTGCGTTGTGACGTCACGAGCCCCCACTCTCGAGTTTTGATGCGTTTTATCTTTGTCAATATTCATTGATTTACAAAAACAAAAAATACGTGTCCATTATTTTCCAATACTCTAACTGACGGACTATATAGATTTGCAATTCATTGATGGTGGAAACTAGCCTATTATAAGTCCAGGTTTCCTCACGATATTTTCCTTCACCGATGTCTGTGATGTCCAAGATAAACTGAGAAAAGTACATATGAATTGAAAAAGTCACATTGGTACTTGCCCGGATTAGAACCCGCAACCTCATGCATGAGAAGCGAGGTCTTCACCTCTGGGCTATCACGACAGATTTGCATTTGCCTTTGCATTTATGCCTTTTGTTACTTTTAACACAGGCGCCTTGCAGATACAGGGTTAGTTTTCATTTTCAATGACCGCCCAAATTTTCAAAGATGGTTAAGAATCGATAATATTTTCGTTACTTATAATGAAAAAAAAAAGCATTTTTTAAAATAAAATTTAATTCCTGTCCGCCACTAAAAAGCGATCATGTGCAGCGGCGTAGCTACGGGGGGGCGGTGGGGGCCATAGCCCCAGGTGGCATACGAAAGGGGCGGCAGGAAGCGCCAATTTATTAATTTGGAAAATGGAAAAAAAAATATTCGAAATCGCGTGCGCAATATCATGCCATTCTTGCCATAGAAAACGATATAAATGTTGATATACAGGGTGACAATTTTGACCCCGATAACTCGGGCTCCAAACTGGGTGGTTTTTGAGAAATCGAACTTTTAAAGTTATTTTGAAATTTTATCACCTCTCCACCATAAAGTGCTGATTGTGAGAAATCTAAGCTGTTCAGGATGGTAAACTGTTAAAAAACTTTTATAGTTCGATTTCTCAAAAACCACCCAGTTTGGACCCCGAGTTATCGGGGTAAAAATTGTAGCAAATAAAGTGTCTAATGGTATCACCCATTTGAAGTTATCGGGGTCAATAAAAAACAAGGGGCGGCGTATTTCTGGTCGGCCCCAAGCGGCGAAATGCCACGCTACGCCACTGATCGTGTAGATATTGCAACAGCACAAATAGGGTAGATGACAAAAAAAAAATCTAATTAGTCCGTCAGATAGATTTCCAAAAAATATTGGACACATATTTTTTCTTTTTTCACGTAAACAAAAAATGAAGACTATACAGTGCGTCGAAAACTCGCGTGACGTCACAATTGAGTAAATTTATTACTCAAATGTGACGTCACAAGCCCCCACTCATGATCTTTGATACGTTTTATCTTCGTCAAATTTTATTAATTTGATAAAAAAAAAACACGTATCCAATATTTTTCGATAATTTAACTGACGGACTAAACAGAATTATATTTTTTTAGTCAGTCATCATCCCCAGTCGTTCAACAGCCTAGATAGGTAGTAGTTAGCACATGGTTTTTTTTGGTACTTTATTCTGAGATAATCTAACCACTGTAAAGAAAATTAACACAGATAATACTGCACAATAGACTGCCTAATCTCAAGTTCCAAGCTGGAAATTGCCTGCATTTTCGAGAAAATAATGTCCAAAGATCTACTATTTAGTGTAGATGTAGAGAAGTTTTAATAATGTCAATAGATGGCGCTGTGCTGAGTTTGGGCCCAATTCTAATTTATGATTACAAATATGCACTGGTGGTATTCTTATCTCTCTAATAAAGATGATGCACTCTATTTTTGCACCGAATAATACACTGAACAGAACGCACGCAGTCAAATCACTAACTGTCTCAACTCTCCGTAGACAGAGTATTCTATAATACTCTGTCTACGCAACTCTCTGACGGAATCTATTGTGACATGATTGTGACATTGACATCTAGCTTTTTTCAAATGTCATTCAGCGCAGCGAGTTCCGAATTACGCTAAATGCATTCTTCAGTATATTTGCTCAAAGCACAAACATGTCGGTAGGTACACCTTGTTTTTCATTTTTATTCCTCATTATATTCTCGTAACCATTCTTATTACTTTGATTACCAAAAATGCGTTTCAGTACGACCATCCTCACAATTCTTAGTTAGCGCTGGGATAGGATAGGAACGTAAAACACGGTGTTACCAAAATCTACCTGTGTTGCATTGTGAACTAAAAATAAAAAACTTCAAAAATGAATATCTTTATTTTGCAGGATATTTACGTGATAAGGATTTAGTTAAGTTAAACTATATTTTATCCTCTTCCGATTAATACAGTAAAATCTGTGGTTGCGTTCAATTTGAATAAAGTACCAAGCTCCATACTAATTCAGTCTTGTCCTTTGGCGGTGCATGCACGCACACAAGTGTATTGATTCCCACTAGGTTTATGATTTAGGATATTTTTAGGACTTTTTCAAATGAATGCTATTATTTTATTACATATTTTTCAACAATAATATTTAAAATGAACTTTTGGTTTGATAGGTATCTAGATCTTAATTTTAAATTTTGGCTGATAATTGAAAACTAACCCTGGATACTGTTCCAGACAAATTACTTTGGAACTTAAGAGCCTATACTACCTCAGATTAGCAACTCTATTTGTGGTGGTTCAAACTTCGTTTGTAATACTGTCAGAATAACGTTCTAATCAGCTTGCACTACAAAGCGGTTGTTACGTCAGTCACTGCGGCCGAATAGTGCGAAATGAGTGGTTTTTATTCTTTATAAAATCAAATTTTCGTCTTTTGGAAAAAATAAAAAACATAAGACCTGCTTTATAGTCAGTTCAGTTAGTATGCAAAGTTTCATGATCTAATTTGAAGTACTTTTTGAATACCAGCGGTTTATTGTTGCATTTGGAGGTAACTTTGGGATCTTTTTCTATCGAGAAAATTTTATGAAATCGTGTTTTCGCCAAACATAAGACCTAACATTAATCCTCAACTTTACCATATATTTATTTAAAAATTAATGCTGCAGTATTTTAGGCGTAACGGAGGATCATGCTAAGCCATTTGAGGTAGTATAGGCCCTTATTAGTAAGTAATACCTATTGTAAATATTTCCCTTACTTGTGTTTTCTGGTGTATTATATAAAAAAACATTAGAGGTGTAACTGGTTTGCTGTTCTTTGTTCGTTGTGGAAGTCTCGGTGTTCGCTAATCCCCTACCATTACCGTCTCCACACTTTGTAGGATCTGCCATCACCAAAATTGGAACCTCATCTGAAGAAAGAACAGACATGAGGTATAAACGTTACAATCCGACAATTTTGTAAATAAGTGACACATTTGTAAAGTTGTATGACAAGTGCTGTTTTTATTAAACCTTACAATAAGCTTGTCTCCTGAAAAATCGAATTAGTCCATCAGTTAGATTATCAAAAACTATTTGACACGTATTTTTTCTTTTGTTACATAAACCAAAATCGACGAAGATACGACGCTTTTAAAATTCTCAATACGTCACGCCGTGCTATAATTTTTAGTGCGTTGTGACGTCACCAGCCCCCACTCTAGAGTTTTGATGCGTTTTATCTTTGTCAATATTCATTGATTTACAAAAACAAACAATACTTGTCCATTATTTTCCCAATACTCTGACGGACTAAATAGATTTACAATTTATTGATGGTGGAACTAGCCTAGGTAATAAGTAGGAATTTTACAAGTGTAAACATTACAAATATTACTGATAAAAATGTTGTTCCGTCCAAGCCCGTATGTTCCGCATTCGGAACAAAGTCAAAAACAAGCCTTGAGCCCCGTTGTACCGAATTCGGAACAACTCGTACTAGCAAATTCAAACCTTATTTCAACTACACCTAAGGCTCTAAGTCGTTTGCAAACGATTTACGTCTGGGGCCTGAGAGTAGTCGATTCAAACGATATCAAACACTAGCAACATATAACGGGCAACTTTAAAAAAAATTATATAGAAGTGCGTCATTGTCGTTGAAATGTCAGTGCAGGCACAGATAATATAATACTTCGGTGCAGGTAAATATTGTGTCAGCGAAGTGATTTAATGTGTTTTTGTTTAGTTAAGTGCTTGAAAACTTTCTAAAGTGAATGTTTATTACCTTATTATAGTATAATGCTACTTTGTAGCAAAACATTTAGGTAGAACAACATCCCAAAATTGTTTTTTGAGCCAACAAAGTATTTGTTTTGTCAACATGGAGTGAACAATTGAAAATGTGAATTTGACTGTTCTAAAATGAAATATGGTCTTGAAACAGCATTAGCAAGATAAGAATTAGTGATAATTCATTATTTTTATGTAATCGAGGCATAAATATACATATCTAATAGATAGATTTCATGTGTTTTCGAGTCAAGGTCAATGACAATGAAATGACAGTTCGCCGTATACGAACTTTTTGTTAGAATCTAGTTGGAATCTGATTAGAATGTATCAGTAAGACTCTTATATGAATTATGTATTAGGTTGCTTGTGTATTTGTTACATTATTTCTAAAGTTTCGTGTAAAATGAATCAGTACTTTTACCAAAAAAAAATAAGATACGGCCACAGGTCTTAGCGGGGCAAATTCTCATTATGTCATCTATCTCATATCTTATGTTTATAATACTGAAGTGGTTATAAAAGAGCTGCTTATATAGTAAAACAAAGATCCATTCACTATGAATAAAACACTGTTTACCGATTGTGATAAGTGTTAGTAGAACTCGAGCGATAGCATTTTACTGAGCGCGGTCAGATTACGCATGCGATGACGTAACGCGCGGTGCGGCAAGGAGTTAACCGTTATTTCGCGAGGCCCTTGAGAGGTTAATAAACGTTTATACCTATGTGCAGAAAACGCCTATACGTCGATGACAATATTATTGTATCTACAAATCTGTAATAATTGTAAGTTACATCACTTAAAATGCAAATTTTTGTTGAAGATTCTTATATCGAGAGTAGATTACAAAAACCTTAGAATTTTTAATTAAGTATTTAGAATTTAGTTTTAGTATTTGGTTTTCAGACTGCTTTTCTATTTGTGTTAGCGGAGAGTATCAGGGCACTTGCGCGAAAGACACTAGCGCGAAGGGACTTTTGCGCGAAAGGACACTTGCGCGACTGGACTTTTACGTGACTTAATGGCTACTGAGGTTTTCGCTGTAGAGTAAACGTAACATCACGCTTGTTATTACTTGACGGTGAAATATTTTTGATTTTCCGTGATGGGTGTCGTTTTCGTGGTTTTCGGGGTCGCTGATAACGAAAATAAGGGTAAAATGAAAAAACACTGAAACGAAATCCATGATGGATAAATCAAAAAATTTCCACCTTCTAGTAATAACAGGCGTTATTTATTATGTTTACTCTACAGAGAAAACCTCAGTGGCCATTAAGTCGCGCATGTGACCATTCGCGCAAAAGTCAGAACGCGCTAAAGTCCATTCGCGCAATTGTCAATGAGCGCATATGTCTTATCGCGCAAGTGTGTTTCGCGCAATAGTCCCTAGATCCCTAGCGGAGAGCACCTAAGTACCCTAGCATACAACAGACAGCAACAGAGCGTGGCCATCTTACACTTGCGCATAATTCTTATAAACAATTTTATGTATTGTTAATTTAGTTACAAACAACATGTAACATCTGCTATAAAGCTATAACATGGTGTTGTGAGCCACACAGCCCATCAAGTACAAATGCATACAATGCACACAAAATTTACTGAGTCCGTATAGGGCTGCATTGAATCGTATGTAAGATCATGTCCTATTTTCGTTATAGTTGGTGCCCAGTTAAGATGAGAATAGCGGTCATTGCCCTTTCGTTATTATCTCTTCGTACGAACCAAAACAAATAAAACATCGTTTTTCAAAAGTAACAATGTTGAAGATCACGATAGATGACGATTCCAGACTTGAACAGGCTTATTTTTGGTTTTCAAAATTAAGAAGTATATTAAATGTAGGTGGGTCGATGACCGCTATTCTCATCTTAACTATAGGTACCAAATATTCGACGGTAGTTTTGCTGACCCGAAATTTTTCGTTGAACGTAAAACCTTTCACATCAAAAGTAAAGTTTATTCTTTTAAGAAAAACTCGCCGTTACCGTCGTCCGTCGTCGTCCACTCATATTCATCATTACTATTGCCACTACTTTCACTACTACTTACTTAGTTGTTAGAACCACTTTTTATGTATAACAATTAAATATCTTCAATAATTTATTAAATTGAGATACAAAATTGTAAAGTTCTGACACAGGGCGGGTCGACCTGTCAGGATTTTTTTACAATTTACAAAATGCTAACGTAACCCGCTAAGTATTTGTAGTTATAGCGGCAACTACGGCATTTGCTGACGAAAGTATGTAGGAAACATTTACACAGTAAATTGCAAGTGCAGTAAAGCCACCAAATCAAACTAATTACGAATCAATATTCACAAGGGTGAGAAGCATGGGCGTAACCAGGGTGGGGCAAGCGCCCCACCCTGGCTCTGACCTGCATCACCTGCATGGTACCTACCCAAACCTGAAAAAATAAATAATCTAGGTACTGGTGTCGATTCTGTTGTGCACAAACTAAACTAATTTAGGCTATTGCTATCTTTTCCTCTCTAATAAAACGAGAAAGAGACGGCCGTAATTTAGAGCTGTCAAATTTAATTGGAACTAATATTTCCATACAAATGAAGGGGGCACGTAAAAACAGGACGACTAAAAACACAGTGAAGCGCAAGGCATAAACCAGTTTGACATCTCTAACTTAGTTCGCTATAGCCGTCCTTTTCTCGCACTGCCTTTTAGTAATAAATTAAGTTTAGTTTGTGCACAACAGAATCGATACCAATACCTATTTGTATTTGTATACTTACTGTACCTGAAAGTACTATCTATAGATAGATATAAACCTCTAAATTGACTGTTTAACAAATTGGCATACCCACGCCCAGAGCCCAAACGGCTGAAGTTAGAGACACATTTTTGGGTGGAAGATTTTGTGGTGTAGGTAGGTGCGCAATATGAAAGTGTTTTGTATAATTCGAATTATATACGTATGTCGGATCAGAGTGAATTTCCCGGGACCGAAAATTGCGTGGCATCAATGAAATCGGTACTAAAAAACATAGTTATAATGTTCTCACATTTTTTTCCGGTTACGTGAAATAGTAATCTATGTGTAGCACTAAATATTTTATTTAATTGGATTAATGGATACTCCAAAAAAATTAATTAAACCTCGAAATCTTTCATTGCCGTGTTTGTCCACACTTCACCTTGTTGTGTATTATTCCTCATTGATAAAAATCTATTGGTTATTTATATTAAAACCTAGTTTTATATGATACATGAATCGTTTAAGTATTGTTACGGAATATATTTATTCAAATATTTAAACAATACAACGAATGGTTAATAAAAAATCATTTGTCCCAGAACTACCGTTCATCGCCGTGTCCTAATCATGTTCAAGGATATTGTCTTACCTACGACTTGCGTCCCCCCTCCCGGTATGCTAAACGTTGCATATTAGTGCTGCCTAAGTGCTCAACGTGGAAGGACGTACACACGTGCCTGCGTTTTCGCGCCATAAATATAAGTATTCAATTTTTATGTTACTGGACATTTTTTCTTTCATCGCCGTGGATAGGTATAACTATATATTTGAATAAGTTTGTCTTCATGAGTAAGCATTCGATAGAACACCATTTCTCATATGTTAATTTGTGAAGTGTTTATTTCTTCGAATAGTTAATAGATTTTTTGTTATTTATATTTTTTGCCTTGATTTTCATCGCCGTGCTTTCATTGCCGTGGTTTTCGTGGCCGAAATTTGCTATGGCAATGAAAAAAAGACACGGCAATGAAAAAAATTTCATTGCCATGCCTTGTAAAACAATTTAGTTTCATTGCCGTGGCCAGGTATTTCATTTCCGTGACTTGTGTTTTCATCGCCATGGTATGATTAGGAGAACAATTTAGTACTTGTTATTTTGAAAATGCATCTTACTTGCTAGAGATCACAATATACGTTTTCTGAAGAAGCTATTTTGTTTTGTCAAGTGCAAAAATATATCTGATCATGCCACCCAGACAGATTGTGTATGGGAGTAAGATTTGGATAGATATTACAAAAGGAAGAATGGGAGTATGTATATGAAAAGAAAGACTGTAGTATTAAAGTCTCTAAGTAGTGTTGCGAGTGTAATTCAGCAGTCTTTGTTTACTTATTGTACTCTCATTCTTTTTTTGTAATATCTCTGTACCCAAGTTTTACTCCCATACAAGTGTTGGAATCAAGACCTCTTATAAACAGTAATTTTTATTCTTTCTATCTGTCTATCTCATTAAATAAAATATTTTTTAATTTCCGTGGATTGATTCTTTCATTGCCATGGCACAGTTCTTTCATTGCCGTGGACGCTTGTTTCATTGCCGTGCACGCATGTTTCATCGCCGTGGCACGAAATTTTTAATCCTGATAATATCGTTAGTTTTTTAAGTTATCTGCTAGACATTAAGCAAGAATATATACATTATCAAAAACTTTAATAAAAGCGTTTAAAAAAAAAAAACTTAAGATGAAAAAAAACACGGAAATGAAGATTTTATAGGACCTGTTGAAATTCACCCATCAGGTCATGAGTACGGACGGGCGAATGTATCGAAAGCGCGCCAGTGGTGACATCACGCGACCTCCTTACCAGTCTACCCCACCGCAGCGGCTTCTACAGAAACCTGATGTTAACATCACGCGGCGAGGCGGACATTCTATGTCTGATCGCAGCGGAGTTAAGACGTCTTGAAACTGTACCCGATTCATTGTGCCAAGTGTTAATGTGTGAAAGTGTAATGTCAAGTAATTTGTTAGACTCGGTGTATCTGTTTGAAAAGAGTAACCATGGAGTTTCTTGCCGGTTCTTCTCCATGGAAACTACCAAGCCGAACCGTGCAATGTGAAATAAAATAGTGTATCCAGTGTGTTTTCATAGCACGAAACCCGTCTTCTGCCCACATAAGCTCGAGCTTAGCGAAATAAATTCCTGACAAACGCCGACACGTACATACAGACACAGGGTGCTCTATGGTGTAACCTTTTTGTATGAAAAAATTAACGGGGTAAGACCGTGGGTATAGTTTGCTAGTTACATATTATTTTAGACTGTTGCCCCACCCTGAGCCCGTGGCTGGCTACGCCCATGGTGAGAAGTTGCTGGGCTTACAAATACAACATACCTGTTAGATTAAATACCGTGAAGGCTGTACCGACAGTCCACCACACATTTTCGAAGTAATTTCTCTTGATTTCGAGATTGACATTGTATTGGCCAGCCTCGTAAGTGTCTCGAAAATACTCCACACTATAATTTACGGCTTGATTTGTACTCAGAATCTGAAACAGAAATGTGCTTAAGTGAGCGAGTTTTATAATACAAAAAAAAATATGATTCACTGCAATAAACAAAACCAGAAAAATATATGATATTCTTCAGGTTATATGCTAGTACGATAGTGTCTTGAAAACATAATACAACTAATTTTACTCGATAAAAAAAATCACGAACTTATTTCTAAAAATTTATTTTAACGAGTAAAAACCATAGGTATTAAAATACATGCGATCATTCTGATTTTTTGACAAATAATTCTACAAGAAACATAAAAAAAAGAAAATCATGTTTTGTGGTAGAACTCAATGTAACGCACTCAAAACATTGTGCTGATGGATGGATTGAATAGTACGGGGGTCGTGGAGGTGTTTAAAGTAAAATTGTATTTATAAAAAAATATGTCAAAAAGTTGGAACTTTGACCCCAACCCAATGTCTCCGTAACTAGAAGGTTTCCAGGTATGGTGTAGAGCAAAAACCGGCCAAGTGCGAGTCGGACTCGCGCACGAAGGGTTCCGTACCATTATTATAAAAAAAACCGGCCAAGTGCGAGTCGGACTCGCGCACGAAGGGTTCCATACCATTATTATCAAAAAAAGGGCAACAAAATCACGTTTGTTGTATGGGAGCCCCCATATTAATTTTATTCTGTTTTTAGTATTTGTTGTTATAGCGGCAACAGAAATACATCATCTGTGAAAATTTCAACTGTCTAGCTGTCACGGTTCATGAGATACAGCCTGGTGACAGACAGACGGACAGACAGCGAAGTCTTAGTAATAGGGTTCCGTTTTTACCCTTTGGGTACGGAACCCTAAAAAATGATCGCAACGATGAGGAGAACAAGTGCCTTTCGGCTTCGTTAAGAGGTGTTTTACACCCTTTATGCTTTTTTGCATTATAAAACTCGCGTTTAGTTCCTGTAGTCGTCTTAATAAACTCGCGTAACACACGTCCACACCAGGGTCGGCAGTCTCGACAGAGATAACGACAAAATCGCTATCTTTTGATCGCTAATAACTCACGAAAGAATTCGGTTGCAATTTGCAATAACAATGCTTGCGGGAAATGCAAGTCTCTACACCCAAGATGGGATTCTCGTAAGCATCATTATTGCAACCGAATTCTTTCGTGAGTTATTAGCGATCAAAAGTTAGCGATTTTGTCGTAATCTCTGTCGAGACTCCGGCCCGCTGACTTATGCTTATAAACAAGATGTTTCGGCTTGCTTTCCATTCGATTGGGAAGCACGGACACATGTTTCAGAAATAATGTTTCATCACATTTGTTTATCGACTGTTTTTAAACTGCTTCCAGAGATGATGAAACATTGCGAAACACTGATAATAAACTGTTAAAAAAACAGTGTTTATCTGTATCAACAAATGTTGCGAATGAATACAAGGCCTAAGTTCTATAAATCCTAATTAGCAACTCTACTTGTGGTGGTTCAAACTTCGTTTGAAATTCTGTTAGAATAAAGTTCTAATCAGCTTGCACTACAAAGTGGTTGTTACGTCAGTCACTAAGGCCGAATAGTGCGAAATGAGTGGTTTTTTGCGATTTACAAAAAATCTATTGATTCGACTAAAAAAAAACCGGCCAAGAGCGTGTCGGGCCACGCTCAGTGTAGGGTTCCGTAGTTTCCCGTCCGTCACAATAAGTGTTCCCACTTATGAGTTTAAAGGTGGGTATCAATTATGTAAAAATGCTTGCATATACGAATATACTACAAACTTCATCATCATCATCATCATCATTTCAGCCGAAAGACGTCCACTGCTGGACATAGGCCTCCCCCAAGTGTCGCCACATTGACCGGTCCCGTGCGACTCGCATCCAGCGGATTCCTGCAACCTTCACCAGGTCATCGGTCCACCTAGTGGGAGGCCTTCCAACGCAACGTCTTCCGGTTCGCGGTCGCCACTCCAGAACTTTTCGGCCCCATCGGCCATCCGTTCTGCGAGCAATGTGCCCTGCCCACTGCCACTTAAGTTTGGCAATTCTTCGGGCTACGTCGGTAACCTTTGTTCTCTTGCGGATGTCTTCATTTCTGATTCGATCGCGCAAGGAAACTCCGAGCATAGCCCTCTCCATTGCCCTTTGGGTGACTTTAAGCTTTCTGATGAGGCCCATTGTGAGCGACCACGTTTCGGTCCCGTATGTAATCACTGGCAACACACACTGGTCATAGACTTTCGTCTTGAGACACTGCGGTAGGTTGGACGAGAAGATACCGCGCAATTTCCCGAACGCTGCCCAACCGAGTCGGATTCGACGATTGACCTCTTTCTCGAAGTTAGACCTACCTAACTGGACCGTTTGTCCCAGGTACACATAATCGTCTACAACTTCGAGAGTAGAGTCTCCGATCTTGATAGGAGTGGGTGTGACATGGGCATTCAACATGACCTTAGTCTTGTCCATGTTCATTTTTAGACCCACTCTTCCGGAAGCTCTACTGAGGTCATCGAGCATTGTACTGAGGTCCTCCATGGTGTCAGCCATTACCACTATATCATCGGCAAACCGAAGGTGAGTGATGTACTCGCCATTGACGTTGATGCCTAGCCCTCTCCAGTCCAGAACCTTGAAGACATCCTCCAGTGCAGCGGTGAACAGTTTCGGAGATATGACGTCTCCCTGTCTCACACCTCGCTGCAGGAGGATAGGTTTCGAGGCTTGGTCCTGAAGTCGGACTGAAATGGTGGCGTTTTTGTACAAACACTTCAACACCTTGATGTACCGATAATCGATTTGGCACCGTTGGAGAGACTGCAGTACAGCCCAGGTCTCGATCGAATCGAAGGCTTTCTCGTAGTCCACAAACGCTAAACAGAGAGGCAGGTTATACTCTTCGGTCTTCTGTATAACTTGCCGCAGCGTATGTATGTGGTCCACGGTGCTAAAGCCTTTCCGGAAACACAAACTTAGTCCAGAAATTATTTTGTACAACTTTTTGTCTTTTTTGTACAAAAACTGTTGTTTCCATCAACTTCAAAATGATTTTCCTAGAAAGTCATTATAAAGTTCTACTTTTCAGATTTTTTTCATATTTTCTAAACTTATGGTTCAAAAGTTAGAGGGGGGGGACACATTGTTTTTTACTTTTGGAGCGATTATTTCCGAAATTATTGACATTATCAAGAAATGATTTTAGGAAACCCCTATTCATTTTTAAATACCTTTCCAACAATACATCACACGTTAGGGTTGAAATTTAAAAAAAAAATCACTTCCCACTTTACATATAGGGGGGCTACCCTAATAAAACATTTTTTTCCAATTTTTATTTTACCACTTTATCGACGTAATTGATATACATATTGGTACCAAATTTCAGCTTTCTAGTGCTAACGGTCACAGAGATTAAGCGAGGACGGACAGACGGACGGACAGACATGGCGAAACTATAAGGGTTCCTAGTTGACTACGGAACCCTAATAAAACACATAAGACCTGCTTTATAGTTAGTTCAGTTAGTATGCAAAGTTTCATGATCTAATTTGAAGTACTTTTTGAATACCAGCGGTTTATTGTTCGATTTGGAGGTAACTTGGATTTTTTTTCTATCGAGAAAAGTTTATGCAATCGTGTTTTCGTCACACACAGGACTTAGCATTAATCCTCAACTGTACCATATATTTATTTCAAAATTAATGCTGCAGTATTTTAGGCGTGACGGAGGATCATGCTAAGCCATTTGGGGGATATAATATAGCCCTATATCAAATGTGCGTTCAACGAGTAGTTAGTATAGTTACGAGTTACGAGAAATGCGGTAGGGACGTGTGCGATGAGATGATCTATCTATGCGTTCCTCGCTTGTATTGTAAATACTAGACCGCGTCTGGCTAAACCCTTTTCTACCAGAACTGCGCTGTGATTGGAATATGAAACACTCCTCCTGTTGGTGATGGGTAACGCACACATCTTTGGATATAGGTACACGCTTATTTTTAGGTCGTTCCGGAACCGAAAACCATAAACTCGATCATAGAACTCGGAACGATTGGGACTGTTTTTCTTTTATAATAACAAAAATAAATGATATTTTAATTTTTAGTGTTTTTTTTTTTCAAAAAATAACAATATAAAAAATTTAAAAAATCACGAAAAATGTACTTAATAATAAATTTGACTTTTTTTGTTATTTAAAAAAAAATCAGTCCCAATCGTTCCGAGTTCGATAATCCGAGTTCATGGCATTCGGTTCCAGAGCAAAATTAACGGTGTAAGTATATATCAAAAGAAAGGGTTTAATCAAAAGGAATTATTATTGTATACTTCAGTGTTGTACAAATATTTAAGGGGTTTTAATAAATGCCACAAGACCGTTCGTTACCTACATTGTTTTAAATTATAATTCAACTATTATAAATTTTCCTCTTCATAATAATCCCTATCCCTACTAATATTATAAATGCGAAAGTAACTCTGTCTGTCTGTCTGTCTGTCTGTTACCTTTTCACGCCTAAACCGCTGAACCGATTTTGATGAATTTTGGTATAGAGATAGATGGAACCTTGGGAAAGGACATAGGGTACTTTTTATCCAGATCCCGATCCCGATCCCGGAATTATACGGGTGGAAACGCAGAGTGCAGTTGTGTATCGTATATCCCTACTAAATGAATTTTGGTATAGAGATAGATGGAACCTTGGAAAAGGACAAAGGCAACCTTTTATCCCGATCCCGATCCCGATCCCGTAATTATGCGAGTGATAGATAACGCAGGGTGCAGTTATGTATCGTATATGCCTACTAAATGAATTTTGGTATAGAGATAGATGGAACCTTGGGAAAGGACATCTTTACTTTTTATCCAATGATTGTGATTACGATGATGATGATTGTGATGATGATGACGATGATTGTGATGATGATGACGATGATTGTGATGATGATGATTTTGATTACGATTATAATGATTGTGATTACGATGATGATGATTGTGATAATGATGATTGTGATAACGATGATAATGATTGTGATTACAATGATAATAAGTGTGATAACGATGATGGTCATTGTGATAGTGATTGTGATTGTGATTGTAATGGTGATGGTGATTGTGATGGTGATGGTGATTGTGATTGTGATGGTGATTGTGATGGTGATTGTGATGGTGATGGTGATTGTGATGGTGATTGTGATGGTGATTGTGATGGTGATTGTGATGGTGATTGTGATGGTGATGGTGATTGTGATGGTGATTGTGATGGTGATTGTGATGGTGATTGTGATGGTGATTGTGTTGATGATTGTGATGGTGATTGTGATGGTGATTGTGATGGTGATTGTGATGGTGATTGTGATGGTGATTGTGATGGTGATTGTGATGGTGATTGTGATGGTGATAGTGATGGTGATTGTGATGGTGATTGTGATGGTGATTGTGATGGTGATTGAGATAGTGATGGTGAGTGTGATAATGACTGTGATTACGATGATAATTATTGAGATAACGATGATGGTGATTGTGATAGTTATTTTGATGATGATTGTGATGGTGATTGTGATAGTGATTGTGATAGTGATGGTGATGGTGAGTGTGATAATGACTGTGATTACGATGATAATTATTGTGATAACGATGATGGTGTGGTGATTGTGATAGTTATTTTGATGGTGATTGTGATGGTGATGATGATTGTGATAGTAATTGTGATAGCGATAGTGATGGGGATAGTGATGGTGATTGTGATTGTGTTAGTGATTGTTATGGTGATTGTGACGGTGATTGTGATAATGATTGTGGTAATTATGGTGGTTGTGTTAATGATGATAATTGGTGATAATGATGGTGACTGTGATAGTGATGGTGATGGGGATTGTGATGGTGATTGTGATTGTGACAGTGATAGTGATGGTGATTGTGATAATGATGGCGGTTGTGATAGTGATGGTGATTGTAATAATAATAATTGTGATGATTATGAAATGCGGCACATAGATAGTTTATAACCTGGATTAACATGGAGGACACTATTATCCCTTTAGTATGATCCAGTGGGACAGTTACCGAACTTCACGCGGGCGAAGCCGCGGGCAACAGCTAGTAACACATATTATGAAAAGTAGAGTACCTACGATAGAGCATTCTTTATTTATTCAAACACAAAGTGATAATTTATTAGAGGGTTATTCCTTCCCATGAATAGTCAAATTAACCTTAAAACGCTTACCTCTTGCTTATGTTGTGGTACTCCATTATCGACAAACACAAATTTTAAATTTTCTCCTGTATATCCTGATACAATAGTTGCTGTGAATGTCACATTCGCACCGCGAACGGCAGGCCCATTATTTGTTAGGGTCACTTTTACTGCTGACACCTCTACGAAAAAGTAATACAAAATTAATTGTAGATTGTAATCATAATACACATATTTTACAGCATTATCCAGTACAAAAAAAAGTACCTACCCGTTTTCAAGACAAATGCCACGATAAACAAAATGAAAGGTCCCATGACGAACGAAGCAAACAGCCACTAATTTAATAATCACGCAAAATGAGTCAAACTTCATACAACACAACACACACACTACACCCAAAAATAACGCCAAGCAAAAGCACTCTCTGAACCAGAGGCGCATATATTCCCCAATGGCCTTGAGCATGCGGGCGGCAGTGCTGCCAAGCCAATAAAAAACCTGGATTCCCCAACTCAGTGTTGCCAATTCCCCGAAATTCCCCACTTCTTTGATTAATTTGCCACATAATTCACAAAATGATATTTCTGGAATAAAAATACTGTTTTAAAAAATTTGTTTAATATACTACTAAAACTTTAATAAAATACTTAACTCTATCTATAGACTTCATACATAATAATTAAAACAAAGTGCAATGCATTTACAAAAAAAAGTTTTTATCTAAATCTCTAGTTATTTTATTTGGAATAGTATATTGAAATAATACAAAATTGTGTTTGACTGTTTTTTAGTTGTAAGTTATCCAACTTATAATAGTTTTAGACCACGGCAAAAATTGGCCTGGATTCTACCCGATTTTTGTCATTCCCTAGCGCGGGGAATGACACCCCGCAAACCGGGAATGACACCCTCAATTCCCCGCAAATCGGGGATTTTCCCGCGATTGGCAGCGCTGGCGCCTGGCGGGCGGAGCTACTCACACACCCGCATGGCTCACGCACTCATAGAAATGCTTATCAATGAATACGCGTGGACGCAGAGATGCGACTAGCAGACTAGAGGCATTCTTGCTTACGATACCGTAAATAAATATATACGTATATTTTAAGTTCTTAGTAGACATTATTTTTATCATATTATTATTAAGAATATAGGTATTACGAAAAATAACTCTAACTAAATTTGTTCCGTGCGGGAATCGAACCCGCGAGCCGTAGTGCAGCAGCCAAGCGCATATAAAAAGAAAGAAAAAAAAAAATATAGAAAAGAATAAAAATAGATAGGTATGTTCGTAAGTACCAACCTATCTAACTAACTACAAGAAACAAAACTGTAACTTACTTATCCGACTATAGTGCTACCTACCCTTTACCTACCACAATATATAAAAAAAAACGGCCAAGTGCGAGTCGGACTTGCGCACGAAGGGTTCCGTACCATTATCTATACATTAGACAAAACGGCAAACGTTTGTTGTATGGGAGCCCCCCTTAAATATTAATTTTATTCTGTTTTTAGTATTTGTTGTTATAGCGGCAACAGAAATACATCATCTGTGAAAATTTCAACTGTCTAGCTGTCACGGTTCATGAGATACAGTCTGGTGACCGACAGACGGAGAGACAGCGAAGTCTTAGTAATAGGGTTCCGTTTTTACCCTTTGGGTACGTAACCCTAAAAAAATGACACGGACATGTAAAATTTTTGTTCCGTGTTTTAAATTAAATTTAATCAGTAATTATGATAAATTAAGGTGTAATTGTTTGTTCATACGTATCATAAATGCGTAAATACTCAGGAAAATTGTTATCCTGATAATTAATGAAGTTTTCGGCACTACAACGGTACCGGTAACCTAAAATAAAAAACAGCTGACGTTCTAACTACGGACAAAAACGGATAATTCAGGGGAAGTATTGTTTACTTTTCATTTATTATCAGCACACAAACGTCTCTTTAGGTCTATAATACAATTAATGCCCATTTCTGGTATAATTTATAACTGATTTATTACTCTGTACTGGTTGTAAATCTCTTTGTTACAACTGGTCAAACAACAAAACAGTAATTCCACAACTCTGATTTTTTTATTCAAATCAATCTTTCAATGCAAATGATTAGATATATCGTTTAAGATAATTTATTGTGCATTATTGTCTTGCATTAATATCTTATTATTTTTTACTTTTTTATGCAACATACCCACTTAAGAAAAAGTAAATCCCTAAGACAATAGAACCATTGAATTTTTATTCAATTAGTTACATTGAATTAGATAATCTTTTAAAGCTAATATAGCAGCCTACCTCGTTTCATTTCATAACTTAATTTTTTTCTTTCCCTTTCATCGCTAACTTCCCTTTATTTGTCTATTCTATTAGTTCACACCGTTTCTTTACTTCTAATTTTCAGAAACCAATCCTGAAACTATGCCTGTGATGACCCGTAGGGCTACTGCTCAGGATTTGGAGCTAAAATTAAGAACGGCCCTCCAAGAACTCAAAGAATCCAACCTCCAAGTCCATCAACTGTTACAGGAGAGAGATGAGAGTGAGGTGGAAATCGATAAGGTTAATGGCAAAAACTCCAGCTTAAAACGGGAGCTAGTAGACCTACATCAGCAATACTTGGACGTTGTTGATGAACGGGATCAACTGAAGGTGGTCACGGATGGTTTCCATAATTGTAGTAACTTGTATGAGGAGGCTTTGTTTAAAATTAGGGACCTAGAAGATGAGTTGATTCATGCCAATAATTGTATAGTTAAGTTACAGAAACAAAAAGAATGTACTCAGGTTAAAGAAACAAATCTCTTATATAATGAATTATTCAAAAGAAATAGTAACCCCCCCTCCTTAGTGACTATTGATCTAACTGAAGATCCCTTATTAAAACAGAATTTTATAGTTAGCAATAGGAAGATTAAAAAATATGCAAAATTAAACAGAATAATTAAAAAATGTAATCAATTTAGGAAACAACAGAAACGCTTTTCCAAATTTATTCCACTGAGGAAAGAGCGTGTTGATTTAGTTAATAAGTTAAATAATTATCAAATAAAATTAGAGGACAGTATAAAAATTTATGAAATTGATACTCAGCATTTACAGTCTGAAATACAGGTACTTCAGGACTCACTAAGTTCCCTTTCTAGTAGGTATAAGATTTCTCAAAACCAAATTAGGGAACATATTTATGCAGCAAATGAGTTGGTAATGGGTCAATGTAGTTGCCAGACAGTTACCAACCATGATACTATCCAGCCTGAGATAATGGAGGACCCATACCAGGTTGAAAATTTGTCTCAGGACAGCATATTAAACCAACAAACAACTAATATTACACTAGATTATTCACACGTGGTACAGTCTGAGTTGTATGATAGTCTGCCTGGGATTAATAATTTTGTTTCTCCTAATAGTCATGATTGTAATCGTTCAGTTATGTTCTCTGACAGTATAGGTAGGGGGCTAGGTAAATTAATTAGTAATAACTTGAGTTACTGTACCCAAAACAATTGCATGCCAGGGTCAACATATAAACAGATTATGGCATCAGTAACAAAGACTGTTTGTGATCCTAGTACCACCATTACTATATGTGTTGGTAATAGTTCAAAGATTAAAAAGGAAGACATCACTGACTATGTTTCAGAGTTGTTGAAGTTAAAGTGTAATAAAATAATATTATGTGCTTTCCCATACTTTGAAAATTTATGTAACAGAAAAAACAATTATATTCACATGTTAAATAAACATTTACATTTTTTAGCAGGTCATTATTGTGACAAACTCATATATCTTGATATAAACACTTTTGTTGATAAACTTAGATCGACTCGGGGTAAAGTGTATCTACCTATTAGTTGTAGACACAAAATAGCTCGGCTATTAGCTTATAATATTCACACAGACATAAATAGTATGTCTAAGTTTAGTTCTATTATTAATACTGCGACTATTGGTAGTAATACTAATGTACAGGTGACTTTAAATGAATATAGCATTAGTGCTATAAATGTTTACAAACATTGTACTGAGGAGGATCCATGTGTCACCGTAGAGAATTCTCAATTAGGGTCTATTAGTGATAGGGTCTTGTTGTCTGAGGATGGCACGGGAGTCTCCGGCCTCACTCCAAATATTAATTTAAACTAGAATGTGAGACAACAGAAGGTACCATTAACAATATTGTTAATCCTACCAACGTATCTTCTTGCACTCAATTAGTTAGTAAAAAAGGGCCTCAGCAGAACACTTTAAAATTATTCCACCAAAATATCCAAGGCATTTCTTCCAAATTATTAGAAATTGAATTGTTTTTAGAAAATAGTAAGTTTGACATTATTTGTTTTACTGAACATTGGCTAAAGGATTACCAAATGCTTATCAATTATGAGAACTATATGGTGGGTAGCTGCTTTAATCGTAAAACTATGCTTCGTGGAGGTTCCCTAATATTAATAAAAAAATGTTTTAAATATAAGCAACGTAATGATATAGTAGGTCTCTCGGTTGAACATTGCGTCGAACTGTCCTGTGTTGAGCTAGATAAGCATGTAATTGTGTGTGTGTACAGACCCCCAAACTATCAAAACTTTCCCTTATTTGAATCAATAATGGAAGATGTACTAGCAAAATTGGAAGCCAGTAATAAATCTACAATTATTTGTGGTGATTTCAATATCAATATTTTAGAAGAAAATTCAAATAGCAGTCGGTTATTAAATCTTTTTAAGTCATTTGACTTGACCAACACTTTTATAGAACCTACTAGAGTCACTCCATCTTCAGCTACTTGTATAGATAATGTTTTCTGCGATTGTGATTACTTAGATAAAGCCATAGTAAATTGTCTACCGTCTGACCATAGCGGACAAACTGTAACTTTTAGATGTAATACACCATTGCAAAAAGTTCAGATAAAATTTAGACCTATAACTTCTAGCAAATTAAATAGGTATAATATTTCCCTACAGAACAAGTTAGGTGTTATGAGCCATGACGATATTAATATAAATCAATTGTATGATCGTTTCTTTTCAATAGTTCACACGGAATTCAACAAAACTTTTGAAAAGAAGACAAAAAGTATTAGCCCTAAATTCATATTTAGTGATTGGGCAACTAGAGGTATCAGAAAAAGTAGGGAAAGACTATTTGAGCTTTATGGCCTTAAGCCTTTTATAAACACTGAAACTTTTAACAAGTATGTTGCTAAGTATTCAAAAATTTTTAGAAATACGTGCAAGGTTGCTAAAGCCCTGCACATTAGCAACAAGATCAAAACAGCAGAAAACAAAATAAAGACAGTTTGGAAGGTCATAAATAATGAGACTAACAGGAATAAAATACGTAACACTAGCTACACATTAGATTCAGCATGTGGTCCTAAAAGCTCTAATCTGGAAGTAGCTCAAGAATTTGTAAATTTCTTTACCGATATACCATTAAAAACTACAGAGGCTCTTAATTCCTCACCTGAAGTCTCAATTGGTTTATTAAAGGCGAATGTATCTGGCTGCACGGTTGAATTTAAATTTAAACACATAAATCCTATGATAGTTATTAAAGCTTTCCGGCAAATAAAAATAAAACTGACCGAAGATCTATGGGGAATGTCTATCAAAGTTTGTACATCCATACTTGAGACTATAGCCCCATACTTAGCTTTAATTTTTAATTTGTGTGTAGACCAAGGAGTTTTCCCTGATCTAATGAAATACAGTAAAGTCATACCTCTTTTCAAATCCGGGGACAGTAAAGATACTAATAATTATAGACCTGTATCCGTGTTGCCGGTTTTTAGCAAGGTGTTTGAAAAAGTAATGCTGAATCAAATGCTCAATCATTTTAACACCAACAAAATTTTAACCGATCAACAGTATGGTTTCACCAAGGGACGTTGTACGGCTGACGCCGGTGTAACCTTATTAAAGCACATATTTACTGCGTGGGAAGAGTCTCAAGATGCCATAGGAATATTTTGTGACCTTTCCAAAGCATTTGATTGCGTAAATCACGACACATTACTATTGAAACTTGAGCATTACGGATTAGGTCAACTTGCACTTAGTTTGGTAAAATCATATTTGAGTGATAGACAACAACATGTTCAAATAAATGGTGTTAACTCACAGGGTTTAAAAGTAGTAATGGGGGTTCCGCAAGGCTCAATATTGGGTCCTTTCCTCTTTCTCGTGTATATAAATGATCTACCCTATTTATTGAAAAACCAACCTCAAAATATGGTGTTGTTTGCTGATGACACTTCCCTAATTTTTAAGATAAATAGACGGGCCCAAAATCTAGATGACGTGAATAATGCCCTACTTCAGGTCCATAATTGGTTCACAGCAAACAATTTAGTATTAAATGAAAAAAAAACTAAATGCATAAGATTTGCTTTACCCAATGTTAGAAGTAGTGATTGTGAAATAATATTGAATAAAGAGAAACTTGAATTCGTAGATAAAACGGTTTTCCTGGGGATTACGCTTGATTCAAGGCTACAATGGGGTTCTCATTTAACATCCCTTGCGGCGCGGCTAAGTTCAGCGGCATATGCTATTAGAAAAATTCGTCAATTTACTGATGTAGATACCGCTAGACTGGTCTATTTTAGTTACTTTCATAGTATAATGTCTTATGGCATTTTGCTATGGGGACGGGCTGCAGATATTGAGTCTATATTTATTCTGCAAAAAAGAGCCATCAGAGCCATATATAATCTTCGTAGGCGCGATTCTCTAAGGGAACTGTTTAAGGATATTGGCATCATGACGGTACATTGTCAGTACATCTACGAAAACATAATGTACGTCAGAAAAAAACTGCACCTTTTTGGTAAAAGAGGTGATAGACATAATTACAGTACTAGAAATAGGGACCAACTCGTTCAGCCAGGCTTCAGACTCGCTAAAGTAGACTCATCTTTCATGGGGTACTGTTTGAGATGCTATAATAAAATTCCACAAAGTATTCTTGAACTGAATGAGACGAAATTTAAAACATGTATCAAACGCACACTATGTAAGCAAGCTTATTACAAGTTGGGCGATTATATCGCTGATAAAAATGCGTGGCTCAATGCTGGTCCTGATGCTCCACATGGACAGGGGCGCATAAATTGATAGCATTACATAGAATTGTTGGAGCTGCTGAAGATTGTACAACTATCTTTGAATTGTATAGAATCAATCTCTAGTATTATATAATCGCATAGCCCATATTGTGTGAGTACTATGTACTAGAAAGCTATCATTCACTGAAATCCTACGTTTTTATTTTTATTTCTTGACTTGAATGTGCCCTGGTGGTTGAGAGTATGTCATGCTCACTCTAATGTCTCGCTGATAGTGGCGCGTGTGTTGGATCATTTAGTTCCCTTCGAAATGGTTGAGCTGAATGGTGCTGATCCATGCGTCATGTTCGTGAACGGGCGCTGTCAGTTGCGACTGGTAATCTCTTAGTTGCCATGGCTTATTTGAATGTTTATTTATTAATTGTATTTTTTGTTTTTACTATGGACACTTTTAACGTGCACATCTTGCTACATTGTTCTCACATAATATACCATCTTAACATGAATGATGTAACCAAGATTTTGTAACAACATTTTGATTTAAAAGAGTGTCCATGGAGTTTCTTGCCCGTTCTTCTCCATAGAGATCTACGCTAGGGAATGGGCAACTACAGTACTTTCACAGTTTTTATGTCTTGTGACTGTGACTGTAGCTACATTTAATTTTCATCTTTGTTTCAACAATTCAAAAGTGCCTGGAACTGGCCTACTTGAAATAAATGCTTTGATTTGATTTGATTTGATTTGAAAATATGAACCTGTGTAAAATAAATATAATTTTATTTGCAAATAAAAGCGTTTCACTTTTTGTTATACATATGTGTACTTTTCCAATCTCGTGGTCAAGCGTAAACTTTTTAAAACAGATGTCATTTGTTTCACGAGTCGACGTAAAGGAATTCGACGCAGGGGGAATGATTCCATGTTGATAGTTCTAGTCAGGTAGATCATAATAGTATATTACATAACATGATAGCAGTCGGCAAATAGTCACTTGAATTATCTAGTTAACTTCCGGGAATACTGCCGAAGGATTTTTTGAAGAAAACAAGTGAGTCTGATCACGAAGACGGTTTAATCCAGACTAAAAATAACTTGTTAAATCTAATACATTGTTTCTTAGTGCTAGGCCCTTATCTCTACCGTGGCCGGGCGTTTAGACATAACATACCGCGACTACTGTGAATGCTGCATCAGCAGAGGCCGCTCTGGGAGCGCGCCACTAACATGACGTAATATTGGTAGGGTTGCCATTATTGTTGAGAACTGATACGGGACTTATTAGTGGCAAATAAATAAAAACTGAAAATAAGGGTAATAACAGTTTATTATAATAAAAAATGAATGGAAAACGACACCATTTTTTTTTTTATTTGGTTTTATAATGACGGAAAAAAATGTTTTTTCCTAAAATAACTTGATTTGCGAAGTACGAGTGACTGGAGCGTGCGTAGGCAAGCGGCGAGCGAGTATCAAGAAATCCACTCGATTTCACTCATTCACAGTGACTCCGTGATTGAATTGATAGTGAGCGTGGTAGTGAGTAGGCGTGCGAGCGCTCTCGTCTGCCGTCGGCTTCGAGCCTTTAGTACGTGTATGTCGGCGTCACATTGTAAACAACACGTGTATCAGGCCACGCGGTAGCGCGCTACGTCATTCGAGGCGGAGCTAAGTGAACGCTACGTCGGCGTCGTAGCATGCTACGTTGTTCTCCCACCTCCTCGCTGCGGGGCGGAGTTAATGCACGCTACGTCGTAGCGCGCTACGCCGTTACCCCACCTCCAAAACTAGCGTATAAAAGGGGCCGCACAGCGGCGAACGGACATTCTGACTTCAGGCGTGGCCCGGTGCACAGGTTGTATTACTCTTAATTATTGTTACTCTGCTTTTCTTTATATTGTTGCTCTTTTGTCTGAACTAATGTGTTACCTGTATTATTGGGTGTCATTGCTATTGTGTGAAAGTATAATGTCAAGTAATTTGTTAGACTCAGTGTATCTGTTTGAAAAGAGTAACCATGGAGTTTCTTGCCGGTTCTTCTCCATGGATACTACCAAGCCGAACCGTGCAATGTGAAATAAAATAGTGTATCGCATCCAGTGTGTTTTCATAGACCCAAACCCGTCTTCTGCCCACATAAGCTCAAGCCTAGCGAAATAAAATCCTGATCATTCCTACATGTATATTGAAATATTGATAAACGGGACAAGTAACAACACGGGACGTGATACTTAATTACGGTGACAGTCCCGTATATACGGGACGTATGGCAACCCTAAGTATTGGGAGTCTGTACAGCATGCTTAAGAGCCTATACTACCTCAGATTAGCAACTCTATTTGTGGTGGTTCAAACTTCGTCTGTAATACTGTTAAAATAACGTTCTAATCAGCTTGCACTACAAAGCGGTTGTTACGTCAGTCACTGCGGCCGAATAGTGCGAAATGAGTGGTTTTTATTCTTTATAAAATCAAATTTTCGTCTAAATAAAAAATTAAGTCAACACGATGTTAGATAATATTGTTACCTATCTATTAGGCTAAAAATCATCATTAACTTCCGTAGGGTTTCAGAGATCCAACACAAAATAAGTGCAAAACGAGTTTTTTTTGTCTTTTTTTTCTATCGTGATTTTTTTATCCAATCGTGTTTTCGCTTCAACAGATTTAATGATTATAAATCCAAGTTTAATGGTGTCCAAATAGCGAACTCTTAGGTCTTATAGATACCGAGATCTAGATCGCCCAATATCACCAAAACAGCAAATACAGGCTCTTAACTATCTATCCTATAATAATATTATGTAGAGGTAACATTTGTTTGTAAGTTTGTTTGTAGGGGGTAATCTCCGGAAGTAATGAACCGATTTTAAAAATTCTTTCACCATTAGAAAGCTACATTCACCCTGAGTGACATAGGCTATATTTTATCCCCGTACTCCCACGGGAACGGGAACTACGCGGGTGAAACCGCGTGACGTCCGCTAGTCTATACTAATAATATTATAAAGAGGAAACATTTGTTTGTAAGTTTGTATGTAGGGGGTAATCTCCGGAAGTAATTAACCAATTTCAAAAATTCTTTGACTGGTAGAAAGCTACATTATTGGTGAGTGCTATATAGGCTACATTTTATTCCCGTACTCCCACGGGAACGGGAACTACGCGGGTGAAACCGCGTGACGTCCGCTGGTCACTAATAAAATAAAGCCGTCCGCGTCTGTCAACGTCATTTCTGTTTCTCTGCTAACTTCTAAACCACGCAACGGATTTGACTCAACTGTATAATTTTTCCATGCTGCTAAGAGCTTCATTTTTAGGGTTCCGTACCCAAAGGGTAAAAACGGAACCCTATTACTAAGACTTCGCTGTCTGTCCGTCTGTCTGTCACCAGGCTGTATCTCATGAACCGTGACAGCTAGACAGTTGAAATTTTCACAAATGATGTATTTCTGTTGCCGCTATAACAACAAATACTAAAAACAGAATAAAATTAATTTTTAAGGGGGGCTCCCATAGGGCACGCCACAATAGTGGCGATAAGTCCCCTCTTTCAGGAGTGGCTTGAGAGACGCCACGGCGTCCTCACCTTCCGCCTGACGCAGGTCCTCACCGGACACGGAGTGTTCGGGAGGTTCCTGCACCGAATCGGGCGGGAGGAAACGCCCGGGTGCTTCCATTGTGAGGATCGACCGGAGGACACGGTGGAACACACGGTGGAGGTGTGCCCCGCGTGGGCGGAGCACCGCCGTGTCCTCGAAGCGGCGATCGGCGGCGGCGACCTCTCGCGTCCGGCCCTGGTGCAAGCCATGGTCCGGAGCGAGACGGAATGGGACGCCGTCACCTCCTTCTGCGAAGCAGTAATCCTAGAGAAGGAAGTGCTCAACGCGCCTAAAGAAGTTTTCACTTTAAAAAAAATGAGGCCTCCACTTCAGAGAAGTTAGCTTTTCTTTAGTCCTTTTATTCAGAAATAGACGTTATTTAATCGACTTAAAATGGAAATTAATTGCAAAAACAAAGAAGTTAGGCTCCCAAGAGCGAGCTCGGAAATTTTAACACCCTACCTTGGACAGGTTGAAATTGCTTCGACCCTTTATACAAGACTTACTTGGTTGACTTGCAGCTAAAGCCAAGAATCAAGAGGATGTAGCCTGCAAGAGCGAGCGAAGCGAGCTCGAAATTTTTTTGACACTTGCCATAAGGTGATTACATGAGCTAAACGCGAGTTTTATAATGCAAAAAAACATATGATTCACTGCAATTAACAAAACCAGAAAAATATATGATATTCTTCAGGATATATGCTAGTTCCACAGTGTTTTGAAAACATAATACAACTAACTTTATTCGATAGAAAAAAATCACGAACTTATCTCTAAAAAAAATATTTTAAAGGGTAAAAACCATACTAAAATACATGCGATCATTCTGATTTTTTGGCAAATAATTCTACAAGCAACATACTAGTATCATAGTGTTTTACTTTTTTAGTCCAATCAATAGATTTTTTGTAAATCGCAAAAAAACACTGATTTCGCACTATTCGGCCGCAGTGACTGACGTAACAACCACTGTGTAGTACTAGCTGATTAGAACTTTATTCTAACAGTATTTCAAACGAAGTTTGAACCACCACAAATAGAGTTGCTGATTTAGCTCATGTAATCGCCTTAACAGGTTAGAATTGTTTCAAACTATTGGTCTTGCTTGGTCGATTTATAATCGACAATGTAAAGATCAAAGAGAAAGTAGGTTGCAAGAGCGAGCGGAGCGAGCTCGAAAATGTTTGCTCTTGCCTTAAGGCAAGGTGTCAAAAATGTTTCCTGTGTAAACAGGTTAGAATGAGGGATTTCTTTTTAGCTCTTCCTTAGTCGTGGCGCTAGGAGTTAGTATGATAATGCAAGGAACGGAACCTAAAAAACTGATTTTAACAAAGCGCGAGAAAACTAGGTTTAATTCGGAAGGTTAAGCAAATTAAAGTGTCAGTCAACGAGAGTATGTGACGTGACACAATGTTTTTTTTTCAAGCGTTTTGGCTTAGGCACCAACTATCATAGTAAGTTCAACGCCATCTATAGAGTTCTTGGAAACTAAGTTTTTTTTTAATACCTCAAAAAGAAAACCTCTCATTGTTTCGAACTAATGGTGTTGCTTGGTAGATTTATAATCGACAATGTAAAGTTCAAATAGAAAGTAGATTGCAAGAGCGAGCGAAGCGAGCTCGAAAATTTTTACGTCTTGCCTCGAAATTCAGTAATAATATGTAATTTGAGATCAAAATGTTTACATGCTCCATTTTTTGCAACCTTGTGTATGCATGCCAGAATTGCCTATAGGCCTCGGGGCATGGGAATCCTATATTTCAGTCCGGAGGCAGAAAAAAGGAATCTTTGTGTTAAAAGATTTTTCGCAAGGTTCAAAGTACGGACCGCGCGCGGTGATTTAAAGAAAATGTGTATGTTTCTAGCGGTAGTACGAGTTCTCAAAAGCTCTTTTTTATAATCCTTCGGTTTATTTGTTTTGGTTCGTACGAAGAGTTATTAGGGAAAGGGCAATGACCGCTATTCTCATCTTAACTGGCACCAACTATAGAAGCAACACCAGTTATCAAAAATACCGAATTACCTCGACGATACAGGGGCCCTACTCCTTAACGCTTCGTCCGTATATTTGGATCTATCTGTCTCTCTCGCGCACGTTTGCAGATGAGTGCGAGTGAGAGAGACGGATAGATCCGAATATAAAGACGAAGCGTTAGCCTCACGCAGACTGAGGAAATATAATCACAAAGTTTATAAGTTAAATAAAAACAAGCAAACTTTAAATGAAACATTATGTATTTTAATATTAATAATATCAGTATTATAATTAATTATAAAACATTGGACTTACTTACATAAATAATAATAATAGTTATATACAACTTTAGGACAATTCTCTTAAGTTTATTGCACATTATTTTTACAACCTTGGCGCAGATTTTTAATCATCTTATTTGTAACTATATAATATTTTTATATACTTAATTACTAAATGGAGAAATTTAGAGTGCTTGAAGTGAATAGTGTTTTTTAAGTCAATACACTTCCTGAAAAACTTGTTGATTAGCATGGATGATTGGCACTACGATTTTAATGCAATTTATTCCACACCCGTGGATTTTTTTCATTTATTGCAACGTGTGCGGAATTAAAAATTGTCACAGATAACTTTAAACTAAGTCTTAGCCCAAATTGGTTGGCAGTGATTGTTTTTTTTTTTAATCTCGGCAAAAAGATTCATGCGTTTTTACGACGTAAGTAAATATTTCGTTGAATATTTAAATTGTGTTCTAAACAAACATGATTCAAAATAATAAATAATCACGGAAGATATCCCGTAAGTGACATTTGTAGTATAAACATGATTATTTAAAAAATATTTACTTTTATGAACCAATTAACAAAATTTGTTTTCTAGAGTCAAAAATATCTTAATGTTCTATTTTTCATATCATTCTGGCGAAAACAAAGCGCGGAAAAAAACGCAAATTAAATCTTCTTAATAATTCATGACAAAAATACTTTTCGTTCTATTATTTTATTTCATCGAAACTGCAGTGCAAGTACGTAGCACTCGATTCGATACGATTCGATAAATCTGACAGTTATTCTCGTTAAAATGAGTTTTTAACCAATCGAAAAGTCGGATTTATCGAATCGTATCGATTCGATCGTTATCGATTGCTACGTACTTGCAGTGCTGTATTGAAGAACATCGTTGTGATACATGTGGACATTTTTTACTGCAGTTCTCGGCCCCATAACAACGTCACCTGTGGCTCGGGTGTGAATTCCGCCTCGAATGCAATAACAAAGGTTCCCCACTTATATCAAAATGTAAAGAGGGTATCCCATTTGCCCAGATTACAACTACAGCGGCCAATGTAAGCATTGACCGCTGCCGTTCGTATCCAGGTGGTAGGTGTACCGGAAGTCGTATTGAAAAACAAGATGGCGTCGTTTTAGTACCAACTATGACCACGCGCAAAAAGAAACTTTTAGCACTATATACGAGTGATCTATTAGAGATATATATTTAACATTCTTTTAAATTAACAATATTGCAATAAAAACTATTTACACATTTATATTAACGTATTTTGATAATATGAATAACTTACTTATTATAGAATATCATATAGATACAGACATTCACACGTCATTGGTAGGAGTTTCACTAAAAAAAAACACCCTTATGGTGAATGCTCCAACCAGCCCGAAATTCAAATTTTCGTAGGTTTTTTGCAATTTGCAGGCCAGTGCTTTGGTGTACCTATGTTGATTAAAATATTGTTCGCGATTGTAAGATGTAGGTATGTAGTTACAGAATTATAATCATCAAAATCATTAATACAATCCTCCAAGTTCACAAAGCTGTAGGAACCAAAAAAAAAAGCGAGCGACTGCCTATCTGACCTCCACAACCCAGTTCATACTTGGTAATACGATACCACTTTGGTAAGACTGGTTGTCAGACTTTTTAAATAACAACGAATAATAAAAATAAATAAAAAACCCGGCCAAGAGCGTGTCGGGCCACGCTCAGTGTAGGGTTCCGTAGTTTCCCGTCCGTCACAATAAGTGTTCCCACTTATGAGTTTAAAGGTGGGTATCCATTATGTAAAAATGCTTGCATATACGAATATACTACAAACTTAGTCCAGAAATTATTTTGTACAACTTTTTGTCTTTTTTGTACAAAAACTGTTATTTCCATCAAGTTCAAAATGATTTTCCTAGAAAGTCCTTATAAAGTTCTACTTTTCAGATTTTTTTCATATTTTCTAAACTTATGGTTCAAAAGTTAGAGGGGGGGGACACATTGTTTTTTACTTTTGTAGCGATTATTTCCGAAATTATTGACATTATCAAAAAATGATTTTAGGAAACCCCTATTCATTTTTAAATACCTTTCCAACAATATATCACACGGTAGGGTTGAAATTAAAAAAAAAATCACTTCCCACTTTACATATAAGTACGGGCTAACCTAATATTTTTTTTTCCAATTTTTATTTTACCACTTTATCGGCGTGATTGATATACATATTGGTACCAAATTTCAGCTTTCTAGTGCTAACGGTCACAGAGATTAAGCGAGGACGGACGGACAGACATGGCGAAACTATAAGGGTTCCTAGTTGACTACGGAACCCTAGAAACAGTAAGTCATTTCTACACCTACTACTTAAGTCTTACAGCCGCGAATAATATTTTAATCAACAGACGCTTTACCAATGATGTGTGGTTGACCATACTTATTTTAAATACAATTATCACCCCGTTTCACGTGGGTTCCATATAACATAACATAGTAACTACAACCAGATTTATTGCGAATTTTCGTGAACCCTTCAGAAAGCGGCTGCAACTATACACCGCAGCGGCAATGCCGTCCAAACGCTACGACAGACACAGCGACGGAGCTGCTTTTATGTTGGTTTTCTTAGGTATGCAGATCTTTCTACTGGATGGTCCAAAGTGACATCTTAAAAAAACATGCAAGGGTCTTTAAGTTTGGGGACTGTGCCGATAGAAGTGAAAACTAAGTAACATGTGAATAGTAGTATCCTCGAGCTGTGTGCGCATTTTTTTTTGTTCACTTTCTACTATTTTCCCCTCCCCCTCCCCCTCAGGCCCCGCTCCAGTCGTAGTGCCCCGCGCACGCCAAAGTGGTGCTACGCCGTAGCGGATCGGCTACGAGTGCTACGAAAAGCGTACCCCAAAAAGTGCTCGACGCGCCTAAAGAAGTTTTCACTTCAAAAACTAGATTCCTCATGCCCAAGGGTATCTGAAAATACCCCATTCCATCAGTTCCGTGATTCTTTATAGATTCTTGAAAATTATATGGGAACCGCTTTAAAAAAAACGAGCTTATTTTTACAGGGCGTATTGTTGTTACTCTTGATGCGAAAAGATGATGGAAAAAGCAATGTCAAAATAAAGACAGAATTTATTTAATTAAACCGCTTCCCATACAATTTTCAAGAAGCTATACCTCGAAAACTATTAAGAATCGCGGAGCATACAGGGGGTATTTTCGGATAACCCTGGGCGTGAGGAATCTAATATTTTTTATGACGTCACTATTTGAACCATTCTCCCTGTTAACCGTCACGCAATCACTTACTCCTTTTTCTATACTAATATTATAAAGAGGAAACCTTTGTATTTTTGTATGTTTGTATTGAATAGGCTCAAAAACTACTGGACCGATTTCAAAATTTCTTTTACCATTACTTAGAGGGATTCTTCCGAATCCGTATAGGCTATATTTTATCACCGTACTCCCACGGGAACGGGAACTACGCGGGTGAAACCGCGTGACGTCCGCTAGTCTTTAATATGTATGATGTACTTACACAGTCCATCCTTCATTCAGTGAATGAGTGAATGAATGAATGATACATTTATTTGCAAGAATATAGGTAGTTAACAGAAAAACACAGACAGACAGACAGACACACAGACAAACAGTGGAAATCATTCATTCCGTTGTTGGGAAAAATCCCCAAGATATCAGACTGTCAAACTTGGGACATCTTAGTTCTTGCCTTACTACTAATGTAAATGCAAAACTTTGTAATGATGGACGGATATAGAAGTAATTTGGCACACCGATATTATAAACCTGGATGGATTAACACAGGGATATTTTTTATCCTGGTAGTGGGTATGATACCGTGGGATAATTACCCAACTACACGCGGGCGAAGCCGCGGGCACACACACCCACACAAAATTCGACACCTTCAGTTTGCAGATAAAAAGTTGGGGTGGAGTGTAACGTAAGTGAGAATTGCGACCCGCCCATTAAGAATTGTTGCAAAATGTACCATTTCGGAGACATACAATTTAATTTGGGGTAAATTGTAAAACCTAATGGGGTCACATTGTAACCTGTCGTGTCTGTCCTAGCGATTGAACTGCTGTTGCTTTCTGAAGAGCACTTTAGGCGTAAATAACATGAAAACGCAACATTTACATGTTGCCAGCAACTTTAAAACATTCCATGTTGTCAGCAACAAATTCCCGCAACACAAAAACATGTTGCAAAAACAATGTTGTGTAATATTTGTTTACCATGTATAATTTGTCTATAATTTATGGAAAACTATTAGGATATAATGCGATACAGCAAACTAGATAAATGCTACAAGAAATTAACATTGTAAACAGTTTTAACGTAAATAATTTTCATCGTTAGTTTCCTCCGAAGGTTAGAATGAGTGACATGTGACATCTACCAACCCGCACTGGGTCTGCGTGGTGGACTACAGCCCACTCCCTCTTATAGAGAGGAGGTCTGTGTCCCAGCAGTGGGAACATTATAGACCTTGGTCCTTCTAATGTACTATGACTTTAGCTCATCAATTTGGCTTTGTGATTGGAAGCACTACTGCTGAGGAGCATCATTTCAGCCGAAAGACGTCCACTGCTGGACATAGGCCTCCCCCAAGCGTCACCACATTGACGGGTGCCGTGCGACTCGCATCCAACAGATCCCCGCAACCTTCACCAGGTCGCTGCTCCATCTAGTGGGAGGTCTTCCAACGCAACGTCTTCCGGTTCGCGGTCGCCACTCCAGAACTTTTCGTCCCCATCGGCCATCCTTTCTGCAAGCAATGTGCTCTGCCGACTTCCACTTAAGTTTGGCAATTCTTCGGGCTACGTCGGTAACCTTGGTTCTCTTGCGGATGTCTTCATTTCTGATTCGATCGCGCAAGGAAACTCCGAGCATAGCCCTCTCCATTGCCCTTTGAGTGACTTTAAGCCTTCTGAAGTTCTGATGAGGCCTATTGTTGCTGGGCTGGCTGATGAGCGTCCTGGATTCAATTTCCAAGTCGGCAAAAATGTTAGAGAGGTTTCCCATCATTTGGTTTTTACCATCAGAATCTTCTCAGTAGCTGTCCGAAGACCGAATTAGTGTCAAGTTGACGGCAATAAGGTCGCCCCGGACTTAAACATTAGCTGTGTGGTATCCGGCAGAGTAGTAGCCGTGTGGTATCCGGCAGATTAGAATAGAACCAACCCATTACACTCACGGGTGTCGTATAAGGCGACTAATGTCTGAGGCAGAACAACTTGCACCTCCGTAGACCAGAGAATGGGCAGCAGCGTTTTCTGTTAGTCTTTCTTCACTGCGATCTCCAATACGCCTGCCAAGCGTGGAGATTACGGCAAATTCCTCCCTTCATGGGAGGGGCTTATGTCCAGCAGTGGACGTTATGGGCTGTTGTAGTGTAGTTGTAGGACTTAAACATAACTGGAGAATTGTAGCTTTATTATATCACATCATCAGCCTACAACAGTCCACAGCTGGACATAGGCCTCCTCAATCGCACGCCACTCAACTAGATTCTCATCACCTCTCATCCAGTTCCCATCAGCCACCCTGCTCGTATCGTCGCTCCACGCTCCCCTGAGAGCGTCCCACCTTACGTTTGCCGATTCGCGGTCTTCACTCAAGAACACGTCTACCCTAACGGTCATCGGTTCTACGGCTAATATGACCGGCGCATTGCCACTTCAGCTTACTTATTCTGTGAGTCTCTGCTTTATTATACACCTAGAGTCTAACTCTTCGGGGAAAACCGTCTAGAAATACATAAACTTAAACATTTTTCCGAAAGGCAGAAAATTGATATCATTATAGGGTAAGCGGAGCCTTCACGAACCCGTCAACCAAGCATTCTGTAGGCATCACTAAGTTACTTTTCGCAAAAGTATTGCTGGGAATTGTGGAGGTATTTAATGTAAAGTTTTAACATTAAAATTGTGAAAAAGTTGGATCTTTGACCCCCAATATCTCCGTAACTAGAAGGTTCCCAGGTATGGTCTAGAACTCTAAAACAATGACGGGGGAACAAGTGCCTTTCGATTTCGTTAAGGATACTTTTAAACCCGTTATATTTAAATCGAATGTAAAGGCTGGACAACACGATCATCAATATCAGGTTTCCGCTCATGAACTTTCAAATGCCCTTTCAAAGTGCATTTTTGAGTAAAAGCCCTCCCACATACCGGGCAAACAAATCTTTTATCATTGTTGTGTATCCTTAAATGCTCTCTTAAAGTCTTTTTTCTTTGGTAAGACTTTTGACACACCGGGCAAATGTGTATTCTTTCACCATCATGCTTTATCATATGCATTTTCAAGGCATTTTTTGTATAAAACGCCAAATCGCATTTATCACACTTATGATTCCTTTCGTTCAAATGATCCCGTCTTACGTGACTGGAAAGATGTCCAGGAGTAATATAACTCTGAGGACAAGCCTTACACTTGTAGCGTTTCAATTCTTCATTGTGGACCTCGGCTAAATGTTTCTGGCGAGCGTAAAACGATGTTAGAGATATGTTACATCGCTTGCAAGCGTATCTAATCCCAGATTTGTGTTCTTTCGATACGTGGTTCTCTCTCTTAGTTACCCTGTCGAAAGTTGCGTCGCAGTACCGACAGGGGAAGTTTCCGACTTCGTGGGTCCTCATATGACCTCTTAAACGAGCTTTGGACGCAAAAGCCTTCCCGCAATTCTCGCAAATATAGTTTGGGTAGTGAACATTCATATGTGTATTTAAACTAACGTAGTTTAAGAAGGTTTTCTTGCAAACCGGGCAGTCCAATTGATCTTTTTCGAGTTTGAAAGGCAAATTATTCCATTTACGACTGGAGAATTTGAGTCGAGTACAATTTTCTACATGTTGTCTTAATTCTTCATAGGTAGCAACGTCTGTAGTGCAAATTTTGCATCTCAATTTCGTTCCCGATTTGTAAAACCTATTCGAGTTTGAAAATATCATTTTTTTAAAAGCCATATGCAAATTTGTCTTACTGTGGTCGTCTACATGAACTTTAATGTCGTCTAAATTAGTTGATTTCTCAGGACATATAGAGCATGAAAAAGTTCTATTTTTCCGGATTTTGAATGGGAATAATCCGGTTTTTAACATGGTCTCCGTATCGTTGAAATCGTGGGATTTCTTCACGGGGCATTTTTTTATTTTTTTTACGGTTTTACTTCTCGTTTTCCTGGTGCATTCTTCCGGCTCCAATTTGATAACTAAAGGTTTTAAATCTGTAAATAAATGTTTTTTGAACATGAGTAATAAATTTTTTTTTGGTATTTTTTTTTAATCATTGAATTAACATTGTAGGTAGTTGAGTAAACCACGCGGCACATAGCCACACTCACATTATCATCATGGACGAAGGTATCGGGTATCGGGGCACAGCAAGTTTTGAATATAAAATGACGGAAGTTTGAGTAGGCCAAATAATTCACTATAGCCCTCAATTCAATTCTCAATTCTTTATTGCCTACCATAATGTTTATAAGGTGGAATAAAAATAAAATATAGTTACAATTATGTACCCTGTCGGGCGCAGCATAGACTAAGTAGAGGAGGAAGGCTACGCCCTGACTAAGACTGCCCTTTTACTGTGCAATACCTTACATTTCACATCTGTAATGTTCTCTTAAATAAATAAAATACCTGCATCGTCGGTGTCATCATCTTCATCATCAATATCCTGGAAGTCATCACCGAAATTATCATTTAAGGTTATCTCACTTTTAATGGCATTAGGATAATTTTTCTCTGATTCTGAAAAATAAAATATACATGCGTAAAATAACCTATTAGGAAGCGTTCAAGTATTACGTAACGAATTTGGGGGGAAGGAGGGGTAAATTAGCAACTATTTGTGGTGGTTCAAACGTTTGAAATACTGTTAGAATAAAGTACTAATCAGCTTGCATTACAAAGTGGTTGTTACGTCAGTCACTGCGGGCCGAATAGTGCGAAATGAGTGGTTTTTATTTAATTGTAGCCTAATAAATCATTAGATCAAAATGCCAATTGTACACTTTACGAAGAAAAAAGTAAAAAGTATTTGTGTGAAAAAAAAAATACTAAAACTTAATGCCGTTTAGGAGTACTTACGAAATTTCAAATAAAAAAAATAAAAAATGCTTCACCTTGAATATTTTTTTCATTATAGTATTAATAAAGTTAGAATTATTTCAAGAGTACCAATTAAAAGCCGTTTTTATTTGAAATCTGGTGCTTCCCGTGTGGTCCCATTCAAATTTTGTGAACATCTGATGCTGATCTTCGGAGATATACAATGCAACTCTTCAAAAGTAGACGGCAAATGTGCCGTGATTGCTGCAATCGCTTGGATGTTTATTGTTTATACAACATCATGACGTAACATCACGCCTGTATGCTTTGAGGGGGTACGCAGATGTGTACAATACACCCAGATTTCGACAGTTAGGTATTTTAAGTTGGTGCGTTCGTGTTCCGCGCGCGCCGCAAAGAGATGTCAGTAAAAGGAAGGGGTCCGCAAGGTTCGATGCCTGCCGGGGCTGCGGAACTGTTCGAAAGAGATACTGCGGCCTTGGAACACAAAGGGCTAAGGAACATGGATGGGTTTTAGTCAGTAAAAGCCTGACACTCCCTCCTGCTCCGCCCAGAGCGGGAGGCGTAATTTGATGATTTCCCATGAGAAAAAAAAAGGTATGTTAAGTTCCATATATTGGGCCTATTGGGGATACGCCTATTACCATGACATGTATTGGTAACAATGTCAAATAAATTGATGGCAAATATTTGAGTACTTACTTACAACTAAAATTGGAAAAACAAAAAACTTTTCAAAAATAAAATCGACTTCAAAAACACAACAAAAAAGTGTAATATAACTTTAGCTTCAGAAGTCGGTGACAAAAAAAACTAATTCAATCAAACAAAGGTCACAGACTTCTGAAGCTAAAGTTATTGTTCACTTTTTGTGTTTTTTAAAGTCAGTTTTATTTTTTGCAAAAAGTTTTTACTTGTATTTAGTAACTGTACCAACTTACTATGCAACTTATAAGTAGTTTCCAGAGTGTTTAGCGACTCCTCCACCTGTTCCTTGAAGAGCACACAGTCCCGCAGTCTGCTGATGCAAGGCTCGCATATCAGACGCTTTGTGTCTCCCACCTGCAGTTGAGCCACCTGAAGTCATTGAAAAATTACGTACTGATTGATTTGTAAAATTTTCCATATTAAACCAATTTATTGTAACTATCAAGTTCGCCTAATTTTTCCACCCCGCCTGATTATCAACATGAAGCTCAGTCTTCATTCTGCTCATAATATATAAAAATCTCGTGTCACAGTGTTTGTTATCGAACTTCTCCGAAACGGCTTGACCGATTTTTATTTTTGTGTGTTATTTGGTAGGTCTGAGAATAGGTTGTAGGGTATTTTTTAGTCTCACATATACACATCAAAATTTCCACGCAAACAAAATTGTGGGGAACACCTAGTAATATATTTTTAAATGTTGTCCCACATTAAGATTTTTTCCTTTAGGTACATAAAGTCTACTTTATCAAAAATACCACTTTACCAAAATTACCACTTTACCAAAACGACTGTATCCCTAAAGGTCTACATTCCCGAAATGTCTACTTTCCCGAAACGTCTACTTTCCCGAAACGTCTACTTTCCCGAAACGTCTACTTTCCCGAAACGTCTACTTTCCCGAAACGTCTACTTTCCCGAAACGTCTACTTTCCCGAAACGTCTACGGGCTCGACTCACACATAGGAGACATTCGTCGTTTCGGCCTACAGGTGTTGGGACCAGTAGTGGGCCAAAACGACGAATCTTAAATTTTGTATTTTTTTCATTCGCTGCTTTTTCTACATTGTGGGTATTTTTACAAACATTTAAACTTTTCATAGAGAGGTACAAAGTTTTTATTTCACACATTAATATTTGATTCTTTCATCTTTGAACTACATTGGTAAATGCTCACAGCCCACGAAATCATCATCATCATCTGCCTAGCCTTTTCCCAACTTAGTTGGGGTCGGCTTCCAGTTTTACCGGATGCAGCTGAATACCAGTATTTTATATGGAGCGACTGCCTATCTGACCTCCACAACCCAGTTAGTACCGGGTAATACGATACCCCTTGGTAAGACTGGTTGTCAGACTTTTTGGGCCTCTGACTACCTAACGACTGTCAAAGATCTACAAATGACAGCCGGGACCAACGGCTTAACGTGCTTTCCGAGGCACGGAGGAAACTAAACAAGAAAATAAAAAGCACAAAATAAAGCCACTAAATTAAAATATTATTCGCGGCTGTAAGACGTATGTGGTTACAGAATTATAATTATCTAAAACTAAAATCATTGTACATCCATTATGGGTCCTGACTGTTGCAGTCAATATGTCCTGTCTCCTGAACTTGTTTTATTCTTTTCAGTTTTTTTATTTAAAGTTATTCATTATTTTTTATGCAGTCGGGTTTTTTGTTTTTTTTTCTTTCTTTTTGTAATCAATGTGTATAGAAAAAAAAGAAAAAAAATGAGGAGCTTGTGGCTAAATAATATCAACCGCTCGGGTCGATCTTTAGGTTAAACCGTGCTTGCCTAGGTTGGTCTGTGGATGGGTGACCACCTTTACATAGCGAGTTTCCTCCGTGCCTCGGAAAGCACGTTAAGCTGTTCAGTCCCGGCTGTCATTTGTAGATTTTTGACAGTAAGTTTCAGATAGCCAGTGGCCCAAAAAGTCTGACAACCAGTCTTACCAAGGGGTATCGTATTACCCAGTACTAACTGGGTTGTGGAGGTCAGATAGGCAGTCGCTCCATGTAAAATACTGGTATTCAGCTGCATCCGGTTAGACTGGAAGCCGACCCCCAGATGTGTATAGAAAAAAAAAATTGAAATTACAATCCTGTTTTATTGTTATAGGGACGTATGTTAAAAGAAGACATGTTGCAGCAAACTCTCACTGAAAACTTGAGAAAGTAAGTATAGTATCACTATCATTACCATTACATATTATAAAACAAATTCCCCTGCCGCGTCAGTCTGTCCCTATGTATGCTTAGATCTGTAAAACTACGCAACAGATTTTGATGTGGGTTTTAGATCTGTAAAACTACGCAACGGATTTTGATGTGGGTTTTAGATCTGTAAAACTACGCAACGGATTTTGATGTGGGTTTTATATCTGTAAAACTACGCAACGGATTTTGATGTGGGTTTTAAATCTGTAAAACTACGCAACGGATTTTGATGTGGGTTTTAAATCTGTAAAACTACGCAACGGATTTTGATGTGGGTTTTTTTTAATAGATAGAGTGATTCAAGAGGAAGGTTTAAGTATATAATTAGCAGGCGGGCGAAGCCGCGAGCATTAGCTAGCTCTATATAAATTTCACTAACTAGCTGTGCCCGGTATGTGTTGCAATGCACTTTTCCTACGTACCCTACCAAGCCTACCTAGCTAAGAACCTTCTCCTGACAATAACAAACACAACAAAAAAAAAAATAGCGAAATCGGTCCAGCCGTTCACGTGTGATACCGTGACCGAGGGAAATAAGGATTCATTTTTAGGGTTCCGTACCCAAAGGGTAAAAACGGAACTCTATTACTAAGACTTCGCTGTCTGTCCGTCTGTCTGTCCCCAGGCTGTATCTCATGAACCGTGACAGCTAGACAGTTGAAATTTTCACAGATGTATTTCTGTTGCCGCTATAACAACAAATACTAAATATAGTCAATGGTACGGAACCCTTCGTGTGCGAGTCCGACTCGCACTTGGCCAGTGTTTATATATATCTACAGCAAAGTGCCAATAACACCTAACAGACGAAGTCAAAAAATTTACACAAACTAAAAAAATCATTTAATTTCTTAGTAAATTAAAAAGTAGCTGATGTATTATTTCATTTAGAATAATAACAATGTATGCTTTTTAAAATTAGCTAACAGGTAATGCCATGAAATAGACCAGTTGGTATAGTTGGGAGGTATTTCTACATTTTAATTGAATGCTGTTGCAATGGGAAAGGCTGGTCAAAGCTGATTCTAGATGGCGTGTCCATCGCTTAGACTCAATCTGACCAATGGGATCAAACTATTTTGAAATATAAAATGACATTGACAGATTTTCAACCAATGACTATGTTAGGTTCATGCGGTGCTAGCGCCATTAGTTCCACAAGTTGCCCACCCCATTAAAATACAATAAGGTGATTTCACCAAAACATGTGAATAACGCCTTTAAATTCAAAACGATAAAAAGGAAATTTCTCAAAAAAAATTGGCACTTCACCGTCGATATATAGATTGAACAAAAATATGTTCACTCTTATTAAAAAAAAAGAGAAGAACAGAAAAATAGACACAAAGGTTATGCTAGTTTCGAATCTCTTTGCCCTGGAGTGGGACAGACTGTCAAAATTTAAGATAGAACAATTTGATAAGTTATCTTTCAATTGTATAGAAAAAGTTCTTAGAAGAATCGAATAAGCGGGGCAGCGCAGTGGCAAAAGTTTCGCCCATTATTAAAAAAAAGTTTTACTTAATGTTTTTTTTTTAGATTAACAACCACAATTTTTTGTCTTAGGTTCGAATACTGTTTAAATGTTACTTACGTCGACTGCAAAGCATTTAATTAGCATCTCGGCATAGACTTCCGATGTTCCATTGTGCTTATACCCAATCAACATACTCTTCACTGCTCCTTCGTTTAAACACAAATTGCACATCCCCAGCAAAGGAAACGCCTCCACCATTATCTCTGAATCCATCTTTGATTTCTTAACACTTCTTTTACAATCAAATAATTAGTTTCTCATTGTATTTTAATGTAATATCCATGATTTTGTGATATTCTAAATCGCATAATTTGACAAACGTTTGACATTATAAAAGCGTTCCAGTTGTTGTGTCATTTGGAGATAGATTTTCTATCCCTGTCTAACTGAGCAACACAATGCTTTGCTTTCTCTTTCGACCTTTTTTATGCTGTTTTAACCATACACAAGAACCTGTTTTGGTTCGTCCGTCACTTTGACACACAGAACATCTTTGACATTAGCAGCGTTTAGTTATTAGTAGTAAGTAAAACTAATAAAACCCTGAACTGAACATCTACACAAGTCAATAAATTGAAGTGGTACAAGTTTCCGTGAAAAAAATAATGACTTATGAAATTGTTAACAAACTCCGATTCAAATGGGGAAGTATTTTTTTTATAATAAATTCAAATCGGGCAACAGATAATTTATAAGTATTCAAGGGCGTTGATCACTAGATTGTTTATAAATTAACTTGTCACTCAGTTTTTAATGTCGAATCGCTATTATTTGTCTGAGTACTGTGTTTTTATGTAAATTTAAGTAGGTACATAATTATATAGAATTAGAAGAAATTCTTTAGCCATCTTATGTGAACATGAAGCATCGTGAATATGTAGCTTGCGTTAATAAAGAGAAACATCCAGCTAATACTACTGCAGCTAAAGGTATGTCATTAAATCTTTAACTAAGGCTATTCGCCATTGAGTCAAATATATCCTGTAAATCTATGCTATTCGCAACATGGCGCGCGGGCGGGTCATCCGTTGAAGACCCTGCTGGAAACCGTTCAGGACGTCCGTTCTAAGCCAGCGGGTGGCCTTAAAATTTCTTTGCTAATCAATATTTTAACAAGAGCTATGGTGAAGGTTCCAACCTACATGTGAATTGCAAGGTTAATTAGTAGTGCTGTCGTGTATTTGCTGGAACCCAGGAGGACCACCATTTTCATAATTTTCATTTTTCACAACTGCTGTAGTAGAAAAAGAAGACATACGTTCATTGCTGCAAGTCACAAACCAACGGCTGATATTGAGATATTAGACAAAAATATACAAATGCTATCTTGTGGATTACAACCGATTTTGTGTAAGACCTTTTGAAAATTTATTTATGCAACGCGTGTCGCGTCGCGTGTTATTAATCTGAATCAACCTTTATTAATGACAGGTTTTTTAGAGACCATAGAGCAGGAGGCAAGAGTTTTGCCGCTTTTTGAAGAGAGGATTCACAAATTTAAATATACGAAAGGCTATTCTTTGAAAAATAATGAAATGCTCAAGTGCCGGTGGGCTGAATTTGTAAATATAAGGAAGCCAAGAATACCGTTCCATTTCCCTAGTGTTAAGTAAGTTTATTTGGTTATTATGAGCCTGGGACATACTTATTACGCATAGCTAAAATCTGTCATAAAACACCGGGCGTTTTAAAATAACAAAACTTTAGGGCTTCTATGCATGGTGGGTGGATGCTCCAGGGTTGCCCGCGAAATTAAAATTTTCTTACATTTTTTTACCCAGGCAGTGCTAGGTTCATAGACTAGTACATTTTGATACAAGTGGAGAAAGTTTGTTATTGCAATCGAGGCGGAATTATAACTCCCGAGCCGTAGGCGAGGGTGTTTTTGAGCCGAGAATTGCAATAACAAATGTCCAGGTGTATCAAACGACGTTTTTCAATACACTTTTGAAGAAATAAAATAAAATAACGAATATTTTTTTTGTCACGAACTATGAATCTATGATTTAAATTTTCTTTTTTTTTCGCGCTTTGGTCTCGCCAGGTTGAAAGAGAGGCAATGGTATGAAGCCGATAAACAGCCTAATATAAAAAATAGATTTATTTTATATTTTTGAATTCAGAACACAAATAAATGTTAATTTGTGTATAAAAGTAACTATTAGTTTTAAATAATCATGTTTATCTATAATATTCTATTTATAAACACAATTTGAATATTCAAAAAATATTTATGCCGTAAAGACGCGTAGTGCTTTGCAAAAATTAAAAAAAAAACACTCACCTCAGACTATAGGCATTGAACCAATTTGGACCAAGTATAGGTATGTTATCTGTGGCAATTTTCATTCCTGTACACGTGCGGGAAAGTGGAAAAAATCGCACGCGTGTGAAATACATTGCATGTTGTACATAATCGTAGTGCGTTAAGGACCAGTTTTCGAGGAAGTGTATTGAAAAAATATTTATAGAATGGCTAAGTTGTAAGTTGATTTAAAATATGATTCGCGGCTGTAACGTTTGTAGTTAACAACCCTCCAAGTTCATGAAAGTCGATTGAATGACTATTTCAAGATGAAAAGTTATTCAATCGACTTTTTGAATGACCGTTAAATTAAAATTTCAAACAGTTGGTAGTACAAACGCCAGCACATCAAACAAATTTCTTTAACAGAATTTCAACTTTGTCGCTATAGCATTAGGTTCAAGGTTGATTGGGAAAATTTGCCAATTTAGGGTAACTTAGCTGGGTTGGCGTCGATACTTTCTCAATTATATATTTAAAGCACGTTATTTTTTGTTTTTTTTTTAGCCTGACGGCGTTTTGATAATATTATAAACTTAGAATAGTAAGAAAACCTATCGGTAAAATCTGTCGTTTTCACAGGAACTGGCATTCGGCCCCACGTTGGGCGCCATCTTTCGTAACTGTGTTCATACTGGATTGAAGCGGATTGGGAAATCAAACACTTGTGTAATGTAATGTCGTTAGTCACGACAAACAGTAGGTAGTATAGGTTACACTAAAATTACGGGAACTGTTATTGAAACAAACCGATGAAAGGAAAAACACACGCCGGCTAAGAGCTCGGGTGAGTGTCGACGCATAGCCACGCCTGAAGGCACACGGAACTATTCAAACCGCCGCGCATCGACACTCGCCCGAGCTCTTAACCAGCACGTGTTTTTCCTTTTATCGGTTTGTTTGAATAACAGTTCCCGTAATTTTAGTGTAACCTTTACTACCGTGATCATATGGACTACTACACACAACTGGACGCAGTCGCCTACACATGCCCGCCGCGGTGACTTTGGTGGTAGAGTCCATGCCATAAACTTCACAGTGTTACAGTCTATCTTTGATGTGGCATACGACAAGACCCTGTTTTTGGCCGATGACGTTTCTTTATAGACAGCTTCTTACTTTCCTTATAAGAGATGAGGCCGCAAGCAACACTATCATCATCATCATTTCAGCCGAAAGACGTCCACTGCTGGACATGGGCCTCCCCCAAAGGGGGGTTTTTGGCATAATCGCCACGCTTGGCAGGTGGGTTGGTGATCGCAGTGCAGTTGTTACAAAAGCACAAAGGACGCTGCTGCCCATTCTCTATTAAGTCCCTTAATCGTCTCTTACGACACCCACGGGAAGATATGGGATGGTGCTATTCTTTACGTCCGACACCATACAAAACAGCAGTGCAGAGCAGTGCTATTACAGGCTGCAATTTTTGACCTAACTATATTTTTCCAGGGACTTGCACTTCGTCAATGGCACAGTGATACTAGACCCAAATGAAACTGTAAATAATCGATTAAATCATCGTTTTCATTTGCGGAGCGGTCCTGATATTGACGAGCTTGGTCAGCTACCTACCCCTAATGAAGAATTGCAACGCTATCGTTAAGCTGTCAACCACGAATCCAAAGAAAAGAAGACCTAGAAAAAAAACGAGAAAAAAAAAGAGTGCTTTGTCAGTTATTTTATAGAACCTCTGACAGTGCGTCACTGTCAAAGTAACAGTAGTCTAAAGGTGAACGCAGACTTATCCGCGCCGCATTCCAATGGGACGGGCAACTTGTGGAACTAATGGCGCTAGCATCGCATGAACCAAACATCGTCATTGGTTGAAAATCTGTCAATGTCATTTTATATTTCAAAATAGTTTGACCTCATTGGTCAGATTGGGTCTAAGCTATGGACGCGCCATCTACAATCAGCTTTAACCAGCCTTCCCCATTCTTCTTATAAAGTTCTATGAATCTGTGTCTGTGTGCAACCTGTGTGTATGTATCTGTGTGCGATATTGCGTTGAAAAATTAGAATGCGGAGACTGCGGTGGGCTAGGTCTGCGTTCACCTTAAAAATAGTTTCGTAGCAAAAAGGCTGGCACTGACAATCTGTCATAGTCCATTGACTTGAGACGTAGATAGAGAATGAACTGGAGAAGTAGATTGATAGTAGTATTTCTTTCTATCTCTATGGTCATAGTCACAGTGATATATATTCTTGCAGCCACAAAGTACAGCAGCTGTCAGAGGTAATAACTGTGAAAGGACTAGTTTGAAAACAATGGCCTTCGGAGAAGTTATTTTATTTCGAAGTTTTAAACTTATTTTCTTAGTTCGCTCATTGAATTAACATCTGCACAAAGAACATTGTACAAACGCCAGCGCATAAAGCTTGCTTCAAGCAATTTTACCAGGCAATAAATTGTAGTGCGAAGACCTTTTTATTTTCGCAACAACATTGTATAAGTGACCAGAGTTTTCTACTTTTGATATTTTTTTAATTTTTATAAATATATGAAATAATTATTATGGGTGATTGCATCGATAAAATGTACCCAAGATTTGTGGGTTCAGGATATCTTAACACTCTTTTTTTATGCACAGTGACATCATCGTGTCAAATCTTTCTGCGGTGCTAAGGCAGGTTAAGGTGAATGCTCCAGGGTAGTCTGCGAAATTCAAAGTAAAAATGACTTTATCAAGGTCAAAATCATTCCTGCACCTTTATGAACTTGGAGGGTTGTATTGATGATTTTGATCATTATAATTCTGTAACTACATACGTCTTACAGTCGCGAACAATATTTTTATCAACATACAACCTAGCACTGGCCTGCAAATTGCAAAAAACGTTAGAAATTTTGAATTTCGCGGACTACCCTTGAGCATCAGCCATATATCGTGCGTCATATAAGTAGTAGTTACCAAGAGTGAGATGCATCATTGCGCGTAAGCGCTTCCGATTCGAATGAATGCGGATGGTTACGGCCGGACTTTTCCCTCTACAAAATGGTCTATAGTTTACAAAACGAGATACTTAGATAAACACGAAATCGCTGATCCGTGTGTGACGTCCACTCGTCACAAGAGTAAGCACAGATGGTTCAGATGGGTAGATAAATAAAACAATAGTTTGGTGGAAATTGCAAACGGGTGCACGTCCGCTCGGTTCTCGTGACAGCTGTCTAGTGACACATCTACCTGCGCGGACCTGCCTGCGTGTCTATGCTCTTTAATCGTCACACCGTGAGTGAAAATGTGATTCCACCTCTACGCTCGAGTTTCGACGCTATAAAAACACGCCGCGTTTTTTGTCTCTTTAAGACGATAAATAGAACCGTTTTCCCCCCGAAGGGAAGAAAACGAATATTTAGGTTTCAGCCGTAGCTCGACCCACTGTGAGATTACCCCCTTGAACTTTGCGCGTTTGCAGTGTGTAACTACCCTCTATTTACCTCACATTTACGGTGCTGTGGACACCGAGGCGCCATCGCCGGTTAGCTTGGTATATCAGTACTCTCACAAGCCGGCAAGAATGGCAAATAGTGGGTCGAGCTACGGCTGAAACCTAAATATTCGTTTTCTTCCCTTCGGGGGGAAAACGGTTCTATTTAGGTGTTCGAGCCTACGCTCGACCCACTGTGAGATGTGTTTATAATCTGCCGGCGATGGCTAGACGTACTGTGATAAGGCAGGGAAATATTGTACATAATACTAAAGTAAGACGGCCAGAAGTACTAGTAAAATATAAACTTTAATCGAAATAACAAAAAAGAAAAATATCAGACTTCCATTATTAAATCAGTTTAGCTTAGATTGGAGAAAATGATTGACTTAAACTATCTAAATTCCCTTTTGATTGACTTGGGATTTCTTTAAAGTAATGTGTTAAGAAGGTATCCTTTGATCTCCAGTTCCCTCTTTTGATTACTTCATCCAGATTAAGGTTTCTATTGATCCAATTGTCTGAGTTGACTGCTGCCCTACAGCTTCCTGGAGACGCGTTGATTTGTGCATCTTTGAATAGAGTTCGAATCCAACCAGCAATAACGCTTCTGGAGGCTTCCTTTACTTTACCCCTAGTAGATATGAATAGGCTAGTCAGGCTACCACGTCTTGATTTGCTGATGGTGATCAGTTTATTAACCCAATATACTATATTTAATCTTTCAGCGCCTTTATTATATAGCTGCCAGCCAGATTGTCTATATTTAGCGGAGTCGGTTTTCGAGCCGAATCGTGGCCAAAATACAACGTAACTTTTATGAGACTCGAACAGTTCTGGTCCTATATCCAGAAGTGTCAGGTCATGAATTCTTCTCCCTGATGATAAAAGAAGCAACGCAGCCACGTGCCGCGATATTTGAAAAATACTATTATTGTCCACAAAATTCGAAGACATGTGACATCTACCAATCCGCACTGGGCCCGCGTGGTGGATTATAGCCCATTCCCTCTCATAGATAGGAGGCCTGTGTCCCAGCAGTGGGAACATTAATAGGCTGATGATGATGATGATGATGATGATTATTGTCTGTCTCGTATGTCTTCAAGAAATCAATTAATTGTGAGACGTTCCACGTTTTTGGTTTTGGCGGTGGTGGTCGTGAAATGAAGACTGCTTTCATCATTTGTTGTACTAGAGGGTGGCTGCTAAGTCTATCGCTTATCTCCGGATTTGCGAACGTGGTAACTACGGACTTGTGAACAGCGATGGTTTTAGCAGCTAGTTTTACTTCCTTGTGAAGGAAATGGATGTATTTCGCTACCTCTTGAGGTTTCGGGTTATCCATTTGGAAATTATTACTCAAAGCCCATGACTTCCAGCGGTCCCAAGCGGAACGATAAGTTTTTAATGTTGACTTCCGCCACGACGTTTCCAGAAGTTCTCGGCTCTCGTTTGACCATGATTCTACTAAACGGGACCAGCCCGTACCCTCCAGACCTGCAAACACAGGTCCTTTATCTCGGGAGGGGGGCGTCCCGTTCTCAGGTCTACTAGATTTCTGCGCAGATTCGGAACCTTGAATGCTTGGTCCAGAGCCCGCTTCTTGACCTCGGTTTTCCAAAAAGTTCGCTCCCATTGTGGCGTCACCAGGTAGTAGGTTCCCGAGCACTTCTTGAGATGCTGCAGAACGCGTGGTATAAGACATGGTGGAGGAAAAATCCACCCCATCTTGAAATTCCATGGCCGGCTGAATGCATCTACAAATAAGCAATTGGGGTCTCTGGCATCCTCGCTCACGTAGTTGTCCATGATTGCTGAACGGGCGCTTGCAAAGAGGTCCACTGTCGGAGTACCCCACTTCCGGAATACTGAGCGAAGGATTGACTTGCTCAGCGTCCACTCCGGCATTGTTTTCGCTCTGGACAGGCTGTCGGACATCGTATTGTATCGTCCGGGGAGATAACGGGCTACCAAGTCTATCCGATGACATTTGGCCAACTGTAGGATTTTTTCGGTGATTTCCAATAGCTTTAGGGACTTGGTTCCCCCTTCCTTGGTGATATAAGCGACCACTGACCGGTTGTCCGACTGGATCATAACGGTTTGATTTTTCAATCGGACTCCAGTTTTTCGGAGCGCCTCCAAGACCGCCCAGAGCTCTTTCCGGTTGCTGTGCCAACATTTCTGAGAATTGTCCCACCAGCCCTGTAGTTTTCGATTGTTGATTGTTGCCCCCCAACCGTTCCGGGCAGCGTCGGTGGTGATGAAGGTTGTGGCAGACTTTTGATGAATTGGTGATGACTTTCGTATGTTGCGAAGCCACCATTGAAGTTTCTGAGCAACTATTGTTGGGAGAGGGAATTTTGTGTACTTGTCTGCTCTTGGAAGACGGTTGGCTTCTATTTGAATGCGGCGACAATGTAGCCTCCCGAGTGCGATGACAAACGTTGCGAAGTTTAGGTGCCCTAATAGAACTTTGGCTGTCCACCAAGACCACGTTTGATTTAGTAGGGTTCCTCGAATCAATTGTATTATTTTTAGAATTTTGGGGTTTGGTAGGCGTTTTATATTTGCTTTTGTATTCCACAGAATTCCTAGGTATTCGACGTTTTGACAGGGTATGAGAACTGATTTCTGAAAATTTATGCGCCAGCCCATTTTTGTGAGCTATTTCTGAACCAGTTTGCTTTGTTGCAGAAGGATAACAGGATCGTGATGCATTATCATGAAATCGTCCAAGTATACTACTACTCTTATCCCTCTTTCCCTGAAAAAGTTTGCAATCCAGTTAGTTATTTTCGCAAATATGTACGGGGCTGTTGCAAGGCCAAACGGTAGACAGGTCATTTGAAATATGGTCTTATTATAATAGAAGGCTAAGAATCTACGGTGAGATTCTACAATTGGAATGTGAAAATAGGCCTGCGAAAGGTCTATTTTTATCATGTAATCTGATTCGTCTAAGCAGAGTGGAATTTTATGGTGGTTTATTAGGTGAAATTTAGGCGGATTCAGATATTCATTTAACAATTTTAAATTTAATATTGGCCGGTTCGAGCCATCAGATTTCTTTCTTGAACATAGGCGATATGAATCCGGAAGGACTTTTACATATTTCAATTGCACCACACTCTAACATTTTTTCGACTTCCAGCGTTATCTCCGTAGAGGATTTAGGCGCTAGCCGAGTACAGATATCAGCATTGAACACTTTCGATGGTGGGGTGCATGCGAATGGAATTCTGTAGCCAGATAATACAGATAAGAGACTTTTTGAGGCACCTAGGTCCTCCCAAATTAGCAGTTTATTCTTTACCTGTCCTGCCTTGAAATTAGTATTTCCTTCCTTCAAATTTATTTTTCTTCACTTTCGCGGTGGGTGTTGTAGAAGGGCGCTTTCCCGAGAACCGGCCCGAGAATCTTTCTTGTCTAAAATTTGATCTTCTGGCCTCATCTCCGGTTCGTGTCTTCGTCCTGGTTTCCTGAAGGGTAACCGGCGGTGCCTTATAAGGTCTGGGTTTATAGGAGTTTGTATGATTTCGCTGTTTTGCAGGAAAAAACTTGTTAGGGCCTCCTTGCTCCTTGATTAGGTCCGATAATTGAGGTTCCGAAAAAAGGTGAGTTGCTGAAGGTGGAATTGAGTGTAATAGTTCATTTAAGGTTTTGTTAGCCGGTTTATACACACTTCGCCTATGCTGTAGTATCTCCGCTCTTTTTCCGCATGTGTATTGAAGGAGTGCATCAGATGTTTTCCGGAAATGGCATTCCGGTCCTAGGAAATTCTTGCTAATCTGAGATTTTACTTCCAGAGAAGCATCTTTAAAAGTTTCCATGAAACATTGCCTCTGTTGAAGGAGGCCGTGAGAGACTGCGGCTAAACATTGATCCATATTTTCTAACAACGTGATCATTTGCCAAGAAGGCGTTGTGCTTGCAAGAATGCTGTTAACCTTTAGGGAAGTAAAGCCCGGAGTTGCGGTAAAGTGTTTTTGAACATCCGCATATCGGATGTTCTTCCACTTTTCGCTATTAAGTCTCTGAATTTGAACACCTTGCTTCGCGAGAGATTCGTCTGCATCACCAACTTTTGCCTCTGACTCTTTGGTTTCAGGGTTGAAATTGTTAAAATGTTGTTGCTCTGCACTAGAATTTCTATCAGAGGTACTTGCTTGCCCTGCTGTAGTCATCATATAAGACGAGATGTTTTGATGTAAGTCCCTTTCTTCTAATAATGGTGGTGCCGCCCAACTGCCGTCTTCACTATCGCTTGAAGACTGTGGCTCGTCCGCTAATGCATTCTCATGCGGATGCGTCTTAGAAGTTTGCAGGAACTGCTGTAGAATTTCAGTTTGCTGCTCCATAAGACGTTCCAATCTCTCTATCCTGGGATTTTGGTCCATCTTTGGGCTATGTGGCCTTTTGCGAGAACTCTGTGTGGATGATGAGGGTGAGATTGATCTTTGAGCCCGGGACTTAAGAAGTTTAGACGCTTCAGTTTGTGAGATTAACTGAGGCTTGATTGTTGGCAGGAATTCGTAAAACCTGTTAAAGGCGTCTATTGGATGGATCATTTTCATTGTCGCAAAAGGCGCGTAAATTAAGGCGCGGCCTATAGGCCAGGTAATCAGCTTCCTCTTTATTGCCCTATACTTTCGTTCACTTAGTGATGTTGGAGTGCTATCACAAAAAGCGTAGGCAAGCTGAATCGTGGGCATTGCGAAACGAAGTCGACACTCATCGTCAGACGATATCCTGTTTCCGAAGAGGTCTTTGTAGTCGACGCAATTTACTACCCAGGAACGCCAGTCTTCTGGGTATATCTCATCAATCTTGTTGATACATTGGGTATATGCTGTCTCCTCATCAGGAGGGGGTTCCCAGTTAGCGAGTTCGCCCATGGTAGTGCGTTCCAAGATCTGTGGGCGACAAGATAGATTTAGAACATAGTCCACAGCCAACGTATCGCAGTATGATGTCGGCTGCCCAGCCGACATCTCCTAAGCAGCGCAGCCGATGATGCGTACTAAGTGTCGGCTGCACAGCCGACGTTTCGTGGATGATTTGCTAACTGCACAGTCGACATTAAGACTGGGGTGCATTATCCGTCCCTCAAGCTGTGAGGATATGATTGGGGGCTTACCCCATTGCACATAATAGCGAGTCTGCCGTCCTGGGAGCGGGCATTCGCAACGAGTGCACTTACTACCGATGGTAATTTAAATCACTTTTATCACATTCACTTAATAACAAGAGTTTTCTTACCTCATTTACTTCGTGTTGAGCCATTTTAGATGTAGTGTACTAGAGGTATGATATTATTATTACTATTCTTAAATTATATTTTTTAACACACTGCTCACTGCAAAGATCAAAGACGTACTGATATACCAAGCTAACCGGCGATGGCGCCTCGGTGTCCACAGCACCGTAAATGTGAGGGAAATAGAGGGTAGTTACACACTGCAAACGCGCAAAGTTCAAGGGGGTAATCTCACAGTGGGTCGAGCGTAGGCTCGAACACCTAAATATAGTGATTATGCAATGATATTCTAACAACCAGATATGTTATACACCTACAAAACCACCGAAAAAAGTGTTCCGCGGGGGAGAGCCAGCTCACATACACGCAGTGACGCAGAATAAAGGCAAAACAGGCCAATTGGCGCGTTTTCGAGTCTTCACGATTGCGCGCTCATAAACATATCTGTTTAATTGAATATCATTGTGATTATGTGTATGTTTTTGATGCATTTTATTTTATATTGTTTCGTTGTATTTTTGTTACATAGCACTAAATTAAGAAAAACATCTAATTATGAATTACTTTTTATTATTTATCTCTGTGCGCACTCTTTTTAATTTTGGTAAATTGTATGATTTATTATTGTTTGAAAATAAATGCGATAAAATATATACTTACTTTTATTTTTATTGTGAAAACTTTTCTGTATATACGACCTCAGGGGTTCCGAGCTTCCGTCATTTTTTTTTTAATGTTGCGGCCATGCTTAAAACCTAAATTAATCGATAGCTGGTATCAATACATTGTATACCTTTTGTATGAGACAAAATTTTGTAAAGTGTCACGTTTCTGAGATAATATGCTATCAAAGTTGTGCTGAAGATGTGAATGGGCCGCAACTTTAAAAAAAAAATGGCGGAAGTTATGCCAGCCACGTTTCATACAAAAATCTTCCAAACCCTTTGAAGAAGGTAACTGTGAAACTAATGGCGCTAGCATGTAGCTGGTTCCAAACATAGTAATTGGTTTATTGAAGTGAAAACTTCTTTAGGCACGTTGAGCACTTTTTGGGTGAAGGAAAAACATTGAATTCATCGTCACGTAACGAAACGTGCGGTCACGCTTCGTAGCACTCGTAACTCGTAGACAATCCGTTACGGCGTAGCATCACATAGGCACGCGCGGGGCACAACCAGTGCTACGACTGGGCTGGGAACGGAGGGGAGAAGGGTGGAGGCAGGAGGGGATGAAGGGTCGCTGATAATGAAAATGAGGTTAAAATGAAAATCCAAGATGGCGCCGACGAAATTTTTTGGTTTTTTCTTCATGGGTGTCGTTTTCGTGGTTTTCATGGTAACTGATAATGAAAATGAGTTCAAAATGAAAATCCAAGATGGCGCCGACGAAAATTTACGGTTTTTTCTTCATGGGTGTCGTTTTTCTGGTTTTTGGGGTCCCTGATAATGAAAATGAGGTCAAAATGAAAATCCAAGATGGCGCCGACGAAAATTTTCGGTTTTTTCTTCATGGGTGTTGTTTTCGTGTTTTTTGGGGTCACTGATAATGTAAATGAGGTCAAAATGAAAATCCAAGATGGCGCTGACGAAATTTTTTGTTTTTTTCTTCATTGGTGTCGTTTTCGTGGTTTTTGGGGTCGCTGATAATGAAAATGAGGTCAAAATGAAAATCCAAGATGGCGCCGACGAAAATTTTCTGTGTTTTCTTCATGGGTGTCGTTTTCGTGGTCATTTGTAGATCTTTGACAGGCGTTACAGGTGGTCAGTGGCCCAAAAAGTCTGACAACCAGTCTTACCAAGGGGTATCTTATTACCTAGTACTAACTGGGTTGTGGAGGTCAGATAGGCAGTTGCTCCATGTAAAATACGGGTATTCAGGTGCATCCGGTTAGACTGGAAGCCGACTATAACATAGTTGAGAAAAGGGTAGGCAGATGATGATGTTTTAGTAACAACACATATACATTTCACATAAACCCACACGCACACTCACACACATAGCTCGACGATACAATTCACAAGTTACCTACTTAAGTTTTCACTTCTATCGGCAGTCTCCAGACTACCCCGCATGTTTTTTATCATATTAACAAACATCTCGACCTCATTGGTCAAACTGGAACCTAACTTTATTTGTGGTTTGACGGGCCTTTCCAAGATTTTGAAAATCGAATAGCACGTTCGTTAACTTCTCGATACCACTACACTTAGAAAATGGATAAATTATTTCGGGTCCCCCGAAACTGAACTGTGAGCCTCTCAAATTTAAGGGATCACGCAAGAATCCAGGTTATCTAGAACATCATCCATTGAGTGGAGTTGGCTTACTAAAGTCGGCCATGTTCAGTTATAGCACAAAGAATATGATGAATAAAAACCTTTTTACTTCTCCCACGTACTTATAAGCGTTATTTTTAAAGAAAAGTGTACCTTCTGATTACTTTTTATTTGGTACCATTTCTTTTCTAATACCTTTTTTTTGGTTTCTCTTTGGCCCAGTCAGTGGCGCCCAACTGGGCCACACTGACGCCACTGGCTGGCTGGAACACCTGGCTGGGATTTGGCACACACTACTGACGATTAGCGAGAAATTAAAACAACTAGATTTCTCGCTGGCACAGTCAGCGATCATTGTATCTCTTTTACTGACAAGGAACTACATTCAGTGTATGTACATGGTATGTGTATGGTACCTACGTTTCTTGAGCGAGAAAGTCGTCGGCATGCTTTTGTTCAAATAAAAGTCAATTTAAGATAAAAATGTGTTTTTTATTTCAATACTATCAAATCACGTAGCCGCCGTCTTACTAAACACATGTCCATGCTGCCTTTTCAAATGTTTCCTTAAAGAGTCTTTAGACTTAAATTTAGTATCGCAGTAACTACAGCTAAATGATCTCACGTGCTCATGGGTCCTCTCATGTCTTCTCATATCAAAGGACGTAAAAAACCTCATCTCACACTTGCTACAAGGATAATTTCGTTCCTTAAGATGAACGCCCCGAAAATGAGCTTTTAGAGACAATTGTGACGCAAAATTCTTACCACACTCTTCACAAATAGCTTTTGCAGGTTTTTTAGCATTATGCTTTTGAATTTTGTGGGCTTCTAAACTGTAAGTATATTTAAAAGTCTCATTGCATAAATTGCAATATCGTTTCGTGGTTGAAATACCATGTACTTTTCGTAAATGTTTTTGTTTGGCGGTTACTGTCAAAAAAATGGCGGGACATCTCGAACATTTTTTTTCTTTATGTTGTGCTTGAACATGGGTCCTTAGGCCTAGTCGATTTATGAAAGATAGACCACATTTGTCGCAAACATTGTTCTTAAAATGTGTGTTCATGTGACATGATAATCGTAAATGAGTGTTGAATTTTAGTTCGCATAAAGCGCATTGGTGGCCATTTTGTAATTTGTATGGCACTAGATAATGCTCTGTTCCATAGAACAAAATTTGGTGTTGTTTTTTTAAGTGATCCATTAGAATTTCTAAGCCTGTGCAGTTTTGGGAGCATAGATTGCATTTTAAATCTGAAATATCTGCGTTTTTGCATGAGAGGCCCCTTAGTCGTTTTATTCCTAACAACATTGGATTCTTATGAGTAAGTGAGTGTTCCTTTAACTGATTAAATTCTGGAAATGTCAATAGACAACAATTACAACCGTATTTATTTCGAAGAGAACGGAAGAGGCATATATTGGAATTTTGAACGAGTTTCAGTGTGTTTTCGCTCTTATATTTTAAATCTAAATCTGTCTGTGACATTTCTGATCGCTTAGATTCCGGTTTGTTCACTTTATCCTTGTTTCGCTTCGCTGGAAAATAAATATTTTTTCAAATTGTTACATGTTTTACTTGGCAACACAATTGATAAATATTTTGTGACATGACAACATTTATCTTGCCAATCGGTACTTTTTATTTACAGAGTCATCCTCAAATACCATGAAACCAGGGATTAACAACCTTCAATTTAAACAATATCAAGTTTAGTGTTCCAGTTCCCCAGAGGTCTAATTGTGTGCTTTGTTTAAGTGTTTTTGAACATGTAATTTATAAAATAAATAAATAAATAATAAGTTAACAACGGTAGACAAGACATTTTTGAATGAATAATAATGATTACTATAAAATTTGTAGCTGTTGTTCGCGGTTATAGCCAAATTGATATCAGAAGATATTCCACGGTAACGTACGTAGAACAGGGATAAAAGATACCCGATATTATCATCTGCTAAGCCTTATCCCAACTATGTTTTTGTCGGTTTCCAGTCTAACCAGGATGTTATAAGCAAATTGTAAACACAGAGGACTGGGCAGGCCATGTCTGCCGGATGTGGGCCCGAATATCGCAAGACTGGAGCCCTGAGACAGGCACCACAGACATGGCGGGACGTCTTGAATGGCTTCCTCGTTGATTGGCCAGAAGAAGCACACCATTGTGAGAAGTTGAAGGAATGGGAGGCCTTTGCTCAGAAGTGGGACAATACGGGCTAACCCTACGGACCCGAACCCATTGTGCCCATTCCTTTCAAGCAGTTAAGAAACTGGTTATAGGATCACACTTAAATACAAGCGGAGAAATGGTGGACCTCGACACCAGGATGCAGGCAATTCAAGGAAGCTATGCCATCCCTGCATACAAAGCTGACCAGGCGCCTTCTGCGCCTGGACAGAGACAGCCTGCGTCTGGTGGCGGGGACCATCATTGGAAACTGTTCACTGAATAAACACTTCCACACCCTAGGGATCACTGACAGTCCCCTGTGCAGAGCATGCATGGAGGCGGAGGAAACGGCAGCGCATGTGCTCCTTAAGTGCACCGGCGTTACTAAGATTCGCGAGGAGACCCTGGGAACACCAAGATCCCTTGCGGATGCCCTGAGGAGATCGGGAAGATTGATCTGCTTCTGGAGGGAGGTGGGCTGATTGGAGTAATCGGTCACCATGGCTCACGCACACACAATGGTCCACTTTAAGGACTAAACCCCATGATAGAATGATAGAAAAACCTAACTAAAAAAATAAAAATAAACAGTGTTTCATACCTGGGCCAGCATTAACTATCACAGACCTCCTTGAAGGAATTCTTTTTCTAGTATTATCTGACATTTTAGTCACATCACTGTCTTCTTCGTTTGTTTTGACAGTATTGAAGTTATCAGCACTTTTATTTAGTATTTCATCAAGAATACTTAAGTTTTGAGCTTTATCTTTTTCTTTGGCATCAAGTGTACATGAGTTTCGATGTTCATACTTTTCAATGCCATGCAGTGTAATTGGATTTTCATCTTCTTGCTTGGCCCCAGGTTCACTTGGATTTTTCACTTTGTTTATTCCTTTGTGACCAAGTGTATGTCTTGGGATTTTAACTTTTTGTGTGGCACTAGGAGTACTTGCGTTTTTGTTGGTACTCCTATTTCGTCCAATTTCTTTATCACACGGTTTTATTCTCTTAGGCTTAGTAATAGTTTTATTTCCATGCTGTGTTTTGCCTGTTGAATTCACTGTTACGAAGAAGAGTTGTCCTGGAAACATAATTTAGATTATTAAGGTGAAAGCGTCAGGGTAGCCCGCGAAATTCAAATTTTCTTACGTTTTTGCAATTTGCAGGCCAGTGCTTGGTAGTATGTTGATTAAAATATTATTAAAAAATGTATTTTTCTGCTTTTTTTGGTTCTTACGCGTTTTATGAACTTGGAGGGTTGAATTGATGAGTATAATCCTGTAACTACATACGTCTTACAGCCGCGAGTAATATTTTAATCACCATACACCTTAGCACTAGCCTGCAAATTGCAAAAAACGTAAGAAAATTTGTATTTCGCGGGCTGGTTGGACTTTTGTATTTCTAAGAAAAAGTAAATGATGCCGTTACGTCTGACAGGGGAGAATGGAAGAAAAAAACGTGGTGCGCCGACAACAAGCAAATGAGATAAGGGCAGGGAGATGACGATGATTCCTCTTCTCAGGAGTCTGGAGTACTAGGAGTACTGGGTACTGCACTCCTAGCCAAGTTACAAACGTTTCGTATCGATTCTCTTTCTTCAATCGTAAACGCCTCGGCATAAGCGATTGTAGAAAGCGCTAAATTGGTAGCCAAGTTGACACGACTGAGTCGATCGCTCGTTCTCTAATGTCTGTAGAAAAAAACCTACACTTTAGGTATAGTGAGCGTTCCTACCAAAGAGTTTAGCGATCAACATTGTAGAAACGATAACATTCTATTCTATCATTTTGAACGATGTAAACTTGTCTACGAATTTTCTATTCGTTTGTGTTGATCACGTGATTTAACGTTGAGATGATGTCATTCCCATTCATTTGAATAGTTTTCGACTAGCGTTAACGATTGTAGATTGTCAACTTGGCTAGGGGTGCTGGATAGACAGATGAGTGCAACCTCATTTCACATGACGTACTTTTTTACATAAGTACTTTACTTAAATGTATATTAGGTACTTGGACCACAAAAATACTTTAAGGTCATTAAACTCAGGCACCACACTGACTGAGTGACCATTTGTAATTCAGTAAAAATTTTGGCCTTAAAGGAATTCCAAAACTCGATAATTAGTTTAGTTTATGACAATTTTGAAGTGGATAAATATAAGCTTTTATATTACCCTTCCGAGTTCCATTGTCAGTAAAATTCTTCCATAAAAAATCTTTATCGCTGATGTTATCATCAAAGTCATCGGAATAATCAATATCTTCCACATCTTCTGTCTTTGTGTCTGTAAAAATATACGTAATAATTATATATTATTATACTTTTTTGTCAGCTTATTTGAATGTACCACTGATGAGCAAAGACCTCCCCTTTCTCCTTCCAAACCTTTTTTAACCGACTTCCAAAAGGAGGAGGTTCTCAATTCAATTGTTTTTTTTATGTATGTACACCGATTACGCTGACATTTATGATCCGATTTACGTGATTCTTCTTTAATTTGATGCGGAATAGTTGCCATTTGGTCCCATAAAAAATTAACGTAGTTTGGCCTAGTAGTTTTAATTTTATGAACATTTTTACTTCAGTTGTGTGGAATAATTTCATGTAAGTTCACCGGTTTCTCCTCTATTTGTGGAGCGATTCTCAACATTCTTTTTTATTTGAAAGAGTATACTCTTGAGATAGTCGCATTTAAATTTAGTGAAGATCTGATGCTGATCTTCGGAGATATACAATGGAACTCTTCAAAACTAGATGGTAAATTGGTCGTGATTGCTGCAATCGCTTGGATGTTTATGGTTTATACAACATCAATAATCAATAATAATATGGTGAGGTAACATTTGTTTGTAAGTTTGTATGTATCTCCGGAAGTAATGAACCAATTTTAAAAATTGTTTCACTGGTAGAAAGCTACATTATTGGTGAGTGCTATAGGCTATATTTTATTCCCGTACTCCCACGGGAACGGGAACTACACGGGTGAAACCGCGGGACGTCAGCTAGTACAACATCATGACGTAAAATCACGCCTGTATGTTCTGAGGGGTACGCAGATGTGTACAATACACCCAAATTTCGACAGTGTATGTACGTTAAGTTCCATTTATTGGGGATAAGCCTATTAACATGACATGTATTGTTAACAATGCAAAATAAATGCATAGCAAATATTTGTATAGGATATTACAAACTACCTAATAAAAATGTAAAAAGAAAAAAAAAAAAAATTGCAAAAAGGAAACCACCTTCAAAAAACACAAAAAAGTGAAAAATAACTTTAGCTTTAAGTCGGTGACAAAAAAAAACTAAAGGAATCAAACAAAGGTCACCGACTTCTGAAGCTAAAGTTATTTTTCACTTTTTTTGTGTTTTTTGAAGTCTGTTTTTTTTTGCAAAAAATGTTTTTTTGTAATGTCAAGTTGCTAGAGCAAGCAATAGCATGCTGGCTGCCTATCTTACGGTTGATGCTGACAGATGAGGTTCAACCCTTAAAAGCCACCACATACATAATCAGCCTATAATATTTCCACTGCTGACTCAGGCCACCAGAGAATTTGGGCTCTAATCTATCATGTGGGCCTAATGTTAATTAGTAGGTGACTTCGAAATTTTTTGCTCAATAACTATTTTTTTATTTTATTTGATGAATATTCTTTAGCCATGGCTGTACCTTTAATAACCCAGTTAGAGTTGTTTTTTAATTTTTCTTGAACATACAGGACTCTTTTCTTGAAGGCTGCCGCATCCCGAAGCTTTGAGACGCACTCTTCGCAAATGAGAGATCTTTTGCCATCATCATTTATTATCTGAACGCAAAAAAAAAAGAAAAAATGTTTATTACACCTGAAACTGAAATGTTTGGCTTTGATTTGCTAAAAAAACAGTTGGATTTGCGTCTTAAATTAAAAAAAAGAACTTAATTATAGGCAATACTTGGAGTCATCCATACAATAACATGATAACTATAATTAATAAACTCACAGATAAATTAAAAATATTCAGCAACATCTCAAGGTAATTTTCTGTTCTAGTCCCGATATAATAAGTGTTAGTCATGTCTTTGTAACATTCTTCTGATAAACAACATCTGCACAAATGTTTCTCTTTCATGGTTGAGATAAATTTTAGTTTTTGTTTCTATAGACTAAGAGGAATATGAGGAAGAATTGTATTTGCATTTGCCATTTGTTTATTTTTGTGAATTTGACAATTATTTTTCGTTCCGATTACCAATGCTCCAGTATAGGTATTTGCAGCATAAAAAAGAGATGCCATATTTAAATTCTTACTTAGTGTGACAGAGATGATAGAAACTGGAGATGCGTACTGGAGACAGCTGTTGGGGACGTAATAAAATTCGTTCAAAAACTTGACTTAATTAGAGTAGCTCTACCACAATCATTAAAATCAAGAGATAAACATAGATTGTTTGGGTTTATTTTGGTTTTGAGATCTTAGTCAAGATGAATGCACTGACAAAATTAAAACAATGTGTAAAAATGCCTGACTATTGACACTGCCCGAATATTTCCTGTCTCGCTAAAATACCTTTAAGTAGTCCAGAGACAGAGTTTAATCTATTGTGTAGGTACAGATTTTTGAAGCATCCAAATGTTTAATATAGGTAAGTGTTCCTAAGACCACTAATTCAAAATTGTAAAATCTAAGTACAATTATCTGTGTTTTTGGGAAATAAAGTTATTATTATTATTTTGTTTGCTAAATAAGGAACAGCAACTTTTGAGATGTGGCTCTGGCGAGTGAGTGGCTCTACTGACTCTACCATATTACTATATACTCTTTGGGCTCTACATGTACTACTCTTTGACTTAAAATCAGCGTTGCCGGCGCGGAACTTTTGTTCCGAATTCGGAACTTTGAAGCCCTTGGCGGAACTTTTGCGGAACCTCAACTTTGGCGGAACTTTTCGGAACCATGGCATAAACCAACCTTTGATCATATAATGTCAATGACATTATATAATCAAAGAAACCAACCAACAAACAAGCGACTTTGGAATGGCATTGTCATAATTTTATTACAATTATTAGTACCCATCATCATATTTATCGCAGACTTGGCTCTATGGCCTAAGTTTCGTTTGCCTTAATTATTAGATAAAATAAACTCGACTGACAGGACTAAATGGATTATTTTCGTTCATTGACATGTATTGTACCCCTACACAGATGAAAAATACTTTGTTGGAGTGTACCCCTAGAAATATATAAATTTATATAAATACCTACTGAATACTACTAGTACACGTAAATCGTTGATCTGATTATACAAAATGATCTGCGTCCTAAAGCTAGATTCACAATGCAAACTGCAAACAGACTGGAGATAAAATCGCGGCGATTTAACGCGCGCGGTACCGTAGGTACCTTATCTTAAGGCTGATGCTCCAGGGTAGCCCGCGAAATTCAATTTTTCTTACGTTTTTGGCAAATTGCAGGCCAGTGCTAGGTTGTATGTTGATTAAAATATTGGACGCGATTGTAAGACGTATGTAGTTATAGAATTATAATCATCAAAACCATCAATACAACCCTCCAAGTTCATAAAGGTCGAGAAACGATTTTTTCAAGGTCAAAGTCATTGCTAGACCTTTATGAACTTGGAGGGTTGTATTGATGGTTTTGATGATTATAATTCTGTAACTACATACGTCTTACAATCGCGTCCAATATTTTAATCAACATACAACCCTGCACTGGCTTGTAATTTGCCAAAAACGTAAGAAAATTTGAATTTCGCGGGCTGGTCGAAGCATTCACCTTAATTCCGTTTCGACCAATCTTATGTGACGATACCACAGAATCACAGAATAGGTAATAGTAATAGCGTACAGAAGTTGCACTCCTTTGATCTTGAAGAAAGCCGACATTATAAATACCTAAACTGGGCCCGCACGATCTAAATTGTGCCTTGACGCCACGTGTTAGCGTATTTTATTCGGCGTCTCACTGCTTAATGGTCAGTCGGTAGGGTTGCCTCAAGTACTCAAAATAAAATACTACCAACATTTTTGTATTTTATTGTATCATTACTTAAATGTTAATTAAAAATATACTTAATAATTACAATTGTTTTACTCTATTATAATGTCTCATATATATATAATCTTCTCTAAAATTACGATTACTTAAGTATTAAATTTAATAGCAGCATAAATGCGAAATCTAACAAATAGGCAATTTTAAAATAAACTCTTATGGGAAGCATGGACATGGAGCAGTGAAATTTATATAGAAAAGACATTTTTTTTCTACATTTACAACAGCAACAGTTTATCCGGCTTGTCATTTTCACTAGTAATGATTAATGATCAATAAATCAGTCAGTTAACAAACACGAAGTACGAGTAGGTAGGTACGCGACGCAAGGTCAAAAGAGCGCGAAAAATTAAAGCAGCTTACGTACGCAGTTACGCACGGCTGGAGCGCGACAGCCCTAGAGAGCTTGCATATTCAATATGCGCGAAGCGGTAGGTAATTATCTCATGCCTACACACGGAGTGCAATAGCTCTGACAGAATATACGTGATACGCACTTCTGACTGTTTCGCACGAAAAAAAATGATCGCGCGTGTTAAATCGCCGCGATTTTATATCGTGAAACGTTTTCATTCTGGAATAACGCTTACTCTCTGATACTAATGCCAAAACGCCATAGTATTTTGACATTTTAATAACCGAGACCATGGACATGACTTATCACAAATGTTTTTAGAGCATTTTTTTCGTCTCGTCTAAATTTGTAGTTGTAATTAATTAATGTATCATGGTAAAAAATATTTATATATATTTTTTTTTTTTTTTTCTCAGGCGGAACTTATCGGAACTTTTCAGATGAGGAATCGGAATAAATCGAAACTTGCTGCCGGCAACACTGCTTAAAATTGACTTCACATCTGTCAAAGTGTGTGTATGTAAAAGTCGTATCGGTGAAAAGGGCATAAATTGTTGATTTCTAAATTAAAACAACAATAAAACTTCGTTTTATCGCCTTTCCAATGTTAACTCTACTCTGTGTAGAGTAAATTACATCGGAAGCTACAGAAAATTGACAAAAATGGCTACAAAATATAAGAGCAAAGGTCCAACGTTTGATTCAGGCTTATGTCGATGTTGCGGAAATACGAAGAAGTGTCGTGTTTTAAACATAGAGTATGAGAGTTTGGGAAAGAGAGAGGTTTATTCGGATATGATAATGGATTGCTTCAGTTTACTGGTAAGATAATTTCTAGAACAACATTCTGTGCGACTATGCAGTGGTTTCTTGTCGGATTTTAATTCTTTTCGTAGCACTAGTATTGTTTTGAAACTGGTTTCGTCACTGGTAATCATTGTCTGTTTTCGAAAGCTGGAGCCAGCTGTCCAAGTCGCTCATTTATGTGGCAGAATAATGCTGTTTATTTAAGTTTTTACTTAGCAAATACCCAATAATTTATGCTCACTACTAACACACACAGTAGGTACTATACCACAATAAATAAAATTAAAATAAAACACATAACATCAAGCATGTAATCCCCGAAGGGTTAGGCAGAGGTGTATCAAATTGTAAACCATAATGCGCCAGCTAAGTTTTTAGTCCTATGCAATTGAAAAGAAAAACCGGCCAAATGCGAGTCTGACTCGCGCATGGAGTGTTCCGTACCATTATCTATACAACATTAGACAAAATGGAAAAATAATCACGTTTGTTGCCCCATTAAATATTTACTTTATTTTAATTATTTATTTTTAAAGTGATTATACAACAAAATATTCTGTGAATATTTCAAGCGTCTACCTGATGCCGTTATTAATATAGAGCAAAAAACGGCAAAACCATTATGTTTGTTGCATGGGAGCCCCCCTTAATATTTATTTTATTGTTTTTAGTATTTGTTGTTATAGCAGCAACCAAAAAACATAATCTGTGAAAATTTCAACTGTCTAGCTATCACGGTTCATGAGATACAGCCTGGTGACAGACAGACGGACAGTGGAGTCTTAGTAACAGAGTCCCGTTTTTACCCTTTGAGTACGGAACCTTAAAAAACCGGCCAAGTGCGAGTCAGACTCGCTCACGAAGGGTTCCGTACCAATTATTATAAAAAAATCACGTTTGTTGTATGGGAGCCCCCCTTTTTTTTTTTTTTTTTTTTTTCTTTTTTTTTCGGATGGGAAATCATCAAATAACCCCTCCCGCTCTGGGCGGAGCAGGAGGGAGTGTCAGACTTTTACTGACTAAAACCCATCCATGTTCCTTCATCGCCCTTTGTGTTCCGGGGCCACGGTATCTCTTTCGAATAGTCCCGCAACCCCGGCAGGCATCGGTCCTTACGGACCCCTTCCTTTTTGCAAACTTGACTCTTTGAGGCGCGCGTGGAACACGAACGCGCCGTCGACACGGCCTGTCGTCATGAGACGGACGGACGGCGAGCTAGCCCATAGCTCACCGTCCACAGGCCCGCGCCTACGGTGGCCGGGGGCTACGTGGTGGTGCCCCCCGACGCCCGGGGCGTCTCCCGCGGCGGCCGGGACGTTGAGAGGTTCTCTCCCTCTCACGTTCCGCCACCTCCTTCTCTAGCATTACTGCTTCACAGAAGGAGGTAACGGCGTCCCATTCCGTCTCGCTCCGGACCATGGCTTGCACCAGGGCGGACGCGAGAGGTCGCCGCCGCCGATCGCCGCTTCGAGGACACGGCGGTGCTCCGCCCACGCGGGGCACACCTCCACCGTGTGTTCCACCGTGTCCTCCGGTCGATCCTCACAATGGAAGCACCCGGGCGTTTCCTCCCGCCCGATTCGGTGCAGGAACCTCCCGAACACTCCGTGTCCGGTGAGGACCTGCGTCAGGCGGAAGGTGAGGACGCCGTGGCGTCTCTCAAGCCACTCCTCAAAGAGGGGACTTATCGCCACTATTGTGGCGTGCCCTGCACGGGGTTGCGACAGTCGCTCTCTCCATGTCGCCATGAGATCCCGCCGGACGTCTGTCCGCTGAGCGACAATTTGTCGCTGCAGCGGAGTTTCCCCCCGGCGTAGCGCCTCCGCGCGCCATTCATGCAGGCGCGCGAGGACTATCGCCTCCAGATCCCATGGCGGCAATCCGGCAAGGAGGCTCGTCGCCTCGCGGGCAATCGTGCGGTAGCCCCGGGCCAGCCTTACGGCTACTACCTTTTGGGGCGCGTTCAGGTAGTGGGCGGCACGATGGCAGCCCCCCTTAAATATTAATTTTATTCTGTTTTTAGTATTTGTTATTATAGCGGCAACAGAAATACATCATCTGAGAGAATTTCAACTGTCTAGCTGTCACGGTTCATGAGATACAGCCTGGTGACAGACAGACGGACAGATGGACAGACGGACTGACAGCGAAGTCTTAGTAATAGGGTTCCGTTTTTACCCTTTGGGTACGGAACCCTAAAAAGAAGTATTTTTGTCTCGCCCACAAAACAAAATGACTAAATTAAAAACAGGTTGTAAGGTATCTATAATAATGTGACATCTCTCCAACTTCTCAGCTATCCCACCTAGACGGTGTACCATCAGAGCGACTAATATGTGCAACGTGCGTCACTCGGATACGAGACGCGCTCAGCTTCAAGAACCAAGTCTTGAAGTGTGAGGAAGCCTTCTTGAAGATGAAGATCTTTGATGGCAATATTATAGATGCTAAGTGCGATGGTTAGTAGTTTAATTTCTAATTTGGCCGCAAACTTTTGCCTTTGAGTACCTATAGAACATATTCATACTAATATTATAAATGCGAAAGTAACTTTGTTACCTGTTCACGCGTAAATCACTGAACCGATCACCCTGAAATTTTGCATATACCTTGATAAATGATAAATGATGTTTATTTTGCAAGTAGGTTTTTAGAAACACTTACACCTCATTTTTTAAAACTAGATGGGGCCGGTGTTTCGTACCTGACTACTCTGAGAAGAAACAGCCGAAACAAACTCAGAGGTCATAGTCTCTTTTAAAGTCCAGACAATCTTGTTCAATTCACAGTTGTCATGTGTACAGAAACGGACATAGAATTTGAAGACAACAATTTAATATACACCTTAACTACCTTAAACTACTGAGTTTTAAAATCATTAAATTCATGAATACAACCCTCTAAGTTAATTAAATTCATGAATACAACCCTCTAAGTTAATTAAATTCATTAATACAACCCTCTAAGTTAATTAAATTTATTAATACAACCCTCTAAGTTGATTAAATTAATTAATACAACCTTCTAAGTTCATTAAATTCATTGATACAACCCTCTAAGTTGATTAAATTAATTAATACAACCCTCTAAGTTCATTAAATTCATACCCTATTAAATAATACCTACCTTCCTACCTTTAATTCATACCTTATTATTTATACCCTATAAGTTCATTACATCCAATTAAATTACTGTTTTGAGACAGTTTCCCCAACCTTGGTGTATGGTGGGTTATCAAATGGTTAGGCAAGTGCGGCCATTTGCAGATCGACCCTAGCGGCTGTAATTATTTAACTTGTGTAGCTTTAAATCATTGAGCTATTACTACTACGTAAAGAGAAGACAGCGCGAAGAAAATCTGTGCTCTGTTCGACTGCTGTCAGCCGGCTGCAGTTCACTCAGTCGCTGGTTTGCCACAGCATTATATATACGGGGTTAGACGCCTCCTGCGAGCCCCGCACTGCCGCGCTTGCTGCACAGTTTTTGTTCGCGCTGTCTTCTCTATACGTTCTTGTCTGTGGCGACCGGTCGGCGCGCGCCTGATTTCTCAACTGGGGAGCGGTGGTCAGTTGGAAGCGTCGTTCGTTGTTGAACTGAGGCAAAATGTCTTTCTTGTTCTTTCTCCTAGACTCTGTGCAAGTTTGAGCGAGATAGAAACAAGTTTCATTATCAATTTATGTCAAAAACTAACGCATAGACTACGATCGCCGATTCGGCGATTTAACAGACATGCTTTTTTATTTTTTGACAGGAGAAGGGGATACGCAGTAGTAATAGCTCAATGCTTTAAACTTAGATTCTCTTTTCCAGACACAACAATGGATAGTGAGTGGAGCTCCAAAGTAAGCACTGTAACTGTGAAGGTTGAACCAGAAACCGCAGAGCCGCAAACACAGAGTAGTGATGATGATGATGATGACAATACCTGTGTAGATTCTCTAGCTGACGCACCAGGTAAACAACACTAGAAGCTGTAAACGGTCCCTAACACGAAGCCGTCAACCAAGCCATAGACTAATATTCATACTGAGCCAAGCATTCTGTACATCAAACTAAGTAACCCTACGCAAAATTCTTTTTTGGGTTGCAAAATCACGTTTTACCGTAGGACTCAATGTAACGCACTCAAAACATTGTGCTGATGGATGTATTGAATAGTACGGGGGTCATGGAGGTATAATATAAAGTAAAATTACAACATTATAAAGTTGTATTCAAGAAAAAATCAATCTGGGCAGTCTTTGGCGACTGCCCCAGTCGTAGCACTGGTTATGCCCCGCGCATGCCTATGTGGTGCTACGCCGTAGCGGATCGCCTACGAGTGCTACGAAGCGTGACTACACGTTACGTCAAGTGACGATGAGTTCAATGTTTTTCTTTCACCCAAAAAGTGGTCAACGCGCCTAAAGAAGTTTTCACTTCAAAAACTTGGGAAAAAGTTGGAACTATAACTTAGGAGTTTTATTGGACTTTGGTTGACTGGTAGAGAATGCCTTGTGGCATTAAGTCCGCCTGTGTTTCATTAATGTACACGAAGTTAAATAAATAAACTTTGACCTCCAATATCTCCGTAACCGTAAGGTTCTCGGGTAGGGGCCGTCTCTACGAGCGAGCGAATCGAGGCGAGTCAACGTATTTCTATACGAAAATATCGCCGTGATTCTCTCGCTCGTGGAGACGGCCCAAAAGAGAGTATAGAAAAACGTGGCAAGGACGATAATATCGCCGTGATTCTCTCGCTCGTGGAGGCGGCCGTGTATGTAGAGTAATAGGGTATTACACAATTTTTTTAAAAGTGTCTCAATTAGATTCTCTAATGCTTAATGAACCACTAAAAAACACAAAAATTTTATTTAATCGCTAGGTGCCATAAAAATGCATTTAAATTTAGCATTTTCAAATTTCGCGCGTAATTTGCCGAAAACGCTGGACGCAGTGGACGCCATATTGCTGTGTGGTCTTGACGTCAGTTGCCTGTGTAAACAAATGCAGTGATATTTGAAGTTGACAGTTGACACTTCTAAGTTTACATAGCCGTATGACGTAATAACATGGCGACTACTACAGATTAAAAAAAGCTAAAACCTTTGAATTGAAATTTAAAATTTAGTTTGCTATTTTATGAACTACTTTACTAAAACTAACGTTTTCCGACTGTTTTTTGCCTAAGCTATCTCATTAATTAGTTTTTAGATTTTTTCTCATATAGAATAAAATACCCTATTGTAAAGGCACTAAACACAATACCGGAGTATTTGCCGTCAATTTATAACCGGGTGAGATGGCCAAGTTCATTCAATGCTCTTTTTATGAAGTTAAAAAAACATTATTCTCGACATCCTAAATGTTTTCAGCCAGCAACAATCCCATTTCCGAAGACGACCTCAAATCAGACAAAATGGACGAAGACCCTGACGACTTACCTCTCACACACCACGCGAGTCAGAAAAAGCAAGACACTTTACTAATACATATCCTGGAAATAGAGCCTGTTAAAAAAGAAGAGAAAGTGCCTAAACCGAAGGTGGAACCCCCACCACCACTGCCACCCCCACCCCCACGCCCAAGCCCGCCGGTGGCTAAGCCAAGTAAGTGGGTTTCATTTTATTAGGGTTCCGTACCCAAAGGGTAAAAACGGAACCCTATTACTAAGACTTCGCTGTCTGTCCGTCTGTCCGTCTGTCCGTCTGTCTGTCACCAGGCTGTATCTCATAAACCGTGACAGCTAGACAGTTGAAATTTTCACAGATGATGTATTTCTGTTGCCGCTATAACAACAAATACTAAAAACAGAATAAAATTAATATTTAAGGGGGGCTCCCATACAACAAACGTGATTTTTTTATAAGAATTGGTACGGAACCCTTCGTGCACGAATCCGACTTGCACTTGGCCGGTTTTTTAGTATAATATGTCGCGTTTTTTGGGAGGGATATATATTGACCACCAAAAATAACTTTGTGATCACTAACATCTATCACCTAAAATATCAATTGATCACCAAATTTAATAAATTGAGCACCAAATTTTAATGAGGTGGTTGATGACAAACTAGTTTGTGAATAGCCTTCGTGGTTCTTTTTTAGGGTTCCGTACCCAAAGGGTAAAAACGGAACCCTATTACTAAGACTTCGCTGTCTGTCCGTCTGTCTGTCACCAGGCTGTATCTCATGAACCGTGACAGCTAGACAGTTGAAATTTTCACAGATGATGTATTTATATATACTAAAAACAGAATAAAATTAATATTTAAGGGGGGCTCCCATACAACAAACGTGATTTTTTTATAATAATGGTACGGAACCCTTTGTGCGCGAGTGCGACTCGCACTTGGCCGGTTTTTATAAAACATTCAGAAGTAGGAGCTCCACATAGCGGGGCTCCGTCGAGCACTCCCTCGACTCGGATGCAAGAGCATAACAGTTCAATTTACCAGAAATTTACCATTAACTAAAAAAAAAAAAAGTTGTGGTTCTAATTTCACGATGAAAGGGGGATTAATTTTGGTGATCAGTTACTAATTTTGGCAATCAAAGGTTATTTTTTTGCCGTTACATTTTGCTAAATCTGGTGGTTCGTTAATTGGGTAGATGACACCATAAAACAATAATTCCAAGACACCAATCTCTAAAAAACCCACTTTATTTTGGGCCTGAAAACACGATATATTTTCAAGTAATTGCCAAATTCGATTTTTAGTTGCTTTGAAATCAATAAATAGTTGAGTCATTCAGTTGAATAAACAGTGACATCACAGTTGGCTATTGCGATACAAAATCTACGAGAGAACCGCGTTTTGACAGCTCTTAAAAAGTATCTCAATTGATTGGTTTGTCATCTACCCCATTGTATGCCATGTTTTTGTGGGCACATAAGCCGTTGGTCTCGGCTGTCATTTATAGATCTTTGACAGTCGTTATCTGTAACGACTGTCAGTGGCTCAAAAAGTCTGACAACCAGTCTTTACCAAAGGTTATCGTATTATCCAGTACTAACTGGGTTGTGGAGGTCAGACAGGCAGTCGCTCCATGTAAAATACTGGTATTCAGCTGCATCTGGTTAGACTGAAAGCCGACCTCAACATAGTTGGGAAAAGGCTAGGCAGATGATGATGTCGCATTATTTTACAGCTTGTTTAAAAAATGTACACTGTCGCACAGTCAGCAACAGAAGGCTATTGTAATTAATACTATAAAATCGTGGTTGCTAGCGCGCTTGAAGGGTACGGGACGTTCAACAGTATCGTACGCGCAAAACTGTGCTATCAAACTGTGCTGTGAATTTGATCGCGTTCGTAACGTTCAACAGGACAACAGTACCATTTAAGACAGACGACCAGTGGCGAAGATTCCATACAACTCGATTCCGACCTTGCTTCCATTTGAAAAATGGCAGTTTTTTAGATAATAATAATAATAAAATTTATTTCAGACTTGGTCCATAAATTTGTTAGTAACAATGTTCTTAACCTAGTGTTAGTAACAATACAAATCTAAAGTGGTTAGTAACATTGTTCTTAGCCTAGTGTTAGTAAAGGTACTATCGGGGTCTTTTCCGCCTGACCATTTTTTTTTTTTCGCTTAAATCATGCGGAGGCGCCGAGCTACGCCCCCTTAAAGTTTGGGCCTATTAGGAAAGCGTCAAGTTTGGCGCGCAAAGTAATAATAACTCTCGTTTGGCGTGCGTCGTCAGTGCGCTCGGCCGATTCGGTATCTTTTCGTTCATTTTTTCTACACAAAGTCAACGGGGCGGGGCTAGAGAGCGTTTTTATGTTGCGAGTGCAAGCAAAAATGAGGCGGGAGTGTCCTCGATAGTACAAAGAAGTCAGGCGCTTGGTCTCGCGTGAAGGCTTATTCAATGTGCCATCAGTACCGAGTCCCAGCGCCCGACCGCGCACCCGCGCCAGCATTGATGCGCAGCGCTTACGCATGATGGCATGGAAGCCGTCCACGTGCGCTTCTGCGAACATGCCACTCGTGCTACGGTAGCGCGGCAGCCCCATCAACACCCTGAACGCGTTATTATACTGTACACGCGTAGATAGACAGAACAAATAATATAAACACATTAAAGATAACAGTACTACCGGCTTACCTCTTACAAAAATTTACCCTTCGGTACTGCAGATGACCCTTACACGCAGATACTGTTTACACGGCCTGAAGGCACCTAAAAACCCGATTCCTGCCGGCTTCCCTTTGGGGACAAAGCAATCCGACAAGAAACACTAATTTACTTGACTTTTTATTTTGTCCACAGAACTGCCGATGGCAAAAGTACAGCAACTGATGCGAGAAAGAGACACAACGTATATGACAGAGACGAACATTTTAACTATAGTAGAATACTCATTCGTTTGTCCTTTTAAATGTAGACATAATCATCTGCTCTGTTACTATTGTGGCGAACTTTATTCCGACCCGGCGTTATTAAGACATCATACAACTGAATACCATCACCCGAAGAAATTCAAAGTAACGGAACATAAGAAAATGGTCAAAATTGATTTAACACGAATAGATTGTAGGCTCTGTGGTATAAAAATCAATGATCTGGATGAATTTAAAAGACATATTTCTAATGTGCATAAGATGAAGTATTATTTCAACCATAAAGATTTAGTTTTACCCTTCAGATTGACTCGGAATGAATTGAAATGTGCGATATGTGATGTTTTGTTTCCATACTTTCATGCGTTGAATAAGCATATGAATGAGCATTTCAGTAATTATGTTTGCGAGACTTGTGGATTGGGTGAGTTTTATTTATTTATATTTTTTTTTTGTAAACAAACATTTTTTTTTAAATAAAAACTACTTTTACTTCTTTTTACTATTTTTTTTTTTTTAAACAAGCTTTTATTTATTAAAAATGAAAAGGAGAATATAGGTCTATCTAAAAAAATTACATGCCCACCTGTATTATTTTAAAGTCTGGCTTTGCGATTGCGCCCGATTGATGGCAATAGGCTCGCCCCTTATTAGATGCTACTTAAAACATAACTGTTAAAATGTGGGTGTACCATAAGTACGTATCGTTCTCAGGTTTTGTAGATAAAGGACGTTTCATGATGCACCAGCAACGCCACGAACAAGGTGACTTCCCGTGCCCGGACTGCGGGAAGGTCTTCAAGGCGCTGTACAATAGGGACCTGCATGTGGACCGCGTGCATCGCAAGAAGGGGCGCGTCTACTGCCCCAAGTGCGACGTCAAGCTTATGTCGTACCCGCAGAAGTTGAAGCATTTGGTTGAGGTTAGTTATATCGCTGATAAAAATGCGTGGCTCAATGCTGGTCCTGCTCCACATGGACAGGGGCGCATAAATTAGATAGCATTACATATAATTGTTGGAGCTGCTGAAGATTGTACAACTATCTTTGCATTGTATAGATTCAATCTCTAGTATTATATAATCGATAGCCCATATTGTGTGAGTACTATGTAAAGCTATCATTCACTGGAATCCTACGTCTTTTCTTGACTTGAATGTGCCCTGGCAGTTGAGAGTATGTCATGCTCACTCTAATGTCTCGCTGATGGTGGCGCGTGTGTCCGATCATTTGGTTCCCTACAAAATGGTTGAGTTAAATGGTGCTGATCCATGCGTCATGTTCGTGAACGGGCGCTGTCAGTTGTGACTGGTCATCTCTTAGTTGCCGTGGCTTATTTTAATGTTATTTTTTAATTGTATTTTTTGTTTTTACTATGGACACTTTTAACGTGCACATCTTGCTACATTGTTCTCACATAATATACCATCTCAACACGAATGATGTAACCAAGATTTTGTAACAATTTTATGATTTAAAAGAGTGTCCATGGAGTTTCTTGCCCGTTCTTCTCCATAGAGATCTACGCTAGGGAACGGGCAACTACAGTACTTTCACAGTTTTTATGTCTTGTGACTGGGACTGTAGCTACATTTAATTTTCATCTTTGTTTCGACAATTCAAAAGTGCCTGCAACTGGCCTACTTGAAATAAATGATTTGATTTTGATTTTATAAAGGGTCGAAATCGTTTTATCTTCGTCAATTTTTATTAATTTGATAAAACCAAAAACACGTATTCAATATTTCTCGATAATCTAACTGACGGATTAAACAGAATCATATTTTTTTTAGTCAGTCGTCATTCCTATTAATTTATCATATTTTGTTTCCAGGTACATGGTGAAGAGCCTCTAAGTTTTCCCTGCACGATGTGCGAGCGAATATTCGACACTAGGAGGACGCTCACCATACATAGGCGGAAAGACCATTTGAAAGACTTCAGGTAAAAAATAATCATCAAAAAATAAAACCGACTTCAAAAACAAAAAAGTGAAAAAATAACTCAAGCTTCAGAAGTCGGTGACTTTTGTTAGTTTGATTCAGTATTTTTGTCACCGACTTCTGAAGCCTAAGATATTTTTCACTTTGAAGTCGGTTTTACTTTAAAAAAATCCAATCCATTTTTAGATGTAATATCCCATACAAATATTTGCTATGCATTTATTTTACATTGTTAAAAATACATGTCACGGTAATAGGCTTATCCCCAATAAACGGAACCTAATATACCTAACTGTCGAAATCTGGGTATATTGTACACATCTGCGTACCCTCTCAGAGCATACAGGCGTGATATTAAGTCATGATGTTGTACAATAATAAATATCCAAGCAATTGCAGCATTCACGACAGATTTGCCGTCTATTTTTATGAATTCCATTGTATTTCTCCCAAGATCAGCATGTGATTTTCACCAAATTTTAATGGGACCACCTGGGAAGACCCTTTCAAACAAAAAAAATCTAAATCGGTCCAGCCATCTTCGAGTAATCGGGGAAAATACATATAAGGTTCCGACGAATTGAGAACCTCCTCCTTTTTAAAGTCGGTTAAAAATTGACCACTAGATAAAAAAAACAAAGTAGCACTTGGATCCCAAACAGGATCCCAGGATCCACCCTTTACCCGAACTTACCCTTTTTAACCCACTTCTAAAAAGGAGGATGTTGTGTTTTTCCACTCTGTGATTACTGGGCCGAATTACGTGATCCGTGACATGTTTTTTCATTTGATAGAAGCCTGCGTGGTGGTCCCATATAAATTTTATTTACTTTGCTTATGGAGTTTATCAGTTAGCCCCCATCAATACGTATGTTTACATATGTTTCGTTCGTCTCCCTAATGTGTAAAATTAATTCATGACATTCATTTGTGTGGGATACTACTTACATCTAAAAAGGGTAAAATAAAAAAATAACTTTACTTTTGGAAGTCGGTGACAAAAATCAATGAAACAAACACCGACTTCCGTAAGTAAAATTATTTTAGCCTTTTTAGTGTTTTATGTTTGGAAGTCGGTTTTTTATTGTTGCCATAAATTTATTTTTTCTTTCCAGTAGTGTAGCTAACACCATAAAACAATAATTCCAAGACACCAATCTCTAAAAAAAAACTTTATTTTGGGCCTGAAAACCCGATTTTATTAAATTATTTGCCAAATTCGATTTTTAGTTGCTTTAAAATCAATAAATGGTTGAGTCATTGAGTTGACCAAACAGTGACGTTACAGCGTGCTATAGCCATCCAAATCTATAAGAGAACCACGTTTTGACACGTCTTAAAAAGTATGCCAATTGGTATGGCAACTGTGAAACTAATGGCGCTAGCATCACTTGTACCAAGCACCGTCATTGGTTGAAAATCTGTCAATGTCATTTTATATTTCAAAATGGCTTGACCTCATTGGTCAGATTGGGAAGAAACTATGCTAGCGCCATCTGCTTTCAGCTTCTGCTTACTGTTAGCCTGTGTCATCCCACTGCTGGGCAAAGGCCTCTCCCCATGACTTCCAAATTCTTCGATCCAGGGACAATGTGGGCCACTGGTCGTTAGTTTTATCCAGCTCGTCCCGCCATCTCCTGCGAGGTGTACCGCGTCGCCTTCTGGCTGTATCAGGGCTCCATATCGTGGTTACTTTGGCCCACAGCTCGTCGGACATGCGGCAGACATGGCCAGCCCAGTCCCACTTTAGCTTAGCGGCTTTTTGAGCAACGTCAGCGATTTGTGTTTTGGAGCGCAGTGTGGTGTTGCGTACATGGTCGGTAAGTTTGACGCCAAGAATGCTGCGCTCCATTGCACGGTTCAACTACACTATTCAAATCCTCTTTTTCTCTGATCCCCAGGTATGAATGCCAATGCTGTGGTCAAAAATTCTTCACAAGATTCGCCCTCAATAACCACATGCCAACACACACAGGCGAACGTAACTTTAAATGTAAAGTGTGCGAAAAAAGCTATCCTAGACTAAAGACTTTAAAAGACCATATGCGAATACATACAAACGATCGGAGGTATAGATGTCATGTGTGTGGGCAGGCTTTTATACAGAATTGTAGTCTGAAAGGGCATATGAAGAGCCAGCATCCTGAGTATGAGATGAGGGTGTAAATAGCGGGCCTGTGGACGGTGGGCTATGGGCTAGTTCGCCGTCCGTCCGCCTCATGACGACAGACCGTGTCGACGGCGCAGGAGTGTTCCACGCGCGACGCAAAGAGAGTCAGCAATAGGAAGGAGTCCGCAAGGACCGATGCCTGCCGGGGTTGTGGGACTGTTTGAACGAGATACCGTGGCCCCGGAACACAAAGATAGATGAAGGAACATGGATGGGTTTTAGTCAGTAAAAGTCTGACACTCCCTCCTGCTCCGCCCAGAGCGGGAGTTTGATGATTACCCATCCGAAAAAAAAAGGGTGTAAATAACACCACACCTGTGTATTATGGGTGTAACGTAACCCTTGATGAAACCGAAAGGCTTAGTTAGGCTAAGTTGCTGCCAGTTAAGGTTATACAAGTCGGCCATTCTTCCATACAAACGTAGTATGGTGATTACTCGTCTGTTTGACGGTGTAGGTTCATAACTAAAAATTGTATCAACTGGTCTTGTCATTATCTAGCCCTGTATGGAAGCAGAATTAGAAAAAAAAATATTGGTTTGGAAGTTATGAGCGTCGAAACTATATTTCAACATTAATTTTAACTCATCTTTGGGCGTAAATAAATAACTTATGTAGTATGAAAATGGAAAAAGTGAAACCATACAGGGATAGATAATTTATTCAAAAGTTCAAATAATTTATTTTGAGTAGTTTTCCATATAATCTATACGCCCAAAGGTCAATTTATGAAATTTTACGCGCTCATTGTCGTTATAAATCGTGGTTTATTTCACTAAATAAATATATTATAAATAAAAATAAATAATACTATCTCGAAGATAAAAAAGCTTGGGATTAAGCTGCTCCAATGAAATTTGCTCTGTGAATGTCGAAATTTCGGACTTCGCTTGTTTATTATTAATTACTTTCTTTTATACAATCTGACATTGAATTTTTTTTTGTGTTTTATTTTTTATTTTATACTTTTTTATTATTTCATGTGTCATTTACTGATTTGACATGAATACTTATTTTATTAAATATTTTACTTTTTTTATTATCATTGTGACATTTCATGGTTTTTGTGATTTTTATTTACATTCATTTTGAAAAGAACTCGTTATTCATTTTATTTGATTATTGTGAATGTGGGGACCATGTGGGTCACATTTTTATTTTTTGTTTGTTTTTTCTTACAACTGTCTGGCAGTTTGAGCACTATAAGCGACCTACCCAAATATCCTTTCTTTGGTATGGTTCGTCGTTTCGTTGAGCTCCTTGAGTTATAAGTCGAGCTACACGATAACTGACAAAAAATGTTTGTAGTGACTGGACAGGTCCACTTAAATCTGTGTGTTCTTTCTTCAAAAGACTATCTCAGACACTAATGTGCATGGTCCTCATGTGAATTGAGCAAGATTATTAGATTATTATTATCTGCACTTCAAAAGAGACCCGAACCACTGAATCGCCCGGATCTGAACCTCTGGGTTTGTTTCGGCTGTTTCTTCTCAGAGTAGTCAGGTACGAAACACCGGCCCTATCTAGTTTTAAAAAATGACGTGTAAACCTACTTGCAAAAATAAACATCATTTCATTTCATGTCAAAGGGAAATGACCGCTATTGACATCTTGACTGGCACCAACTATAGTTGTGTGTTCCTCTAAGTACACGTGCTTAGTTTAGTTGTCATATCACAGTGGGTGATTTCTGGGTAATATAATGATGATGATTACCACGCTTGTTCAGTGAGAAAGTGGCAGATAATGGAGGGGGAAAATATAATGACCACCAAAATTGACCACTAACATCTATCACCTAAAACATCAATTGATCACCAAATTTGAATGAGGTAGTTGATGACAAACTAGTTCTGCCTAGGACGACTTGGGGCTTTTTGGTGCTTTTTATAAACCATTCAGAAGTAGGAGCCCCGTGTAGCGGGACTACGTCGACCGGGTCTCCCTCGACTCAGATGCAAGAGCTTATCAGTTCAATATCTGGTGGTCATTAACTAAAAAAATAAATTATTGGTTCTAATTTCACAATAAAATGGGGACTAATTTTGGTGACTACTAATATTAGCAATCAAAAGTGATTTTTTTGCCGTTACATTTTGATAAATCTGTTGGTTCGTTAAGGTGAATGTTTCAGGGTAGCCCGCGAAATTCAAACTTTCTTACGTTTTTTGCAATTTGCAGGCCAGTGCTAGGTTGTATGTTGATTAAAATATTGTTTGCGACTGTAAGACGTATGTAGTTACAGAATTATATTCATCAAAATCATCAATACAACCCTCAAAGTTCAGAAAGGTGGAAAAATTTCTTTTCCAAGGTCAAAATCATTCTTGCACCTTTATGAACTTGGAGGGTTTGTGTTTTTTTAGACTTGCACCGGCCTGCAAATTGCAAAACACGTAAGAAAATTTGAATTTCGCGGGCTACCCTAGAATAATGAAAGTGAGGCCGGTGACTGAAAAGTTGTTTGTTAATCTGTTAACGTGGTATGAACATATGATGCAGAGGAATGAGACAAATGTTGAGTTTGAATGTGGATGGGTATAAGAGTAGAGGAAGACCAAAGAAACGATGAATGGACTGTGTGAAGGATGATATGGTGAGAGAGGAGGTGTCTGATGAGATGACGAGTGATAGAGAAGTATGGAAGACGAGGACAAAGGACAAATGAATGAGGTAATTTTTTTGTAGACCCTTCCCTAGTCGCTGGATAGATAGCGCTGAACTTGGTAAGTTACTGCAAGGAACGGAACGTCACATTTCACTTGGATGTAATGGTTATATTCGGAAGCTTAAGCAAACGAAAGTGTCAGTCAACGAGCGTATGTGACAGTTGCGAAGGGTACTTTTTTGTAAGAGGGAAACCGGAGTATAGATATCTTTAATGAGATTATATAATCCGTCTATAGAATACTGACTGTGTCATTTTTCAAAGGGAAGCCGGTAGGAATCGAGTTGTATGGATCCTTCGCCACTGGTATATGACGTGACGCAATGGTTTTTTCCAAGCGTTTTGGCTTTGGCAACCGTTTTCTAGTAACGTAGTCAGTTCAACGCCATCTACAGAGTTCTTGGAAACTATTTTTTTTTAATAGTCAAAAAGAAAACCTCTCATTGGGATAAGCGCAGGAAAATGATGATTTAAAAATTAGATACCTACTCGTATATCTTTTACGAAACACGTTTCATGTTTTATGTCTTGAAAAGAAAACTGTATGGTCATTTTAAAGCTTATTTACTTACATTTGTTAATCAGTATTACATTTTGAAATTTGTTATTAAGGCGGTACCCCGAGCAAAATTAGCAACTCTATTTGTGGTGGTTCAAACTTCGCTTGAAATACTGTTAGAATAAAGTTCTAATCAGCTTGCACTACGAATTGGTCGTTACGTCAGTCACTGCAGGCGGAATTGTGCGAAATGAGTGGTTTTTATTCTTTGTAAAATCAAACTTACGTCTTTTGGAAAAAATAAAACGACAATTATGTTCATTATTAAATTGCCTATCCATTAGTGTAAGTAGCAAATCAAAATAATGGTTACTTTACGAGGAGTAGCATTTTATAAATCATTATTTCTCATTTGTATGGTTTCGTTGTGAGGGGATTTATTAAACATTAAGCAACTTAAAAAAAAAATGAAACGACAATTTTGGAGTCAAGGATATGTAGTAATTTAATGTATTTTTTATTAGTTGGTATTTCTTTTGGGTAAAGAGGAGTAGGCTCCGAAAAACTGCTCGCTCAAGGTCATTTGCTCGGGGAGCCGCCTTAAACTATGAAAAGCCGCTGTGTAATTTTTTTTCTGTATTATTGAAATTTTAAAATGTTTTATTAACCTTTCATAAACGCCCGCGCGTGCCTTCCACGCTAAGCCACAAATTACAAAAAAAATAGGGATTTTAAAACTAGGTATTTAATTATTTATTTAGTGTTATAGTGCATCGCTTATTCTTGTCATATATTTGTACAGGGCACGCGCTTGCTTGTGACAATGGCTTTCAAAGGTTAAATTACAATTTATATTCTCATATTATAAATGAAAAAGCAAATAAAATGTTCTACTCATTTGAATATTATATATATTTATTCGTTATTTAAAAATATCGTTGCTATAGAAAAACTGTACATATTGTAAATACACTTATAATAAATGTATTACTCTATTATTTAAGACTATGTAAATATAAACTATTTTAACAATAATAAATTGATTTTTCAATTAAACTAATGTTTTTTTTTTTTTTTTTTGTTCGACATTTGGATATTAGTATTGCATTATGTACCTACTTTGTTGTTTACAAAAATGAGTGATACAAGCTTTGTGAATTTTGATAATTGAACAATCCAAAATGTAAATAATTATATTACTACTTATACACTGTTTGTTTGTATTAAATACAAGCAATTGAACTTTCCATGAATTTACATAAACTTCTTAGAACACTGCAACATCCTATGGTTTAAGAACCTTTTATGGAGGATTCATATCATGGATGTAGATAAAGTCTTGTATGCAACTGTACATAATTAGGTATTAAAACACTCATGTGATACTATTATCACACTCGGCTTCGCCTCGTGTGATAAACCCACATTCGTGTTTTAATACCCCTCATTATACAACAGTTGCATAAATAACTATTGTATTTGACCTAGATAGGCAGTCGCTCGATGTAAAATACTGGTATTTAGCTGCATCCGGTTAGACTAGGAGCCGACTCCAACATAGTTGGGAAAAGGCTAGGCAGATGATGGTGAATTTGACCTAATATCCCATGACATCATTTGTGGTTAATCAATCATAACCAGTAGAAGCCTACGCACACGGTGCGTTCCACTCTGGATCGAAAATCATGTTTCGAAGACTTTGAGATTCTAAGTTTTAAGGCGATTACATGAGATAAACGCGAGTTTTATAATGCAAAAAAGCATAATTATGATTCACTGCAATAAACAAAACCAGAAAAATATATGATATTCTTCAGGATCTAAGCTAGTACGATAGTGTTTTGAAAAAATAATACAACTAATTTTATTCGTAGAAAAAAAACACGAACTTATCTCTATAAATTTCTTTTAACGAGAAAAACCATACTAAAATACATGCGATCATTCTGATTTTTTGGCAAAAACTGTTTTACTTTTTTAGTCCAATCAATAGATTTTTTTGTAAATCGCTCAAAAACACTAATTTCGCACTATTCGGCCCGCAGTGACTGACGTGACAACCACTTTGTAGTGCAAGCTGATTAGAACCATATTCTAACAGTATTTCAGACGAAGTTTGAACCACCACAAATAGAGTTGCTAATTTAGCTGTTGTAATCGCCACATGTGTCGTTTTTTGGGCTCGAAACGCCTTCTGTTTGGTATCACTAAGGTCAAACATGATGTACCTACTTAATAAACAGGATGACTTTATTATCACTTTCCAAAAAAATGGGTATAATAGGTGCACGGAGAAGAAGCAAAAAAAAATGTATGAATGAAATTCGATATTTTTCATTGTTTTTTCCATAGATTTTATATCTATATTGCGGGCATATCTCCTTCTTTATGAAGGAGATATGCCCGCAAGACGAAAATGTATCGGAACCCTGTGTCTTCACTTTGCCCCTACCATACGGTAACTACTACACACGCAGTTCAGTAAAAGTAATAGATACGCAGTCGCGCACACACCCGCATTTCTTAAAACTGAACGTACTACCTAGTTAGTTTTCGGGAGCGGAGCGGCGAAAATAAAACGTTAGGGCCCGTTATAACTAAGAGTTTTATTAGAAACGACCCGAGCTTACAGAGTTTGATGCAAGACTGCTTATTCTACCTAGCCTAATACATACTTAGAACTTAAGACTAAGCTGGTAGTCGCTGGCGCCTGCACATCCCGTCATGTCTGGCTGATAGAGACAAAAGTGCAGCGTACGAGCTTATGGCTCTACCACAGCGACAGATAAGGTGAGTTCAGAGAATGTAACTACCTACACAATCAACTATAAACCTTATGACATCAAACACAGCGTGTATTTACCATGCACCGTACAACTTACCCACACAAAAACATCACTCGCTATCGTTGTATTGTGCAAACGCATAAGTACGCTAGTGATTGACTAAATCGGAAAGTTATCGAATCTTTCATTTATTACATTTTTTTGGGGTCCTGAAAATAATTAAATAATAATAATGTCCAGAATATAATATTATAATAAAAATAAACAATATGTTGCTAAAAATATATTATAAAGTAAATTAAAACAATAAAATATCCGGTTACTTTGGTTTAGGCTGTCATGGCCTATTGGAACAGTAGTTAGTAGCACGAGGATAAGGCATAATATACGATAATTCAAAGCCAAAAACACTCCACCGCCGATTAAACCTGAAATTTAAGTAACTTACTTTACGAAAGTTGGTTACGCATTTCTCTACGCTGTAAAATAATCAGAATACATAAAAAAACATTATTTGACATCGATCTTCCAACCGGGATAAAACGGTTGACAAATTGAAAAATAAAACTAAAATGTAATATTTAATTCGTCAATCGACATTGTCGATAGCCTACATTAGTGGATCTGCACAAGCACATCCCTAACTCGTCGCAAGAAGCAGCGGCCGTAGGTACTACGTGATTCATCCGCTTCATGAAATATCGTTTTGTGATTTTTACATTACTTGTTCAGTCACTTAGCGACAAAATTAGGTAGTGGTTAAGAGCCCCTTCCAAAAATTCAGTCGCTAGAGTTTAGGCAAATTCGTTGCGATCCTATGTTAGTGTGCATTGTTCATGCAGATACACGCACACACGGGTGCAGATCGAGCGTAGTGATCGCTTAAACAATTTTGATCCTGTAGACGATTTTATTTTATGATACATAATTATAAAGTCAGTACGGTTTAGAAATAAAAGTCTGGAATGTGTGTCTACTGTACATTTATCACAATCAAAATAAAAATGGTTTAATTTTGTATTAGAAGAATTTAGATACATATAAACATTTTACAAAATGATAAATAAAAGTGCGAGTTGGACTCGCGCACTGAGGGTTCCGTACAAACTTTTTAAAGGACAAACTTAATTTTACTGGATCTGGGACTTTTGCGCGAAAAACATTTGCGCGAAGGACACTTGCGCGAACCCATTTGCGCGAAAAGACAAATGCGCGCATGGACTTTTGCGCGATTGGACTTATGCACGAACGGACTTTTGCGCGCCTGGACACTTGCGCGAATGGACTTCTGCGCGATTAGAATTATGCGCGAACGGACATTTGCGCGCCAAGATACTTGCGCGAATGGGCTCATGTGCGAAAGGACACTTGCGCAAATAGAAACTTGCGCAACTGGACTTTGGCGCGACTTAATGGCCACTGAGGTTCACTCTGTAGAGTAAACATAACATATCCCTGTTATTTATACTTGAAGGTGGTTTTTTCTTTTGGTTTTTCTGTCATGGATGTCATTTTCATGGTTAAGGAGACGCTGATAACGAAATGAGATCAAAATGAAAATCCAAGATGGCGCCGAGGAAAACTTCTGTTTTTTCTATCATGGGTGTCATTTTTATGGTTTTCGGGGTCACTGATTATGAAAATGAGGTCAAAATGAAAATCCAAGATGGCGCCCAGGATAATTTTTGATTTTTCGTCATGGGTGTCGTTTTCATGGATTTTGGGGTTGCTGGTTACGAAACTGAAGTCGAAATGCAAATCCAAGATGGCGCCGAGGAAGCATTAAAATTAAAATAATCAGCGACCTCAAAAACCATGAAAATGACACCTACGTTGGAAAAACCGAACTTTTTTCACGGCGCCATGTTGGATTTGCATTCGACCTCATTTTTGTAACCAGTAACCCCCAAAACCATGAAAACGACACCCATGACGTAAAATCAAAAATTTTCCTCGGCACCATCTTGGATTTTCATTTTGATCTCATTTTCGTATCCAGGAACCCCTAAAGCCATGAAAACGACATCCATGATGGAAAAACAATTTTTTTCTCGGCAACGTCTTGGATTTTCATTTTGACCTCATTTTCGTAACCAACAACCCCAAAAAACATGAAATCGACACCCATGACGGAAAAACAAAATTTTCTCTCGGCGACATCTTGGATTTTCATTTTGACCTTATTTTCGTAACCAGCAACCCCGAAAACTATGAAAACGACACCCATGACGTAAAAACCGAAAAAAAATTCTGGCGCCTTCTTGGATTTTCATTTTGACCCCATTTTCGTAATCAGCAACCCCAAAAACCATGAAAACGACACCCATGACAGAAAATCAAAAAAATTTCCTCGGTGCCATCTTGGATTTTCATTTTGACCTTATTTTCGTAACCAGCAACCCCAAAAACCATGAAAACGACACCCATGACGGAAAATCAAAAAACTTTCCTCGGCGCCATCTTGGATTTTCATTTTGAACTCATTTTCGTTATCAGCTATCCCAAAAACAACGAAAATGACACCCATGAAGAAAAAACCGAAAATTTTCATCGGCGCCATCTTGGATTTCATTTTGATCTCATTTTCATTATCAGCGACCCCAAAAATCACGAAAACAACATCCATGAAGAAAAAACCGAAAATTTTCGTCGACGTCATCTTGGATTTTCATTTTGATGCCATTTTCATAATCAGCGACCCCAAAACTTACTTACTTCTACATTATATTAATACTAGTATTTGCGTGGGTGCGCGAGTTGCGTGCAGCTCGCTTTTTGTCGTGTTCTTGAGAAGTATTCCTCACCATCATAAAATTTTGGGAATCCATAGGAATCCTTAAAATAATTGGAAAATCCGTTACAACTACCCCTATATCAGTATGAAAACCCTTAAGAACCCCTAAAACATTCTAAAAACCAATTTGAAAAAATATCACCTATAAAAAAACCTTATTGAAAAACTCAGACCCTTTAAAAAAAACACTACCCTAAAGTTTGCTTGTCGTCGCCCTGAGTTACGCTTCACCCACTCAACTTTCGTTACGCTGCGGAGGTCGCCGGCTCGCTACACTCAGAACCTACCTACCACCAGACAGGTTTCGACGCCTACTATAATATTTGTTCAAGCACCCAATGGCTATCTCTGACCGTTACGAAGTTATAGCCCTTTTATTTTTAGGGGAGGTTGGGGAGGGGAGGATACCCTCCGTTTACAAATTTAAACGCTCCTCATTAATAATTTATAGTAAAAATCAAATAGCCGCTACGTGTCCTAGTTTCCGAGATACGATGGGGGGAGGGGTGAAGGGGGGAGAGTGGGGAGTTTTGAAAAATGATTTTGACTAACGCGTTGCCCCTTTATATGAATCTGAAAAAAAAAATGTTTCAAGTCTCTCAACTTCCGAGATCCGCCTAAAGGGGGGAGAAGGGGGGACAAGTGGGTCAACTATTGAAAACTGGTTTTTACTTTCCCGAGCCTCCTCTATACGAATCCGTAAAAAACAAAAAATATATTACCAATCATAATAAACAACCAACGTCAAAAAAAAATCTTATCTAAATATGTACAATCAAAAAGTTTAATAATTTTAATATAAATACTGGATCGAAATGTGGTAGTCTGCGTATATCTCGGAAATATATTCACGTAATAACTTGGGAGTAGAGATGGGCGGGTGGGTAAAAAATGGGAAGGTAAAAATTGGAAGGAAAGGTTAAAATAGGTAAAAAAGAAAAAATACCCTTTTTTACCGGGTATTAATAAAAAATACCGGGTAAAAATTGAGTACTGCCTTTATATTATTTAAATGGCTTTGCCATGAAATGTATAGTGTCTCTATATAATTTAATTGGCTTCGTCATCAATACTACGATCTACCATGTTAATTTTGACCTTGACCATTGAAGATAAATATTGATTGTATGTCCCCAGCCGTTCCCCAAGGGGAACGGTGCATTGTTATTTTAAACGTGTCTGTAATTGCGGGTATCTAAAGGCTTCTTTACACCGGGGCAACACTGTGCGGTATTACTGCGTGCTATATATTGGGGCGTGCGTCATCTTGTGGTATGCTACAAATAACAAAATATGCGGAAAATGCGGTATGCGGCAGCCTATTTTACATCGAGGCAACATCATGCCTAGATAATTTTCAAAGCATCGTGCTGTAAATTTTATTGGAGTGTTTTGGTTTACCAACTTGATTGATCGAGGGGACAAGACACCGTCGATTAAGGCTGATGAAGTAACTTTTGCAGCATGACGCAAGACGTTGCCATGCCGCTCGATTTTTGCCACGATGTGCAACATCATCATCATTTAAATTATAGTAGCATGCTACTTTGTGGCATGCCGCAATGTCGCATAGTGTTGCCCCGGCGTAAAGCAGCCTGAGCTACATAAAATGAAGTTAATTATGTTTCTTTTAAAACTTTAATCAACATTAATTTTCAAATCTCACTTCTAAGTCATGTCTACAAGTTGTTTTCAAGAGTCATCACGAATCGTCTCGCGCGCAGGTTTGACGATTTTCAGCCTCCCGAACAAGCCAGTTTCCGAAAAGGCTTTAGCACCGTGGACCCCATACATACGCTGCGGCAGGTTATACAGATGACCGAAGAGTATAGGCTGCTTCTCTGTTTAGCGTTTGTGGACTTCGAGAAAGCCTTCGATTTGATCGAGACCTGCATAGCTATTCACAACCCTTCGATTCGATATTCGATTCGGAAAGTCGTATGTCTATCTCGCTCGATTTCGTAATGTCAAAAAAAGATAGACATACGACTTACCGAATCGATAATCGAATCGAAGCGTTGTGAATAAGGGGCCTGGGCTGTACTGCAGTTTCTCCAACGGTGCCAAATCGACTCCCGGTACATCGAGGTGTTGAAGTGTTTGTACAAACTCCCAGGCTTGGTCCTGAAGTCGGACTGACATGGTGGCGACCATGTCAGTCCGACTTCAGGACCAAGCCTGGGAGTCGGAACCTATCCTGCATTAAACCTATTCTGCAGCGAGGTGTGAGACAGGGAGACGTCATATCTCCGAAACTGTTCACCACTGCACTGGAGGATGTCTTCAAAGTTCTGGACTGGAGAGGGCAAGGCATCAACGTCAATGGCGAGTACATCACTCACTTTCGGTTTCGCGACGATATAGTGGTCATGGCTGAGACCATGGAGGACCCCAGTACAATGCTCGATGACCTCGGTAGAGCTTCCGAAAGAGTGGGGCTATGAACATGGACAAAACCAAAGTCATGTTGAATGCCCATGTAACAACCACTCCTATCAAAATCGGAGACACTACACTCGAAGCTGTGGACGATTATGTATACCTGGGACAAACGGTCCAGTTATGTAAGTCTAACTACGAGAAAGAGGTCAATCGTCGAATCCGACTCGGCTGGGCAGCGTTGGGGAAGCTGCGCGGTATCTTCTCGCCCAACTTACCGCAGTGTTTCAAGACGAAAGTCTATGACCAGTGTGTGTTGCCAGTGATTACATACGGGACCGAAACGTGCTCGCTCACAATGGGCCTCATCAGAAGGCTTAAAGTCACCCAAAGGGCAATGGAGAGGGCTATGCTCGGAGTTTCTTTGCGTGATCGAATCAGAAATAAAGACATCCGCAAGAGAATCAGGGTCACCGACGTAGCCGGAAGAATTGCCAAACTTAAATAGCAGTGGGCAGGGCACATTGCTCGCAGAACGGATGGCCGATGGAGCCGAAAAGTTCTGGAGTGGCGACCGCAAACCGGAAAACGTTGCGTTGGAAGACCTCCCACTAGGTGGACCGATGACCTGGTGAAGGTTGCGGGAATCCGTTGAATGCGAGTCGCACGGGACTGGTCAATGTGGCGACACTTGGGAGAGGCCTATGTCCAGCTGTGGACGTCTTTCGGTTGAAATAATGAATGATGATGATGACTTTAGTAGGCAGTGTGCGTTCTATATTTTATTTATCTACAATATAATATACTATGAATTAAAATTGGCCTACCTTCTTTTATAGTATTAAATTAACAAAACTTCACACTCATTTACGTCACAATGCCTTTGAAAAAAAAAATGTAAATCGTAAAAGTATGTCTCAGACGTAAGACACACAAAAACAAAAACGAAGCGAAGCTATAGTTGACGAAATGCACCCCTCCACGTCATCCCTCATTGGACAGTTACAGTGCTATACTATTTTATTATAATGAGAAAACTATGTCCGCGTATGTTGTGCCGACGACGGTCTCAAATAAAATAAATGATAAAATTCTGTATTTCAAAGTATCTATTAAAAAAAACAATAATTAGTTTAAATTAAACTGATTTTAATTTTTACCCGGTATAAATTAAAAATGGGAAGGTAAAAATGGGTATTTACCCAAAGTCTGGGTTTTTACCGGGTATATGCCCATCTCTACTCGGGAGCGCTTGCGAAGCAAAGTGATACGTGCTCACGCTGGGAGAGCCCTTTCGTTACTGACGGGATCGGGTTTGCGCGGTCGATTATATAGTTCACTTTGCATTTAATTTACGAAATGAAGTTATTGTTTATTTATAAATTAAAATTCAGATTCTAATAAAGGGCTACGTTGAGATTAATGAGTAATTTTTAAATTTTCTTTAAAGTGTTTCTAAGGTATAGAAAAAAATACCCTTTTGTCCCGACGTTTTCCATAAATTAAGTTTTTTCAACATTTTTTTTCTGCTATATTTCGTATAGAAATCAATAATGTTTTCCCGTATGTTACGAGTAGACCATATATTGATGTTATTCATATTTTTTAATATTCAGAATATTTTGTAGTTCTTTGTTCAGAGAACCACAAACATCACTCGCTCGTTACTTTTGCGGAAAAGGGGTTTTGAATATGGGTGATTGCCATTAATATATACATTATTTAAAACAATTGTTCCCGCAGTCGACAAGAATATGAACCTGACTCTTATAATAAAAATAAAGCAGGTTCAAATTCTTCTTGCCTTTCTCACAAGGTGTGATCAAAAATGTTCAAAATGACTTAATTTCTTGTAGGGACCCCTATGTAGTAATGTATTTATTGCAAAAATAGTACAGTCGCTGTTTTGAAAACAAACATAACATAGTAAAAGCAACAAATATTTTACGATTTGTTGTTTTTCATGATTTTAAAGACAAATATAGTAAAATACTTGTAGTTATATATGATAAGTAATTCCGTGATCAACAAAGTTTAGGTTTATGCTTCGGTTTTTACAAAAAACCCCTAAACAACACGGAATTGCTATAATTTGTTGCGATCGCGGTCGAAAGTACACTAGTTCGCGGAGACGGCCATTTGCCTATGACATGGCCGACTGGACATGTCGCGCGGACACCGACACGCCCCCTTACCACTTCTCCTGTTTTGTAGATTTCTGTGGTTTTTTCTATTCTTTGTTCTAACTTTTTTGATGATAGATCAATTATTTTCTAAGCTGTGGAAAAAAGAAAAAAAACTAGGCATGCCATAAGCTTCTAATCCGTTCACATAATATACCCATTTTTTTCGAAAGATATAAAAAAGTCATCTGGTATAAAAGCCTTCATTCGGACATGACAATATTTCTTTATTATTCGTAAATTGTTCTTTTGTTCCACTTTTCCGTGTCCTTCTGCTAGGCCGCAAAGGCCTCCTCCAATCTGACCTTTCTATGGTCACTACACTACTACTACTACAACAGCCCATAACGTTCACTGCTGGACATAAGCCTCTCCCATGATGGGAGAAATTTGCCGTAATCTCCACGCTTGGCAGGCGGATTGGAATCGCAGTGATGAAAGACTAACAGAAAACGCTGCTGCCCATTCTCAGGTCTACGGAGGCGCAAGGTGTTCTGCCTCAGACATTAGTCGCCTTATACGACACCCGTGAGTGTAATGGGTTGGTTCTATTCTACTCTGCCGGATACCACACGGCCAAAGTTCCAACTACGGTCACTACCTCATGTTATTCCCGCGACTTGTCTAATGTCGTCAAAAATAATACTAGAAGTAATTTGGCTGGAAAACTGAGGAATTTAAAGTATTAAAAGAAACGAAAGAGTGTTAACGTAAAATGTACTTTATTGCTTTAAACAGATACATTAAGTACACCACTAGAGTAACTTGTTTAAATAAATAAAAACCAGATCCTTTTGTGAAGAGTTCAAGATCACCTAGCGTATTGTGGCAAATCTATTGCCCTAATATTTTATAAATAGAAGACAATAGTTGGTGCCAGTTAAGATGATAATAGCAGTCATTGACCCACCTACATTTATTAAACTTAACTTTGAAAACCAAAAATAAGCCTGTTCAAGTCTTGAATCGTCATCTATCGTGACCTTCAACATTTTTTTCTAAAGAAAAACGGATACATGGTTTATTTGTTTTGGTTCGTACGAAGAGATAGGGAAAGGGCAATGACCGCTATTCTCATCTTAACTGGCACCAACTATAGCTGTTGCCCGGGACCTACGTCGGCGTGTAATTATTATAAAAATAATACTTCCATAATTGAATCGAACTTTGTTAACAATTTCAAGGGTTTAGTTTTTTTCACGGAACACTAATCCTTCTTTTTTTATAAAAGTTACTTCTTATAACATCAGCTTTATGCCAGTAAAAGACCCGTCAAAATCGGTTTAGACGTTCCGGAGATTAGCCGAAACAAACATACACAGACAAAAAAAAAAGTATAAGATCGCGGGCATCATCTAGTATTCAGTATATACTTAATTATCAAACTTATTTACAAATTATACACTTAAAATTAACAGTACATTAGTACAATATTGTATCCAGATCATTGCATTAAAATAAAATCAAATAAAAATATAATTTATTAAGCACATCACTGCAATGGGTAATTCCCTAAGACCGGGGTTACCAGATCCATAAAAATAAATATTTATAGTATTACTTAACACTAATGTCCTAGTTTAGTGTTGCCAGACCCAAAACAAGGACCATTCGTTTTATTATACAAAAAAAATCTTCCTAAGTAATGATATAAATTATCTGTTCTAAAATCTATACTATTTTGCATTGTTTTTATACATTACACATTTACTAAAATTTAATGAGAGGTAGAAGACTCGCTTAGGCCAATGATTTATTGCTACTATTCCGTAATTTGAAAATCACGCTTGATGTCCGCGCGAGCTAAGCAGATGTGTGTACGCAGACCAATCATCAAGCTATATAGTGGGAGCATGTGACGTCACATTTGAGTAAAAAAATGTACTCAAATATGTCACACGAGTTTTCGACGCACTGTATCATCGTCTTCATTTTTTGTTTAGGTGAAAAAAGAAAAAAATATGCATCCAATATTTTATGTAAATCGACGGACAAATATGAAATAGGGGGCGAGACAGGACATAAATCTAGACTCCGTGGTTGCTACTGAGTAATTACTCATGGAAACACGCAATTTACTGGACCCGAGAATCGATCCCAGGACCAGACAGTCTATTCAGGATACCCATCCTCCAAGTCCAAACTCTGATGCTGTCTCTTCATATGATTCTTCAAATTAATATTTTGAGTAAACGAAGCATTACACATAACACATCGAAATTTCTTCTCATTACTATGTGATTGCATATGGACCTTTAATCCCCTCAACCTAGGGTAGCTTTTCCCACAAAATTCACACCTGAAATTCCTTTCGCCTGTATGTGTTGCCATATGTTCCTTTAATCTAGATGGTAGATAAAATCTTTTTTCGCACAGGTCACACTGATGTTTGAATATTTTTAAATGGTAACGGCGGTTATGTTCTCTTAAAGATTTTCGACTATCGTACGCCCTATCACAATGGTCGCAGGGAAACATACGCTGTTCTCCATGCGATTCGATCATATGCCTATATCTTAGAGAATAAGAAAAAAAAACTTCGTCGCATTTATAACATTGGTAAGCAGGCTCTTTCTTGTGTAATTTAGCCTCGTGTAAATATCTAGAGTGCTTTGATTTAAAGATTTTCCCACAGTCTTTACAAGGGAAAGATTCTTCGATTTTCTGATGAGTTTTTTGATGCAGAACCAACATTCTTTCTTCGAAATAATGAGCGCCACAAACGTCACATATACAAGTACCAAAATGCTCCGCCATATGTTTTTTTAAAGCGTGGAAAAAACTAAAACTACACCCACATTCTGTACAAGTCAAATTATTGACCGTTAACCGAAATTTCAAAAACTCATTTGACATATCATAAATATCTTTCCCATGTGTCGTAGTGAGGTGAGTTTTTAGTAAGTCTATGCTATCGATAGTGATGGGACATAGTCGACAATCGATCCTGAAAATATCGACTAGTAATAACTTTTTATTGGCGATGTGGTCTTTGAAAGTTGTCGGGTCATGAGTTAAAGTGTGTTCTCTGAGTTTGTTGGGGTCAGTAAAAACTTCGCGACAGTAGATACAATAGTAATCGCTAAAGGATGTGTCGAAAGGACAGACGAAGGAGTTCTCGACTACTGTAATAGTGTTGGCGTATGATTTCTGGTCGGTATCGATGTGTTTTTTTGGTGTTTGTTGCGGCGGAAGCTCTGGTTCTGAAAGAGAAATATGGGCCAAATTATACCACATGAAATCAAGTAGCAGCCAGCAACATAAGGTCTCCACAAAACCTAGTGATACTGTGAGTGTGTTTTGCCGTGACTTTGAGTCGAGTTCCAGTAGTGCGCGTAGCAAAAGACAAAAAAAGAGGGTAGACAGATTTATCTGCTCCTAATAGTATAGGATCCCTTGAAGAACGACCTTTAATAAAGATCATCGTTGTTTTTATGTCTATACATAAATAACGTTATGTAGTAGCGATGTCATGTATATAATGTACTTAGATATAAGCTCAAAATTGTAATCTTTGGAAAAGATGTTAGTTTTAATAATCAAAATTTTCATTAAAGTTTTCCAAAATCAGGAAGCGAAATCAGGGTCCTCGTTATAGTAAAGTTCTGGAGTACCTTAGTAAACACAACATTTCCTAGAATCGTAGTCGTTCTTCAATGGATCTTAGACTACAACATTTTTTTCCATCCACCCGCATTCTCCAGTTAACCCGCGATCATGGCGCTTGCAACGGCGTCGAAATATCGGGAGCTCAAAAATAATCACGGAAGATATCCCGTAAGTGGCATTTTAAGTATAGTAATGAACCGCGAAAGCTTAAAACAGTGTACGCATCGACCGCCGGCATCCTAAGGTAAGGTATCCCAAAACACACTATATAATACTTCAAGAAATAATGACAGCCGGGACCAACGACTCCAACGTGGTTTCTGAGGCACGGAGGAAATTCGTAATGTAATGGGTGGTCACCCATCTACGGACCGACTACGGCAGGCGCTTCTTAACCTTGAACATCGACCCGTATGGCCCAGCGCACACCGCTGGAGGCGCGGCGGAGCGCATTTCCTTGTAGCGGCGCTGAGAGCTGAGAGCGGAGATACAGGTCGCGGCACGTAACTCTAGCGCTGAACGAAACGTGGATGGGATATCTGCGCATGTTAAACGGCTGGAGAGCCAATCGGCGCAACGCACGCCCCAAGACATTATTATTTTCTACTTCTGCGCAATAATGGTCAGCGCTAGTTTCGTGCCGCGACCTTTACGCGCGGCGGCGCGCAGCTACTGCGAGCGCGCCCATTAATTATATTTTTTCATATTATTTAGTTGGTAAAATTAGTATTAATAGTAGTATGTATTTATTTGTCTCAAATTTTTTTGATTTTTTATTACAAACATGTGTTTTAGTGTACCTACTAACAAAGGAGACAGTTTTTTTTAGGCCCTCTTCGATGTTGCGGATATTCATATTACTTACACCAAAAAAAAGTAACCATTTTATTCTAATAATAAACGAAAGATTACATAGAAACGAAACCGGAATCTTAAAATCATAACAAATAAGTTGTATTATGATATTTTTTTGCGAGTCAAATCATTCCTGTTGTGGTCAATGCCATTTGACGGAAAATACTTACGTAAATAGGGGCGTTTTTTCCGTTTACAAAAAAAGAAGTACGGTATCCATTGGTACTAATATCTGCTTTAATTAAAATATAATATAATATAAAAAGAAATAATATTAAACTGTGAGCTTTCTAATGCTATTTTAGAGGTTTCCGCTAAAATCTTTTAGATGGTATAGAAAATCATCATGGCACGGAACGTTGTAAATTCGTCTTTTTGGTGGTTGACTGACAATTTCATTTGACTTGTTATTGTTATTGTTTATTGTTAGATTCACGTTTTCATTTTCGAATTTCTCATCATTCCGGTAAGACATGGCTTAGCTAATATTACCACTGTAATCTAGAAATTATAAGGAAGAAATCTATATACGTTTCATTAATATCTGTATGTCTGTTACAATTTTATGTGGGTGGCCTGTTCTCCAAACAAAAAAAATTGTCTCCTTTATGGATCATTGTGTCTGAATTAAATTAAATTAAAATTAATAGTGCTGTTCGATACTTTGTACAGACAACTCGCTCTCGTAGTGCGGCGGAGCGGAGAGCAGTCGCGCACATGCTCTTGTAGTAGCTCGAGGGCGCTCCGAGTACCGCGTGCGAATTTATTCTTATATTAACCGTATATCAAGGTAGTTAAGGTTTATATTAAACTCTTGTCTTCAATAGGCGAGACGGCAAAAAAAATCGAATTAGTCCGTCAGATAGATTTCCAAAAAATATTGGTCACATATTTTTTCTTTTGTTACGTAAACCAAAATTGACGAAGATATAACGCTTTTAAAATTCTCAATACGTCACGCCTAGGTATAATTTTAGCTAGTTCTGACGTCATGAGCCCCCACTCCCGAGTTTTGATGCGTTTTATCTTTGTCAATATTCATTGATTTACAAAAACAAAAAATACGTGTCCATTATTTTCCAATACTCTAACTGACGGACTAAATAGATTTGCAATTTTTTGATACTGTCGTCATGCCTATTGCGCTCCGCCGCACCTCCAGCGGTGTGCGCTGGGCGTATGGCTGTTTTTATTTAACCACAAGCCCCAATGATACATACCTATAATTTCCTGAACTTCTTGGTACTTCTGACTTCTAGTACGTCGTTTGCTGATCTTCTCTTTAACACATTTGCCGTTGACAGCTTTCTTGCGTTTGGAACTTCTTGCTTTTACTTTGAATTTCTTTTTCTTTGGCGATTTCTTTAATGGTTTTTGTGATGGCTGGCTTTTTAGGCTGTCGGCGTCTGAAAATAATATTACTTTATGTCACTTCCAGTTCAGTACTTATACAAGATGTAAGCGGATCGTTCACGAAGCTTTCTGTACATAAAGCTATAATAACTCTACACAAAAATTATTGCTGGGAAACAACGACTTTTTTGAAGTGAAAACTTCTTTAGGCGCGTTGAGCACTTTTTGGGTGAAGGAAAACATTGAACTCATCGTCACTTGCTTGACGTAACGTGCGGTCACGCTTCGTAGCACTCGTAGGCGATCCGCTACGGCGTAGCACCACATAGGCATGCGTGGAGCATAACCAGTGCTACGACTGGGGCGGGGCCTGTGTACTTTTTGTTTTTACTTCCATCGACAGTCCCTAAATACTGCCCCGATTTTATTTTTGAATGAAAAAACACGTTTTACGGTAGGACTCAATGTAACGCACTTAAAACACGCTGATGAATGCATTGAATAGTACGGGGGTCGTGGAGATATTGAAAGTAAAGTTATATAACATTAAAAACTTGTATTTAAAAGAAAAGAAAAAACTTGTGTTGGAAATTTCGCACACATTATTTCTGGGTAACAAGAAGGTTCAGTATGAGGAGCTCGTGGCTAAATAATAACAGCCGCTCGGGTCGATCGTTAGGTTAAGCTGTGCTTGCCTAGGTTTGTCTGTGGATGGGTGACCACCCATTACATACCGACAAACTTTCGCATTTATAATATTAGTAGGATTGCTTTTTACCTACACCCCATTTTTAAACTCACCGTCATCCACAAGGTCTACTCCATCATCAACCATATCAACATCCTGCACCACCTCATCGTCTGCTGGCTTATCAGCTGGCACTGTATCTTCTGGAGTACACTCTTCAAGTTCCACCTTCACTAGTGTTTCATTCTTCACTTCATCGTCTGGGTGTCCTTCTGTAATGGTATAAATGAAATATTGCTGGATATTACACACACCGCTAAACCGCCGCTTTGAAAGTTTTAGTTCCATTTATCGCCGCAAGTGGCGCTGCATGATCATAACAAGAAACATGGCGTCGCAAAGTCGCAATCGACAACGGTGTCACAATCAAATGGCCGTTTTTCCCTCTTTTCTGTTTTTTTTATTTTATTTATTTTACGTATTGTTGAGAATTACGTGGCGGGGGATTCCTAAAAGGGGGGCAAATTTTTCATTATTTTTGCGATAGGACGCACCCTTTTCGAGATATAAGCAAATTTAGACCTACTACGACTCCATGACGTGCGCTCGCTACACTCGCATTTTACATTACCTACACACCCACTTTCTGTCACAAATGTCGTCGTCGCTCCGCCGGCCTTCGTCCTACGCTGCTCATGCAAGCTAGCAAGACTTTTAGGACAATTTTAGTAGGTTATTTGAAGTATCGGAATTACTGCCAATACGGCTACGCGTTGGACGCCGCTTTGTCGAACGTATCGCCACCACAATCCGGCTGCACGTGAGGACGCCGTATTACATAACGGTGACGTTTTTCAATCCGGCGCGCCATTATGTAAAACGGCGTGTTATACGAATTGGCTGCGACAGAGATACTTATTATCAATATATCCATGACTTGGAAACAAATGTGCAAGCTCATCACACGAACATTTGCCCCTACCGAGATTCGAACCCGGGACCCTAAGAACGTAAGGCAGCCTCAGTACCGCTCAGGTCGTCACACCACTCAGATCGTCAAGTAGGTATAAATGCAATATTTCCACTCTTGCTCCATGTCGACTCCATGAGATGGTGTGGGATGTAATCAAAATCTTTAAAACCCAATTAATGAATCCCCAAAAATCTACACAATCTCACAATGAGGAATTTTCCACTGACGTTTGTCACAACGCTTCAGTATATATCAATAGATGGCGCTGATCCGAATCCGAATGATTTTGTAACAAAATAATATTGTGTGGTTTTCCATTTTTTGAAAATTTGGGTAATAGAAAAAATAATTATATACATATGTTAAATAACCATGTACACTTTTTAGTAGGTCACTATAGTGACAGACTTATATATCTGGATATCAACACTATTGTTGGTAAACTGAAGTCGACACGGGGTAAGGTGTATCTACCTATTAGATGTAGACACAAAATAGCTCGGCTATTAGCTTATAATATTCACACAGACATAAATAGTATGTCTAAGTTTAGTTCTATTATTAACACTGCGACTATTAGTAGTAATACTAATATACAGGTGACTTTCAATGAATATAGCACTAGTGCTATAAATGTTTACAAACATTGTACTGAGGAGGATCCATGTGTCACCGTGGAGAATTCTCAATTAGGGTATATTAGTATTAGTGATAGGGTCTTGTTGTCTGAGGATGGTACGGGTGTCTCCAGCCTCACTCCAAAAATTAATTTAAACTAGGAAATGAGACAACAGGAGGTACGATTAACAATATTGTTAATCCTACCAACGTATCTTCTTGCACTCAATTAGTTAGTAAAAAAGGGCCTCAGCAGAACACTTTGAAATTATTCCACCAAAATATCCAAGGCATTTCTTCCAAATTATTAGAAATTGAATTGTTTTTAGAAAATAGTAAGTTTGACATTATTTGTTTTACTGAACATTGGCTTAAGGATTACCAAATGCTTATCAATTATGAGAACTATATGGTGGGTAGCTGCTTTAACCGTAAAATTATGCTTCGTGGAGGTTCCCTAATATTAATAAGAAATTGTTTTAAATATAAGCAACGTAATGACATAGTAGGTCTCTCGGTTGAACATTGCGTTGAACTGTCCTGTGTTGAGCTAGATAAGCATGTAATTGTGTGTGTGTATAGACCCCCAAACTATCAAAACTTTACTTTGTTTGAATCAATAATGGAAGATGTTATGGCAAAACTTGCAGTCAGTAATAAATCTACAATTATTTGTGGTGATTTTAATATCAATATTTTAGAAGAATGTGCAAATAGCAGTCGCTTATTAAATCTTTTTAAGTCATTTGACTTGACCAACACTTTTACAGAACCTACTAGAGTCACTCCATCTTCTGCTACTTGTATAGATAATATTTTCTGCGATTGTGATTACTTAGATAAAGCAATAGTAAATTGTCTACCCTCTGACCATAGCGGACAAACTGTAACCTTCAGGTGTAATACACCCCCATCGCAAAAAGTTCAAATTAAATTTAGACCTTTAACTTCTAGCAGATTAAATAGGTATAATATTTTGCTACAGAACAAGTTAAGCGTTATGGGCCTTGATGATATTAATATAGATCAATTGTATGATCGTTTCTTTTCAATAGTTCACACGGAATTCAATAAAACTTTTGAAAAGAAGACAAAAAGTATTTGCCCTAAATTCATATTTAGTGATTGGGCAACTAGAGGTATCAGAAAAAGTAGGGAAAGACTATTTGAGCTTTATGGCCTTAAGCCTTTTATAAACACTGAAACTTTTAACAAGTATGTTGCTAAGTATTCAAACATTTTTAGAAATACATGCAAGGTTGCTAAAGCACTGCACATTAGCAACAAGATCAAAACAGCAGAAAATAAAATAAAGACAGTTTGGAAAGTTATAAATAACGAGACTAACAGGAAGAAAATACGTAACACTAGCTACACATTAGATACAGCATGTGGTCCTAAAAGCTCTAATCAGGAAGTAGCTCAAGAATTTGTAAAGTTCTTTACCGATATACCACAAAAAACAACGGAGGCTCTTATTTCCTCACCTGAACTCTCAATTGGTTTATTAAAGGCGAATGTGTCTGGCTGCCTGGTTGAATTTAAACACATTAACCCTATGATTGTTATTAAAACTTTCCGGCAAATAAAGATTAAACTAACCGAAGATCTATGGGGAATGTCTGTCAAAGTTTGTACATCCATACTTGAGACTATAGCCCCTTACTTAGCTTTAATTTTTAATTTATGTGTAGACCAAGGAGTTTTCCCTGATTTAATGAAATACAGTAAAGTCATACCTCTTTTCAAATCCGGGGACAGTAAAGATACTAATAATTATAGACCTGTATCCGTGTTACCAGTTTTTAGCAAGGTTTTTGAAAAAGTAATGCTTAATCAAATGCTCTATCATTTTAACACCAACAGAATCTTACATGATCAACAGTATGGCTTCACCAAGGGACGTTGTACAACTGACGCCGGTGTAACCTTATTAAAGCACATATTTACTGCGTGGGAAGAGTCTCAAGATGCCATAGGAATTTTTTGTGACCTCTCCAAAGCGTTTGATTGCGTAAATCACGACACATTACTTTTGAAACTTGAGCATTACGGACTGGGAAAACTTGCACTTAGTTTGGTAAAATCTTATTTGAATGATAGACAACAACATGTTCAAATAAATGGTGTTAATTCACAGGGGTTAAAAGTAAAAATGGGGGTTCCACAAGGCTCAATATTGGGTCCTTTCCTCTTTCTAGTATATATAAATGATCTACCCTATTTACTGAAAAACCAACCTCAAAATATGGTGTTATTTGCTGATGACACTTCCCTAATTTTTAAGATAAATAGGCGGGCCCAAAATCTAGATGACGTGAATAATGCCCTACTTCAGGTCCAAAATTGGTTCACAGCAAACAATTTGGTATTAAATGAAAAAAAAACTAAATGCATAAGATTTGCTTTACCGAATGTTAAAAGTAGTGATTGTGATATAATATTGAATAAAGAGAAACTTGAATTCGTAGATAAAACGGTTTTCCTGGGGATTACGCTTGATTCAAGGCTACAATGGGGTTCTCATTTGACATCTCTTGCGGGGCGGCTAAGTTCAGCAGCCTTTGCCATTAGAAAAATCCGTCAGTATACTGATGTAGATACCGCTAGACTGGTTTATTTTAGTTACTTTCATAGTATAATGTCTTATGGCATTTTGCTGTGGGGACGGGCTGCAGATATTGAGTCTATATTTATTCTGCAGAAAAGAGCCATCAGAGCCATATATAATCTTCGTTGGCGCGATTCTCTAAGGGAACTGTTTAAGGATATTGGCATCATGACGGTACATTGTCAATACATCTACGAAAACATAATGTACGTCAGAAAAAATCTGCACCTGTTTGGTAAAAGGGGTGACAGACATAATTACAGTACTAGAAATAGGGACCAACTAGTTCAGCCAGGTTTCAGACTCGCTAAAGTAGACACATCTTTCATGGGGTACTGTTTGAGATGCTATAATAAAATTCCACAAAGTATTCTTGAACTGAATGAGACGAAATTTAAAACATGCATTAAACGCACACTATGTAAGCAAGCATATTACAAGTTGAGCGATTATATCGCTGATAAAAATGCTTGGCTCAATGCTGGTCCTGCTCCACATGGACAGGGGCGCATAAATTGATAGCATTAAATTGTATTGTTGGAGCTGCTGAAGATTGTACAACTATCTTTGCATTGTATAGAATCAATCTCTTTAGTATTATATAAATGCATAGCCCATATTGTGTGAGTACTATGTACTAGAAAGCTATCATTCACTGGAAACCTACGTCTTTTCTTGACTTGAATGTGCCCTGGCGGTTTGGAGTATGTCATGCTCACTCTATTGTCTCGCTGATGGTGGCGCATGTGTCGGATCATTTAGTTCCCTTCAAAATGGTTGAGTTGAATGGTGCTGATCCATGCGTCATGTCCGTGAACGGGCGCTGTCAGTTGTGACTGGTCATCTCTTGGTTGCCATGGCTTATTTGAATGAATTATTTTGAATTGTATTTTTTTTTTTTTTGTTTGTGTGTTTTTGCTGTGGACACTTTTACCGTGCACATCTTGCTACATTGTTCTCACATAATATACCATCTCAACGTGAATGATGTAACCAAGATTTTGTAACAATATTCTGATTTAAAAGAGTGTCCATGGAGTTTCTTGCCCATTCTTCTCCATAGAGATCTACGCTAGGGAATGGGCAACTACAGTACTTTCACAGTTTTTATGTCTTGTGACTGGGACTGTAGCTACATTTAATTTTCATCTTTGTTTCGACAATTCAAAAGTGCCTGTAACTGGCTTACTTGAAATAAATGCTTTGATTTTGATTTTGATTTTGATTTTGATTTGATTTTGATTTTGATCAGATTTGGGAATATTTTTTAAGCGGTGCTCTAGTAAGATCCAATGAAAAAATAATTTACTATGTATTAAATTATAGGTCAATGGTAAAATCTTTTAGCAGGGCAAAAAAAAACTCTCCTAGACATAATCATGTCAAACTCATTGTAAAGGCACATACTCATACTAGATTCAGGCCTATGAGGCCCTAGGCTTTCAGAAGTTTGTGAGTCTCTTTACTTCAAAAACTGGGGGTCTAAAACGGCCGCTTTATCAGAATCCTAATATGAATCACGTTAAGAAAAAGTAAATTCTTAAAATGGACTTTATAGTCATGCTCATAAAGTCCGTTTTAAGGATTTAAATTTTTAGTGAATTAAATTATGATTCTGGTAAATGTAAATTCTCAAAATGAACTTTATGTTCATGATCATAAAGTCCGTTTTAAAGATTTTTTTTTTTTAAAGTGAAATACTTTATGATTCTGCTAAAGTGGCCTTTTTAGGCCCGCTGTTTAGAGAAGCGGGCCTAAAATGGCTGCTTTATCAGAATCATGATATGAATCACGTTAAAAGATTTAAATTCCTTAAATGGACTTAAATTCATAATCCTAAGTCCACTTTAAGAATTTTATATTTAAAAAAAAAATAAGGTGATTCATATTACGATTCTGCTAATGCGGGGCCATTTTAGACCCCCAAATTATAAAATATCCTCACCTCCATGGACCTGTATGTTAGCATGTAACAGTTTCTCCTCACAGACCAGCACCTGTTGTCTGAAGGCGCGCGCGTCTCTCAGACGTACGACACACGTCGCGCAGATCACTCGCTCCGCTTCCTCGCCCTCCAAGTGCGATAGCTATGAAGAAAATATTCATTCATAAACTCTTCTTTATCATTCTTCAGATTGAGAAGTGATAGCCTAGTGGAGTGACTATGTCAGACTGCCAAGTCACAGGTTTCAAGTTCGACCCCAAGAGTAGAGTAAAATAGGGACTCCATTTCCCACACGTAGACTCTCATTCGGTCCGTTGTGCGTAGGTGTCCTGGCTAAACACAGAAGTTTCCTGGGAGCTCCACAGGCTTCGCGGAGCTACCTCACCGTTCCGAGGATTTCTTTGCGTTGGGTAGCCACGGCCTCGCATTCCAGGATGACGTGGGCGGCTGATTCTTCAGCGTTAAAGCAACCCCTGCGGAGTGGACTGTCCGTGGCGCCTATGTTAAAGAGATGTTTGTTTAGGGGGCAATGGCCCTAACAGACGCACCTGATTTTTCTGATTGATGCACATGAATCAGAAATTGTATATTTATCACTTTATCTTAGCCTTTGAGATTTCCGCCAGAAATTGAGCCATGGCGTAATCTTTACTTTTTTAGCTGCTGTGAGCAATAATTGTAAATTACCTGAGATTAGACAAATAAAATGCTTTTTATTTTATGCTTTAATTAGTATGAAAATGGAAACTTACGAGTAAACCGAAGCATTCGACGAACATCTCTGAATAAATCTCCTTCTGACCCAGCCAGTCGTATTCCACGTTCAATAACCGACATTTCTTCAAAGTACCACAACATCTACACAGACCAGGGTCCACTATAGGACCCTGGCGGCTAGCAGAGCTCATTTTAGTAACAAAAAACTGTTTTGTAATAAATATTTACATTCAATTTAGCATTTTGTGGTGTTTTTGACAGATGCGAATGTTTATCGACTTTTGACTTTGACAGGGATGCATAGTGATGTACTTCTTTTTCTTTCGTGTTGATGGTCCAACTCGATTCTTAGGCCCAGCATGTGGCCACAAGTCGGTGACGTCTTTTAGGTCTTCCAGACACTCAAGCAAGAGTAGGACTGTGATGTATTATTGTACTTATTGAATAGTTTTAAAATTTTAGGATGGTGGCACTACTCGGTAATAGATGGCGCTGGTGGCAGTCTTATGTTGTTATAGAAAAATAATTTGAAACTTAAAAAGAGATAGATATCGATATCAATGGGGAAGCTGGTCATAGTTGATTGTAGATGGCACGTCTATAACTTAGACCCAATCTGACCAACAATGAGGTCAAACTATTTTAAAATATACTTAAAATGACATTGACAGATTTTCAACCAATGACGATGTTTGGTACAAGTGATGCTAGCGCCATTAGTTCCACAGTTTTCATCCCCGTTGGACTCCGGGGTCGGTGAGGGGGCTGTGTAATCAGAATAATCAATTAAGCGGTGGCAAAACAGCGTTCCCATTCATCATATTTATTTTACCTGCATAGCTATTCACAAACGCTTCGATTTGATTTCGATTCGGAAAGTTTTATGTCTATCTCGCTCGCTTTCGTAGTGCCAAAAAAGATAAACATACGACTTGTCACCAAGAAATCGAATCAAAGCATTTGTGAATAGCTATGTTACAGGTTGGTTTTGAGAGGGGTTAGTAAAAAGACACGAAATCCCATTTACATTTATTTTAATTAGTTATTTAAAAGTAATGATGAGGTATATTAATGTAATATTGAAATTAGTTGTTGCGTTAGTCGCAATTATAGTCAACACATTTATTTCTGCACATCATATTACATGAACATCAAACTAACATTCAAGGCTACGGGTTGAACATACTGACAGTATTGATGTTGGAAATCTTTACATGTGAATATTTTAAAATTTGTAAACAATTAATCAGTCAGTGTAACAATCTACCAAGAAGCCCATAAATAAAGGGCTTTCTCATAAGATGCATTATTATGAATCCTCAATTCCTCACTGGCGAAGCATTTGCCTGAACATGTCTTCTCATAGCTAATAGAAATCAATTTTAGGATCCGAGCTTCAACAAAACACTGTCAGTCAAAGTAAACACACTCCAAAATAGCACTTCGTTCAGATATTATTCTTTTCACAAATAATGTTTTGATTTTAGCCGTTTTCATTTTAGCCTTGCAACGGGCAAGATTTTGTTCCACTTTTTTACACACAAAAAACTAAGAAGTATTTTTCTCGAACTGTGTTGTAGTACTATATTACACTTTTTTGCACAAGAATATGCTAATACAAACAAGGACATAAAAGGCACCAAAGTTAAATATCCCAGTTATTCCTTCAATATAAATGAAAAATCGATAATGTAAAACGAATGCGATTTAAATGCGCGCGCATACTCGATGCCCAGCACTAGCGCACTAATGCCGTACGCCCGATGGCGTCGTATTGCGTTAGTTTCAAGAAAATAAATAGTTTTAATGTAATTTCACTTAGTAATCTAAGTTAGTTGTTATTAATTAGTATGTTAAATATATTCCCTGTGAAAATAAGCTAAAAACGTGACAATGGATACTAAAACAACGGAATGGAGAGCCGGCCCAAATGTTTGTCGTTGTTGTTTGACCGAGGGATGTTACAAAGATATTTCTACGGAATATTTCTGGATGGGAAAGCGTGAGGTCTACTCTGAAATGCTTACAAACACCCTCAATGTATCAGTAAGTAATAACTTCTATTTATCGATCCATCTTCATGAAGACGCCACGGCATCCATTTTCTTGGATGAACAAGTTTTTTACAACCCGACCTATTTGTGGAGTCTGGTTTGTTATGAATATTCTTAAGTTGCGACTACTTTATTTGGTCGGGTTTTAAATTGATCGAGTAAAATGATGCTTTTACTTAAAAAACTCTACCAAGCAGTTGTAAAGCTAACTTTAAACTTCTCAGATTTCTTTCCTTTAATTTTTATCAGGGTCTTAAAACTTGTTGAAGTTCCTTGTGAGAATTATTGGTGATTTGCCATGAACAAACGGTTCAGTTTGGAGTACCTATGATGTTTGATAGTCAAACTCAATCAGAAATGATGCACACTATATACGGATCCAGGTTGACTTAACAAATTATCCTGTATATCCTCGCATTTGTATTAGTAGTAAGTTGGTTTATTATGCAGGCAGTTGAAATCACCGATAGCTGCCTGCATCCTTTTATTACCCACTAGATTTTCTTCTTGCAGTGTTATCTAAACTTCTAAACTTAATATTTTAAAGAGGAAAGATTTGATTTTTTGTTTGTTTGAATGTTTGTTTGTTACAATTTAACTCGGAACTACTCAACTGATTTAAAATATTTTACAATTACACCCCACAGACATGCACTACACTTACATACAACACTCCCGCATGCACAACTTGAACACTTATTTAATTTTTTACTATTTACTTAAATTGTTTTTTTTTTTAATATTTTATTCTCTGTACTGGAACGCTGTGGTCTCCCTCTTGGAGGTGGGTGTTAATAGCTGCGACACAGTTTTGTAATGAATGTGGCTATTTATGTATGCAATCAATTCGTAAAATGTGTTTTTGTTTTAATAAAGATTTATTATTATTATTATTTGTTCACCATTAGAAAGCTACATCTTTGCTGAGTAACATAGGCTATAAAATTATATTGATATCATGCAAATTAGCCCAGGTATCACAATATTCACGGACAATGGCGGTCAAATTGCTAGTTGTATTAATATAATGATCCTTACACTGATAGAAAACAATATCAAGACCAAAGAGATTTAAAACAACTAAAAAGTGGACTTTGGGAATATTTTTTTATACATAGTTTCAATCATAGTTAATTTATGATTGATGATATTTCAAAGATATCATCACTATCGCTACATATTATAAAACAAAGTCGCCCGCTGTGTCTCGACCCTATGTATGCATAAATCTTTCAAACAATGTAACGGATTTTGTTATGAGTTTTTTTAATAGATAGAGTGATTCAAGAGGAAGGTTTTAGTATATAATTTGGAGGCATCAGCATTCAAACTAATCACACTTGGGTCAGGCATAATATGTTCAGCAGTGGACGTCTTTCGGCTGAATGATGATGATGATGATGATGAAACCAATCATTCTTTCATATTTAAAGCTAAGAAAATGCGACATTTGGCATATTTCACATCAATAAATGTGACTTTGTCAAATTACATTGTATGAAAAAAAAAAAATTAATAATAATACGCTAGAGTTATGGAATATCGAACAAAACATCTTGTAGATACCAGCCTTGTAGATTCCACCTTCGGCTCCAGTACAACATCAAGTATTTACCAACACAATTCTTCACCAGATCGCATACTCCCAATCCGGAGGCCCCAACAGCAACAGCCGTCTGATCTGCGAGCTCTGTATATCTCGGCTGCGGGATGCTTCAGACTTTAAACGGCAGGTGCTAGAGTGCGAGAAGACTTTTATGCAGCACCTGGATGCTGGGAGCTCTGCTTTAGCAGAAGTTGAAGGTAAGGTTTTTAATGACCATCATCATCTGGCTAGTCTTTGCCTAACTATTTTGGGGTCGGCCTCAAGTCTAACCGGATGCAGCTGAATACCAGTATTTTACATGGAGCGACTGCTTATCTGACCTCCAAAACCCAGTTAGTACTGGGTAATATGATACCCCTTAGTATGACTGGTTGTTAGCCTTTCAGACCACTACCTATGAAAACTGTCAAAGGTCTACAAATGACAGCCGGGACCAATGGCTTAATGTGCTTTTGGATGCACGAGCTGACCATTTTTCTAAATTTAGACTCATCGATTCAAGTCAACCAAGCATTCTGTATATCAAACTAAGTAATTATTAAAAAAATACTATTAATAACGCCTTTTTTTAACTCAATGTCAACGCACTTAAAACATTGTGCTGAGATCCATTGAATAGTACAGTCGTGGAGGTAATTAAAGTTATAGCATTAAAAACTTTTATTCAAAAACATACTTGTAAAAAAGTGGGAACTTGACACCCAATATCTCCTTATGAACCTGGAAAACAAGTGCCTCTCTGCTCCATTAAGCGTATGTCAAGGAAGGAATCTCCATAGAAATCTACGCTAGGGAATGGGCAATTACAGTACTAACGTTATTATGCCTTGTGACTGTAGCTTAGCCTTTTTTTTTTTGTTGATTTTTTGACATTCAAAGTGCCGTAATGGTCTAATTGAAATAAATGCTTTGAGTTTGAGTTTGTTGGGTTATGTTTTGTTCAAATCAAATCATTTTTATTTGTTAACACAGGTACAGAAATACAGATCTTATAATTGCTAAAACCGAGCGCTATGTTATGCCTGTAGCAGGCTTACAAATATGGTGAGCATCTAGCTCAAGATTACAATTTATTTAAAGTATCTAATAAAATATGTATATATTTGAGAATCATGCTTTAGTATGGTATTTAATTAGCAAAAAAAGAATAATTGCAAAAATGACATAATATTATTTTAACATATAAACTTGGGCTAAAGAAGTACGCACAATTTATAATAAAATATCTCATTTTATCAAAATATGTTTTTTCTTTAACAGTTCAAGTAGAATCAGTAGACTCCGATGTCAAATTGGAGCGAGTGAAACAAGAGAAGCAACTCAGTGATGATGATGATGACTTTGAAGAACGATGCGGATTCGATGATGATGATGATGATGACCGTAAGTAATATAAAATTGCATTATACTTGTATGGTAGGCAGGCGATTGTCAGTTTGATATTGAGATGAACACGCTTTAGGATCTATGGTTACTCTAAAAAAAAATGTACCTAATTCTTTATTTAAATAAAGCTGAGCGTCGGCAGTTTTTGAATGGCACCTACCCATAAGGTGGATGCTCTAGGGTAGCCCGCGAAATTCAAATTTCCTTACGTTTTTTGCAATTTGCAAACGAATTTTTCAAGGTCAAAAATTATTCCTCGACATGAACATGGAGGGTTGTATTGATGATTTTAATGATTATAATTCTGTAACTACATACGTCTTACAGTCGCGAACAATATTTTAATCAACATATAACCTAGCACTGGCTTGCAAATTGCAAAAAATGTAAGAAAAATTTGATTTTCGCGGACTACCCTGACGGTTTCAACTTAATCATATCCTAGTATTTTAAATAGAAAGAAAAAGGACAAAACAAACTCCTCAGCAAGGTGTATAGTCACTAGGACATCAAGCTTCGCGAAACTAAAGTTTCCCAATCAAACTTGAATCTTAATGTTTTAGCAATAAAGTTGATAATTCATTAAAGGAATTTGACAGATTATAGTAGCTTGATGTGGTAGCGTAGCCGTGTGGTATCCGGCAGAGTAGAATAGAACCAACCCATTACAATTACGGGTGTCGTATAAGGCGACTAATGTCTGAGGCAGAACACCTTGCGCCTCCGTAGACCTGAGAATGGGCAGCAGCGTTTTCTGTTAGTCTTTCATCACTGCGATCTCCAATCCGCCTGCCAAGCGTGGAGATTACGGCAAATTCCTCCCATCATGGGAGAGGCTTATGTCCAGCAGTGGACGTTATGGGCTGTTGTTGTTGTTGTGCCAGCGTCGGTACTATTTCTCCTACATCCGTTAATCTATATATAAAAATTCTATGTTATACCAAACCATTGACACCCTCTTTGAAAATTTCAGTTGACGATGAACCCCTGACGAAATTAGCGAGTAAAATACCCAAAAAGGAATCAGTGGACCTATTAGACCTCCTCGACAACACCAAGGCAACAGCAAAACGGAAATCTACGACGAAAACTAAGTCGGTTGCGGCAAAAAAATCTAAAACTGTCAAAAAGGAGCCCATTAAAGCTGGGGCTAGTAAATTGGCTGGAGCTAGTAAATTAGCAGCTGCTAAAACTGAGAAGAAGAAAAAAGGTAGGCATCTCTTTCTATTTCTTATATAGTTGGGAAGTTGAGTTGCTGAAGATGTTGTAGAAAGTAAATTATAAAAAAAAGTTAAAAATTAAATTTCCAAAAAATTAAATTTTGTAAATAAAAAAATGAATTTTTAAAAATTAAATTTTCCAAAAAATAAAAAATATTATAAAAATTAAATTTCCGAAAAATTAAATTTCCGAAAAATTAAATTTTCCAAAAATTAAATTTCCGAAAAATTAAATTTCCAAAATATGGAATTTACTAATTTAAATTGGATTTGGAAAAATAAGTGCAATTTCTACATCAAATAGACTATAAAGAAAAGAAATTGAAAGAAATTTGAAGCGACGATTTTGGATGAAATTTATTCAAGAAGTGAGGATTTGTCTGACTAGTTATTTAAACAATTATCAACTTATTGTTGGTGTAAATTAAGATGCTTTTAAAATGACTCCATCAAGAACTCGTCAAAATGGACTTTACAGTTATTTTTCCGAAAACATATTTTGAAATTATATTGCAAATGCAAGCTACAAGACATTTCTGCTTGGTACAAAAAATCTGCCCAAAGGCAGTATTTTTTACTTCTACTACTACTACGTTGACAACAACTTATCATCGGCACCTCTGCTTACCAATCTTTTAATTGGCAGGTTATGTATTGAAATAATGACATAACACACACACACACACACAACATTACCTCATCTATTGTCTATTTGATTATAAATATCTTAAAAACTAACTGAAGACCTAAGAAAATTTCCCATCAATGTTGGGGTCGGCTTCCAGTATAACCGGATGCAGCTGAGTACCAGCATTTTACATAGAGTGGCTGCCTATCTGACCTCCACAACACAGTACTGGGTAATACAATACCCCTTTTTAGGGTTCCGTAGTCAACTAGGAACCCTTATAGTTTCGCCATGTCTGTCCGTCCGTCCGTCCTCGCTTAATCTCTGTGACCGTTAGCACTAGAAAGCTGTAATTTGGTACCAATATGTATATCAATCACGCCGACAAAGTGGTAAAATAAAAATTGGAAAAAAATGTTTTATTAGGGTAGCCCCCCTATATGTAAAGTGGGAAGTGTTTTTTTTTTTAATTTCAACCCTAACGTGTGATATATTGTTGGAAAGGTATTTAAAAATGAATAGGGGTTTCCTAAAATCATTTTTTGATAATGTCAATAATTTCGGAAATAATCGCTCCAAAAGTAAAAAACAATGTGTGTCCCCCCCTCTAACTTTTGAACCATAAATTTAGAAAATATGAAAAAAATCTGAAAAGTAGAACTATAAAAGGACTTTCTAGGAAAATCATTTTGAACTTGATGGAAACAACAGTTTTTGTACAAAAAAGACAAAAAGTTGTACAAAATAATTTGTGGACTAAGTTTGTAGTATATTCGATATGCAAGCATTTTTACATAATGAATGATGGACGGACGGGAAACTACGGAACCCTACACTGAGCGTGGCCCGACACGCTCTTGGCCGGTTTTTTTTGAAGTGAAAACTTCTTTGGGCACATTGAGCACTTTTTGGGTGAAGGAACAACATTGAACTCACATTGTGCGGTCACGCTTCGTAGCACTCGTAGGCGATCCGCTACTGCGTAGCATCACATAGGCATGCGCGGGGTATAACCAGTGCTACGACTGGGGAGTACTTTTTGTTTTCACTTCTATCGGCAGTCCCCAAAGACTGCCCCGATTGTTTTTTTTACCGGATTGGAAAATATCAATTGACTCCTCCCGCTCTGGGCGGAGCGGAAGGGAGTGTCAGACTTTTACTGAAAACCCATCCATGTTCCTTCATCGCCCTTTGTGTACCAGGGCCGCGGTATCTCTTTCGAACAGTCCCGCAGCCAATACAATACCCCTATAAGACTTTTGGTCCACTGACTATTACAGATAGTCAGTGGACTGTCACAGATCTACAATTGAAAGGCGGGACCAACGGCTTAACGTGCTTTCTGAGGCACGGAGGAATCTCGGTATGTAATGGGTGGTCACCTATCTACGGATCGACCCAGGCAAGCGGGTCTTAACCGGAAGATCGACCCGAGCGGCTGTTATTAGTTAGCCACGAGATCCTCCATTTAACGCCACTTACTCGCCTCGTACATGTTCATACATCACTAGCGGGCGTCACGTGGTTTCACCTGCGTAGTTCTTGTTCCCGTGGGAGTACGGGGATAAAATATAGCCTACTAGCTGACGTCCCGCGGTTTCACCCGCGTAGTTCCCGTTCCCGTGGGAGTACGGGAATAAAATATAGCCTATAGCACTCACGAATAATGTAGCTTTCTACCAGTGAAACAATTTTAAAATTGGTTCATTACATCCGGAGATTACCCCTACATACAAACTTACAAACAAATGTTACCTCTTTATAATATTAGTATAGATGTTACTCAGTAAAGACGTGGCTTTCTAATGGTGAAAGAATTTTTGAAATCGGCGCAGTAGTTTTTGAGTTAATTCATTACAAACATACACAGAAAAATACAAATCTTTCCTCTTTATAATATTAAGTGTAGATGATTAATTTGAGATACAAAGTCAATCAAAACAAGCATTTAATAAAATTTCAGTACATAACTTGTGAATACATTTATCATAATGCATGATTCGTATTAAGTTAACACATATGGATATGTCTCACAAAAGAGTTCGTTTTGTAAAGAAAGGGATGATAGATTAACTAACATGGAAGTACTACATTTATATAAACACGTCTTTTCCCCTTATACTAACACTTCTTTTTCGGAAACTGATCAGTAGTTCCTAAGATTACCCCCCACATACAAACTTACAAACAAATATTACGTCTTTATAATGTTAGTATAGATACGACTCTTTATATCGGCTTTAAAATGCCAATGGCATTACCAAATTCTTTAATTTCCTGCAACCATATTGATCACTTCTGTTTTGGTAACAGCGCCATCTGTTACCTGCCTCTTGCACTTCTATAGGACGCCATTTTGGTTGAACTGTCATCCGATTTTGCAAAACGAATGTATACAGAGCTAGGGTATATGAAATATTTAGTATATTTGATAGTATTTTGTGTATTTTTTCTGTGTTCTTCCTTACAGAATTTAGGTGTGCCACGAATAAAATGATCAATAAAAACTATTTTAACTTTCCATAAAATTTTAGTATCCTTTCTCTGTTTTTTTGCATTCCCCTATTATGTAATGTTTTATTTGCATTACACAATATAAACAAATTATTAGGGCTTCAGAAATAAGGCCAGCGAAAACCCTAAGTGCTGTGAAGTGAAATCCCCTTTGATACCTTGGGGTCGATCTCTAAACATTGCAATTTGTATCTTGTTACCACTAGTTACGTATGAATTTACGTTGAGTAAAGATAAAATGCCATGCCGTGCCGTCTCCGGTTTTCACTGACCTTATAGATCAGTCATTCATTTTTTTTAACCCAAACACAATATTGACATATTAATAAAGGGTGAGAACGTTTTAGATCATTAACACTTGATTGAGTCTACATAAACTGCAAAATATAAGTACCCCGGAAAGTGTCCTGCACTGGTCTATACCTACACTTCTGTGCAACAGTTCGCAGGTTCGATTCCCCCCTCCACTTTTAATCGTCGTTCAGCAATATTAGCGCGTAGCAACTTTTATGAGCTTAACTCTAAACATATACACAGTTAATATATTTAAAACCAGCAGACGTCACGCGGTTTCACCCGCGTAGTTCCCGTTCCCGTGGGAGTACGGGGATAAAATATAGCCTATGTTACTCAGTAAAGACGTGGCTATCTAATGGTGAATGAATTTTTGAAATCGGTCCAGTAGTTTTTGAGTTTATTCGTTACAAACATACAAAATTACACATCTTTCCTCTTTATAATTAAGAGAAGAAGAAGAAGACTAGCGAATTGCATGTAAATTTCGAAATAAGATAACGTGTAGCGCAGCGAGTTTGCATCGAAGTTACTCATATCTGGGTTCGAATCCTGGCTTGATAAATTGTGTTCTACCCTCCACTTCGTGATTGCAAGTAAGTTCTTGTATTAACCTTATTTATGAACGTTGAAAATACTATTGTGTCTAATACTAAACTTTATTATAAATCTCAGAAATAATTTCTGAAAAATGTCCTCGATAACCTATGATAAAATCACACGTTTCATACAAATTGGTAAGTTTCAACGTTCATAAGTTTGTTTTAATTTATAAATTATGCTCTGATTTTATAATTTTTTCTAAACTTTATAATTTAAAACTGATTTTCTTAAATACTTGAGACATATCCATATGTAGACAATTTGCTGTCTCTCAGCTATTGGAAATAGTGTAAAAAAATAATAATAGATACATAAGTCATATTTCATATTACTGTTATTAAAAAAAGTATTATGGAATATTATTTTAGACTTTACAAATTCTTTTACGCAATTTTCAAAGCTTTATAACAAAAAAAAAACAATATTAATTTGACAATTTTACTATTTTAAATTAATAATATAAAATCCAAATTACTATTGTTTTTTGATATCTTATATTTGCACATAGCTATTAAGTATTTAAACTTATTTACTATAACTATACAAAACTATAAACCCTTTAGTTTAATATTTTTTATGGGAATTATTCCCCAGACATAATTCCGGGTTACCTTGCCCGAATTATCTTTTTATAAACCTATGAACTTATAATATTTGAAAGCAATGATATAGATTTTATCGTAAAATGCGTAATATTTTTAGTAGGTCACGTCTATCAAAAGTATACTAACATAATAGTATCGAAATATGAGAATATGTCGCATGAGACTTGGGGCGTGCTGTTGAGTTTTCGACTTTGCAGCTCTGAATCGAACGTTGCAAATGTAGCAACGCACTTAATGTGCTTTACGGCGTTTCTAACTTCCAACAAATTTTAGGGAGTTAAAAGCCATCCGCAAACTGAATTATAAAAAACTAAATTTCATTTTTCAAATCTTTTTTCGATGTAAAATTACATTATTTGTACTCAGAACTCCATTTATGTAAATAATACTTGTGTAATGGATGGTAAAATACTCCGAACAACGCGGGAAATCAGCTGTTTCACATCCTGCCTAGCTACAGAGTACATCGAACTCGTCGTCGCGCTTGCCGTTCGCTACGTTCGTTTTGCCACGGTAACGATACATTGCGTATGAGGAAATAAAACAAATCTAATTTATTGGATTCCCATAACGTTCCTGATATAATTTCTTGTACCGGTCATCTTAGTATGATATACTGAATTCACACCGTCAGTCTGCGGAGGGCTGTCACTTACAGCATACTGTATACCAACTTGCAAAATGAAACCTATTATGGAGTCACGTTATTTGATATTTTAATTGGTTCCTTAGTAATCGTGGTTCATGATTTTCGTGAGTAGGTATTTATACATTCTAAATATTTTATTTGATTATTTAAAACCACAGATTCAAACTATCACTAAGAGTTTATGTATTTTTTAGTAATCTATAGTCTTTAAAGCGTTTTCGACTCATAACTAGTGAAATATCCCTCTTGTTTAATGATAATTTGACACAAAATAAAATTGATGGGTTGTATGATTAGGTAAATTTACCAATATGCTTACATAACATTACCAATTAATATTTGTCAATACTTTCGCTTCAGTTTGTCATTATGTTTCGTCTTTGTTATAATCGGTTTATAAAGTTCCAACTGCTGGGACACAGGCCTTCTCTCTAAAAGAGGGAAAAACCCCTGACAGTTAACAAGAATACAAGAACAAATTAACGGTTTATTATTTTTATTTCGTTTTTAGAAGATTTACTCGAAAGCCTCAAGATTCAAGAAGTTTTCAACTAAGTCTATGGTCTACAAAGAACTTTTTCTTTTTTAGCGGAAAGCTATGACGCGACGCGCTCAAACGCCGAGACAATTATCAGTAGCACTACTGCTTACCCGTTCAGAGTGAACGATAAGTCTATACTCTGTGTCTACTGCCAAGAGTTGTTCGAAGACCCTGACGAGTTCCGGAGACACATGGACGGAGAACATGACTACTTTAGCATCAAAGTCGCGTTCCACCACCTCCCTAAAACGGAATTTATTAAAGCGGACCTCACTAACCTACGATGTCGGTTGTGCAACGCCAATTTTCCGACTCTGGAAACGGTTTTGGCGCATTTAGAGACAGAACATGGGAGAAAAACGGACCCGAATGGCAAATTTGGCGTAATGCCATACTTTTTGACAAAGGACGTTTATAACTGTGCAGTTTGTGAAAAAAACTTCCCGTCTCTCTTTCACTTAAACAGACACACAATCACACACTTCCTAAGTTATGTTTGCCATGTCTGTGGTAGCAGCTATGTCGCAACAACCGGCTTACTAAGACACGTGAGATCTAAGCACCAAATATACGAAGTATCCTGCAAAAGATGCAAGAAAGTCTTCCCTACGATGGAAGCCAAAGAGAAACATAGGCGAACGCAGAAATCTTGTATGCCTTACTGCTGTCCAAAATGCCAGGAAAGATTCCTGGATTATAAAACGAGGAAGAAACACATGGAGGTTGAACATGGTCAGTCGAAACGTACCTATAGATGTGTGGACTGCAATATCGAGTTTACAACAGAAAATGCATATTATGACCATTTTAAACTTCACCATTCTGAGGACTGTGCGGTTTGCAAACATTGCGGTTTGAAATTCTTGTCGGTTTATAGATTGAAACGGCATATTGCGAAACATAATGTCTGAGTTACTGAAGCGAATTTATTGTTTAAGAGCCCGATTTTCATCTGCAGACATCGTTGTGTGCCTAGGTTGAATATAATCAAAAAGCTTTTGCGGAATATCGCAAGGTAACGATCCGTTTTCAAACACTGTTTTAAGCTTTCACGGTTTATAACAAACTAATACTGTCCCTTATGGGACATCTACCGCGATTGTACATTATTTTGAGCTCCCGATATTTCGACGCTGTTGCAAGCACCATGATGCGTATCAGGGAGGTTGCAATTTGAAAATTTGTCATATTTTCACTATAAGTACATTTCCGAAGCCGATGCTAGACCACAAGCGTCAAGCGGCTATGTCACCATAATTACAGAAACGACTTAACCTTGAACGTGGATTTACGCAATTCCGTTATATTGCTGTAACTAGGATCCAGGACAAAACGACGATTATTTTCAGATAACTGTAGTTTAGTACGCGGATCCACGATCCGACACCAAAGGTGAATGTAATTTCATATTGAAACCACGGGTGTCGATTCGGTCTGTTGTAGCAATGGCTTTGTCGTTGCGGTTTGCGGGTGCGGTCGCCTTCGTAAATGTAGTTTTAGCGACACTTTGCCAACGACAGTGGATTGGGGTGTTCGATGTCTGTTCATGTGAATTGAGCTTTATTATAGGACTATACCGTTTGACTGTTGTAATCCGTTATACTTTTCATTTAAGTATCATCCAGACGAAATTCAAATTTTTGAAGTGTTTTCGTAATTAAAGTAGCTGATATTTTAAGGTATTTTTCACTAAGTATAGAATTTGTATAGTTATAATTTATCGAATTATCAAAATAAACCATGATTACCATTTTCTGTATTATTTCTGAAATTTTCTATCGAGATCTTTAAATACTGTTTGTTGGTAACTGAACAGAAACTTGTAATGTCTATAATTACTTGTAGTTAGGCTGTCTCTAACGCGACCATGAGACCTACACCACCTAAACCAGTTCCAAATTTTGCAAGATGTACAGTCAAAGGTCAAAATTCCACTTCCACCGCAATGCACATTATCGTTTGCGCTATACGGGCGGCGGCGCCTATACACACATACGCATATTTATCCGTGTGAGTGATGTTCCAACGCTAACAACCAATTTGGCCACCGTATCACTTACACAACTCATTGAAATTTGTAATAACAATCTTAAGCGGGCAACAAGTTGCTAATGTGTAAGTGTTGTCAAACGTTCTTATAGAAGAAGGTCATAAGTACCACCAATATTGCTTTGCCATTGTGTTGCGAGATTGGCAGTCGACTTCTGACTGTTACTGTACCTAAATTATAAATGATTTTACTAAAGTATCGATTAACTATAGACCCATTGTATACCTTTTTTTGCAAACGGGTTTCGGTTTAACGATTCATGTTATAATTAACTTTTTTGTGTGGAAATACTCATGGATACCATCCGTCTGGGGAAAACCAAGAGTTTTATCGGACTCTTACCGCCTCTTAAACCTCTTGAACTCCTTTGGTTTCTATTACTACCATGAGCCGGGGAGATGCTCGTACTTTCGATTGATATACCTAACTTACTTCCCGTAGTCATTATGCAATTTTAGCATAGTAACAATTCAATTTCTATGTAAAAAGACATCAAGAAAAGCACTTATGGTCATACCCATTTCAAACTCTAAACAGAAACTCTTCGAGAAAATCGAAGTACATCATACACAAGCGCATAAAAGCGCATCTCCTACAAAAACTAAAGTGACAAAGGACCATTTCTTTTTGTTCTAGAGTTTGATCCATTGGTCGAAGCCAGACATAATGCTAAGCTCGTTCTGAGATACACAACCGCTTATCCATTCAGGATACCCGCTCACGAAATGGTGTGTGTTTACTGCTGCGACGCTTTCGAAGACCCAGCGGATTACAGAGACCACATGAAAAAAGACCACTACCAACCCAACGTCAAACATGCTTTCTCACACGCCGTGGGGATAGAGGAATACCTCAAAGTTGACTGCACAAATCTAGGATGCAAACTCTGCGCTAAAAAGTTCGAATCCGTAACTTCCATATCGGAACATCTCGTCTTAGAACATGACAAGCTATTAAATCTTAACGCGGAGATTGGGCTGCAAATCTTTAAGTTAGGGGCCGAAAGATGGGTTTGTGCGACTTGCTCGCAAAAGTTCCCGTCTCTTAGATGCTTATCGAGACACACTAACGGGCACTATCATAAGTATACATGCGAGACTTGTGGTAAATCATACATCAGTCGAGACAACTTGAAAAGGCATATTCTCTTCAGTCATACCGAGGAGAAGTTTTGCATGAAGTGTCGGAAGTCCTTTCCTAATATCAAAGAGCGCCGTGCTCATGTCTTGGAAAGCAATAGATGCTGGCCATTCTGCTGTACTGTTTGTGGAGACAGATTTGTGTCGAGAAAGCTGAGACAGAAGCACATGGTCGAAGCCCACAATGTAGAAATCAAGAATAAACTCTACAAATGCCCTGAATGCCAGGAATCTTTCTCGGAGTATGGACATTACAGATCACACTTCATCATCACTCATACGGACGATAACTACGTCTGCCAATTCTGCGGAATAAAGTTCGCGAGTAAAAGCCGTTTGGAAGGTCACAAACTCCTGCATACGAGAGAAAAACTCTTCCATTGCACTTCTTGTACTAAATCGTTTCTTAGAAAGAAGAATTTAACGCAACACATGTGGATTCATAGTGAGCATAAGAGGTTTCACTGTACTCCTTGTAATAGGCCTTTCAATCAGAGAGTTAGTTGGAAAACGCATATGAGGTCTTACCATCCGGAGTTGGTGGATTTTTGAGGTGTAACTAGGAGGTTAAGATTTTATACGTATACAAATTTATTGGTGTAAGCTCTGTAGTAGAAATGCCGGCCAAAGTAAGCAATACATTATATTTTAAGGTATTTTCGGGTAAAAAAAAAGCACACGGTTTCTGACATAGTCACAGAGCATAAGTAATCATCATCATTCTTTATAAAAATAAAACTAAGCGTGTCACCGTTCACTCGTACTACATAATAATCACGTCAAAACAATTCGTCGCTTATACGACGAATAAACTTAGCACCTGTAACCAACAACGATACGATAAAGGCTTACATATTTTAATACATTACTAAATTTAAGCTGAGCTCTTTCAACATATTATTTCAATTTACATGCCTACATTGCTGGGTAAAACTCTTCGAATATACTTAGTGAGTAGATCAGTACTCCATTTTTAATCCATTTCTCGCGTCTTTGACATATTCATTAACAACATAGGAACTCTTAACTCTCTTTGTGATTACATTCGACCTTACACACGGAAAATGAACCATATCTAACCACACCATAAGTGTCATAATCTAAGCAACAATCAAAACCACAAACGAAGGAAAACAGAGGAGCAGTTGAATGACTGGGCGTTTCTTTTTGTTCTAGAGAAGCAAAATGACCCGAATTTCATCTCGAAACGGAACGCCGAGATTATTGTGAAATATTCCACCGTTTACCCGTTCAAGCTGCCTGAAGACAACATGGTTTGTGTTTACTGTTGCGAGACCTACCCGGACCCCGATGTCTTCAGAACGCATATGAACGAGGAACACGAAACCTTCAACCCCAAAATGGCTTTCGTCCATTGTTCCGAAGGATATATTAAAGTTGACTGCACTAATATCAACTGCAGACTCTGCTTCAAACACTACCAGGATTTGGATCAAATCGCAGATCACCTCTTGTCCGAACATAAAAAGCCTATCAATCTAACCGTTGCGTTAGGTCTACAACCTTTCAAATTAGAGGACAATAAGCTTTTCTGTGCAATATGCCACTACAAGGCCGTATGCTTAAGACAGTTATCCCGTCACACACAGAGCCATTTCTGGAGGTACACTTGCGAAGCCTGCGGAAAATCTTACGCAACCAACACAGCATTGCGCAGTCATATAAGATTCTCGCACATTGGCGACGAAAAGATATGCCGCAAATGTAAACGCACTTTCAGCTCCATAGAGGACAGACGAAAGCATTTACTGGAGTCTCGGAAATGCTGGTCTCATCTATGCTGTGTTTGTGGCGAAAGATTTATGTCCTGGCATGCTAAACAACAACATTTGACCGAGTGCCATAGCGTTGAAAAGAAAGTTTACGTGTGCCCGGAATGTGGGCAAATTTACCATGAGCGCAAGAAGTATAGGACACATTTTAAACTGAACCACACTGATGATAATTACATCTGCTCTTGCTGCGGTATGAAATTCGTTACCAAAAAGAATCTGGAGGAACACAGGGTTTCTCATACCATGGAAAAACTCTTTCCGTGCACGGTTTGCTCCAAATCGTTTCCTAGGAAGAAGAATTTGATTCAGCACATGTGGATTCATATGGAACATAAACGGTTTGAATGTAAATCATGTAATAAGAAGTTTAATCAGAAAGTCAGTTGGAAGACGCATATGAAATCGTATCATCCGGAGTTAGAGGGTACAGAGGAAAAAAACAACGATAATCTGAAATTAGTGTTTTCTGTTATATCCGAATAATAATAAAAAGCAGTACCTTCGATAGCTGCGTGTAGTCCTATCATGGGGTTATAGGTTTCCGCACTTAGTCCCTAAAGTGGACCATTGTGCGTGAGCCATGGTGGCCGTTACTCCAACCAGCCCAAAAGCAGATCAAATTTCCCGGTCTTCTCAGGGCATCCGCAATCTTGGTGTTCCCAGGGTCTCCTCGCGAATCTTGGTAACGCCTGTGCACTCAGGAGCACATGCGCCACCGTTTTCTCCACCTCCATGCATGCTCTGCAGAGTGTTTCAGTGATTCCTAGGGTGTGGAAGTGTTTATTGAGTTTGCAGTGTCCAGTGATGGTCCCCGCCACTAGTCGCAGGCCGCTGCGTGTAGTTGTTGCATAATGAATGTTATTTACTAGTTCCAAAGTCTATAAAATGAGGGTTGTTTTGTTTTACTAGCTAGTCGTTGCAATATAGGGCCAGTCTGTCATTTGATTTATTATTTAGCGTGTTTTTTTTTTGTAGGTTTAATTTGAAGCAATTATTTTGTACGTACCTATACGTATACGTACTCTTCGTGAGTTATTATTTCAGAGTACAATACCATATTGTTTAGAAATACTACAAACAGGTAGTTTCCTTTAGAAAAAAAATGTATTAGAAGTGGTGAGATGATTGCGCTTCCACCAGAGATGAGCGAGGATACGTAGCGAGGAATGTGTTTGGAACCAACCAATCACATAGCTAGAATACCACAAGCTGTGAAAAAGACGCGAAGTAATACTTTGTGGATTGTAATTTAATACGCTTGTGTACTGAAAAATCTTAATTAGTCCGTCAGTTAAATTGTCCAAAAATATTTGACCACTAGCTGATGCCCGAGGCATTGCCCGCGTGGATGTCGGTTATCGCGACTAAAAATAATCATGAAATTTTGATCCCGTTCTCGCAACTATATTTTAGCCAATGTATTCAGAAACTTGACAAATTATATACTAAAATCTTCCTCGCCGACCACTCTATCCATTGGTGAAAACAGCATGAAATGAAGGTGAAGTAGTTTTTGAGTTTATCGCGAACAGACTAACAGACAGACGCAGCGGAGGACTTTGCTATAAATGTAGTGATACATCGATATAATGGCTCAGCAAATACAAGATTTCCGAAGTGTTGCGATAATCGACTGTTTAGTAAGCTTTTTACATCCAAAAGTCGTGTGAGACGGCTCTTTATAGAGTCACTAGCGGACGTCCCGCGGTTTCACCCGCGTAGTTCCCGTTCCCGTGGGAGTATGGGAATAAAATATAGCCTATGTTACTCGTGGATAATGTAGCTTTCGAATGGTGAAAGAATTTTTTAAATCGGTCCAGTAGTTTTTGAGCCTATTCATTACAAACAAACAAAATTTTCCTCTTTATAATATTAGTATAGATTATTATTATTTTATTTGATTATTTGATTTTTTTTCTTTTGTTTCGTAAACCAAAATTGACGAAGAAACGACGCTTTTAAAATTCTCAATACGTCACGCCGTGGTATAATTTTTGGTGCGTTCTGTATCACGAGCCCCCAGCCCCGAGTATTGATGCGTTTTATCTTTGTCAATTTACAAAAACAAATAATACGTGTCCATAATTTTCCAATACTCTTAACTGACGAACTAAATAGATTTGCAATTTATTGAAGGTGGAAACTAGCCTATTGATTAGTTTCACACACATCCTTCGCTACGGAGGATGCTCATCTCTGGTAGAAACACAGCCTTAAGCTTTCAAGTAAGGAAATCACTGATGTAAATTAAATTCGACTTTCATGTCGGTTTAATTATTGAGGGAATTTATTCCGGAGATCATGTGTCTCATAAATTAATATTAAACTTGCAAATAATAAGGAATATCGGTGTTAAATCAAGTCGTAAAATCCTTGTGTGACAGGGTCTAGTTGAAAGTATAAAAAAACCAAAAAAAAAGTTTTTATTGACACAGACATAGGTTACAGGTACATTTCCATTTGAAATCCTGGCTCCTGCGCTAGGTGAGACCTGTGTTACAGGAGTCGGTGTAAGTTGATGTAAATTACTATTATTCAAAGAAGCAAAATGTTTGTTTTTCAAATAGACTTTACTATAGAATTGAATGATGACATTGGGTAAATCATACTATTCTTAAACTCACGTATCTTTTTTCTCATGTGGTTAGACATAAACTCACGTCACATGCCACGATCCCTACATACTCTTTTCGCCTCATCTATGTTTGTAGTTTGTACACAGAAATATGGAGATCCTATTTGTGTAAAGCGTTAAGCTAGCTGTACTGTGTTTAAACGAGTATTCTTCGACAGTTCATAGTGTACCACTACGGTTCATCTTGGGTCTCTCCTAAGCTAAAGAACCCTATAATGTTCCAACTGCTTGGACACAAGCCTCCTCTCAGTGTATTTAATCGGGACTTTTTCGACATTTCAAATATGCTACTAGGCTCGTCTCCAGTAGTAATAAGCAACTTATAATGTTCCCACTGTTTAGACAGCCCGAGCAACTTATTACTTCTTATGTATCACCAGTAGTAACATTGTGAAGTCCAGTATTAGTTTATTACCGTAAAAAACATACCACAACACAGGATAAGTGATCGGCCATTTCTTTTTTGTTCTAGAACAAAATCCGATGTTCATCGCGAGGCAGAACGCCAAATTGATGATAGAGTATACAACGGCTTACCCCTTCAAGTTGCCTGAATCCTCCATGGTTTGCGTATACTGCTGTGATAGTTTCCCCGATCCCGCGAGATTTAGGGAGCATATGGATTTAGAGCATCAGGACTTTAAAGTACGGATGGCTTTCGTTCACGTCGCCGAAGCAGCGGTTAAAGTTGACTGCACTGACCTAAAATGTAGAATCTGCTTCGAAACTTTACCTAATTTAGAACAAGCGGCAGAACATTTACTCAAAAAGCACAATAAAAATATAAATCCGACACATGACTTAGGCATGCACCCGTTTAAAATTTATAAGGACAAATATTCTTGCGCGATCTGTACTGAGAAATTTTCAACGCTAGCGTTGTTGAGTAAACACACGCATTCACATTTCGTGCAATACACTTGCGATTCTTGTGGCAAGTCTTACGCATCACTGACTTCTCTACACTGTCATCTCAGATACAACTGTGGCACAGAATCGGATAAAAATAACAAGAATAGGTGCAGAAAATGTCGAAAATTGTTCTCTTCGACAACAGAAAGAATGAACCATTTGGAGAAATCTCCAAAATGTCGACAGCACGTCTGTAATGTTTGTGGAGAGAGATTTATGACGTGGAATATGAAACAGAATCATCTTAAAGAGATGCATAACGTGCCTCAAAAGACGTACAATTGCCCAGAATGTCATATGGTGTTTAGTAAACGCGATACCTTGCGGTTACATTTCAAAACTACTCATACAAATGACTACGTTGAATGTTCTTACTGCGAAAGAAGGTTTGACACAGACAGGAATTTAAAAAAGCACATCGTAATACATACCGGTGAGAGGAATTTTATCTGCACAGTGTGTTCAAAGGCTTTTCCGAGGAAGTCGACGTTAGGACAGCACATGTGGATACATAGTGAAGTGAAAAAACATGAGTGTATGATTTGTGATAAGACTTTCAACCAGCGAGTGAGTTGGAGGACTCATATGAAGGCAAGGCATCCTGAAATGCGTGTCTATTAGATTAGTTCGAAACGTTCAGTACAAAGTACAATACATACTTAATTAGATAAAATTTTACGTTTTTCGGAATCTTAGACTCTTCCAGTTTCCAAGCTTTTCTTTTTCATTCTTATGCAAATTAGTAAAAAAGTTTCTAGCAAAGTACAATGGGACTGTGTATTTGTGAAATTAAGTACTTTAACACAAAGAGTGACCAATGTCTCTTTTGTTCTAGAAATAAATCCGATGCACATCGCAAAAAGGAACGCGCAGACAGTTATACAATATACCACAGCTTATCCGTTTAGGCTTCCGGAGAGTTCCATCGTTTGCGTTTACTGCTGTGAAAGCTTCGATGACCCTCCTCGCTTCAGGAAGCATATGGATGACGAACATGAGATGGTCAACGTTAGAGTCGCATTTTCTCACCTCCACGAAGGATACATAAAGGCAGACTGCACTGATCTACGCTGCAGGCTATGCCTTGAAATCTTCAACAAGGTTGAAGATGCAGCAATCCACTTATACTCAGTCCATGGTCAAACTATCGACTTAAATCACGATATAGGCCTCCAGCCTTTTAATATACAGACAGACAAACTATCCTGCGCTGTTTGCCACGACAAATCTTCGAACATTCGTAGTCTGAGCCGACATATCCAGAAACACTTCTTTCAATGCACTTGCGAACTTTGCGGAAAATCTTTCGCGTCTTCTACCTCTTTGCAGAAACATCTAGAGTTTTCGTGCTCTTTTGTACCGAAACAGCGGAGATGTAGGAAGTGTAAAGTTGTTTTATACTCAACTGAAGATCAAAAGAGGCATTTTGAGGTCTCCAGACAATGTCGGCAGCACCTATGCTCGGTTTGCGGTGATAGATTCAGTACTTGGAAGATCAAACGGTCTCACATGGAACAAACTCATGGCGTACCTAAAAAAGTATACCCTTGCCCTGAATGCGGACTTGTTTTTAAGAAACCAAACAAATTCAGAGCTCATTTTAAAATTGTTCATACGGATGAACATTTTGACTGTCCGAGTTGTGATAGGAAGTTCGATACCAAGTATGTATTAGACAGGCATATGGTCGTTCATTCAAATGAGAGATTGTTCTCCTGCGATATTTGTTCTAAGTCCTTTCCGAGAAAGTCTACTTTAAGACAGCACATGTGGATACATAGTGAGGTGAAAAGGTTTGAATGTAAAATTTGTGATAAGCAATTTAATCAGAAAGTCAGTTGGAAGACGCATATGAAGTCGTATCATCCGGATTTAGAGGATTTTTAGTTTTTATTGCTGGAAAAATCGTCTTTAAAAACACGTTTTTAACAGCATTAAGGTACGCGCGTGCCCTCCACGCCAAGCTAAAAATTCACCGCAAATACCTACAAAAAGATTTTTTTGTCACATATTTGTGTCGTTGGCGTACAGGGCACGCGCTTGTTTGTCACGTATATGTGACAATGGCGTTCAAAAGTTTCAGAATGCACAGCCTTAAAGCCTTAGTTTACAAAAATTTCAGATACTCATAAGAAAGAATATTCCTGGATATGTGTTTATCATTATTTTAAGCAATTTATTTCTTTGTAATATTATGTTAAAATCAAACTATCCGTTTTTCTATCTACTATAGCTTTCTCAAGCTGTTTTACGTTGTAATTATTACAGTAATTATAACAATATATTATTATTATCTCTTATAATTTGTACTGTTAGAAAATTGTGTATTTTCTAGTTATACTAAACTTAGTAGTCCTTATTTAAAGTGTTTTTGAAATGGGGAAGAAAACTATTAAATTAGTTTCGTGGTGACGGTACTATGTTTTTGAAACCGTCATTCAGCGGTCATGATGTTTCTGCTGAAATCTTTCTAAACAATTTAATTTTTCCTTCTACAAATCCATCCACACAAAAACGCTTTAGATTATCAATAGTATCCAAAATATCTGTTAAAACTGCATAGTTTAAAGAATTATTAATATGTTGGTATATTTCGTTACTTGTTTTGTAATATTTTGTAGTTAGGTATAGAGTATTTAATAAATTGATTACTATTTGATATTTTCTTCTTATTTTCCAAGAAATACCTTCCTCATAATTGAATTTAAATAAACGTCGGGAGACGCATTTAGGAGTAGGTCAGTATGATTAAAGATTTAGGCATACGACATAATATAAGAGATATTTGATAACAAATACGAATGCTGAGAATTACCTTTGCAAAAATTATACAATATGTTAAAAAAAAAACCTGTCCTATCTGTGAAGGTAATTCCTAGGACAGGTTGGATAATTCGAAGGTGTGTCCTAGCTATCGAGATTAGATTCTATTTATGTAGGTAATTCTTTTTGGATAACAAGTAAAAAAGTACCCCGTTAACAATTTAATAAAATGTAGGTACTAAAATAAGGAAAACATGGCAACACAGTGGTGCTAGCAGTGATACTTTAGTCGCTTCTCGGGCAGTGACGTCATAAATAAATATTCTACCATCGAACATACGATTGCCAAAGATGGTGTCACGTTTTAAAAGGTTTTCACATTTTTAATATAAGTTGGGATTTAGTATTTGTTACGCATTTACCAAGCGCACACCAAAAATATGACCAAAGACATTTGTCTGTTCTAGACGTGATGCGTCCGTTGTCCGTCGCGAGACGGAATGCAGAAACTATCATCCTGAACGCCACCGTTTACCCCTTCCGACTGCCGGACACTGCCCTAATGTGCGTATATTGTGGGGAAAGTTACAACGACGCCACGCCATTCAGACAACACATGAAGAAGGAACATTTCAACTTCAAAGTCAAAACCGCATTCGCTCATATCTCATACGAAAGCTACCTCAAAATTGACATCACAGAAATGACCTGCAGAATTTGCTTTGAAACCTTCCCAAGACTTGAGGAGATAGCACGGCATTTGAACGAGAGACATACCGCCAAAATCAACTTTGACTTCCAATTAGGACTGCATCCTTATAAATTCGCACAAGATAAACTTATGTGTGGAATTTGTGATCTGAACTTCCCCTGTATGAGACAGGTTAGTCGTCATATGACTACTCACTACCAGAACTTTACGTGTGATACTTGTGGCAAGTCCTACACGACAAATAGCTCCTTGCAACAGCATATTCGATTCTCACACATAGCAGCCGATAGAATATGCAGGAAATGTAAAGAAACGTTCAGTTCTTTAACAGCGAAGAGGGAGCATATGACCAAATCTCCCAAATGTTGGATGTATCAATGCTTGACGTGTTTTGAAAGATTCATGACGTGGCCCGCCAAAGAACAGCATTTAGTTGACGCTCATGGGCAATCAAAAAAGTCCTATTCCTGTTCCGAATGCAGTCTTACGTTTACAACTAGAAACGCATATAGAGGACATTTTAATACGACTCACGCTGAAATTAATTTCCCTTGTACTTACTGCGGGCGGAAATTTGCGTCCAAAAGATATTTGGAACAGCACAATCTGGTCCATACAGGAGAAAAAGCCTTTCAGTGCAATGTGTGCTCTAAATCCTTTCCTAGAAAGAAGAATCTTACTCAGCACATGTGGGTTCACAGTGACTTTAAAAGGTTTGAATGCAGGGCGTGTAAAAAGCAATTCAATCAAGGACATAGTTTTAAGGCGCATATGAAAGGACATCATCCTGAGCTTCCTGAAGAAAAGTGGCAATGATGGGTGTGGCAAACGGTTTCAGACAAAAATGCACACTAGGGTTCTCTAAGGTTACAAATTGTACAAAGCATAAGCAACTCTAAGCCAATTGGGTAACGTATAAACTATGGACGACCCACAACCCAGGTAGTGCGACTTCCGAAGAGTCTTCGCGCATTCTTGGGAATAACCGCAGCTAGCAGCTCATATCTAGTTTGCACTTTATTCAATTAGCTTAAAGTTGTGTTTCGAAACAGCAGTGCTTCATTGACCCCCGCGCGATGCGTAGCAGTTTGATAAATTTACCAATCTAAAATAAACCACTGTTTCGTACATACTGAATAGTCTGAATGATATACTTGTGACATGAACTCCGATTCCGTTTGAAAAATCCATAATACTATACATATTAGGTAGGGTATCTTTTGACATTGACAACATTTACTTAATCACCCTTTATGAGACTTTTTATTGTACATATTTACGTTACCTTTACTTCATTGTAACTTCAATCAAAGTAATAGTTTTATAGGCAGTCATCATTTGCTTAGCCTTTTCCCAACTCTGTTGGGGTCAGCTTCCAGTCTAACCGGATGCAGCTGAATACCAGTATTTTACATGGAGCGACTGCCTATCTGGCCTCCACAACTCAGTTAGTACTGGGTAATACGTCATACGATGCCTCTTGGTAAGACTGGTTGTCAGACTTTCGGGCCCCTGACTACCTGTAACGACTGTCAAAGATTTACAAATGACAGCCGGGACCAACGGCTTAACCTTATTTCCGAGGCACTGAGGAAACTCGATATGTAATGGGCGGTCACCCATTCACGGACTTAAGGCGCTGTCAACACCAAAATCGCGCACACTGTCTATTTGTATGGGAGAAAACGAGACGTCACTATTACTGGGCGGCCTGGTTTTAGATTTTAGAAGAAAATAATGAATAAATATTGATATAAAAAAAGTAAGGATTATTTGTGAAATATGACTCGTTAGCGGTTTAGGTATGAATATGTTGACTTCGTGTTTTAAATTGCAGACCCATACGTCAAAAAAATAAAGACATAGGACCGTTAATGATGATTTTAAGACCAATCTTTGCAATTATTTTCTATCGAGCCGATTTCGTCGAAATATGTATCGAGTCCGTCCAAGGTCTTTGAAATCTGATCAATTTTAATATTAACAATTTTTTTTGCCGTGCTAGAACAAATAGTTTTTCTTAAAAAACTGCTTAAATAACATCAATTTCAACAAATTAGGTGTTGTCAGCCCCTTAACCTCAAGATCGACCCGAGCGGCTGTTATTATTTAGCCACGAGCTAGTCGATTGTTTTATAGACAATCGCTTTATGTAAAATGCTGGTATTCAGCTGTATCTGGTTAGACTGGAAGCAGACCGCAAATTGCTTAATTGAGAAAAAGCTAAACATAATGATGTTTTTTAGGGTTCCGTACCCAAAGGGTAAAAACGGAACCCTATTACTAAGACTTCGCTGTCTGTCCGTCTGTCCGTCTGTCCATCTGTCCGTCTGTCCGTCTGTCTGTCACCAGGCTGTATCTCATGAACCGTGACAGCTAGACAGTTGAAATTTTCACAGATGATGTATTTCTGTTGCCGCTATAACAACAAATACTAAAAACAGAATTAAATCAATATTTAAGGGGGGCTCCCATACAACAAACAGTTTTGTCTAATGTTTTTAGATAATGGTACGGAACCCTTCGTGCGCGAGTCCGACTCGCACTTGGCCGGTTTTTAACATTTTTGTCTAACCTTTCAAAACCAACAATTTAACAATCCTGTGAACTGTTTTTTTTTTACAAATTGTCATTTCTCTGTCGAGCGAACTGAGATTGATGATTTTTTTAATGTTGGTCGTTAAATATATCATGTAAATTGCTGTTTTGTTTTGAAAAATTAAACTTGACTTTGTCATAATTTGTTGTTTTTGTATTACCTGTCACCTGGCCACGGATAAAATTTTCAAAACTTCTGTAATGAACGTGTAAGTAAAGTAAAATTACCACTTGGCATGAATGCATGACGACCAATCAAGCTATACAAAACCAGTTTATGCGGAAAGACGTCCACTGCTGGACATAGGCCTCCCTCAAGTGTCGCCATATAGAGTAAAAACACATTTTTACTCTATGCTTAGTTGTGTATCAAAGCTTTAAACATAGATGTGACGACATTTTTCGTACTTCTCAGCTAACACTTTAAATTGATACCCATATCTTGGGGTTGCATAAAAGTGACTAGTCCGCCATCTTTGGAAGTCCGCCATAATGGATTTGGAATGACGTCACTTAGCTAACATGCATTGTGATCCAAACTAAACGTGAATGCGAAATCTCAGCTCAATCCGTTGGGAAAACTGTTAAGATTTTACCTAAATAAACAGCTATACATTGGAAATTAAATAAAAGCTTTGTAACAAATGAAATAAATTGCCTAGAGCAAGCCGCGACGGTACTCTCTAGTTTTCTGTATAGTTGAGTCGCAAGTTGTATCCTCTAGTATACATTGCAATTTTGCAATGAAATACTATTATATGAAGTTATGATTGAATTAGCTTAGGCCTGCGGTTTCGCCCGCGCCCAGTTCGGTAACTATCCCACAGATCCGTTCTATCGGGATAAAAAGTACCCTATAAGTTAATCCAGGTTATAAAGTAACTGTGTGCCAAATTTCACCCAAATCCGTTCAACCGTTTTTGTTTGAAAGAGGAACAAACAATACGTCCTTACAAACTTTCGCATACCTTTCTACATAATTATAATAGTAGTAAGATTGTCCCATAACATTACACAAGAAATATCTACCAAAGACAGACATATTTCTTCAATATATTTATTGAACCATTTTTTGCTACCCAAACCACGTTTGTGTGAAAAGTAAGAAGTGAGCCGACCAGTCACAGCGATATTTTCTTTTTGTTTCTAGAACCACATTTATGGGCGAAAGAAAACGCGGAGATTGTGTTGCGATATTCGACTGTATACCCATTCAGATTGAGAGGGAAATCCATCACTTGCGTGTACTGCTGCGAAGGGTATGATGACCCCACACATTTTAGAAGGCACATGGATGTTCAGCACAAGCAATTCACAGTCGCTACAGCCTTCCACCACATGAGCACCCTAAAAGAATATCTAAAATGCGATATCACCAACTTAAAATGCAGACTGTGTTACCATCCTTGTGAAAAAATCGATGATTTCACCCAACATTTCATAACCAAACACATCAGAACACATGCAGATGTCGTGAAGAAACTGAAGCTTGAATATGACGTAGGGTTACAACCTTATAGATTGGTGAATAACAACTATTGTTGCTATCATTGTGGTAAGAAAATGCCCACTCTTATCAAACTCTGTAGACACACTATCTCGCATTACCAGCGGTACACATGTGATACATGTGGACGCAACTACCTATCCCTAGAAGCGTTGAGATACCACATCAAATGCACCCATGAAGTTACTAAACACCTCTGCAGGAAATGCTGGACAGAGTTCCCTACTCTAGAGAAGAAGAAAGAACACATAAGGGCATCAAAGCAATGCTGGACTTTCTGCTGCATTGTCTGCGCGGAGAGATTCCAATCTTGGGAGCATAAGCAGAAACATTTACAGGCTGAACATGGCTACGAACAAATAGTCTATGATTGCCCCGACTGTGAAGAAAAATTCACTTCGAGGAAAATTTTTTATACTCATTATAAGCTCGCTCACACTGATGAAGGCTTTCAATGTGCTTGCTGCGGTCTCAAGTTTAACACCCAGAAACGGTTAGATGATCATTCGCTCGGACACACTGGTGAGAAGCAGTTTATGTGTGCGATTTGTGCTAAGAGTTTTGTGCGGAGGAAAAGTTTGAACCAACACATGTGGATACATAGCGAAACTAAGCGATTTGTCTGTCTGCTCTGCGATAAGCAGTTTGCACAGAAAGTTAGCATGAAAACTCATATGAGGACCACCCACCCTGATGTTTCTATTGATGTTTAAGGCTGACGCAGATTTGGTCGTTACCTGAACTATGCACAGGTGGGCCGCTCCGCGTTTTTGTATTAAAATGCGATGCTCTTCGGCTCGATTTGGCTGTAATGTATCTTATATGTTGTTTTCAATGTTAGTTTATTGAGTTATAAAATAAAACTTTGTATACCAACGTACATGTGTTATTTTTTGTTGTATTTCTATCTTCTACCACCCCAGATAAAATAAGGCAAATCAAAAAGGTATATATCAATATTATTTGTTTCTGGTCATGTTAGTTCGTTGTTTTTAAATTTATTACACAACAGTCCTTTGACAGTTATTTTACTTCTGAGTACAAGTCAAATGACCGGTAATTTTTAACAGACTTCAGAACAACGACCCAATTGTATCGGGAATAAAGATCACTGATTTTGACAGTGACGCGAATTCAGAGGTAGAATAAGTGTAAGAGACTGTACAGCTAATAGTATCTCTACGGTATAACACTGACCATATTCTTTTTTGTTTTTAGGGACCACATTGGAAATTCACGGACGTAGTGAGACTGAGAATGAAACAAAAAAGAAAATTGTCCTTGTTTACCAGACGCCCCAAAGGCGAAACGCTGAAATCATACTAACTTATTCCACCGCGTACCCTTTTAAAACTCGTTTTAGTCAAATCCTATGCTCGTACTGCCATGAGGAATATAACACTCTCACTGACCTCAGATATCATATGAAAACAGAACATATAAACTCAGGTTTCAAAAACGTTTTCTACAGAGCCAGGGATAATTTAATCAAAATCGATATTACTAATCTAGAATGTAAAATTTGCTCAGAAGAAATTCAAGATGTCGATGGTCTAATGAGCCATTTGTATAGAGAACATAATAAGCCTGTAAAATTTAATGCCCGGTATGGCGTTCTACCTTATAAGCAGAATTCTGATAACCATTGGACTTGCGTTTACTGTAACAAAACCTTCATTTCTTTCATAGCATTTAATCGGCACATTGTCACCCATTTCATGAATTATAGTTGTGATAAATGTGGAACTACCTTCGTCTCTGATTACGCTTTAAAAGACCATCATCGGCAAGTCAAGTGCTTTCGAACAGCTTATAAAGCTAGAAATGGTCGAGTCTTAAAACCTAGGTCTAATGCCGAAATTATTCTACAATGTTCCACAGCTAGTCCTTTCAGGACATGGAAAAGTAACTTCAATTGCGTTTTCTGTAGGGTTCAAAGTAACGATCCGAGCGGTCTTCGTATGCATGTCGTCACAATTCATGCGAATTACGACGTTAAAGCTGCTTTTTACAAGAAGTTAGGGAAAGATTTCCTCAACGTTGATATCACAGATCTCCAATGTAAGCTATGTTTCATGCCTATAGATTCCTTCGACAGTTTGATTTACCATTTAAAGAACGATCATCAGCAACCAATAAACAGTGATGCCCAGATAGGAGTCCTACCTTTTAGACTGAACGATGGGTCGATATGGAAATGCACGATATGTCCGAACGAATTCAAAGATTTCGTCTCATTAAAGAAACATACATCAGAACACTTCCAAAACTACGTTTGTGATACTTGCGGTGAAGGTTTTATCACAGAATCTGCTATGATAGCACACACTAAAATACCACACGAGAATAAATATAACTGCAGTCGATGTATAGCCACGTTCTCTACGCTTGATGAAAGGAATATTCATGTGAAAACACAGCATACATCACTGCCTTACGTCTGTGTCTATTGCAAAGATAAACCACGCTTCGCAAACTGGGAGGTTCGCAAAAAACATTTGATGGCGGTTCATAATTATAAAACGGGAGCAGATAAATACGATTGCACGACGTGCCAAAAGTCTTTCAAGACGAGATCGGGGAAGTACAACCACATGGCAAGAGTGCATCGGATTAAAAAAGACACTGAGCTCAGCTACCCGTGTCCAAGTTGTCCTAAGGCTTTTACGACTAAACTGTTCTTGGATAAACATGTGGCTAAAAAGCATTTTGATGTTTGAAGTTCCTGAGGTAGTTTTCTTCATTGATTAACTATCATTTGCATTCTTCTTTATGTGTTGAATTGGCTTAAATTTTGTACGACCAGTATGTAGCCATCTGCACAGCTCTCGTTGGTTTCTTTTAATTCCTGGAAGGTGCAGGTGGTTGTACCAGATAGGCAGAAAATGAGGTAGGGCATATCCTGCATATTAATGGCGTCGAGGACACCCCATTTTGACAGATTAATTATTTCTACATCGGCCAAACTTAAGCCGCATTTGGTGAGAAATACAAATAAGATTTCATTAAATAATGCAGCAGTAGTTGCTATGAGAATATTTATAACATTTTTATATTTCAAAGATTTCTACGAGTAAATGACCAATCGGTGTACGCCAGAATGCTATTTTCCCCTGAAGACAAGAAGCTGTACTAAAATATAATAATGATGAAAATTCTTTTCTTTTTTAGGGTCCACAAAGGAAATTGACGGACTAAATCAGAACGAAAGTAAACCAAAACAAAGATTGTTTGAAAGGTCCGTTGGACAGAACCCGCAAAGGCAAAACGCTGTTCTTGTCCTAAAGCATTCGACAGCGTTTCCCTTTAAGACGCGGTTTAATAGGATAGTCTGTTCTTACTGCCATGATGAATTTGAGCCAATGGCTGCCTTAAGGGAGCATATGAAAGCTGTCCATTCCGCTGCTGACTACAACAGCGCATTCTATAAAGTCTACGATGCTCTAAAAGTCGAAATTACTGATCTAAAGTGCACTATGTGCTCCCAAGAACTTCCAAATATAGACACTTTCATGACACACATTTCTCGCGATCACAAAATTAAAGTCAACTTTGACGTACCTTTCGGGGTACTACCTTATAGACAAGGACCCTCGGGGAGGTGGACATGTCTGGAATGTGACAAAACATTTCCCAAATTCTCTCAAATCAACGTACATTTACGAACGCACATGAAGATTTTTACTTGCGAAAAGTGTGGAGCCACATTTTTGTCAGATCATGGTCTCAGGCAGCACGAACGTAACTTTAAATGCTACAAGTCTTCCTACAATCCTCGGTTTGGAAAAGCGTTGAAATATAAAAGTAATACTGAAATTATTTTAGAATGTTCTACGGCCTGTCCTTTTCGGACTTGGGGACAGAATTTCAACTGCGTTTTCTGCCGGGTCCAAACTAATGATCCTATTGGTTTGAGAGCTCATATGGCTTCTCGTCACGCGAATTTTGATATACAGCTAGTCTTCAGTAGGAAAATACGAAAAGAGTTCTTAAAGATTGACATAACAGATTTGCAATGCAAACTGTGTTTTATACCAATAGACACTTTAGACGAGTTAATGATACATTTAAAAAACGATCATAAACAGCCTTTGAACGCGGATGTACAACCAGGGGTCCTTCCGTTTAAACTTAACGATGGTTCGAATTGGAAATGTGCTATATGCAAGATACAGTTCTCAGACTTCATCTCTTTAATGAAGCATACATCGGAGCATTATCAGAACTATGTTTGTGATACTTGCGGAGAGGGTTTCATCACAGAATCAGCTTTAAAAGCCCATACAAAGATACCTCACGATAACAAGTACACTTGCACCCGTTGCGTCGCTACCTTCACTACTCTAGAAGAACGAAACATCCATATCAAAACTCAACACACGACGTTACCATACATGTGTGTATACTGCAAAGAAAAGCCTAGATTTGCGACCTGGGAGCTCCGAAAACGACATCTCATGGAGTTTCATAATTATAAGCCTGGAGCTGAAATGTATGAGTGTACGACTTGCCATATGACTTTCAAGACTCGGTCGCAGAAGTACCACCATAATGTGAAAGCCCATCGAACGAAGAAAGAGACAGAATATAGCTATCCTTGCGGGAGTTGTTCTAGAGCGTTCGCTTCGAAATTGTCTTTGGACAAGCATATCGCGAAAAAGCATTTCCATGTATGATATTACTAGATTCTAAGCCCGGAAGCACCTAAAAAGCCGATTCTTGCCGGCTTCCCTTCGGGAAGAACAAGGCACAGTAGATTCTTCCAGTGATCATTAAGCTCCTCCATTCTTACGCGGGATTTGAACATAACTGTCGAAAAGTGGGTGTACTGTTGGTAAACCTCTGCCTTACCTTTCGAAGATGACAGATGTGATTGTACCGAGTATGTTATGTTCCGGAATTCAAAAATAAAGCTAAACGCGTTCATCTAAACGGCGTTTGAGAGCTGGCAATGTAAACGTAGCAATTATGACATTAACAGCTCTTGAAAGCAAGTTATAGTTTTGACTGATTTTATTGTTATTGAGATTTTTTTATATCTCCAACGGTTGTATTTTATTTGATGCAATATTTACAATAAGGTAATTTTATTTAATGATGAAAGGCCCAGCGCCATCGACAATGATACTAGGCTCATTAGATAATTTTATATTTAAATCACATTACTTTAGATCGAAACAGTATTCTAATATTTTTATTTTTACCCACAAGTTTTGGAAGAAAATAAACAAAAATTCAAACAGCCTATTTCCACTGCTGGGACACAGGCCTCCTCTGAGCACGAGGGAGTAGGCCGTAATCTTCCACGCGGGCCCAGTGCGAGTTGACAGATTTAGCAATTGAATAATTAGATCAGACTCTCACAAATTGATACCTAGAAGTACTCGTATACCGCTAATACAAGAATTTGTTCAAAAAGATTACTATGCTCCCATTTGTTGCATTTAAAACTACGGTAGATGGTGTTAGTTTCAAATATTAATGTCCAGTTTTAAGGGTAGTATTGGTAGTGCAATACGCCATCTTCCGGTAATGTAAGTAAATTATTAGATCTCATAAAAAAGGTTGTATTCAAAAGTGTGAAACGCAACGAAAATGATATTGAAAGATGCTCTCTAAAATGCAATGTTTTATTAGCTCAAACAAAGAGGTGTGCAGAATTATGCTGAAAGTGGCTAAAATAACAAATTGATCCTAGTCACGATAAATTTCATTTTGCTAAATTATTTCTTCATCGACGCGTCTCCAAGCTATGGGGTCTTCTGCAGCGTGGACCGTTCGGTACAAGCTTCCTCCAACAGCCTTCTTGATCGCGTCTGACCATCTTGCCAATGTTCTGCCTGCAGCATGGCATTACTGCCGCGGAGGTTATGCAAAATAAATCTTCGAACACCTAGATTTAACTAGTATGTAATTTATGTCTTCCTAAATCCATTCCGCCGTTTGTTTCTCAAAGGATATTTTTATAGGTAACCTTTTAAACTATACAAGTAAAAACACATTAATCTTCCAATTTTTTTTTCTTCTACAATTTCACTCTACGTCAAGCATCCATATTTAAAAAAAAAAAAAAAAACATTTTCAGCATAATTCTCAAATGTATTCTAGATATTACGTAGTGAGTACGTATGTAATTTATTTTAAATATTATAAAACTAAGCAAATATAAGACGTAAGCAATAAGTCCAATAAAGAGATTATAGTTTGCATTGTTTTTTATTTAAATGTCAAAAACATTACTCATTCGAACATTCAGTGAACTAGTCTTGCCAAGGGATTCCCGTAGCTAGGTTTTGGGGCAATGACGTTATTTTAAACTCGTCAAAAATTGCCAATAATAACGCACAATAGAATCGGAAAATCATATAATGCTAAGCGGAGAAAAACGGAGGAAAGATGGCCACAGAAACGTTATGAAGAAATCTGACGAAAAATTTTCTATTTTTAGGACAACGCTGCGAAACAAACGAAGGTGAATACGAATTAGAAAAGTTACCCAAGCCGAAGTATGTTAGAAGTGCTAGAGCCGAAGCCAGGATTATCACCAAGAGTAATGCGTCAGCCATCTTAGAATGCTGGTCACTCCTGCCTTTTAGATGGAAGAAGAATAGATTCAAATGCGCTTACTGCGAAGAGAACTTTACTGATTGTACCGAATTGAGAGACCATGTCCGCATCTGCTCCACAAGTCACAGCATCAAAGATATATATAACAAATTCAAAGAAATGCCTTTAATCAACGTTGATATTACAAACGCAGTCTGTTCCTTATGTTCTTTGCCTCTTACAAATGCCACTCAAATTAGAGAACACGTAATTCATCACGGTCTAGATTTCAACCCGTATCACCCTGACGGAATACTACCATTTTGTCTCGACAAACAGTCTTGGCAATGTGTAATATGCCCGGAAAAATTCAACAACTTCCTAAAACTTTATGAGCATATGAATGTTCACTATCAACACTATATTTGCGCGACTTGTGGTAAAGGATTTATGACGGCTCCCAGATTGAGGAAACATTTAGAAGTTCATGTATCTGGATCATTTCCGTGCAATAAATGCGGCAGAATCTTTATTATGAGAGCAGCAAGGGACTCCCATAAGGCCTCTGTTCATCCTAAAGCTCCTAGATACGAATGCCCCCACTGCAATATCAGATTTGACAATTATTACGAAAGAATTGATCATATGAAAGACGCACACAGCGAGAGAGAAGTGACCTACAACTGTGCCCACTGCGAGATGTCTTTTAAAACTAGTGGGAAACGCGCGATTCACGTCCGGACAGTCCACTTTCCACCACAATTGAACTACGGGTGCAGTTATTGCGAGTGGCAATTTAGGACCAACTATGAGTTGAAAAGGCACATGGTCAGACACACAGGAGAGAAGAATTTCCATTGCTCAGTATGCGGAAAGTCTTTTCCGAGGAATAGAGCGTTGACGTCGCATTTAAAAACTCATCAAGATATGAATGGAAAATGGCGGGGGCCAATGTTCAAGCAGAGAATGCAAAGGTTGCCTTCGATTAATGCGCATGATTTGACTGATTTAGTTCCTACTGATATAAAGATTTAGTATAGAGTGCTACCAGGATATTTTGACGCTCGAATGTCGTTGATAGCGTTGTTGATAAAAATTGAGATTTGGACGTGCGCCTAAAGTTCCTTGTATAACTATAGATGTTAACGTAATTGTTTCCATTATATATTATTTTTAATATACTTTTTAAATCGAATCCTATATGTTTTTGCTTCTCTTTGTATCTATGATAATTTTCATGAGACGAAAATGTACCACAATATTTCGAGGAAACCATGTAAGTTTAGACATAACTGACATACTCTAAATACCACATATTGAGCTTTTTACAACCATACTAAATAGCGTAGAGACGCCTCGCCGGATCGCTCCACACCGGTCCCTGCGCAGGCGTGGCAATTCTGAGCTCTGTGAAGGGAAAGAGTGGGACTTTAAAGACAGCACTAACTACTCCAACTCGACCAAAACTGAGTTCATTTGTAGAACACTGTGTGAGACTGCACTAGCAGACTCACGATGTCCGCGATTACGCGGAGCCCTAATCAAAATACTACTTGTCCAAACGACAAGGGGAACAACTATTAGATACACTTAGATACACGTTGGTACTGGTGATGTGACGTAGTCCCTGGTCACGTCGTATCTGGGTGGGGTGTAAGTGTAAATGTGTTTTGTGTCGTGCATGTAAGTTATGTAGATTCGACGGTATCCAAAGGACGCCCCACAGCGAGTACCGTCGACTCCCTGATCAAACCTTCAGATCACACACGTGGCACTTTTCAGTCAATGTCCAACTGAATCTTATCCCGGTTTGCTAACCCAATTGGGGATTTACAATAGTCCAGCACTGAATTTAGGAAGTTACCGGCGTCCAAATGACACAAAGCCGGCTAGGTACTTAACCAACAAATTACTCGCGGTCACGACCCAAGATGGCGAGATTTCTCAATTTTCACTCAATTATCAACAAAATATCAAACACCGATCAAGATTGTATCGGATTAACATTAACTCAAAGTTTCAATCAATAATTACACGAAAACAGCGTGCATCAAAAACGAACAACGGAAGCGTGATCCTTCCCAATCAAGATGGCACAGACCACCCACGTCATCTCACTGACAACTGAAACGTCATCTGTCAAACGTCAAAAAGGTGCGTTCAGAAACTTGGTGGATGAAACAAACACCTATACCTATTAAGAACTGTAGTATTGTAGCACTAAATGCATGGTTCGGGGAGCTGGTACTTCGACAATCTAACAAAATAACGTAGTGTTTCTTGCTTTTAGGTTCCGCTATCGAAACGGTGGGCAATCTAGGAGTTAGACGAATTAGGAAGTTGAAAGAAAACGTAAGCGATCGCCAAATGCGCAGACGACGACGCGCGAACAACCAGCTCCCGGAAGAATCTGAGAAACGAATCTCCAAAACCATGATGCGTCGAAACGCCATGATACTTCTAGAATATTCCACAGCCTGGGCCTTTAGATGGTTTCATAGCGCTTTTTATTGTTCTTACTGTGACGCTAAATTTGTCGATGTACCCCTTCTACGTTCACATGTTAAAGCTTATCACCTAAACGAGTTACCAACTGAAAGAATCTTCTCGAAGTTAAAAGAAAATAACATGGTCAAAGTGGATGTAGCTGAACTTAGTTGTAGGTTATGTGGCAGGCTTCTAAACAGCATTGACTCTTTAAAAGATCACCTACTGATTCATGGAAAGACTTTGAACGTAGAGTACAGTGATGGTGTCCTACCATTCAAGTTAGATGAAGAAGGATTTACTTGCCAGCTTTGCTTCGCCCCATTCGTAACTTTCGCCAAAATGAATGAGCATATGAACACACACTTTCAAAATTACATCTGCGACTCTTGCGGCAAAGCTTTTGTTTCTAAATCAAGGTTTAGAAAACATGTGCAATCTCATGAAAAGGGCAGTTTCCCTTGCGGGGAGTGTGGGGAAGTTTTAGAAACACGAGCGTCTCGGATGTGTCATATAATGCGGATTCATAGAAAAGGCGTCCGCTATGCTTGCCCAAGATGTCCTGAAGTCTTCACGACATACCACACAAGGGCGAAGCATTTAGTAGAAACTCACGCTCAACAGAGAAAAGAATACTATTGCAACGCTTGTAACAAAACTTTTGAAACAAGTTCCAAAAGAGCAGGACATATTCGCGTAACCCATGCTAATGTGGAAAAACGACACTTCTGCCCAAACTGTCCCTCGATATTTGTTAGCAAATCGAAGCTGCTGCGGCATCTAAGAACACATAGAATGAAATACGACTGATTTTCGGAGATAACATACGTATATTTCTATTTTTAGGAGCGATAGAAGACAAAGATATGGCTGCTGAAGAGTCAACTAATGTTTCTTGGAAGAAAAAACGCCGAATGACAGAAGACGCAAAAAATGCAGCTGTTATACTAAAACACTCGAATGCAGTAGTATTCAGGTTGCATAGAGGCAGATTCTTATGCGCTTACTGCCCAAAAATATGTCTTAATGTATCAGAAATACGGGGCCATTCAGCTGTTCACGAAAAGCTTGAAATATTCGAGAACCCTAGTGTGAGAAACTCGTTTCCTCTACGAATCGATATCACAGATCTATCTTGTAATTTATGCGACGAAAATGTACAAAATGTAGAAGAATTAAAGACGCATTTAGCAGATGAACATTCGAAAATAGTTGACCCTGAATTTTCTGATGGCGTCGTTCCTTTTGTGTTGACTGGCAAAGAATACAGATGCGTCCATTGCAGCTTAGTTTTTGAAGGTTTTTTGACTTTGTTCACTCACATGAATCAACACTACCAAAGCTATGTCTGTCCTTCATGTGGAAAAGGATTTTCAGGACGAAATAAGCTTCGAAGCCACGTAGCCGTTCACCAATTTGGACAATTCAATTGCACGAAATGCGATTCAGTATTCCCGAATCGTGGAGCTAAGAACAGGCATTTAGCAACAGCGCATGGAAGGAAAGATAGATATAGGTGTCCAGTCTGTAATGAGCATTTTGGACATTATCGTATGAGACTGAAACATTTGGAAAAGGTTCATGGACTTAAAAGTGGAGTGTAGGTTTAGTTTTTCCTTCTTAAATCAGTATTATTTTAATCTTATTCCAGTGTGAATAGAGATGGCGATAGACATTCGGTATAACTCTGTCTCTTTCCCACACTAAAACAGGAAGCGCTGGGTAGCCCGCGATACTCAAATTTTCTTACGTTTATTGCAATTTGCAGGTCTCTCTAAATTCTCCTTGAGTTCATTTTTAACCTCATTGTATGACTTTTTCATGAAATAGTTGTTGAATGGGATAAAATGAACTGGGGTTGTATTGATGATTTGAATGATGACGCGAATCATGTTTTTATCAACATACAACTTGACAATGACCTTCAAATTGCAAAAAAAGTAAGAACATTTTAATTTCTTTAAACGTCATGGAAATCCCACTGTAATGTGCTTTGGGGATAACGACATTCCTATTATAAGTAAGGTTATTTTAAAGAAGAAGTAATAATAAGTTTTATTTTTAACGTAACTTCTAAAATGATCTGCCAAATAAATATAAGATGATAGAATCTCTTTGTTTCATTAATGAATTTAAGATCGCTGAAAGCTTGTTCAAAAGATTGGGAATACCCCAAGCAGATGCTGTCGATTCATTTGTGTCACATGACTTCAAGGTTCTTACTTTCTTTCACCGTGTTTTAAAATTTTTGATTGTAGGTAGGTACCTAGTAAATATCCATAAATTTGTTACATCTATATCACACCGCCCATTGTGTCACCCTATGAATAAAAATCTGCATTTGCATCTGTAATTCGAGTGTTAAAATACCCTTAACGAAGCAGAAAGGCACTTGTTCTCCTCGTTCGCCCTCGTTTACTTTGTACTGAACCATACCTGGGAACCTTATATTTACGGAGATATTGGGAGTCAAACTTCTTCCAGCTTTTTCACTATTTTTGAACTGCTTTAGGCGCATTGAGCACTTTTTGGGTGAAGGAAAAACATTGAACTCATCGTCACGTAACGTGCGGTCACGCTTCGTAGGCGATCCGCTACGGCGTAGCATCACATGGGCATGCGCGGGCCATAACCAGTGCTACGACTGGGGAGGGGCCTGTGTACTTTTTGTTTTCACTTCTATCGGCAGTCCCCAAAGACTGCCCCGATTTTTTTTTATACAAGTTTTTAAGCTCCGTTATCCCCCACCCAGGCTATATTTAAATGTGCCCGTGGGAAAATCTCCGACCATAACGCGAGCGAAGGCGTAGGCATAAGCTAGTTTATAATAAAAAGCTGACCTTAATTTATTATTATCATCATCATCATAATCATTCTATTTCTATTATTAATACAGGTTTCTACAGAGACCTACTTCAAGCACCAGTCTCTCACAAAGTTAATTCCACGCTCGTGTTCCACTGTAACCTTAGCAATAAGTAACTTGTGTAGAGAAAATAAATTGATATTTTATTATTATTATTATTCTCTTGCCCTGTTCCAATTCATTTGTGGTCGGCGCAGCATGACTTCTTCTTCCATACTTCTCTCTTACTCGTCATGTCATCAGACACCTCCTTTCGTACCATATCATCTCTCACACAGTCCATCCATCATTTTTTTGGTCTTCCTCTACTCTTGTACCCATCCACACTCATACTCAAAACTTTCCTCACGACCTTAAGTTATTATGTAGGTAGTTGGAAAAAAGTTTAGCAAATGATGATGATTCGTATCACACAAGTCCAAGGTAGGTACTAACTATCTTTCACCGTTGATTATGAACTTAACATAACTCAGTCCGTTATCTTAGAATGATTACATATTGTCTATCCACCCTTCGTCCGATTTCTGGCTATCTCATGATCTCCTTACCTTGTTCGGTTAAAATTCCTTATCCAATATGCCCTAATTCTGCGCTCCATAGTGATTATATTCTTTTTGTTTTTAGGGCCCGTAATTTGGACAAGGCTGAACCGCAAGTATAACGATCACAGAGATAATGCCGCAATTATTCTCGAAAGTTCCAACGCTTGCCCGTTTAGGTGGAGGCGAGGCGCCTTCACTTGCGCGTCTTGTCCATCCTCCTTCGCAGATTTCAGCGAAGTCAAGGACCATACTAAAGAACACAAGACATGCTATGAAGCTCTCCGAAAAGCTCGACCATTTTCTAACGTCAAAATAGAAATCACTGAGCTACGATGCGAATTATGTTCAATGCGAATGACAGGCCTAGATACTCTTTGCGATCATTTAATAGAAGATCATAACAAACCAATCATCACTAAAATTGGTATAGGAGTCACACCATTCTACTTATCAGGGAAAGACTTCAAATGCACTCATTGTGAAGAAACTTTTATTCTTTTCTCTAAATTGAACTCGCATTTGAACACACACTACCCAAATAGCATATGTTTTCAATGCGGCAAAGCATTCTCTTCTGTATCTAGATTAAAATCCCATTTGCTAACACACGACTCGGCAGCCATTACTCAATACAACTGTACTAAATGCGATCAAAGCTTCCCCACGCGTGTCTTAAAAAATAATCACATCAGCCAAAAACATGGCCCAGAATACAGGTACAGATGTCCGTACTGCAAAGATACCTTTAAAAGTTACGCTGATAGGGGAAAGCATTTGAAAACGGCTCACGACAAGAAAATAGAGTACCCATGTAATTTGTGTCCGTCAGTTTTTGCCATGTGTAACCAGAGAACCAAACATGTAAGGCAAGTTCATATGGGTATAAAGTCGTTTGCGTGTGAATTTTGCTCGTACAAATTCGTGACTGCTGCTCAGTTGAGGAATCATATGATCAAGCATGGTGGAGAGAGGAAATATCAGTGTCAGGTGTGCAAGAAGGCGTATGCTAGAACCAAAACTCTGCGAGAGCATATGAGGATACACAACAACGATAAAAGATTTGTCTGTCAGTTCTGTAATACTGCTTATGTTCAGAAATGTAGCTTGCAAAGTCATTTGAGGACGCACCATCCTACACAGCGAAGTCCTTAGAAATTATTAAGCTGCCTCATCTCTGTTAATGTTTGCCAATTTTACGATTGAACTCCAAGGCTTAGACTTTTCCCAACCATGTTGGGGTCGTCTTCCAATCTAACCGGTTGCAGCTGAACTATTTTACAAGTAGCGACTGCCTATCTGACCTCCAAAACACAGTTATTTAATAATTTAACGATTTGCCTGTTCACGAGTATAATATGTAGATAGAATTATAACTAGATAAAATACTTTATTCTCGATAACAATATTTTTCTTCTTGTAGAAACAGTAGGTACACTGACACACAATAGGCGGTTTTATCGTTAAAAGCAATCTTTTAGACAGTATTTTCGAATTCATCGACAGCTTTACAATTTTTATTTTTTTACATTAATCGTATTATTTGTATATTGTTAATAATTTAATTTTTATTTTATTGTATTTGGGTGGCTTACAGCTAACAATGCAAACATTTATAGTGCATTTATTGTTGCACAAACTAATGTCTATACATAATATTAAAAATATATTTAAGCATAAAATAATAACAGAGAATAGGACTAAATTTAATATTATTAAAATTCATCACAAACAACATAGCTTTTAGACAAGGCAGTAGGTACTAATTGCCGCCAAGCTGCTTGCAAACAACGCTATCGTTTTTAAGCTCACCAGATGGCGCCTCTGTTGAGTAAGGTCTTGTCAATAATTCTATTTTATACTTTAAAGTACCAATAACGTCATAAAAAGTTTATTTTATTATGTATAACAACATAGTGTAAACTTCAGATACATACTTACAATATTCTCCCAAAAATTAGCAAGCATGAAACATTTAAAAATCAATCTACCTCTAAGTAATAACAAATAAGATCCCAAGTTGCTACTTAAAATCCTCAAGTCATAATTAGTCAGGAATGGCTCAGTCTAGAACAAAACCGTGAGTATTAGTATAAATACCTGATAAAAAAGCACGCAACGCGCGAACACTGTATGACATCTGACATTTCGGAAGACCTTAGTCTACACGAACGCCTCTAGCGACGAATTTATGCGCGATAGGCCTATTGCGCTATATACTTTGATTGAACGAAACAAAAAAGAATTGCTACTGTAAATTGTGCAAGCGTAAGGAGCACGAAGAAGATTTCTCAAGCGAGAATGGCGTGTTGGCACATTCAGGGACAGCTTAGAAAGAAGTTCAGGACACTCGATCCTTGATCGTGCAATTTTCACTAGAACCGTATGTCAGATATATTTATCTGAGTTACTAGTGGAAGTAAGTGGAATCGTACGCATCGTTCCTTGTTACTCAGATAATAGTCTGGTAAATGAATGATTGTGGTTGGAAAAGTTGAAAGCAGAAAATGTGACTTATGAACTTTGTTTGGACTAGTTAGAAGATAAACATATTAAAAGTCCTGACCCCTCCGAGGTGAGCCCGAAAGGGGGGGGGGGGCAAAGAAGGTCCCGTTTTTTGGTTTTTTGCTTATATCTCGAAAACGATGCGTCGTACAAAATTTTGTTGTACTACATAATAAAACCTCATAAAATTTTCTTCAACTTTGCTTTTCAAATTTTTTATCTATCTCTTATCGTTGAATTGGTATGAGCTCCGAAAAACGATCAATTTTTTTAAAATTTTCCTACAATCTGTCCCGTTCTTTGTTTTTGGTTTATATCTCGAAAACGGTGTGTCGCATGAATATTTGTTGTACTACACAATGAAATCTGATAAAATTCTCTACAACTTGGCAATTTTTTTTTTTTAAGTTTTTTTTTTTTTTTTTTTTTTTAAATTTTGGGGTTAGATAAAAAGTGTGACAAACAAAGTTGTAGAGAATTTTATGAGGTTTTATTATGTAGTACAACAAAATTTTATACGACGCATCGTTTTCGAGATATAAGCAAAAAACCAAAAAACGGGACCTTCTTTGCCCCCCCCCCCTCGGGCTCACCTCGGAGGGGTCAGGACTTTTAATATGTTTATCTTCTAACTAGTCCAAACGAAGTTCATAAGTCACATTTTCTGCTTTCGACTTTTCCAACCACACCCCCCTTTTGAGCACTCATTTACCAGACTATAAGGGATTTTAAATTTATAACTTAAGAGTCCTATTACATTTTTTAGGCAAATTTTTGATTTTTACTTCCTGGATCAAATTATTTCGGTTGGAGTACACGAGTCGATAATAATAACGATATTTGGACGATTGTCGATTGATATTGACGAACATTAGAGACGAGACTGACATGAGACTGAGGAGCGAGCTGAATTGAGAATTATAGTAGGTACTTTAATTTTATTTATTGTATTTTTGTCTTTGTATATTAACAAACGAAAACTAATGAAACTTATTCATTGTAGATCAAAGTTTTATTATCATATTAATTTGTTTGATAAAATTGAGTTTATTTGAAATATAATGGACGCTGAATTAAGACATTTATGGCTTAAATTACTATTTCTTTACGATTTTTTCCGTGAAAACTCAAGGAATTTAAAGAAATTCTAAAACTCCAATAAACAAGTAAAACATTCAACTTATCTTTTAGTAATTTTAGCTTTTATAAGAATTGAATGTAACTATGTGAATTTGAGCGTTAAAGTTCCATCGTCGACGGTTTTTCTTGCAAACTGAGTTCGTAAAATATTTATAGTAAATTACACGAAAAGAAAAATGAAAATGTGTAACTCCAACTTACAAGAAAGAGAATGGCACTATCGTTATTAAAATATCAATGAGTAACTCCAACTTACAAGAAAGAGAATGGCACTATCGTTATTAAAATTAAAATATCTTACTGCTGCTGAGAATTACTGCGTCAAAAATCATGAATTTACCAAAAAAATGTAATAGGACTCTTAAGTATCGCGTGAATTTCCTTTGTATTCGTTCCAATCTGTCAGAATGCACTGCTTAATTCGGATTCCAAATTTGACTACCACATTCGAGATGACTGCGGACGTAAGCACAATACAGAATTTTCAGAGTTTTCATTCTCTTAAACGAACTGGCATTATGGATAATGAATCCCAGCCCCCAGGGCTTTGGACGCTTTTTTGGCAATATGGTTAACATGGCATAATATAAACCTACATAAATATAATTATTTCGAATAAAATGACTAATTAGTTAATAAAGATAATTATATAAATGTGTTCTTGTTTTTGTTGGAATACCCATATTCTTCCCGAAGTTTTAAAATGTAATATGCCTTCACACATCACATACTTGACATAGATTCACACCTTTTCCCCTTTGCGGAGCTAACACAATTAACGCCACCTGCTAAGTTCGATCCTTATGGGCCGCCTCGACGAGCGAGAGAATCGCGGCAATATTATCGTCCTTGCCACGTTTTTCTATACACTCTCTTTTGGGCCGCCTCCACGAGCGAGAGAATCGCGGCGATATTATCGTCCTTGCCACGTTTTTCTATACACTCTCTTTTGGGCCGTCTCCACGAGCGAGAGAATCGCGGCGATATTATCGTCCTTGCCACGTTTTTCTATACACTCTTTTGGGCCGTCTCCACGAGCGAGAGAATCGCGGCGATATTTTCGTATAGAAATACCTGCGTCAAATCGCCGCAATTCTCTCGCTCGTGGAGGCGGCCCCTAACGTACCTACTCGTATTACTCCGTCCACGTTACTAAAAGGCCATTTCTATCTTACTACTTACTACTATTATAAATGCGAAAGTTTAGATGGATAGATGTTTGTTACTAAATCATGCCAGAACGGTTGAACGGATCAGGATAAGATTTAGCACAGAGATAGATTATAGTCTGGAAAAGCACATAGGATAGGATACTTTTTTTCTTATACATACACATCATAAAAGTCGGACGCGAACGAAATCGAGGGCATCAGCTAGTTAAATATAGGGATGTACCCAATAACCGATATTTTTAAAAGAACTAGCACTTCGCGACTTGGTTCGCAAAAATTGTGATAGCTCAGCTAATATGCATGATATAAATATTATGCATAGCCTATAGCACCCACGATTAATGTAGCTTTCTGCCAGTGAGAGAATTTTTAGAATTGGATCATTAGTTCCGGAGATTTCCCCCTACATACAAATTTTACCTGCTTAGAATGTTAGTTGAAATAGGAAAAAGTTTTATGAGATTATCCTAAATTACTTCACGCCGCGACTTCGCCCGCATGAAAAACACATTCTATGGCACTCTGCAATAGTGTAGATTCCCATCAGTGAAAGAATGTTTCAAATCGGATGAGCAGTTTTGGAGCTACCTCCCACTCCCAAATCCAAACTTTAACCTTATAAAATTAATAAGTATAAATAGCAAAAAATGGTATGAGATTGTAATATTTATTTAAAGTAGCACGAAATATGGATAACGAAATGGAATGACATGAACACGAAGACCCTATATCGGAATTTTTCTATTTTTAGGAAGAAAAAGTGAAGAAACTGTGATAAAGCTGGAAGTTGAATCAGACACTGAGAATAATAGAGCCTCTATGATCTCAACCGCACGAGAGGGCTACCAAAGACGAGCTATCTTCAGAAATAACATAGCCACCATCATGGAAACTTGCACCGCATACCCATTCAAGTACAGAAAAGGAACGTATCTATGTTTCTTCTGTAAAAATACGTTCTTAGAACCAGAAAAGTTGAGAGAACACAACCAACTCCAACACTCTGAAGTAAAACAGTTACTAAAGCCTCGAAAATATGAACCTCTAAAAATGGACTTCGCTACAACGATTTGCAAAATGTGCGGCACGGAAATCTGTGATTATGCTGAACTGAAAATCCATCTGACTGTCGAACATGGGAAGATAATAGATTGTACTTATGGGGACAGCGTTCTTCCTTATAAACTCAGCAAAGAGGAACACAGCTGTCAAATATGTGGGAAAACATACGAGATGTTTCTCAGCCTTCATAAACATATGAATGATCATTACGAACATTTTATTTGTGAAACCTGTGGGAAAAGATTCGCGACTTCCCAAAGAATGGTGAATCATGCTAGGACTCATGAAACAGGAGATTTTCCTTGCAAACGGTGTACAGACACGTTCCCAACTTACGCTTCTTTGTACGCACACAATGCTAAAATCCATAGATCGAATAAGAGATACAAGTGTCCTATTTGTGACGAAAAATTCGCATCGTACAAGCATAGGTTGAAACATTTAAACACTATCCACGGAGAAAAGACTGCTGTGTTTCCTTGTCCGTCGTGTCCAAAAGTTTTTGACTTATGCAGCCGTAGAACTTCACACATACGCTTCCAGCATCTACAAGAACGAAATCATGTGTGTTCTATATGCGGGATGAAGTTTTTTACGAATTATGAGTTGCAAGAGCATTCTATCAAACATGGAGGTGAAAGGATCTATCAATGTGATGTTTGCAAGAAATCTTACGCGAGGCTAAAGACTTTGAGAGAGCATATGCGTATACATAACAATGATAGAAGGTTTATTTGTCCAGTTTGTGGACAGTCTTTCATACAGAACTGTAGTTTGAAACAACATATGAGGGTACACCATCCTGCGCATTTGAAAGACGTGTTTTAGTATTAATAAACTATGTATTATATATATTTCTGGTGTTTTGTTTTAACTCTTCTTCTTCCTGTCGAATTCTAACACCACGTGATTCACAATTGCTTATGGTTCTTGTTAACTGAATTGACGAACTTGCCTTGTTTACGATGAAACTGTGGCCATAGAAGGTTTAAATCAATATTTTCAAGTCGCCTTGAATGTGCAAACGGATTGCTATACTTACTTCGCAATGGTAGGAATATTTTAACCAACCAAACATCTGTTATTAGATAAGTAAAATAATAACAGGGATTTAATAATAACTATCGTTTTCGTAACTGGAAAAATAAATCGGTAGTTGTCTCATGTTTTATAGTTTATGGTCCTAGGACAAATAGCATAATTCGCAGAAAATTTTATAATCTTAAAGCATGTCGTGGGTATAAAAGGTAAAGCATAATTGGAAGTATACAGCATGAAAAAGATTTCAAAGAAGATAACAATCCTCATTTCTCATTTTTAGGTGACGAACTGTCTAATGAAGATTGCCCTATACAAAGAGCTGAATTCAAGGCACGCATCGCAGAACAAAAGAAAACCTTTACAGACGACGTTAAAGCTAGGACAAGACACGCAATAATACTGCTGGAATACACGAAAATATGCCCCTTTAAGTGGATGAAAAATCTTTACGTTTGCTTCTATTGCCATCAACAGTTTCACGACCCTGCGTCACTGAGGCTACATAACACACAACATGGTTTACTAACGACTTCGCAAGTCAAATACGCTTTATCTAAGCTGAAGAAGTATGAATTAGTCAAAGTTGATATCACTGATGTAGGATGCAAGCTCTGTGATGATTTAATCCCCGATTTTTCGTCCTTAAAGTGGCATCTACTAGAAAAGCATAACAAGAATTTGGACCCGAAATCCGGGGATGGTGTCTTACCATTCAAAGTTACACTCAATGAATTCCCTTGCGCTCTTTGTACGGAAAAATACACGGAATTTAAGTCCCTAAACCAGCACATGAACGTACATTTCCAAAATTTCATTTGCGAGCAATGTGGCACTGGTTTTATTACCCCAGAACGTTTGAGAACCCACGCGTTCTCCCACGAAACAGGATCGTTTCCGTGCGATAGCTGTGAGAAAGTATTTAGGTCCACTAACGCGAAAAACGAACACTACGCCACCGTTCATATGAAAGTAAAGCGTCACAGGTGCCCCCATTGTCCAGAAGTATTCAGAAACTACTTTCAAAGAAACAAACATATCTCTGCCGTCCACGGTTTGAAGTTAAAAGAGTTCAAATGCACTATGTGTCCTAAAGTTTTCACCATAAGTGGCAAATTAGGTGTACACGTAAGATCTGTGCATTTAAAATTGAAAAGGTATTCATGTGAGGTTTGTGAATGGAAGTTTTATTCCAAATCTGAGTTGAAGGATCATATGGTTAAGCACGGTGGGGAAAGAAAATACCAATGCAGCGTTTGCAAAAAAGCATATGCGAGAAAGTACACGCTTCAAGAGCATATGCGGATCCATGCGAATGATCGTCGTTTCGTGTGTACTATATGTGGAAGATCTTTCATACAAAACTGTAGTTTGAAGCATCATACGAAGATTCATCATCCGAATGTAGGGCAGATTGATAAACATGCGTTTGCCTCGTGATCTATGTGTGCTTTTTCGTTTAGGCTTTAGGATGAAGACTGATTTGGTCAATACTTAATTCTATATAATTCTGATCTGTGCCAAAAAGCAATTAGTACTACATATATACAAGGATCTGTTGGTCAACATTTGTGAATTGATTCATTACATGTACGTAGAAACTGCCTCGTTGGGCAAAGTGTTATTGAGTTTTTCTATCAGGAATATCTCAGTAGCAGCCGGAGTCTGTATATGTGTATATGTGGTGTTGATGGCAATAGGCTCGCCCCCTATTACATGGGACTTAAACATTACTGGCAAAATGTGGGTGTACTGTTGGATACACTGGGTGATGTTATGTAATTAAAAAACAAGTTAGATGCGTTAAGTTTTGAATTTAGCCATGCGCCAAAAGATCCTCGCACAGCTATATTTTTGTTACTTATCCCCAGTCACAATATTGTGTCGAATTGAACATGAATTTGTTAACTAATTTACAATTTATCCAATTGCGAGATCTTAACGGATATTTTATCATAATTTTTAGTTTCTAATACTCAGTAACTAAGAAAAACAATCGAAATGAACTGAATAAAATGTGATTTTTCCTAACTCACAACTTTTATTTCCACTCAACAATAACACAATGGGAAAAGGTGCGCTAACTTTCACTTAAGCACTAAAAAATAATCACCAAGACAGCAAGATAGCAACTACAATTCTTATTTCTGTTTTTCTAGGGTTGGACCCCAAAATACCGGATACGAAGCGAAGAATCATCCCGTTATTCCAAGTAGCTTACGACAGGAGTTTATGTCGACCTCTTGGGTCATTGATACCCTTCAGTAAACTCCGACAAAAGAGTATTAGAACTTTCGCTTCACCTCCAAGAGATTTCTCTCCATCTCGCAGTCCTTCCCCTGCTTACGAAGCAACTGCACCATCGCCTTTCATAGATAATACCCCGACTTTATCGGTCCAAACTGTAAAGCAAAAAGAGCCTAAAGCGAAAAAAACTCCAGATATCAGGCAGAATGCTTTAGCTGTTTTTGAATTTTCAACGGTATATCCGTTCGTTTATGGGAGCAACAAATTTAAATGTTTCGTTTGCTCGCAACCGTTTTTGGACTTAAATGAATTGAAGTTGCATATGCACTTGTCGCATACCTTCGCTCCTTTGAAAAGACTAGTCAATAACCGAAGAGAAAATGTGTTGAAAGTTGATGTAAGTGATATTACGTGCAAGATATGTTCAGAAAAACCTCCTAGTCTGGTAGAACTCAAGCGTCATCTCAAAGAAGTACACGATAAACCAATGGATTTAGAAATCCAAGATAATATGATCCCGTTCAATCTCCAACTCGTAGATGATGCATACAAATGCGTTATATGTGAACAGAACTTCATAAAAGTGCGAATTTTAGTCATTCACATGAGTGAACACTTCAATAACTATAGCTGCGAGATTTGCGGATCAGTCTTCATGACTTTACGGCTTTTGAAGAAGCATTTAGAGGTCCATGACTCGGGTAACTTTCCTTGCGATCGCTGCGCTAAAGTGTTTAGTACTCCTTATAAACGTACTTTGCATATACGAGGGGTACACCTAAAGCAGTGTCCGAGAAGATGTCCAATGTGTCCGGAGAAGTTTAATTCAAACTATAAAAGGACTATTCACTTGCAAGATGTTCATAATCAAGAGACTAGAGTACATAAATGTAAGAATTGTGGGCGAGGATTCAATCTGAAATATCACTTGGTCTGCCACGTTCGTTCAGTTCATCTTCAGGAGAGGAATCAGCAGTGTGCTGTATGCCATCAACGGTTTTGTAACAAGGAGTCTTTGAAACGTCACATGGTGATACACACAGGGGAAAAGAACCATAAATGTGATGTGTGTGGAATGGCGTTCTTGAGGAGGAAGAATTTGAAGGATCATCTGCGTTTGCATGATATTTAGTTAGTTGTTATACAAGAGGAGAGAATATAATGGGCGTAAAACTACCCCTATCGAAGCCGACAGGCATTAGTTCTGTCATACCTGGGAACCTTCTAGTTCGGAGATATTGGGGGTCAAAGTTCCAACTTTATCTCAATTTTTTTTTAAATATAATTTCCTCTTATAGAACTTTACTTCGAATACCTCCGTGAACCTTTTTTTTTTTATCGGATGGGAAATCATCAAATGGCGGAGCGGGAGGGAGTGTCAGACTTACTGACTAAAACCCATCCATGTGCCTTCATCGCCCTTTGTGTTCCGGGGCCACGGTATCTCTTTCGAACAGTCCCGCAGCGTTGGACCTCCTTAACCTCTTACTATTCAATACATCCATCAGCACAATGTTTTGAGTGCGTTACATTGAGTCTTACCGTAAAACGTGATTTTCCACCCCAAAACAAAAGTCGTTTCCGAGCAATAATTTGCGCGTAGAGTTACTTACTTTGATGTACCGAATGTTTAGTTGACGGCTTCGTGAAGAGTCCATTTACGCCTTGTATGTTAACCAATAGACGAGTAATTGGCGGTTTCTGAATGGGGTTGGCCGGTGAAAGCTGAAAGCAGATGGCGCTAGCATAGTTTTTCCCAATCTGACCAATGAGATCAAGCCATTTTGAAATATAAAATGACATTACCAGATTTTCTACCAATGACGATGCTTGGAACAAACTATGCTAGCGCCATTAGTTTCACAGTTGTCATCCCCATTGCCCGATTTCAACATTATGAAACTTTTCAAAATTAGGGCCACAAAAAATTTCGAAGTAAAAAAATCTGAAACTGGGTGTAAAGTTATAAATAAGCATTATAAATACTCTAACTAAAATAACTTCGGCAGTATTTTTACGGACTAAATCTTTTAAGTATTATATTTAGGACTTTAAGTTCATAGATTTTGAGTGCGCTAGATTTAATTTTAAAGATATATGACTGAAAGCACAGTACACACCGTGCCACGAAAGATGAGACCTGTCCAATGATATTCTAATGAACAGATATGTTATACACCTACAAAACCACCGAAAAAAGTGTTCCGCGGGGCAGAGCCAGCTCACATACACGCAGTCATGCAGAATAAAGGCAAAACGACCCAATGGGGATGGCAACTGTGGAACTTATGGCGCTAGCATAGCCATAAATAAGCCAAGCATCGTCATTGGTTGAAAATCTTTCAGTGTCATTTTAAATTTCAAAATAGCTTGTCCTCATTGGACAGATTGGGTCTAAGTTATGGACGCGCCATCTACAATCAGCTTTGACCAGCCTTCCTTATTGGCCTCGAGTCTTCAATATCATTGGACCTGTCACATCACGAGTAATGTGATGTAACTTAATGAAACGAGTGAAATGTTCTGAAATCTTGATTATGCCTCGATGTAAAACATTAAGAAGACAAAGTAGGAAAATGGTTTACGATGTGTAAACCTATATGTCGAAAGAAGTATTTCGTAACACAATTAACTCGTTTACAAGTGGTGTGACAGGTCTCATCTTTCGTTGCACGGATATCTAGCTTTAGTTTTCGTATACTGGTCGCTATTATCATATCCCTAGCCTTTCCCCAACTATGTTTGGGTCGGCCATGGACCGACTGTCTATCTGCTCACCTCAACCCAGTAAATACCCTCTTAAAACACCCTTTAGTAAGTAAAATTTATTTGTTTAGAACTAGTTGTCAGACCTGACTACTTAGCTAATGACTTTAAAAGTGAAAAATAACTTTAGCTTCAGAAGTCGGTGACAAAAAAAAAACTAAATTAATCACACAAAGGTCACCGACTTCTGAAGCTAAAGTTATTTTTCACTTTTTTGTGTTTTTTGAAGTCGGTTTTATTTTTTTGCAAAAAAGTTTTTTTGTAATACTCGATAACAAAAAATCATGAACTTGTCTCTAAAAATTTCTTATAACGAGTAAAAACCATACTAAAATAAACGCGATCATTCTGTTTTTTTGGCAAATAATTCTACAAGCAACAATTAGCATGATAGTGTTTTATTTTTTTAATCTAAGCAATACATTTTTTGTAAATCGCAAAAAAAAAACCACTCATTACGCGCTATTCGGTCCGCAGTGACTGACGACACTGACAACCACTTTGTAGTGCAAGCTGATTAGAACTTTATTCTAACAATATTTCAAACGAAGTTTGAACCACCACAAATAGAGTAGTCGCCTTAAGGGTTCCGTACCCGAAGGTAACCAACGGATCCTTATTACCAAGCTTCCGCTGTCCGTCCGTCCGTCTGTCTGTCAGCGGACTGTATCTCATGATCCGTAATAGGTAATAATAACAATAAAGCCATTTATTTCCCAAAGTATAACATATTACGCTTTTATAACATTTCTTCAATAACTATGTCATGCAGTATTATATTCTCATGCAACATAAAGAAAGAACTAAATTTAACAAAAAATAAATTCTGTTGTGCACAAACTAAACTTAATTTAGGCTATTGCTGTCTTTACTCCCTAATAAAATGAGAAAGAGACGGACATAATTTAGAGCTGTCAAATTTAGTTGGAACTAATATTACAATACAAATGAAGGGTGCACGTAAAAACATGTCCACTAAAAACACTGTGAAGCGCAAGGCATAAACTAGTTTGACAGCTCTAACTTAGTTCATAGCTATAGCCGTCCTTTTCTCGCACTGCCTTTTAGTAAAAGATAGCAATAGCTTAAATTAAGGTTAGTTTGTGCACAACAGAATCGACACCAATATATAGTTGCTTAATTTAAGTCTTGGTAGCATTCCTGACATTAATGTTTCAATACCTAATTATATCTATCATTCACATTTTATTTCATTGTTTTAGAATGTATTATTTAATAGTATTGTACTTACATTTATCAATGCATTATTATAATATCTGAGCAAATATCAATTTGATCTGTAATAGGTAGACAGTTGCAATTTTCACAGAATGTGTATACCTATTTCTGTTGGTGCTATAGCAACAAATAATAAAAAATAAAATAAAGGGGGCTCGGGGTACTACGATGGTACGGAACCCTTCATACTACTACAACAGCCCATAACGTCCACTGCTGGACATAAGCCTCTCCCATGATGGGAGAAATTTGCCGTAATCTCCACGCTTGGCAGGCGGATTGGAGATCGCAGTGATGAAAGACTAACAGAAAACGCTGCTGCCCATTCTCTGGTCTACGGAGGCGCAAGGTGTTCTGCCTCAGACATTAGTCGCCTTATACGACACCCGTGAGTGTAATGGGTTGGTTCTATTCTACTCTGCCGGATACCACACGGCCCAACCCTTCATACGCTTGGCTGGTTTTTCTTCCATTCTCCCCTGTCCACCGTCACGCTATCATTCACTCCTTTTTTCATATTATCTCCTCACACAATCCATTCATCCATCTTTTCGTTGTCCTGCCTCTCCCTCTCAATTCATTAACATTTTTTATATATCCATATTTTATCTACACTAATATTATAAAGAGAAAAAAATTGTATTTTTGTGCGTGTGTATGATAGTAATGAATAAACTCAAAAACTACTGCGCCTATTTCAAAAGTGCTTTCACCATTAGAAAGCTACGCATTCACCCTGAGTAACATAGGCTATATTTTATCCCCGTACTCCCACGGGAACGGGAACTACGCGGGTGAAACCGCGTTACGTCCGCTAGTTTTAATAAGTTTGTGTATTTATTTACTGAGAAAAAAATGTGAAATAAACTATTAACTTGACTGCACGAATAAAAATATTTGATTTATTTTATTGTAAGTGTTTTTTTTAAACCTTTTAGAAAACCTATGTCTGAGACTGTCTCGTTGGTCTAAGCTCGCCCCCCTATTTCTTAAGAGTCCTATTACATTTTTTATGCAAATTCATGATTTTTGACGCAGTAATTCTCAGCAGCAGTAAGATATTTATATTATTTGCTTAAGAATAACGATAGTGCCATTCTCTTTCTTGTAAGTTGGAGTTACACATTTTCATTTTTCTTTTCGTGTAATTTACTATAAATATTTTACGAACTCAGTTTGCAAGAAAAACCGTCGACGATGGAACTTTAACGCTCAAATTCACATAGTTACATTCAATTCTTATAAAAGCTAAAATTACTAAAAGATAAGTTGAATGTTTTACTTGTTTATTGGAGTTTTAGAATTTCTTTAAATTCCTTGAGTTTTCACGGAAAAAATCGTAAAGAAATAGTAATTTAAGCCATAAATGTCTTAATTCAGCGTCGATTATATTCCAAATAAACTCAATTTTATAAAACAAATTAATATGATATAAAACTTCGATCTACAATGAATAAGTTTCATTAGTTTTCGTTTGTCAATATAATAAGACAAAAATACAATAAATAAAATTAAAGTACCTATTAAGATTCTCAATTCAGCTCGGTCCTCAGTCTCATGTCAGTCTCGTCTCTAATATTCATCAATATCAATCGACAATCGTCCGAATATCGCTATTATTATCGACTCGTGTACGCCGACCGAAATAATCTGATCCAGGAAGTAAAAATAAAAAAAATGCGTAAAAAATGTAATAGGACTCTTAAAAATAATATGCATGACGACAGTATCAAAAAATTGCAAATCTATTTAGTCCATCAGTTAGAGTATTTGGAAAATAATGGACACATATTTTTTGTTTTTGTAAATCAATGAACATTAACAAAGATAAAACGCATCAAAACTCGGAAGTGGGGGCTCATGAGTTCGTGACGTCAGAACTAGCTAAAAATTATACCAAGGCGTGACGTATTGAGAATTTAAAAGCGTCATATCTTTGTCAATTTTGGTTTACGTAACAAAAGAAAAAATATGTGTCTAATATTTTTTTGAAATCTATCTGACGGACTAAGTAATTAGATTTATTTTTGTCGGCTCGCCTATTGGCAAAATGCGGGTGTACTATTAGGGTAAACCTCTGCCTAACCCGACGGGGATCACCTACAGGCGTGATGAATGTTATGTAAATAAATATGTACCTACCTACTTGTACTGTTAGATTTTCTGCGCAGATGCTGGTTATCTTCCTATGACACCTTTTTAGGGTTCCGTACCCAAAGGGTAAAAACGGAACCCTATTACTAAGACTTCGCTGTCTGTCCGTCTGTCCGTCTGTCTGTCACCAGGCTGTATCTCATGAACCGTGACAGCTAGACAGTTGAAATTTTCACAGATGATGTATTTCTGTTGCCGCTATAACAACAAATACTAAAAACAGAATAAAATTAATATTTAAGGGGGGCTCCCATACAACAAACGTTTGCCGTTTTGTCTAATATATAGATAATGGTACGGAACCCTTCGTGCGCAAGTCCGACTCGCACTTGGCCGTTTTTTTATTAATTTACAATACTATTCTTCATTTTACTTCTGTGCTTTTTAGCACTAACAAAATATCTTCTTTTCTTAACTATTCTTCTGTAATTACCTAAGAAACTATCTTCTGTTCTTAATTATTCTTCTGTAATTAACTAAGAAACTATCTTCCTACTTAAGTAAGTAATAGGACGTTCTTAATTCAAAAGCGGTTGTAAATTAAAAATCTATATATAAACATCATTAAAAAAATTACACAAATTCATTTTCTTCTTTTAGGAATCATCCAGAAATCAAACTCCACGATCACTCTGAAAGACGAAGATGGATATGATATTAAACTCACAGTTCTCAAGTATCCAATTTCTTTAAACACTCTAGAATATGAAGTGCAAGATAAGACTTCGAACCATAATTTAAAGAATGAACAAAAAAGGAAAATGTGTAAAACGAAAGAGGTCAAGAAAAGCAACGTTAAGATAGAAAACATATCTTTTCATAAGTTGAAAGAGCCAGTACCAATTAACAATGTCGATTGGAACAGTCAAAATGAGCAAGAAAATTCAGTAACATTCAATGTTAAAACTGTTCAAGGATTCATCCGAGCAACAACAAGACAGAGAAGTGAAAACGATGCTTATGAGAATTGCAAACAGAATGCTTTGATCATCTTCGAAAACTCCTATGTATACCCTTTCATACATTCAGCTAACAAATACAAATGTGTCATCTGTTCCAAGCCTTTCCTAGACGCTAATCTATTGAAAAATCATACTATTAACGAGCATACAAGTAAAGAAATGAACCAAGCATTAAATAACAGAGTTAGAGACAAAAATCTGAAAGTTGACGTCACATATCTGCAGTGTAAAATATGTTTGCAATCACTACCTGATCTTCAGAACTTGAAGACACATTTAAAGGAACATGGGAAGAATATACAGCCGGATTTGCAGGATAATATAATACCTTACAAGTTAGGAGGCGAAAATTTCGAATGCCAGATATGCGGGGAGAAGTATCTAAAACTACGTCTTCTAATAATTCACATGAGCAAACATTTCAACAACTACAGCTGCGAAATATGTGGTTCTTTATTTATATCACTGAGTTTATTAAAAAGACATTTGCAAAGTCACGAATCGGGGAGCTTTCCTTGCAGCAAATGTGATAAAGTGTTCACGAACACGACAAAAAGGTCTCTTCATTTTAAAGGAGTACATCTTAAGCAATTTCCCCGAAGATGCCCGATTTGTCCCGAAAGATTCAACTCAAATTACCAACGGACGAAGCATTTGCGTATAGCTCATAACCAATCAACTGGTTTATATAGATGTGATACTTGTGGACGGGAATATGACTTAAAATACCATCTTCTCGTACACATAAGATCTGTCCATCTTCAAGAGAGGAATCACGAATGTCCAATGTGTAATTCTAGGTTTTTCTCCAAATACTGTCTTTCGAGGCATATGGTGATCCATACTGGCGAAAAGAATTTCAAATGTGAGGTTTGTGGGAAGGCGTACGCAAGGAGGAAGAATCTTCGAGACCATTGCAGGTCCCATGAAGTCGGATTGTGCAGCATTTGTGGACTGAACTGTGGAGATCATAACAGTCTTGTTGCTCATTTGAACAGCTTACATTGATTTATTGTGAAAGTAGTTATAAACGAAATCTGTGGGTAAATTCGCCAAACATTGGTATGACCCAAGGAACTGTCTTTGGACTGCCAATAAAAATAGAAATTACTATTCGTAAAGGTCCTTTACGAATAGTGAAAGAAAATAGCATTCCATTGCCACCACGACATGAAAGTCTATAGCAATCCACTTCTAATTATAAAGTGTATACTTCTCCAATCACACGTTATTTAATCCTGAAAGACTGTTTTGCCACATTCCGTTGTTGTATCAGTTCTTATTAATATTATGCTCGAAATATAAATAAGAAATATCAAATAAATTACTTACGCTTTTACTAATTGTTTTTTTTTTATTACATCAATACAGTTAAAGATTCCAAAAGCCCCCAAAACCTTAGATTTGACAACGTATATAGCAAATCAAGAAATCCATTCGGTTCGTATTTAAAGTGTAACTAATGTTGATATTGTAGCTAGTTAACAGGCGCCATTTTAAAAAGGCCATTATTTTTATTTTCCTCAGGACTGACGGCAAGACCACGAACGGGACCAAGAACGAGTATTTGGCAAATGACAATATCCGAGAGACAAAACGCAGCAACCTTCCTAGAATATACCACTATCAAGCCTTTCTTTTACCAACAAGCGAATTTCAAATGCTTTTACTGCAACGAAGTCTTTCCCGAAATACACTCCGTCTTGCAACATACCAACTTCCACGTTACCCCAGAAAGATGCTGTTTATTAAAGCAGTATTTAAGAAAAGGAAAAAGAGTCATCAAAGTGGATATATCAGGTCTCAAATGCAGACTTTGCGAACAAAAGTATTCCGATCTTGATGATATTAGAAAACATTTAACACTAGCACATAAGAAAGAGTTCAATTCAGCAGGGAATGGATTAATGGCGTATGATTTAAATACGTGTAACGGTCAGCTGACTTGCCATAAGTGTTCAAAGACGTTCAATTCGTTCTTCCTTCTTAACAGACATATGAACGTGCATTTTAACGTGGTTTGCGAGACCTGTGGCTTGGGATTCATGTCGCACCAACGGTTGATAAACCACAGAATAGTACATCAGACAGGCGTTCACAAATGCGACAAATGTCAAGAAGTATTTCCTACAAAATTAAAGCTACGGTACCATTTATTCAAGAAGCATGAAGTCACGAACGCCAAGAAGATAAAACCATTAAAATGTCCACATTGTTTGGAAAGATTTGCAGAACACTACAGAAAAATGACGCATTTGAAGGAAGTCCATGGAATCTCATTCACTTTCGAATGCAGCGCTTGTAAAGCAGTGTTGCCAACGCGTAGAGCTTTGACAGAACACACAACGAAGTTGCATACACAAAAAATCCAGTGCAAAGTCTGTGGAAAGTGTTTCGGAACAAAATCCTTATTGAAAATGCATATGAGAGGACATACAGGCGAGAGAAATTTCTTCTGCGCGATTTGCCAGAAAGCCTACATGCATGAAAGGACTTTACGCCAACATATGAGAGTGCATGGTCCAGTTTGGAAGTTCACTTGTTCGGAATGCGGAAACGGGTTCCATAATAGAAATGATTATAACAAGCACATGACGCAATGGCATCCCCAGTGGCAGTTCAAGACTATCGTAAAGAATTTTGGAAATGAACTTATGAATTGAATAAGTTATTTGTGATAGCAAGAACTATCAAGTACTAGGTACCTACTGTTGCAACAGTCACTGTTTATTAAGTACAAATACACGAATGCTAGTCGCATCTTTAGCTAGCTAGGGCACAAATACTATAATATTATGACGAGCTAAAGTTTTAAGAGGGTAATTTTTGGGAAGCTACATTATGTATCCCCGAGTGACATAGGCTATATATTTAAAACTTTCCCGTAGGATTTAAGACAATAATGCGAGCCAAGCACCGGGAAAAAGTACTCAATAAACTTAGTTATTACTAACTTTTGTATGGATTAGATTTAGTTTTTTTGAAGTGAAAACTTCTTTAGGCGCGTTGAGCACTTTTTGGGTGAAGGAAAAACATTGAACTCATTGTCACGTCCTGTCCCGTCCGTCACGCTTCGTAGCACTCGTAGCCGATCCGCTACGGGGTAGCACCACTACGAGCAGTGCTACGACTGGGGCGGGGCCTGAGGAGGAGCGTTGTAGGGGGAGGTGAGGGGGCCACGAAACACCCCCTCCCCTCAAGTCTACCTCACCCCAATCAACTCCCCACGAGACTACCCCCATCACCCCCCTCAACTCCACACGAGACTACCCCCTCAACTCTTCACGAACCCCACCCTCCCCTAGCCCTGAGGGGGGACCCTCCCCCGCGGCCTAGCTTCGCACCCGTTGGAGCTAGGAAGTAGAGTTTGAAAGGGCTTGAAGAGTTCTTTCATCTGGCTCCAACAGAATTCAGATTTTTTTTTAGGGCACGATTGGATGACGTTATCACGTAAAATTATCGTCCGTAAACCGACTTTACAGACAACCATTTTTTTTAAAGTTAGTTTTTTTTACATATTTTTCACTTCTATCGGCAGTCGCCAAAGACTACCCCGCTTCTTTTTTATATCCAGAGTTAATACTGATGTTCAAGAATGTCTTATTTGAAAGTCCCCCCCCACTAATATGTAGGTAAGACTAACACGAATGGTTGTTCAGGATTTGCAAAGCTTTACGCTTGTAGCAGTAAGATGCGTTATAATTTCGCCATTTTGTAAACGGTGTCAAAAATGGCATTTTCCAATATGGCGTCTGTACCTTCATAATATAAAATGTATAATCTTTATTTAGAGGTTATTGTATGATTTGTAAGGTTTCTAGTCATTATATGGTAACATTTTATGTCATGCTAAACATTAGTAGGTATTATAATGGTAGGCGTGTTACAGAGGCCGGGGTCGTATCAGTTATCAGTTTACGTTCCAATTAAAGTTGTATTTTGAGTTACCATGGTAGTGTGAGAATGTCAATAAACAGTATTTTATATCGAAATACAGTAATTCTTTTAATGAACATATCTTGGCGTCTCGACTTCGTAGGTAAGTCTTAACCTGAATCACGGCATTAAAGAAGTATTCAGTTTTAAAAGACTCTGGATTTATTTTATCTACACAATAACCCTGTCTATGTAACGCAAACTGAACAAACGAAGAATCGAACAAGAAGAAAAATAAACACAAACATTTTATCTCCCCAGGAACTGAAGCGAAGCCACGTCAAGGAGCACTGACGAGTATCTGGGAACTCACACTTTCTGAACGTCAAAACGCCTCGATTCTTCTAGAAAATACCACAGCAACTCCTTTCGTATACTGCCGATACTATTTCAAATGCTTCTTCTGCAGAGAACAATATTCAGATATAAAAACTCTCCTACAACACACACTGACGCATGAAACTCCAGAAAATACTACCATCCTTAAAGAATACCTCCCGAAAGGAAAACGTACAGTCAAAGTAGACATATCAGAGTTAAAATGCAGAATTTGTGCTCAACATTTTAAGGACCTCGATGAAATAAGGAAGCATTTGACTTTAGAACACAAAAGGTCTTTCACTGAATCAGGCAACGGACTGGTAGCTTACGATCTGTCTTCGAAAAATGGCCAATTCGCCTGCCACATATGCCACAAGATCTTTCAGACTTTTATACTTCTTAACAGACATATGAATGTGCATTTTAGTAACGCGGTCTGCGAGACTTGTGGTGCTGGATTCATGACCCATCAGCGGTTGATACAGCACAAAGAAATCCACCTACCAGGAGGGTATCCATGCAATAAATGTAACAAAGTATACACAACTAATTCTAACCTAAAATATCACATAGAAAAAGCTCACGAGGGGACCACGAAGATGAGAATGTTGCGATGTCCTCATTGTCCCGAAAGATTTACTGAACACTTTAGAAAGTTGAAGCATTTGAAAGAAGCGCACGGGATAACGTTTACATTTGAATGTGAAGTATGCCATTTGGTGTTTCCAAGTCGCAGAGCATTGACAATGCACACAAATAAGTTACATACCGAGAAAACTCAATGCGAAGTCTGCAAGAAGAGTTTTAGCTGTATCACTTCTTTAAAAAAACACATGGTCTCTCATACGGGCGAAAGAAACTTTGTTTGTTCTCTTTGTCAGAAAGCGTACAGACACCAGAAGAGTTTGAAAATGCATATGAGAACGCATGTTCAGGGAGAGCAATATATCAAATTCAATTGCCCTGTTTGTGGTAACGGGTTTCATAATAGGAACGATTATAATAGACACGTGAAAGAATGGCATCCAAGGACCTTTTTTGATTATTCTGGTCATTGATTAATTCATATACAAGGTGGAAGGGATACCGACGCAAAAACATTGAAAATTTTCATCGTTCATTTAAAAAAAACACCGCTCCATACATTTTGACCGTGTGCCACACTTTACGGGCACTTTTGTAGGAAACAGCTGATTTTTATAAAAATAATATAAGATTGAGAATTCTCTGCCCTTAATTCTTATCCAAGCAGTGGTGTCACAGTGGTGATGGCTTACATCTGGCAAACAAAAAAGACATGTGACATCTATCAAACCGCACTTGGCCCGCTAGGTGGATTTTTGCCCATTCCTTCTCGGGAAGAGAAGGCCTATTTCCCAGCTGTGGGAACTTTATAGGCTGATCATGCTAATTCATATTATAATGATAATCTAGTGTTGGTACATATCTTGGCGCCCAACTGGGCCACATAGACCCAGGTGGGCGCCAATAATGGCCATCATTTTTAACTTTTCCACAATTGTTCAAATACATAAGAAACAGTATTATTATAAGACAGTTAACTACTGTATGACTGATTTAATGGATCTCTTTGTAGAACTAAGCTTAGCAACAATAATTTTAATGAAAATGAAATGAGTAGGTACTACAATATTGCTGTTTTATTTATTGAAAAGTACCAAAATCACTCAAATAATAACAATCGGCTCTACAGTATTTAAGGATATGTTCTGACATTAGTAAGTATTCCGATAACAAATAGTGAGTTAATATTAATTTAATGTGATAAATATATATTTTAAAATTCCTAATTTAATTTCACAGGCGAGAACCCGGCGCTAGAAACAAGCATATGGCAGTTAACGGTTTCAGAAAGAAGAAATGCAGCTACTTTCATTGAAAATACGACTGTCAGACCTTTTATATTCAAGGGATCGAGCTTTAGATGTTTCTACTGCACAGAGTACCATTCAGAACCAGCCACCTTATTAGAACATACTACAACTCACAAAATAGAAAATAGAGAAGAAATCTTCGATAAGTACGTAGCTAAAGGCAAAAGATGCTTGCAAGTAGATATTTCGAAGCTGAAATGTCGGTTATGCGAAGAAAGTCATTCCAATCTGGACACTATAAGAGAACATCTAAAAAATAAGCACGGAAAACATTTCTTCTTAGCTAGCAACGGCATGACAGAATACAACTTAGAACTGATCAATAATACGTACGTTTGTCATATTTGTGGAGAATGTTTTCATAATTTTAGCTTGCTAAACTGTCATATGATGAACTGTCATGTCGGTAAAGTAGTTTGTGAAACTTGCGGAGAAGGATTCTTATACCAACATCTACTACTAAAACATAAAGAGTCTCATTTCGCAAAGCCATTCACTTGCAAGGAATGTAATAAAAGTTTTGTAAAGAAAAGTCAATTAACATACCACACGAATATAGTGCATAAGGGAAAAGAACGATTTAAGTTAAAGAAGTGCCCCAAATGTCCTGAAACTTTCAAAGAACATTACGCAAAATTACTACACTTGAAGAAAATCCATGGAATTGCGAAGACATTCTCTTGCCATGTCTGTAAAAACACTTTTAAAACTCGAAGGTCGCTGACCGAACATCTTACTGGATTCCACACTGAGAAATTAAAATGCGAAATATGCTCTAAATGCTTTGGCGTACAGTCGAGATTGAAAGAACACATGCGCGGCCACACTGGAGAGAGAAATTGCATTTGTCCTGTATGTAAAAATGCTTACATGCATCAAAGGTCACTGGCTAAACACATGAAGACCCATGATAAAGTTTTTAGATATAACTGTTCGGATTGCGGCGCAGGATTCAAACGAAAAAATGATTATGATAAACATATGAAACAGTCGCATGCGTCTTATAGTGATATTGTGTAGTGAGATAGCAAGTGAGTTACTTGGTTTGAAAACGCATCCTCTGACTGATTTTTGGAGGCCTCGGTAAAGGAAAACCTGGTGAGGAATAAATTAATAAAACCAACAACAACTACAGCCCATAACGTCCACTGCTGGACATAAGCCTCTCCCATGATGGGAGGAATATGCCGTAATCTCCACGCTTGGCAGGCGGATTGGAGATCGCAGTGATGAAAGACTAACAGAAAACGCTGCTGCCCATTCTCTGGTCTACGGAGGCGCAAGGTGTTCTGCCTCAGACATTACGAGCCTTATACGACACCCGTGAGTGTAATGGGTTGGTTCTATTCTACTCTGCCGGATACCACACGTCTGAAAATAAAAATAAAACGAATAGTTTGTATTATTACTAATTTATTTAAGTACCTACTTTATAAACTTACATGAACATCACAGTAATGGCAGGTTTAAAAATAAATTAGGCCCTCTACGTATTGTTCTTCGAAAAGATAATCAAAATACAAATAGCAGGTCAGGTCGCGGCAGAAAGGGTGTAGACTGATGGAGTGAATTCAGAATGCCATACTAACATCTTAGAACGGTACCCGTACTTGAAATTATTTCAGGAATGTTATGGGAATCCAATAAATTTGATTCGTTTTATCCTCATAATTATGCAATGTATCGTTACCGTGGCGAAACGCACGTAGCGAGCGGCAAGCGCGACGACGAGTTCCATGCACTCTGTGGCTAGGCAGGACGTAAACAAGTGATTTCACGCGTCGTTCGTTAGTGTATTTATTTTACATAAATAGAGTGCTGCCTACAGAGAATGTAATTTACATTGAAATAGAGGAATAGTAACTGACACAAACTATTTAAAAAAATCGCAATGACGGGGAGAACAAGTGTCTTTCGGCTTCGTTAAACTTTTACACCCATTATTATATTGCAAGGCGAGGTTTACTGGCTTCTATATATTGTCAGCAACAAAAAAAACATTCTTTGTCACCAGCAACGTTTCCCAATTAATACAGGTTTGCTTTAATATGGTCAAATACTTCAACAATTCGTCTAAAAATTCCACCAAAATTCAACTTCTAAACAAAATATTTCCCAGAATCTTTGGTCCTCTTTCAAGGCCACACTACAGTCTCAATCCAGGGCACGTAGAATTTCACCCGGGTGTATATACCCGGTTGGCCGGAGTACCCACAGTTGCGGCCGTAAGAAGTGACTCCTATGACTGTGTGGAGGCATTTGGAGAGGTAGGGCTTCGCTTGGAGGGGGCCGCCGCTGTCGCCCTGTGGAAGGAATTATATTGTTGAGCTGTTAAAAAGATTGTGAGAAGCGGTGGTGCAGTGGTGGCGGCCCCGACTTACGAACAGTAAGTCGTGGGTTCGGACCCAGGCAGGCGCATTACTTTGTGTATTTTATTTCATCACCACTGCGTTCAAAACGGTGAAGGAAAACATCGTGAGGAAACCGGCATGTCCTAGAACCAAAAAAATTCGAAGACATGTGACGTCTACCAATCCGCACTGGGCCCGCGTGGTGGATTATAGCCCATTCCCTCTCATAGAGAGGAGGCCTGAGTCCCAGCAGTGGGAACATTAATAGGCTGATGATGATGATGATGATGAAAAAGATTAAAATTACAACTACTTTTACGGCCATTTTCAAAAATTTACTAACAGGTAACGGAAGGTTGCTGTCTGTTTGACATTTAGCTTACGGACCGTTACAAACAAAACGTCACAGAAAAGCTATCTTTGATTTTTCTATGAATCAAGTGACAGGTAAGTGACGCGGATAGGATATTTCAAGCTAACTTTGTTAACAGAATCACCGATAACTACGAGACGTAGGCATATTAACGAACAGTTATAAGTCAGTAAGTTATAGAAAACGTCTGTTAGAGTACTAGGGGTTAGGACACAATAGACACTCGGAATCGGCTTCTTAGGCCCAGCGCACACCGCTGGAGGCGCAGCGGAGCGCATTTGAAGACAACAATTTAATATAAACCTTAACTACCTTGATATACGGTCGCGCGCATGCTCTTGTTGTAGCTTGAGGGCGCTCCGAGTACCGCGTGCGAATTTATTATTATATTGACCGTATATCAAGGTAGTTAAGGTTTATATTAAATTGTTGTCTTCAAATGCGCTCCGCTGCGCCTCCAGCGGTGTGCGCTAGGCCTTAAGGTGCCTTCGAGCCTGCTAGGGTGCCAGTGAGCTAATCGAATATTTAGTGGCCTATAAAATCAAAGGAAGCTAAATCAAAGTCTTTCAAAGATTCAGGAACCCACAAAAACAAATATTTTTGTCAAGGTAGCGTTGATTTTCTATATTTTAACCTTTTGACCGCCACGCCAAGCCACAATTTCAACTACCATTTGTCACATATTTGTGTCGATTGGCGTACAGGGCACGCGCTTGCTTGTCATCTATATGTGACAATGGTGTCGATCCTGTTGTGCACAAACTAAACTTAATTTAGGCTATTGCTATCTTTTAATAAAAGGCAGTGCGAGAAAAGGACGGCTATAGCTATGAACTAAGTTAGAGATGTCAAACTAGTTGATGCCTTGCGCTTCACCGTGTTTTTAGTCGACATGTTTTTACGTGCACCCTTTATTTGTATGGAAATATTCTTCTTCTCTTCTTCTTCAACCCTTGGCCACCCAATGCTGAGTGTAGGTCTCTTCCAAATCTCTCCACTTTTGGTGGTTTTGTGTCATGGCTATCCAGTTTCTTCCGGCCACTTTAGTGAGATCGTCTGTCCACCTAGTCGGTTGTCTTCCCACGTTCCTCCGTCCCGTCCGTGGTCTCCACTCCAGTATTTTCTTTTCCCATCTTCCATCCAGTCTACGGCATATATGGCCCGCCCACTTCCACTTTCACTTTGCTATCACTACCGCTATGTCCGTGAGTCTCGTTCGTCTCCGTATTTCGGTATTTTTCACCCGGTCATAGAGGGTGATGCCCAACATGGCTCGTTCCATAGCTCTCTGAGTGACTTGCATGCGGTGGATAGTGTGTTTGGTGAGCGTCCAAGTTTCAGCCCCGTACGTCATGACTGGGAGGACACCTGCTCGAACATGCGACGGATGGAAATATTAGTTCCAACTAAATTTGACAGCTCTAAATTACGTCAGTCTCTTTCTCGTTTCATTAGAGAGAAAGAGATAGCAATAGCCTAAATTAAGTTTAGTTTGTGCACAACAGAATCGGCACCAATGCCGTTCAAAAGATTAATAATGCAAGGCTCTTCATAGAGAAGCCTCTTGGATGTCCTCCGCCGTGGGGTCGGTGGAGGGGTCTGCCAGACTCCTGTATTATTCACAATCACCCCAGCAGTAAAGAGAAGCCTCTGATCAACCAACCTCACAAGTATCCTTGCCGCCCACCTCATCACCATAGCACATCTGAATGGTGCCGTTGAAACCAGTGAGCAAGTGTCGATGTGGCGGGTAATGCACCGCGCACGATTCCTCGTAGAATGATTGAAGAGATACCTGGAATACGATGTTATTCATATTTATGTAGGATGTTAATTCGGAACACAGCTTAATTTAAAATAAAGTAAAGAGTATGAACGCAGCGATGAATGAATGAGAGAGTGTGTGTGAGAGCGAGAAGGGGAGTATGACGAGCTAGTTTTACGAAAAAAAGACGACTCCAATGTTTTTAAGTTTATTTAATAATTAAAAGAAGATTTACGAAGTAAAAGCATATTATTTCGGTCATCCACCTCCCTACATTTATTTCTTTGCCTTAGATTTATATAATCAATTTGCAATTTGCTTACAAACAAAATAAATTTGACAGGTTTATATCAACACCGAAATGCGCGCACACTATATATTTGTATCGGAGTAAACGAGAGCGAGAGAGTTACTGGGTGGCCAGGTTTAATAAGAAAATATTTAAATAAAAAAGTGTGGATTATTTGTGAAATATTACTCGTTAGCGGTTTAGGTATAAATTATGTTGACTTCATGTTTTTAATTGCAAACATACGTCAAAAAAATAGAGTCAGCTAACCGTTAAATGATGATTTTAAGACCACTCTTTGCAGTTATTTTCTATCGAGCCGATTTCATCCAACTATGTATCAAGTCCGTCCACGGTCTTTGAAATATGATGAATATTAACATATATTACTTGTTGCATTATGTCCTAGAACAAATAATTAAAAAAACTGCCTAAATAACATCAATTCGATATTGTAAGCCTCTTAAAAGCGGGTCTCAAACTAGGCACAGGCCTGTAGTCTTGGTGTCCCAGACATTACACAAAATTAAAAAAAAAAATGTTCTATTCCGCGGCGTTTAATGCAGGTTGGAAAGAAATAATACATTTTGATAATACATAAATGGGGAAACTTTGTTATTGCATTCGAGGCGGAATTCACACCCGAGCCGCCAGGCGAGGTTGTTATGGAGCCGAGAACTGCAGTAACCCTTTCTTTCTTTTTTTTCGGATGTAAAATCATCAAATGACTCCTCCTGCTCTGAGCGGAGCAGTAGGGAGTGTCAGACTTTTACTGACTAAAACCTATCCATCGCCCTTTGTGTTCCGGGGCCACGGTATCTCTTTCGAACAGTCCCGCATCCCCGGCAAGCATCGGTCCTTGCGGACCTCTTCCTATTGCTGACTCTCTTTGAGGCGCGCGTGGAACACTCCTGCGCCGTCGACACGGCCTGTCGGCATGAGACGGACGGACGGCGAGCTAGCCCATAGCCCACCGTCCACAGGCCCGCGACTGCAGTTACCTCTTGGTAAGACTTTCGGGCCTTTCGGAATTTCGGCTTTAGATGGTCGGACGACATAAAGAAGACGGCAGGGCCGACCTAGACCAGAAGTGCCGCATCCAGAAGCGAATGGAGGACCATGCAAGAGGCATATACCCAGCAGTGGACGCAAATGTGCCGAAGAAGAAGAATGAAGACTTTCGGGCCACTAACTACCTGTCACGATTGTAACAGGATATCCCATGACAGTCTTAACATAATCGAGTTACTCACAGCTTGCAGCGTATCCGCTAACTGCATATTATGTCCTAGAGCTCCCCATCCTGTAGCAGTCACGACTCCGAGGAACTGATCGTCGATATTCAGACATGCTGGGTAGACGTGCATGTTGAATGTCACCCTGGAAATGCATATGATGGAATTGTAAGTACCAATGCTATTATATTGTTGAAAGTGGTGCCAGTGATAGGAAAGTTGAAAGGCTTGTGATGAGGAGAGATTTGAAGAGACGTATGGCGATTACAGGAGCTAAATTAGCAACTCTATTTGTGGTGGTTCAAACTTCGCTTGAAATACTGTTAGAATAAGGTTCTAATCAGCTTGCACTACAAAGTGGTTGTTACGTCAGTCACTGCGGGCCAAATAGCGCGAAATGAGGGTTTTTTGCGATTTACATAAAATCTATTGATTGGACTAAAAAAGTAAAACACTATGATGCTAATATGTTGCTTGTAGAATTATTTGCCAAAAAATCAGAATGATCGCATGTATTTTAGTATGGTTTTTACTCGTTAAAAGATTTTTTTAGAGATAAGTTCGTGATTTTTTTCTATCGAATAAAATTAGTTGTACTATGTTTTCAAAACACTATCTACTAGCTTAGATCCTGAAGAATATCATATATTTTTCTGGTTTTGTTTATCGCAGTGAATCATATGCTTTTTTGCATTATAAAAGTCGCGTTTAGCTCATGTTGTAGTCGCCTTAAGGTGGGACGCCCACAGGCTCGGTGGAGCGACGATCTTCGCAGGATGACTGGTGACAACTGGATGAGAGTTACTGAGAATCGAGTTGAGTGACGTGCGATTGAGGAGGCCTATGTCCAGCTGTGCACTGCTGTAGGCTGATAATAATGAGGAGAGATGCAACTTTATGTAACTAGTGTCTTATGTACCTAGTGTTAGTCTCAAGCAGCGCTATGTCGTGATACTTCGATGGCGCGTGGTAGTTAGGATGTGGTACTATCCGTGACACGTGGTACCGATGCCATTGCTCCGGCGGATCCGTCCGCTTCAGGATACCCATTGCCACAAAACGGACTTTGCCTCTGGAAAATAGAATTGTTGTTTGATTGTCAATAGGGTTTGGGAATTCCCGACAATTTTAAAGTCCCGGGACACGAGACAGCCTACAACCAAAGTCCCGGGAATTCCCGGGACTTCGAGACTGTAATTTTTGACTGTTTTTCAAGTTTAATTTTTTTTTATTCCGGTTCGCAAGATGTCCCAGGCTGTATAACTGATGTGGATTCTTCCAGCGTTTGATTTATAGAAATATTGTGATCTCTTTGAAGTTGTCTGTCAAGGCCTGAAGTATTCGACCCTTTGCATGAAATTTGTTTTGGACATAATGACCAATGTGCTGTTGATTCGTTTATTTTTTTAAATGTTTCCACACTCTTAGCTGTACCTACGTGTACGCTCCATTAAAAAAAAATTATGGCTAACAATAGTAATAATAAATCAAAATAAATTTTATATGTTTATTCAGTGAATTAAATTATTCATTTATCTAACAGATAGCGCTCGAATCCTTCATTTATTTAAAAATAAAAATGATTACATAACAATTTCGACAATCTTGTCTCGTCTCGAGTCTCGACCCGAAAGTCCCGGGACTCGAGACAACTAAAATTACGAAATTTCCCGGGACTTCGAGACACGAGACGTCCCGGGACCCAAACCCTAATTGTCAAGATGGGTGGAACTTGGGGACATAACATCACTCCTGTAATACCCGTGTACCTAATAGTACATCCCTATTTCGCTGGTTATGTTAAAGTTCCGTGTACAGAGCGAGCCTATTGCCATCAACCGGGACACAGATCCAGACTCCATGGCTGCTACTGAGAAATCCCTTATGGAAAAACCCAATAACACTTTACCTGACCTGGGAATCGAACCCAGGACTTCTTGCTCAGCAGCCGCGGGACCACTAGACCAACGAAGCTGTCAACATCAATAAGTCAATCTACACTAATATTATAAAGAGGAAAGATTTGTATTTTTGTGTGTATGTTTGTAATGAATAAACTCAAAAACTACTGCACCGATTTCAAAAATTCTTTCACCATTAGAAAGCTACATTCACCCTGAGTAACATAGGTTATATTTTATCCCCGTACTCCCACGGGAACGGGAACTACGCGGGTTAAACCGCGTGACGTCCGCTAGTATTTAGTTGGAAAAAAACAAAACTAATGACTTACAATACAGCACTGGAGATGCAGTGTCCAGCTGTCAGGATAAACCTGTCACTGATGAGGGAGCCTCCACACAGCCAGTGAGCCGTGTCTATGCCTCCGCCATAGCCTAGGAGTGCCTTGAATATAATTATAGAAATATTTTGAAAGACTGACGCGGCAATGTTCGCTTCCTTATATGATGTTAACGGGCTCTTCACGACGTCAACCAAATATTCTGTCTGTACATCAAACTAGTGTACGAACACAGTGGCCGCTCGACGCTATAGCGTCGGGCGGCGCGTTCTGCGGGGCGTCGAGCTGCCGACCAACGCAGCGGGCGTCTACTGAGGCCACTCACGTATAGGGAACGTGCACAACGACGGTGCTGCCAACTGGCGTCGCCAATCCGAATCTTGTGCTCTATTAATGCTTGACATAGACTTTTCTAACAAGTAAACAGAATTAATTTTATAGTGAAAATTTATTAAGTAATCATAATGCATTGTTGCATTTCTGGATGTAGGTACCAATACATCCACAAAAATGAAAATAAATCAATTAGCGTAAAATTGTATTACTTTCCAAAGAATACTACTATCATACCATGTTTTCGTGAAAAACGCAAAAAATGGATAAACGCAGTAAAGAAAAATATTTGAAAAAACTAGTTTTCGTTACACTCTGCATTGAAAAGGCCCTCAAAATCAACCGTCCATGCAAATATACCAGAACCATTTATACTTCAGCATACACGTGTTCTACTAGACCGCACTAAAGTTCACACCGAATATCCCTCAACAGTTAATCAAAGTCTCCACCTCAGAATATAAACATGGTTATACCCACAATACTGAATGTTTTTAGTTGGCTGCACTCCTTTGGTTTTTTTAAGTTTTGTATCTAAATGCTGCGGACTGCATTTTATTGATTGCTTCATCAAATGATTGTGAACTAATTGATTTATTAGAGCCTGGAGATACTGTTCTCGCTGATAAAGGATTCCCTTCCATTATAACATGTGTTGAAAATAAGAAAGCTATCTTAGTTATGCCAGCCACCATGACTTCATACACCACAATTTTCATCAGAAAGTAAACGAAAGATATAAAATTCATATTATTAAACATTTATATTACGCTGACGATCGTTATTGATAAACCGGTACCTACTTATATTTTATACCTTTTAGCATATTCAAAAATAATATAATTGAAGAGACAATTTTGTCTAGGTAAATTTAAAGCACGATGAGAAGTGATAAGTTTCCTTTTCTGTCCGTATAGTGTCTCTTTCGTCGATTAGTGCTGCCACCTATAGTTCCTGCACGTTCCCTACAAAAGCATGTGTTTGACATGAACGCTGCACGCGCCGCCCCGCCGCACGCTCGATTCGAGCGGCCACTGTGTTCGCACACTTAGTGTGTCACTATTGCTGGGAAACGACTTTGTTTTTTGGGTGAAAAATCACGTTTTATGGTAGGTAGGACTCAATGTAACGCACTCAAAACATTGTGCTGATGGAATCATGGAATCATTGAATAGTTAAATACGAGGGTCGTGAAGGTATTTAAAGTAAAGTTATAATGGTGTCGATTCTGTTGTACACAAACTAAACTTAATTTAGGCTATTGCTATCTTTTACTAAAAGGCAGTGCGAGAAACGACGGCTATAGCTATGAACTAAGTTAGAGATGTCAAACTAGTTTATACCTTGCGCTTCACCGTGTTTTTAGTCGACATGTATTTACGTGCACCCTTCATTTGTATGGGAATATTAGTTCCAATTCAATTTGACAGCTCTAAATTACATCCATCTCTTTCTCGTTTTATTAGAGAGAAAAAAGATAGCAATAGCCTAAATTAAGTTTAGTTTGTGTGCACAACAGAATCAACATATGAAAAACTTGAATTAAAAAAAAACTTGAGAAATAGTTAGAAATTTTAACCCCCAATATCTCCGAAGGTTCCCAGGTATGGTCTAAAACAAAAAAAAAACATCGCAATGACGGGGAGAACAAGTGCCTTGCGGCTTCGTAAGGGTAGGTACTCTTACACCCATGATTACGTACGAATGTTAGTAGCACCCCATCTGAGGAGACAACTCTCATTCCTGTTATGCAATGTGGCTATTGAAACTTAAACGGTATATTTATGGTTTTAGGAGTACAGGTCGCGGCACGAAACTCTAGCGCTGACCGTTATTGCGCAGAAGTAATACATAAGAATGTCATGGGGCGTGCGTTGCGCCGATTGGCTCTCCAGTCGTACAACATGCGCAGCTATCCCCTCCACGTTTCGTTCACCGCTAGAGTTACTTGCCGCAACCTGTAAATCAAACAGTTCGACTCACCATATGCGGGAACTGCCCTCTCCTAGCATCATACCCGATATGCGCGGCGTACACCCCGTAAGGCACGCGAGCGCCACCTTGCGAGTACTTATAACACTGGTCTTCTTCGTGCCAGTGCTTCAGCAGGCCTGAGGTGCCGCAGTCTTCGTACGGGAGGTTGGCTAGGTGCTCTAGACATACTGTGGAGAAGACGACTCTTTGATGTAAGGAAAAGAAAAGAAGAATGGTTTAGAAAGGTATTGGAAATGGATATCCCACAGCAAAAATGGTGACACATCTATATAACCACAAAGGACACAGGAAAATTCTACATTTTGCCAGTTATCTCACATCTGCTATTGCTATCTTTTTCTCTCTAATAAAACGAGAAAGAGATGGACGTAATTTAGAGCTGTCAAATTTAGTTGGAACTAATATTTCCATACAAATGAAGGGTGCACGTAAAAACATGTCGACTAAAAACACGGTGAAACGCAAGGTATAGACTAGTTTGACATCTCTAACTTAGTTCATAGATAGCCGTCCTTTTCTCGCACTGCCTTTTTGTAAAAGATAGCAATAGCAAATTAAGTTTAGTTTGTGCACAACAGAATCGACGCCAATGGCGTTCAAAAGGATAAAAAGCATTGGAAATGCATATCCCATAGCAAAAAATGGTTACACATCTGTAACCGCAAAGGACATAGGAAAATTCTACATTTTGCCAGTCATCTCACATCTGTAGAATGCATCAGGAGCCAGGCCCGATGGCCCAGGGTCGGCATGCCGTGGGTATCAGTGTAGGTACCAGAAGACGAGCGTCGTCGTCGAGGGAGGGTTTATAGAAGACGCTGACGTACGACTTATACGGCCATTTTAAATAACTTACTAACAGGTACGGTTGGTTGCTATCTCTAACGGCCGTTTTCTATAACTTACTTACGTATAACTGTTAGTTAATATGCCAACGTCTCGTAATTCTATCGGTGTTTCTATAAACAAAGTTAGCTTGGAATATCCTATCCGTGTCACCTACCTGCCACTTGATTCATAGAAAAATCAAAGAAAGCTTTTCTGTGAAGTTTTGTTTCGAACGGTCCGTAAGCTAAATGTCAAACCTTATCTCAGCATGGTGCTATACCAGTTAAAACAAAAATGTCACAGCGCTGGTATTCTGATAGGGTCACTACACGACCAGGGGCCCCAAGTCTGCTATTTTTATAAAATTCGTCATTCCTACACGACGCCATTGTCATTTTGGTAAAAGTTCATAGTCTGCTAAGTTCATAATGATAGATCACTGGTCGGTCAATGGTCTCGTAATAGAATTGTGTTGGAATGATATTGTTGTATTGCCATTTTTAAAACCCGGTGGTAGAAATGATTTTCGAAAAACTACTATTAAAATTGAACATTTATTCATGCCAGATTTCATTTTATATATTTTTACATATTATTTATTAGTGTTTTAAGCCATCTGAATTAATAAGAAGTTCGTAAATAGGAAAAAACATTAAAATGTTCAACGCGGATTAATGTAAAACTTAATATTTTATCTGTATAAATGTCAAAGTCAAATGTGACATTATAGTTTACTCTCGTGTATGTATCTGTTTTTGTTTCTAGCGGCCGGTGTTTTGTTATTGTATTTATTTTCATTTGAGTGTTCTAGTTAGATTTTTGTTTGTATATTTTAACCCCGTGGAGGAGCTCGTGGCTAAGTAATAACAGCCGCTCGGGTCAATCTTTAGGTTAAGCCGTGCTTGCCTAAGTTGGTCTGTGGATGGGTGACCACCCTTACACACCGAGTTTCCTCCGTGCCTCGGAAAGCACGTTAAGCTGTTGGTCCCAGCTGTCATTTGTAGATCTTTGACAGTCGTTACAGGTAGGTAGTCAGTGGCCCATATAGTCTGACAACCAGTCTTACCAAGGGGTATCGTATTTCCCAGTACTAACTGGGTTGTGGAGGTCAGTTAAGCAGTCGCTCCTTGTAAAATACTGGTATTCAGCTGAATCCGGTTAGACTGGAAGCCGACCCCAACATAGTTGGGAAAAGGCTAGGCAGGCAGATGATGATTTTAACCCATAGGTAACATGCATTTACAATCTTGCCTGCAGTTGTTGAACTCTAAAGGCTGCTTTACGCCGGGGCAACGCTATGCGATATTGCAGCATGCCACTTGGCCGCATGCTACTATATTTTAAAATGTTGCACATTGTGGCAAGAATCGTGTGGCAACACCTTGCGTCATGCTGCTAAAGTTACTTCATCAGCCATAATCTACGGTGTCTTGTCCCCTCGATCAATCAAGTTGGTAGACCAAAACACTCCAATAAAATATACATGATACTTTGAAAAAGGCACGATGTTGCCTCGGCGTAAAATACGCTGCCGCATACCGCAATTGCTGCATTGTATCGTTATTTGTAGCACACCATAATACGACGCACGCCACAACATGTAGCATGCTGCAATGCCGCACAGGGTTGCCCCCAATGATATTCTAAAGGTAGCTTTACGCCGGGGGCATCATTGTGCGGCATTGCAGCGAGCTACATATTGTGGCGTGCGTCATCTTTTGGTATGATGCAATTAACCACGGTGAGCGGCAATTGCGGTATGCCGCAGACTATATTACACCGAGGCAACATCGTGCCTAGATAATTTTCAAAGCATCCCAAACATAACCTATAAACTGTATGACGCACCAAGATTGTGGCATGGAATCCATAGTGTTTGGATAGAAGCTGTGACAGTCTGATACATGACGCAAGTTGTTGCAATGCCGCACAATGTGCAACATTTTAAATTATTGAAGCATGCGCCTTTGTGGCATGCTGCAATGCCGCACAGTGTTGCCCCGGTGTAAAGTATAAACTAGCCATATTATACAGATATGTTATTACACCTACAAAACCACGGAAAAAAGTGTGCCGCGGGGCAGAGCCAGCTCACATACACGCAGTAACGCAGAATAAAGGCAAAACAGGCCAATTGGCACGTTTTTGACTCTTCACGATTGCGCGCTCACAACATATCTGTTTAATAGAATATCGTTGGTTGCCCCGGTGTAAAGCAGCCCTATGTAAAGCATGTGTGCTGCAAACACCTGCAAAAAATCAATTTACTTTTTTACCTAGCTGCATTTGGCATTTGGCTGCATTGGGACGACCCGATTGGCGCAGTGGTAGTCAGGCTGCCTTACGTTCTTAGGGTTCCGGGTTCGAATCCCGGTCGGAGCAAATGTTTGTGTGATGAGCATGGACATTTGTTTCCGAGTCATGGATGTTTATATGTATAATAAGTATGTATTTACAAACAAAAAGTATCTATGTAGTATATTAACTATCTGGTGTCCACGATACAAGCCTCGTTGCTTAGTGTGGAACTAGATGGCGCTGTGTGTAATGTCGAGCAATATTTAATATTTATTTATTTAGGAAAACGTAGATTAACTTATATTTAATTACTGTTAAGTACTACTATAAAGTAAGAAATTAATTCTATTTTCTATTTTTTATTCTAATAATCACTCATCATGAGTATTTAGAACAATTGCTTAGAATAATGCTCTTTATATAACGCTCTTCGTCAGTCCAACACGATCCTATTGTCATTTTGGTAAAAGTTCGTAGTCTGCTAAATTCATAGTGATCGATCATTGTCCGGACAATGGTCTCGTGTTGTAATGACTTTGTTGTATTGCCATTAATATAAGACCCGTTAGTAGAAATGATTTTCGAAAAACTACTATTACATTTGAACATTTATTCATGCCAGATTTCATTTAGTTATTTATTTACATATTATTTATGAGTGTTTTAAGCCATCTGAATTAATAAAAAGTTCGTAAATAGGAAAAAACATTAAAATTTTCAACGCGGATTAATGTAAATTTAATATTTTATCTGTCTATATGTCAAAGTCAAATGTGGCATTACTGTTTACTGACGTTTATTTGTTTTTGTATCTAGCGGCCGGTGTTTTGTTATTGTATTTATTTTCATTTGATTGTCTAGTTAGATTTTTGTTTGTATATTTTTACCCCTAAGACGACCCACTGACCGAGAAGCCTATATTTATTGATTTTATACAAAATGGTGATAATTGAGCAAATTTCGGCTCCACTTGATTATTTGGAAAACCACCAATGAAGGGCGAAGTTTATCGAAGGTAAAGATCTTGTAATTATTTGTTTTGACCATTAACGCCCCACTTTATGGGCAAAGTATGTCGCCCGATGTTACAAAATATATATTTTTTTATAGAAACAGACCATGTACCCTCTCGAAGTTGCTCAATCAAGGCTGGATGCTATTGAAGCCAGGAACGAGGCGACTTTAAAACATGCTCGGGCAGGCCATCAACAACTCAGCTGCTGCATTGATGGACAGCTCCACCACAGAAAAAATGGTGAACCATAGAGGCCACTGTGTGCCAAAAAAGGTAATTACTAATTACTGTTGATTTATAGGTAAGTCATTCACCTTTAGGTAATGGTTTCACCCAAAATCGGAACTTCTACTCATTGTGTGTGCTACCAACATACCCACAATAAGTATTATGGAGCATTGAAAACAAAACAATAAAAATTATAATAATTAATATGACCCCTCCATCTATGCTTATAAGCTTGTGTTAGGTTTAGGCTCAATCAGTAGTAGTACATTGGCCAGAATCTGACATCTTGATTGTAACTCTGATACTAAGCGCTAGGTTACACAACATGCTATAAAAGAAGTTGCAACTTTTGTATTAAACTTAATTTTGTTTTCACACAAACTCTGCAGAATTATAATGTCATGACAAAATGATTAAATGAAACAGTGTTTATAAAAAGAGTATTAATTTATTTTAACCTATAAGTATACCCGTAATTACAGGAATAACAATGTTCTGTTCCCGGGCTTGAAACGTTAAATCATATTTTGTCAATACTGTGGTCACTGTGAATCTGTAACAAAGAGTTAAATCATTTTATTAATACTTAGAGCATTTTCGTACTTCATTAGAACATTAAGGTAGGTTTACAGTACATACCTGCTAATTTAATTTATGCATTTCTCCACAGTCTGTCAAGAAGAGCCTGCTGCAGTGCCCGACCTTCAAGAAGATCCCGATTCACCCTTTGATGGTTTTGATAATTAGGTGCTGCATTATTATTTTCCTCCTAAATTAAAAGACAGATTAGTGATTAATGAAATAATGACATGACTGTTATTATTTTTATTAAAAGGTAATATTTGTGATTTGTTATTCAAATGATGATTAAAATTAAAATATTGAAGATCTTTTTGATTTGTATGAAGACTGATTTTGATTTGTTATTATTATTACATTAGATATTGTAACTTGTCTTTTGTTTGATGTAGTACTTATATTTACATTTCAGGTTTTTCAATTGACTTGAAATTCAAGTTTAAAATGTTAAATAAATATTTAGTTTATGAGAAATAAAGATTATTTTAAATGTTGATTTTTAACATAGCAGTATTATTTTAAATTCCATCTTCATTCTAAGTGAAATGTGGAATGTAAATCACCTATTGCAAGCCAAGTACTTCTAGATAAACTTCATCAGGTGGCAACGGTGCTCTTGCCATGTATGGAATGTTGTGCAATATGTAACATGCATTCACAATCTTGCCTGCAGTTGTTCGACTATAATGTAAAGCATGAACTGCAACCTGAAAAAATCAATTTACTTTTATAAGTACAACCGCAGGTAACTTAACTTTTATTTAATTAATACTGTTCTTGACATAAACTATTGCATCTAATCATTGTTATTGAGTATCTAAAACAATAAATTGCTTATAATAATGGGTCTTTACCTGAAACATGCTTCTAATACGCTGCAATGGGGAATGAGTTCTTCAATTTATTAACCTCCGTATGAGTTCTTTCCAAGGCGAAACGACTTTACAAATTCCGCCTCGGGAATATCTTAAAAGGGTTCAAATAATCCCTTTAGGCTCAAAACGTCTACTCTCCCAAAACGTCCATCATTCGCGTCAAGCGAAGGGCACGACGACGTCTTCTGCATTCCGCCCATCTTCTTTCTCTAGCATCCACTGCGTTGGCTAGCTCGAGAACATTTTGTTCGTAGTGAATTCATTCAATTCATTGTCTCCATTCAATATTCCACAAACACGATCGAAATAAAAGCAATGATTGCACAATGACGTTCCACTGATAGGTTAGTGATCAAAAGAACTGTCAAAACTTTAGCAGATTACCGCTCTATGTTAGTCATTGTGTACGAGATTACCATTCTAAAACAGTGGTTGTTCATTGGAAAGCCATAATGACGCCATTATATTAGTAGATTACCAAACTTGTCAAAATCAACAAATAGAAGATCAACGATAGATCATTCTGACACTATTGTAATAGCAGACTTGATTTGCGTTGGCTGGCTCGAGAATATTTTGTTCGTAGTGAATTCATTGTCTCCATTCAATAATCCACAACCACGATCGAATTAAAAACCATGACCGCACAATGACGTTTCAATGATAAGTCAATGATCCAAAGGAACTGTCAAAATTTTAGCAGATTACCGCTTATGTCAGTCATTCATTTGTCATTGTGTACGAGATTACCATTCTATGCCATTTCTTTCAATGGAGTGTCAGTGGTTGTTCATTAGAAAGCCATAATGACGCCACTAAATTAGTAGATTACCAAACTTGTCAAAATCGACAATTATGAGATCAATGAACGACTATTCTGACACTATTGTAATAGCAGACTTGAGGCCCAGGCCTTTACGGCAATTAGTGGGTAATAAAAAACTTTAAATAGGTAAGTATACGAACCATCATAAGCTTTTTTGCCAGTCCTGAAATGTATTCCTCCAGCTTTGTCAACGATAGCTTTACTGAAACGAAAGAAGTAAACTTATTACCAGACTAACTGATGCCCGCGACCTTTCGGGGCCGTCTCCACGAGCGAGAGAATCGCGGCATGTTTATAGCCTTCCTCGATAAATGGGCTATCAACATTAAAATACTTTTTCAATTCGAACCAAGAGTTCCTGAGATTAGCGGAGCTCGTGGCTAAATAATAACAGCCGCTCGGGTCGATCTTTAGGTTAAGCCGTGCTTGCCTAGGTTGGTTTGTGGATGGGTGACCACCCATTACATACCGGGTTTCCTCCGTGCCTCGGAAAGCACGTTAAGCCGTTGGTCCCGGCTGTCATTTATAGATCTTTGACAGTCGTTACAGGTAGTCAGTGACCCAAAAAGTCTGACAACCAGTCTTACCAAGGGATATCGTATTACCCAGTACTAACTGGGTTGTGGGGGTCAGATAGGCAGTCGCTCCATGTAAAATACTGGTATTCAGCTGCATCCGGTTAGACTGGAAGCCGACCCCAACAGAGTTGGGAAAAGGCTAAGCAGATGATGATGAGTTCCTGAGATTAGCGCGTTCAACCAAACAAACAGCTTTATAATATTATAAATATAGTATTTATGTATCCCTTCCTTGGCAGGGGTTATTGTACATTCGTCATAAAGTTAATTCGCCACGAAAAAAAGTATGTGTAAACTCGCCACAACTCTATTTTCATGAAGGAAAATCCGCCATATTGTTTATTTCCGTACAGATAGCAGAAAAATCAAACAATAAGTAGATTATAACGTTATTTATTTATTTTTAATGGAGAAAGGAATTTCTTGATTACTTGGTACTTTAAAACGACTGGACATTTGAAAAATATGACATTTTTTTTTTTTTTTTTTTTTTTTTATTCAATTCCAATGCAATAAGTTGACTGTAGAATAATTATTGTGTAATTGTAATTGTAGTTTATCAATCTTTAATATGTATTGACATTGTCTAATTTTACTATGTACTTAGCATCACTAGTGTCTTCTGTACTTTTGCATGCCTTTTGGTTAAATATGGCTGTTGCTATTATATTTTTATGTCACCGTGTATGTACCCATATTTGCAAAATAAATATCTTATCTTATCTTATCTTAATAATCACAGAAATTCACATATAAATCACAGTTTTACTTACAGCTAAAATATACGCTAATATTGTCTGGTTTTGTTCTATTTTAAGGCCGCGTTGTCAAGGACAGCGTGACCTGCGTGACACGCCTAATCCTAAATACGTAAACATGTTTTGCAAGTGGCTGATTTGCTTACAACATTACAATTATAAGAAAAAAAAAAATTACAAATTACTTAAACATTTATTTGTATTCAGTAAGTATGTACATTATTTACAATTTACAAATCTAATAAAATATACTAAACTAACTAACTTAAACTAAAAACTTAAAAAATGGCGTCTAAAAACTCCTCAACACTGTCAACTGGTAATGTCCCCAAACTGAATTCAAATAAATGTCTAAGTAATTTGTAAAATAAAAAATAAACTGCGGGTAAAAAAAAAAAAGAATAGAGAGATAATTAAATCACAGTAATAATCACGTTTTTTTTAATGTTAATTTACGTCTACAAAAAAAATCACAGTTTTACTTACAATTAAATATATATTTATTGCAATATGTTGATTTGCCTTCAGCTTCTAATCGATTTGTATCAGTTGTATCTTTACTACTTAACTACCGAAATTTTTTCCACTATTAACCTCTACGAACCCGCATCAGTCAATATTCTAAAGTTTGTAGTAATCGTATCCATCCTCAAACAGACTTTATCCAGTAAATATCGCTCTGAAATAAGTTTGACTCAACTTAAGAGCTTCGAATATTTTCTTTTAAATACTATAAAAAATCTTCCACTACTAACCTCTCCGAACCTCCCCCAGTCTATCGCTAGTAGTAATAGTACAGGCCTTGAAACAGTATTTACGTCATAAAAATCGTTTTCAAACAGTATACTCCAAAACTTTTTTTTTCTGTTATACTTCCAAGGAATACAATCCACTACCAGGCCTGTGTCAATCCGCATGTAGGTATTAAAAAAACATACCTACAGGCGGCGGCCATTGCGCAAGGGCCAATCTAGAAGGCTGCCCCAAGCGAAAGAAGACACGCGCGCGCGCTATTTGTTCGACCACGTTCAACTTTCTCGATAATTGCAAGATGGACACAAAACGAAAAAAAAAAGCAAAAAGATACTGTGCAGTATTTAATTGTTTAAATACGGATCGTGATCGAAATTTAACTTTTTTTTGGTTGCCTAAAGACGCTGACAGGTAAAATCTACTTTGATTGGATTACATTATGTTCCTATTTGAAATGAAATTAATTCTAACTACAAACCATTTCTCCCCTTGTTGAACAAAGTACCTACTATTCCAATAGGTTCCCTAAAAGTATTTAAAAGTACAATAAAAAGACATTTTAGTCGTTTCATTCGAGTTGCATTTCATTTGTCGTATTCATTTACGAACTTAGAATAGCCCAACGCAAAATATTTACGGTGATACTATAGGTGATACCTATGGAATTCTTTTCAACATAAAGGAAGTTTGCGAATCCACACTAGATGGCGTAAGTATTTTCTCGAAGTAAGCAACCCTAGCCTGCGGCTCTTTCAATACGTATAACCACGTATAACTTATTATGAACCGTAGTCCAGTGAATGAAGGCCCATATTCCCTCAAAAAAATTTGGTAGGTATGTAAATGAACACGTGCTCGACTGGAACGCGAGCTAAATTAAATCATATTGTTTATCAGATTAAGTACATATTTCTTTGAAAACCATTGCGAAGTAAAGCTTCTGTAACGCTAGTTACTAGTTATTATTCTGTGCCACTACTAAGGTTTAATCTATGATAAACGGCCGAAAAAACTGATTTTTCGAATTTTGCGGAATGAAACGGAAGGACCTGATTGCCTCGTATATTGCCAACAGCTCTCGATCGTACGGGCTGTATTTCCTCTGCGAAGGGCTGAGGTTCCTTGAAAAGTATGGCAGTGGCTGCCTTTCCGCCTTACTCCGCTGCTGCAGTACGGCTAGAAAAAGATAGATACAGCGAGCGAGCGAGCGTGTGATAGCATATGCAGAAACGCAGGAAAAAGAGAGATTTTAGAAATCATTTTCATTACGACTATTACGAGCGCTAAAAACCAATATCTTTGTTTGCTACCAGTAAATTATGTACCTATGAAGACTTGTGACGAATTTACACATAGTTTTTATGCATGTGACGAATATACTTTCAATGTATGGAGTTTACAAAAATGTGACGAATTAACTTTGTGACGAATGTACAATAACCCCTTGGCAGACAGGTAAAAATGAATTGTATAGTTGTTCATTTGATGATGATGCTTTAGCATCGATGACGAATCGGTACTACAAAAACAAAAATTGTTGAAACAGTTGTGAATCGTGATCTTTTGTTTTTTGTTTGATGACGAGTAGAAACAGTGACGAGTCGGGTTATACTTGTGGTTAAATACTTACTTACTCTATATGTTTAACTTTTTTGCAGTCGGTACAGCATACGATGGGCGTGTTGCCTTGGAAGGAGCAAATCTGTAACATGTGGAAATGCTCATTAAAATTGCTGTCAAATCTGTACCATAGACCATCATCATCATCAGCCTATTAATGTTCCCACTGCTGGGACACAAGCTTCCTCTCTATAAGAGGGAATGAGCTATAATCCACCACGCGGGCCCAGTGCGGATTGGTAGATGTCACATGTCTTCAATTTTTTGGTTCTAGGACATGCCGGTTTCCTCACGATGTTTTCCTTCACCGTTTTGAGAGCAGTGGTGATGAAATAAATTACACAAAGTAATGCGCCTGTCTGGGTTCGAACCCACGACTTACTGTTCGTAAGTCGGGGCCGCCACCACTGGGCCACCGCTGCTCTCCTAGACCATAGACCATACCATAAGGTAACTATAAAACTGTGATTATCAAACCGGAAAAACAGCAGCGAAAGTGGTCCTATCTAAATGTCATTCACATTGGTTGGGTACTTTACGGTACTTTATGAGTTAAAATTATCTTTTCTAATACATATTTTTGAAGTGAAAACTTCTTTAGGCGCGTTGAGCACTTTTTGGGTGAAGGAAAAACATTGAACTCATCGTCAACGTAACGTGCGGTCACGCTTCGTAGCCGTTCGTAGCACTCGTAGCATCCGCTACGGCGTAGCACTACATAGACATGCGCGGGGCATAACCAGTGCTACGACTGGGGCGGGGCCTGTGTACTTTTTGTTTTCACTTCTATCGGCAGTCCCCAAAGACTGCTCTATGTGGATGATCTGTTATTAATTACTTTAAATAACAATGGAAAATAAATACTCCACAAAAATTTGTGTGAGATACCATCATACAAAAAAAGCTGAATAAAAAAACATGCGGGGCAGTCTTTGGGGACTGCCGATAGAAGTGAAAACAAAAAGTACACAGGCCCCTCCCCAGTCGTAGCACTGGTTATACCCCGCGCATGCCTATGTGGTGCTACGCCGTAGCGGATCGCCTACAAGTGCTACGAAGCGTGACCGCACGTTACGTCAAGTGACGATGAGTTCAATGTTTTTCCTTCACCCAAAAAGTGCTCAACGCGCCTAAAGAAGTTTTCATTTCAAAAACTTAAAAAAAAATTATAGAAGCTCGTGTTGAAAGAAGAACTAAACAGAGAAGAACTGACCTGAGGATACTCCCTTCTCTTGACATCTCCGATCATCGACAAACACTGACACGCATTGATGCAGGTCCCGTTTTTACCTCGCCCGTCGTAACATTGAGATCCTGTGACAAAATCATCATCATCATCATCGGTCTAACCTCTGTAGTTACTTAGTACTAGAGACCGGATAATATGCAACATAAAAAGCTTGAAATATGCATGCAAATATGCATGAAAAATGCCTAAAATATGCACGAAAACTGACAGAATATGCAACATTAAATGAGTTTTTTTTGTTTTGTAAATATTATTCCTTTAGATTTAAGTATTTTGTTAGTAAATACTTGTCTTATTTATGTTTTACTTTATTATGTATGTATCTTTTTAATTTATTGTTATTTGATAAAATAAAAAAAACTATTAAGTTTTATATTTTTTATTAAAAAATCAGCATACATTTATAGAAAACTATCCATTGATAGATGTTAATCGATACAGTAGACATTATTTAATATTTTTGTAAACATTAACAATCAAGTATTGTTCCAAATGTTCAGTGGTAAGATTATGTCTTCGATCATTCAAAATATTTTTATAGGTCGAAAATGATCGCTCCACATCTACTGAGGTAACTGGGCAGAATTTGAACTTGGGTGCTATGTTAGCGCTTATATTTACGCTCGAAAAATACCTAACTACTGTAAATTATAGCAATAATATGCATCATCACTGGATATTAGTAAAAATATGCTATTAGCCTTGAAAATCGCTTAAATATGCAAATGCATATGCAAATATGCAAATGCATATTATCCGGTCTCTACGTACCTTTTTTTTTCGAATGCGAAATCATCAAATGAGGAGTCATTTGATGATTTCCCATTCGAAAAAAACCGGCCAAGTGCGAGTCGGACTCGCGCACGAAGGGTTCCGTACCATTATCCATACATTAGACAAAACGGCAAAAAAATCACGTTTGTTGTATGGGAGCCCCCCTTAAATATTAATTTTATTCTGTTTTTAGTATTTGTTGTTATAGCGGCATCAGAAATACATCATCTGTGAAAATTTCAACTGTCTAGCTGTCACGGTTCATGAGATACAGCCTGGTGACAGACAGACGGACAGACGGACAGACAGCGAAGTCTTAGTAATAGGGTTCCGTTTTTACCCTTTGGGTCCCCTAAAAAAAGGGGTTACTGCAGTTCTCGGCTCCATAACAACCTCGCCTGGCGGCTCAGGTGTGAATTCCGCCTCGAATGCAATAACAAAGTTTCCCCACTTATCAAAAACGCTTCGGAATAGAACATTGTAAATTTTTAACTTTGTGTAATGTCTGGGACACCAAGATCAGGCCTGTGCCCGCTCTGGGCGGAGCAGGAGGGAGTGTCAGACTTTTACTGACTAAAACCTATCCATGTTCCTTCTGACCCCTTTGTGTTCCGGGACCACGGTATCTCTTTCGAACAGTCCCGCAGCCCCGGATGTGGTTAATACCTAATCTGGTGTCAGAGATTGTATGCCGCCCATGGGACTCTTGGCTTTACATGCCGTCGAGAAATATCTCTCAAGCATGCTGGTTTCCACACGATGTTTTCCTTCACCGAAGCAAGTGATAATTATACAATACGCACATGAATCCGAAAAATCAGAGGTGCGTGTCTTAGGTTCGAACTCGTGACCTATATGGTAAGGCGGGGCTATTCCGCCGGAGGGGCCTGAAGGGGCTAATACGTCGTTTCGCTTTAAAATAATGGAGACGACGGCTTTAATGAATAATAATAATAATTAAATAATTAATAAATAATTAAAATATTAATTACTTATTTAATAATTATTTAACTATGCTAAGAACTGTGTATTGACTCGCATTGCTCGAATTCATAACATGGAATTCTCGGAAGTTGATTTATTTAACTATAGTAAACCGACGTTCAAAAAACGAATAATAAACATTATAAACGGAGATAAATGACAGGCAACCAATCTTCTTCTTTCAACCTTTTTGATTTAAGTTTTTCAAAATTGTCATCTAAATCTAAATTTAACTTGAAACTTATTTTCTATTGTTTTGTAATTTTATTTTAGGAAATATCCGTTCGCATGTGTTATAATAATCCCAGTTATACAGGGAAACCTATAATTGGCCATATTATCTACAACAAGCTTATTTTGTAAAATTTTATGTATTCGCTGTTGGTTACCTAAATAAAAAAAAATAAAAAAAAATAAAAATTATTGAATTATTTAATAATTAATTAATAATTATAATTAATTAATTAATTATTATTGATTACTTCTAATGTGGCAGTTCGACGGTCACTCCACTAGGCTATCACTGTTTGCCAATGGCTATTATTATTAGTGGTTGCAAGCAAGACTGCTGAGCATGAAACTGGGTTCGATTCCCTGGTCAGGCAGTGTTATTTATTGGGTCTTTCCACCAAGAGTGTCTTAGTAGCAGCCACGAAGTATGGATTTGTGCCCGGTTGATGGCAATATCATCATCATCATCATCAGCCTATTAATGTTCCCACTGCTGGGACACGGCCTCCTCTCTATGAGAGGGAATGGGCTATAATCCACCACGTGGGCCCAGTGCGGATTGGTAGATGTCACATGTCTTCGATTTTTTTGGACATGATGTTTTCCTTCACCGTTTTGAGAGCAGTGGTGATGAGAGATGTGGTTACACAAAGTAATGCGCCTGTCTGGGTTCGAACCCACGACTTACTGTTCGTTAGTTGGGGCCGCCACCACTGGGCCACCGCTGCTCACTCAATAACAACACAACATGGCAATATGGCCCATATTACATGAGACTTAAGGCGGCTCCCCGAGCAAATGACCTTGAGCGAGCAGTTTTCTGGAGCCTACTCCTCTTTATCCAAAAGAAATACCTACTAATAAAAAATACATTAAATTACTACATATTCTTGACTTCAAAATTGTCGTTTCATATATTTTTTTAAGTTGCTTAATGTTAATAAATCCCCTCACAACGAAACCACAAAAATGAGAAATAATGATTTTATAAAATGCTACTCCTCGTAAAGTAACCATTATTTTGATTTGCTACTTATACTTATGGATAGGCAATTTAATAATGAACATAATTGTCGTTTTATTTTTTCCAAAAGACGTAAATTTGATTTTATAAATAATAAAAACCACTCTACAACTACTACTACAACAGCCCATAACGTCCACTGCTGGACATAAGCCTCTCCCATGATGGGAGGAATTTGTCGTAATCTCCACGCTTGGCAGGCGGATTGGAGATCGCAGTGATGAAAGACTAACAGAAAACGCTGCTGCCCATTCTCAGGTCTACGGAGGCGCAAGGTGTTCTGCCTCAGACATTAGTCGCCTTTTACGACACCCGTGAGTGTAATGGGTTGGTTCTATTCTACTCTGCCGGATACCACACGGCTACTAACCACTAAAACCACTCATTTCGCACAATTCGGCCTGCAGTGACTGACGTAGCAACCGCTTTGTAGTGCAAGCTGATTAGAACTTTATTCTAACAGTATTTCAAACGAAGTTTGAACCACCACAAATAGAGTTGCTAATCTTGCTCGGGGAACCGCCTTAAATAAAACTGGCTAACTATGGGTGTACTATTAGGTACACCTCTGCACACCCTTCAGGGATTACAAGCGTGATGTTATTTTATAATTGAAGAGTTCAATTCAACACCACAAACCTTCCTCCGCATCAAAATCACACTTCGAAGAATAAAAATTGAAAACGAACACATTTAAAATAATAATAAAGTATTTGTTTTTCATTATTTAAATAAAAATAAAAATATTATCTATCACGAACGGGCATCACCACAAATGTAGGTACTAAACACAACATACCTTCCTCCGCATCAAAATCACACTTCGAAGAATAAAAATTGAAAACGAACACATTTAAAATAATAATAAAGTATTTATTTTTCATTATTTAAATAAAAATAAAAATATTATCTATCACGAACGGGCATCACCACAAATGTAGGTACTAAACACAACATACCTTCCTCCGCATCAAAATCACACTTCGAAGAATAAAAATTGAAAACGAACACATTTAAAATAATAATAAAGTATTTGTTTTTCATTATTTAGATAAAAATAAAAATATTATCTATCTACACGAATCACGAACGGGCATCACCACAAATGTACTAAACAAAACTGATTCTATCTTACTTTAATTATGGATTCAGAATTTATTAATTTGATCAGGATTCAACGATAAAAAATGTGTAGAAAAAACTCGCCAAGTTCATAGAGGTGTTTTTAGAGCTTCGTGTAATCGCCCTGCCGCTAGGTCATCAGCAACTTACGAAGCAATTGGAATTACCCAAATGGCTAAAATTTAACAATTACGGCAAAAAATTTAAGCAATACAGCGTAGCAACGCCGCCTTGTCTCTTGGGGACATTACCAATTGAAAGCGTTGAGGAAGAGTTTTTAAGTTTATTGTGTTAGTTAGTTAAATGTTATTTTAATCTATACAGGGTGTAAAAGACCTCATCACGAAGCCGTCAACCAAGCATTCTGTACATCAAACTAAGTAACTTTACGCAAAAATTATTGCTAGGAAATGACTTTTTTTTTGGGGTGAAAAATCATGTTTTGTGGTAGAACTCAATGTAACGCACTCAACACATTGTGCTGCTTGATGGATTGAATAGTACGGGGGTCGTGGAGGTGTTTAAAGTAAGAATCTTACGTTAAAAACTAGTATTTAAAAAAAAAAACTTGTCGAAAAGTTGGAACTTTGACTTTGAGGTATGGTCTAGAACAAAAAAAATGATCGCAATGACGAGGAGAACAAGTGCCTTTCAGCTTCGTTAAGAGGTGTTTTACACCCTTTATATGCCAATAAAGAATAATATTTCAAATCATAAATATTTTATTTCACATGGGCACCTAAAAAAACATCGAGAAAAAGGTGCACGCTTCGGGTTGGTCGTGTGATCGTGTCTTATGGAGAAGAACCGGCAAGAAACTCCATAGACTCTTTTAAAATGATTTCGTATTAAGTACAATATTATCAAGTTACAGCATAAGTACTTAAGTATAGGGAACAGCATAGGCCCGACAATGGCCGTTGCTAAACTACAAAAAAGAGATAAAACAAGATTAAAGTAAACAAGCATCTAGAAATCTATAAGACCTACATTGTACACACATTCACAAACAATCGGTTCGCCAGTGATTAGTAATGCGCAGTAATGTTGAAACCCTGTGTACCTATTAAAAGACGACCCTTTCACCGTCAATCACGGAAAATATCCTGACTCTGAATAATACCTGGATACGAGAATCTAAACCAGGAGTTCAGCGCTCGAAACCACGACACTTAGGGTGAGGCCAACCGAACGTAAAGAGTTATGAGTCGCGTAATTGACGCCACATTTTCATACAAAAGTCTGGTCTGGTGTGTGTCACGTGACGACATAAAATGCGCCCAACTATGTATCATCATTTCAGCCGAAAGACGTCCACTGCTGGACACAGGCCTCCCCCAAGCGTCGCCACATTGACCAGTCCCGTGCGACTCGAATCCACCGAAACCCGCAACCTTCACCAGGTCATCGGTCCACCCAGTGGGAGGCATTCCAACGCAACGTCTTTCAGTTCGCGATCGCCGCTCCAGAACTTTTCGGCCCCTTCGGCCATCCGTTCTGCGAGCAATGTGCCCTGCCCACTGCCACTTAAGTTTGGCAATTCTTCGGGCTACGTCGGTAACCTTGGTTCTCTTGCGGATGTCTTCATTTCTGATTCGATCGCGCAAGGAAACTCCGAGCATATATAGCCCTCTCCATTGCCCATTGGGTGACTTTAAGCCTTCTGATGAGGCCCATTGTGAGCGAGCATGTTTCGGTCCCGTATGTAATCACAACACACACTGGTCATGGACCACATACGACATACGTTTAATTCCGTCATACTTGAGGGAAAAACGCCACAGGCATGGTGCAGGGGTGTGGTGGTTACTCTTCTTCAAGAAGGGTGACAATGCCCGGTTGAAGAATTATAGGCCCATCTCACTTCTAAGCCATGTCTACAAGTTGTTTTCAAGAGTCATCACGAATCGTCTCGCGCGCAGGTTTGACGATTCTCAGCCTCACGAACAAGCCGGTTTCCGAAAAGGCTTTAGCACCGTAGACCACATATATACGCTGTGGGCCAGTGGCAGCCTAGGTTATACAGAAGACCGAAGAGTATAACCTGCCCCTCTGTTTAGCGTTTGTGGGTTACGAGAAAGCCTTCGATTCGATCGAGACCTGGGCTGTACTGCAGTCTCTCCAACGGTGCCAAATCCACTATCGGTACATCGAGGTGATGAAGTGTTTGTACAAAAACGCCACCATTATGTCAGTCCGACTTCAGGACCAAGCCTCGGAACCTATCCTCCTGCAGTGAGGTATGAGACAGGGAGACGTCATATCTCCGAAACTGTTCACCGCTGCACTGGAGGATGCCTTCAAGGCTCTGAACTGGAGAGGGCTAGGCATCAACGTCAATGGCGAGTACATCACTCACCTTCAGTTTGCCGACGATATAGTGGTCATGGCTGAGACCATGGAGGACCTCAGTACAATGCTCGATGACCTCAGTAGAGCTTCCGGAAGAGTGGGTCTTAAAATGAACATGGACAAAACCAAGCTCATGTTGAATGCCCATGTCACACCCACTCCTATCAAGATCGGAGACTCTACACTCGAAGTTGTAGACAATTATGTGTACCTGGGACAAAACGGTCTAGTTAGGTAGGTCTAACTTCGAGAAAGAGGTCAATCGTCGAATCCGACTCGGCTGGGCAGCGTTCGGGAAGTCGCGCGGTATCTTCTCGTCCAACTTACCGCAGTGTCTCAAGACGGAAGTCTATGACCATAGTTCACGACGACCATAGTATGACGATGTACACACATCAAAAAAAGTTTGTGATCACTAGCTTAAGCTGATATAATTATTTAAATTGAACTTTATCAAGAAAAAAACTTTGTTGTGTAATTTTTTTAAATAGAAATACCCTGTTTGAAATTGAAATTAAAAAACAAAACTATTTTTATCAACACTAACATTATAAAAAGGAAAGATTTGTATTTTTGTGTGTATGTTTGTAATGAATAAACTCAAAAACTACTGCCCCGATTTAAAAAATTCTTTCACCATTAGAAAGCTACATACACTCTGAGTAACATAGGCTATATTTATCGCCGTACTACCACGGAAACGGGAATTACGCGGGTGAAACCGCGTGACGTCCGCTAGTTTTTTTTATATAAAACGTAACAAAAAGATTTCGAATTTTCAAAGTGATCACAAACTTTTTTTGATGTGTGAAACTGAATTTGCGAGACACATTAATGTTGTAGTTTAGGACTATAGAACCGGATCCGGTTTCCTGATAAATCCCGGGTCTTACTTCAAACCGGTACCGGTTCTGTATGCTCTAGTTGTGACATAAGCTATATATACGACAATATTACCTACGTATGCGTTATGCGGAAGTAAAGCATCATTCATGCGTCAGAAAAAATATAAACACACAAAAAGTCATCTCGACGAACTTTTTGACCCCTTTGTTTATTTATAGATTAGTTATCTAAATCAAAATACCTAATATTGTTATCTGTGGCCACGAACTTGGTCGAGACCTCTACTAATTTTATGTAATTACTAGCTGACCCACGCAACTTCGTCTGCGTCACATAAAAGAGAAACAGCTCACAAAGGAATACATTTTTCCCCGTTTTTGCAATATTTTTCATTTATGCTCCGCTCCTTTTGGTCGCAGCGTGATGTTATATAGCCTATAGCCTTCATCGATAAATGGACTACCCAACACTGAAAGAATCATTCAAATCGGACCAGTACTTCCAGAGATTAGCGCGTTCAAACAAACAAACAAACAAACAAACAAACACTGCAGCTTTATAATATTAAGTATAGATAATAATATATAATATATATTATCTATACTAATATTATAAAGAGGAAAACTTTGTTTGTTTGTTTGTTTGTAATAAATAGGCTCAAAAACTACTGGACCGATTTAAAAAATTCTTTCACCATTCGAAAGCTACATTATCCACGAGTAACATAGGCTATATTTTATTCCCGTACTCCTACGGGAACGGGAACTACGCGGGTGAAACCGCGGGAAGTCCGCTAGTATTATATATTATATTATTATATAGTATAGATAATTAGTTTTATAGTTTACACGAAATACTACACAGATTCTAAATCGATTATCGACGATTGAGTTGATGGCACTACCGAACAGGTTCTAAGATTTAAGATCTATCACAGATTAATTTATTCGTTCAATTACCTTAATGATGATTAACAAACCAGTTTCTTAACCGACAATTCACTCGACAGATCCCGATACGTAATATTGGTGCCAATTCCCTTGTTTACAAACTAAACCAAATTTAAGTTCAGTGCATCTTTTTCTTTCTATTTCAATAAGAAAAGGACAGAAGATAACTTTTAGTTATGATCTGTCAAATTAATCAGCGCCATACAAGTTTTAGACGCGATTAAAAAGTTGACTACTAAAATTACATCAAATTACGTCAGGTGCTGACTAATTTGACAGGATTAGACTAATATTTATCTTCTATCCTTTTCATAATGAAATAGAAAGAAAAAGATACATTCGACTTAAATTTAGTTTAGTTTGTGAACAAGGGAATCGGCACCATTATGATGATTAATTAGTTTACTCACCCGTTTGTAAGTCGATTGTAGAAGTTAGATAGGCGGTCGAGTGGCTCCAAAATACTGGTATACCTGCATCTGGTTAGACTGGAAAGCAGACTGACCGACTCCAAGATCCTAACCAATAATAAATATACGAAAGTAAGTTTTTATGTTACATTTTCACGCCTACACCACTGCATATTATTACAAGCAGAGTACAACCCGAATTGATTGCCAAAACCACAATGTTTAGTAACTACCTACCTACCTATTATATTTTTTTTTCTATTTCAAAACCTAGGTAATTTATTTTTTAAGAAAGAATCAGCATTGCCATCCAACGTGGCAATGCTGCCCGATAGCGCCCGATAGCCGACAGCCGACAGCGATGTGGACGAATTTTTCGACGCCCTGTAACCCTTTTTGACACTTGTAAATATTTTTATTTCTATTAAAAAGTTAGTACAAAAAAATAAATACTGATTACCTATTTATTTATTTTAACTAGCAATGTAACAATTTTTGTGGTTTCAAGACTAGTTTGCAAACGCCTGCTGTACGGGAGATTAGTTTAAAACACTAGCTTATGTTATGCTGTTGGCTTCACCCGCATCGCGTTCGGTAAATTCGGTAATTATCCCACGGGATCGCAGTACTGGCATAAAAAGTATCCCATATTTTTAATCCAGGGTATAAAGTATCCGTGTGCCAAATTTTACCCAAATCCGTTTAACCGTTTTTGCGTGAAAGGGTAACAAACATTCATACATCCCACCTTTTGCATTTATATATAGCGGACGTCACGTGGTTTCACCCGCGTAGTTACCGTTCCCGTGGGAGTACGGTGATAAAACATAGCCTATGTTACTCGCTGATGATGTAGCTATCCATTGCATTTTGCGCGCGGCCTCACTCGTGAAAACAGTAACCATCCATCAAATCCGTCCAGCCGTTTCAGCATGTAGCTGTAACAATCATACTTACACTGCACACATAAGTAAAACATACTTTCGCTTACGGTAGGTCTTCGGTAGGTAGTGTGATTTGAACTAGAGATTTAGATGTCGCCTGACGCTTATTATTAGTGAAAACTGCACGCAATTATGCAAAGAAAAACATTAAGCCACGAACTCAGCTTGTTTTTTTTTGTTTTTTTTTTTTTATACATAATAATTGGAAACAAATTAAAAATTGGATGATCCGGTAAGGCTGGTCAGGTAACTGACATTTGATTCAGTATGTAATCAATTATTCACGTTTGGTATTAAAAACCTTGAACTTGCTACTAATTTGTGTGTATTAGATAATGTTGTTTCCACTGACCGCAAAACCTTTGTACGGGGCAGTCCCTGTACTTACGTAGATAGATTCACTACTATTATTTAAGTGAAACTCACTTCACTTTTTATGTGGCTTCAACACTCATAAAGTACTTATATACGTCCTTTTCAATCGTCTTAGATCCGGCTTCTACTCTTAGCAATAAATTAACGTGTTTAGAACTTTAGACTGTTCGACTGGTTCTGCTCACCCTTTCATTAAATTTGTTTTAATGCCATCTATTGACAATATACTAAACTTATTCATTAGGCTACTACACTCTAGATGGCACTGTTAGTAGAGTAATTCAATTTGGCTGTCGCACGTTTCGAAAATATAAATAGCGTAAGGAGACTATAATTAAGTACTTATGGTGCTGTTCATATCCCGTCAAAGGATTGCGGGGCTAAGAGAAACCCGGGAATGATGGTATGGTAAGGTGAATGGCAAGCCAAGGTTGAGTTGGTAGGGCTGTAGATGATGATGAACAACAACAAAACGTAACTTCGCATAATCTGTGACAAATTGTTGTCAAACTGTTAAGCTGAAGCTGTCAGTGTCAAAAGAAAAGTAACAAATCAATGGAATCAGAAATGGGTGGATTTTGAAGTGGAAAAACATTAGATGTTATAGTATTCCTCTGTTATTATTCCTTTAAAATGGGCACCAACAACCGCAAGGGTCCTATAGTGGACCCTGGCATGTGTAGATGCTGTGGTGCAGTCAAAAAGTGCCGTTTATTGAACGTGGAATACGAATGGTCTGGTCAACGAGAAGTTTATGCGGATATGTTTGTCGACTGTTTTGGTCTCATGGTTAGTTTAAATATCTTTTTTTACACATAGATTTTGTTGCTGTAGGCCCTCGGTAAAGGCTTGCTAAAGGCGGTAGTCTTGTGCCTATTATAGGCTGATTAGTTGACCAGTTAAGTGTCGTTTTAGTTTGACTCTGTTTATTAGGCCAAAACCAGCTATGTTTGTGTACTCAAATGTTAAAAAAATCCATTAGGAGCCATTTCAGAGAGCTCAACTTCCAAATAGGTCATATTTACATAATTGTTGTAAATGTGACACAATTTACAACAATAAACATAACAACTTAAAACATGCTCAACATACATAATAACATGTTCAACTTATTTGGAAGTTGAGCATGTTTTTATTAAAACTGGGTTAGAATGAGGACACTTCCAAACTTAATGGATCAACGGCGTTAAGAAGCCTATCTCCAATAGGGGAAGCTATAGACTGACTCTGAGATCAATAAATGTGGTCAATTCCTATTTAACCTTCTGTTTTTCCGGTTTTTTCTAGCTATCTCATATGGAGGGCGAGGAAGCAGAGCGCGTGATCTGCGCGACGTGCGTCGTACGTCTGCGAGACGCGTGTGCCTTCAGACAACAGGTGCTGCTCTGTGAGGAGAAACTGTTAAACGCTACATTGCATATACATGATGGTAAGCAAATTGGAAATGGAGCAGTGGCGGCCCAGTGGTGGCGGCCCCGACTTACGAAACAGTAAGTCGTGGGTTCGAACCCAGGCAGGCGCATTACTTAGTGCAATTTATTTCATCACCACTGCTCTCAAAACTGTGAAGGAAAACATCGTGAGGAAACCGGCATGTCCTAGAACTAAAAAAAAATGAAGACATGTGACATCTACCAATCTGCAGTGGGCCCGCGTGGTGGATTATAGCCCATTCCCTCTCATGGAGGGGAGGCCTGTGTCCCAGCAGTGGGAACATTAATAAGCTGATGATGAGAATGAAGTGAAATGCTGGAAGGAAACAGGTTTAGGGCAGAGAACGGGCATGGTGGTCAGACTGGGATGTTGGCAGACAGTATGTACTGAGCAGTACTCACTGCAGAAGGCAGCATCATCATCTACCTAGCCTTTTCCAAACTATGTTGGAGTCGGCTTGCAGTTTTACCAGATGCAGCTGAATACCAGTATTTTACATGGAGCAACTGCCTATCTGACCTCCACAACCCAGTTAGTACTGGGTAATACGATACCACTATTACGGCACTTTTGAATGTCAAAAATACAAAAAAAAAACAAAGCTACAGTCCCAGTCACAAGACATAATAACTTGAGAAAGTACTGTAGTTACCCATTCCCTAGCGTAGATCTCGATGGAGAAGAACGGGCAAGAAACTCCATGGACACTCCTTTAAACAACATAACATCTCAATGGGGAAGCTAACTGTGGAACTAATGTCGCTGGCATAGTTGGTACTCAAACATCGTCATTGGTTGAAAATATGGTAATGTTGTTTTATATTTCAAAATAGCATAACTCATTGGTCAGATTGAGACCAACTATGGTGGCGCCATCTGAGATTTACTTTGCCTTAGCCACCCCATTATTGCACACTAGCGGACGTCCCGCGGTTTCACCCGCGTAGTTCCCGATCCCGTGGGAGTACGGGGATAAAATATAGCCTATGTTACTCAGGGTGCATGTAGCTTTCTAATGGTGAAAGAATTTTTGAAATCGGTTCATTACTTCCGGAGATTACCCCCTACATACAAACTTACAAACATACAAACAAATTTTACCTCTTTATAATATTAGTATAAAAGTATAGATTATTATAGCTGACGTCCCGCGGTTTCACCCGCGTAGTTCCCGTTCCCGTGGGAGTACGGGGATAAAATATAGCCTATGTTACTCAGTAAAGACGTGGCTTTCTAATGGTGAAAGAATTTTTGAAATCGGCGCAGTAGTTTTTGAGTTAATTCATTACAAACAAACACAACATTACGAATCTTTCCTCTTTATAATATTACTAGCTGACGTGCCACGGTTTCACCCGCGTAGTTCCCGTCCCCGTGGGAGTACGGGAATAAAATATAGCCTATAGCACTCACGAATAATGTAGCTTTCTACCAGTGAAACAATTTTTAAAATTGGTTCATTACTTCCGGAGATTACCCCCTACATACAAACTTACAAACAAATGTTACCTCTTTATAATATTAGTATAGATTATTATTGCACATATATGGGTAAAGTGTCCGAAACAAAGATACATAAATAATCTCACAGTTTACTAAAATTTAATTGAAATAAGTTTATTAAGAAAATATAACATTAAAATTTGAAGCATTATCAAGTGTAAGAGATGTCGCAAATTGTGCAATTTTTAAAAAACTTTCATAATGTATTATTTCTTTGATCCAGACAATGAGAATAACTTCAAAATGGAAATAGAAGTTAAAGAAGAGTCTGAAGACGTTCCTTTAAAAGCAGCCAACAATTCTGACAATGATGATGAAGATGACCGCACTGCTGACCCCATGGAGGATTCTACGGAACAGGATGAAGAGGCTGTCGCAACTACAAGTATGGGTAACTTCTGTTGCAAAATAAATAATACTTTGTAATAAAAAGAAGAATGACACAATAGGCTTGTGTACTGAAAAAATCTAATTAGTCCGTCAGTAAGATAATCATAAAATATTTGACACGTATTTTTATTTTTTACGTAAACCAAAATTGACGAAGATACGACTCTTTTAAAATTCTCAATACGTCACGCCGTGGTATAATTTTTAGTGCGTTCTGACGTCACGAGCCCCCACTCCCGAGTTTTGATGCGTTTTATGTTTGTCAATATTCATTAATTTACAAAAACAAAAAATACGTGTCCATTATTTTCCAATACTCTAACTGACGGACTAAATAGATTTGCAATTTATTGATGGTGGAAACTAGCCTATTAGCTCATTTGGCTGGTTCAAGGTAGTGGAAGAAAAGAGTATCTGGAAGAGTATGAAGCCTTTGCCCAACAGTGGGACTTTCAAAGATAACAGTAGTTTTAGGAAACGCAAACCAACCTTGAACTTCGAGAAATCAAGAAAAAAAAAATATTATTAGGAACGTCTTCCACACTTTTGTACCCTTTGCCGGGAAAAAATGTACAGACGTCACATCAAGCACCTGAGAACTGTCAAATCTTTTTAATCAACCTTGAACCTAATGCTTTAGCGATAAAGTTGAATATCTATTAAATAAATTTGGAGAATGGCGAGGTTGGACCCACGTAATTAAAAAATCAACGGAGCGCTGTTAACGGTTTAATTTATATTAATTATAGCAAAGAGTTTATCAGAGTTCTATATAAAAAATATTGAGTTACTTACTAGATGATGGGAATGAAAAGTTACGAATGATTTTAATTTATATAAAAATCAGTCATCGTGCAGTTTCCGAACGCAACGTTTGACATTTACCTTTTACAACTTACTGAGAAAAGTGTCAAATTCATCTGTGGATCATTCTATTGTTTGTTTGTGTGTAATGGCTACGTGGAATACAGACAAAAGCTATTTTATGCCATTCTCCTCCTAATAATAACCAATAAGTCCGTGGCTTAAGTTAGGTTATAATCTTCTACCTTTCATATCTTTTTTTCTCCCAACTTCTATAACCTACTTACCATTTGCTTTTTTGTTAGTCTTAAGTCGTTCTTTAACTATACATAAATTTCCACAATGTACGCTACACAAATCACTGGGTCCCGAATTACATGCAATCTCGAAATATTCATGAGAATATCCAATCCCTAGTTATAATACGTGTACAATGTAAACCTTATTCCAGTGTCAATACAAGTAAAAGTCGAAGAGGTAATAGAGGGCCCAGTTGAACAGTTGTCGCCGCGACCTCGGGAGGGCGCCACCGTCGACCCGGCCAAGACAGACATGTTGGACAAACTCAACAGTATGAAGAGAAAACTTGACCAAATGAAACATAATGATGGTAAAATATTTTATTTATAAATTAAGGGGACTACAGGAGCTAAACGCGAGTTTTATAATGCACAAAAAGCATATGATTTACTGCAATAAACAAAACCAGAAAAATATATCATATTCTTCAGGATATATTCTAGTATGATAGTGTTTTGAAAACATAATACAATTATACAACTAATTTTACTCGACAAAAAAAATCACGAACTTATCTCTAAAAATTTCTTTTAACGAGTAAAAACCATACTAATATATGCGGTCATTCTGATTTTTTGGCAAATAATTCTCCAAGCAACATATTAGCACGATAGTGGTGTCGATTCTGATGTGCACAAACTAAACTTAATTTAGGCTATTGATATATTTTTCTCTCTAATAAAACGAGAAAGAGACGGACGTAATTTAGAGCTGTCAAATTTAGTTGTAACAAATATTTCTATACAAATGAAGGGTGCACATAAAAACATGTCGACTAAAAACACGGTGAAGCGCAAAGCATAAACTAGTTTGACATCTCTAACTTAGTGCATATCTATAGTCGTCCTTTTCTCGCACTGCCTATTAGTAAAAGATAGCAATAGCCTTAATTAAGTTTAGTTTGTGCACAACAGAATCGACACCAGTGTTTTATTTTTTTAGTCCAATCAATACATTTTTTGTAAATCGCAAAAAAAACACTCATTTCGCACTATTCGGCCGCAGTGACTGACGTAACAACCATTTTGTAGTGCAAGCTGATTAGAACTTTATTCTAACAGTATTTCAAACGAAGTTTGAACCACCACAAATAGAGTTGCTAAATTAGCTCCTGTAGTCGCCTTAAATTGTCTCAATAGAGATTTTTATTATTCCAAATCTTATCCAATTGTCATGTTTTAACCCAGTTAGTACTGGGTAATAGTAAGACTGGTTGTCAGACTTTCGGGTCAATTACCTGTAAATTATTATAAGTAATTTGTAACAACAAAAAGTCAACATGCGTCGCCTGCAGCGCGGCGCCCCGCTCCACAGCGCACGACGTCACCGAGGAGGCGGACCCTTCTCACCACGACGCGCCCCGCCACGCCGGGCCGCTATAAAAGACGTCCGCGCGCTCAGTCGAGCTCAGAGTGTTTTTTACCGCGCTCCGGACTGCTTCGACCTCACTGGCCGTACAGCTTCGAATACGCGTAAACACATATAAGCACTCCCGCGAAACTTAGTTATTGTTTTTAATTACTTTTCATGTAAATCTTTGTTTCTACAATATAAGTCTTGAGTAAAACATCGCCATTTGTTTACTTTCCACTACAATCTGGCGCACAACGCGAGGCCGAATCCAGGGATCAAGTTAGAAAATCTACGAAGACTCCCACATCGGACTTTGAAGATGGCGATGTCCAACGAACAGTTCCAGACGTTCCTGCAGACCATCATGGCTTCCAAGCAGGCAACTTTTGCATCCTGCAACATCACCTACAGTGGGCAAAGGGACACGGACGCAGTCGAGGCTTTTGTAGCAGCAGCAACCACCTACAAAAATGTGGAAAAGCTGAGTGACTCGGATGCGCTTCAAGGGCTTCCACTCCTATTACGTGATGAAGCAGCGGTATGGTGGCAAGGTGTGAAAAGCGGTGTAGAAAAGTGGGAAGACTTTTGCAACAAACTACGTCATACGTTCGCTCCCCGGAAACCAGCGTATATGATATATCACCAGATCACACACGAGGTCCAGGAGTCAGATGTCACTACGGAAGCATTCATCGCCAGGAAGCGGGCATTATTTGCATCACTTCCTCCTCCCACACCAACGCAAACCCAACAAATTGATTTGGTGTTCGCGCTCATACGGTTGGAACTACGTAACCGCATGCCTCGAGATACGGTACCAACGTTCGAGAAACTTCTTGAAACGGCACGCGGTATCGAAGAAACCCTGCAAGAATACGCACAAGGAGCTAAACATACCGAAACAGCTCAGTCTCGAAAAGGAAAACAGCGATGCACTTATTGTAAAAACCCGGGACACACGGTGGATGTATGCCGAAAGAAGAAGCGTGCTGAAGGCACAGTCTCAGTGGCGACGAAAGATGTTGCGGAAACCCAGACGCAGGCACCATCGCCCTCTCAACCAAAATTCTCTTGTTATGGTTGCGGTACACCCGGGGTGTTTAGGAGCAATTGTACCACCTGCAAGAATTCTCCACCCATCAAGAAAGAGGACTTGAAGTTTTGCGCCATCGACGTATATTGGGATGCATTCTCACGCCCTGTCGTGTTTGTTGAGATAGAAGGAATAAAAGGTACCGCCTACATTGATACTTGCGCGAAGATGAGTGTCGCATCACACTCCTTGTATTTAGCACTGGAAAAAGGCGGATGCAAGTTCACAGAACAGTCAGTAAATTTATCGTTGGCTGACGGAATACGGAAAAGCCAAAGAGTGCTTATGTGCAGAGCCAAGGTTGATCTGATAGGTCGAGAGGTGCATACGACGTTCATCGTGTTGCCTGGGGCAAAGGAAAACCGCACTCTCCTGGGTGTTGGGTTTTTGAAGGACGCTGGTATAGTGATTAACGTGCCACAGTTCACGTGGAATTTTATTGACGAACCGGAAGAGCAATACGAGCTATACACCGAAGAATTTGCCATCTTCGAGACTGCTGTCATCAGGGAAATAACGGATTTGCCAAGCCCAATAACTTCGCTGACCATGACAGACAGCGAGGATAATATAAGTGTTGCGACGGCACAACCTACTCCGCCTCCAACACCTCCGTTGATGGAAATGCCTGAGCCTCCTTCGACACCAAAGAGTCAGTCCATCGGTGACGTTGAATATAGTCTGGCACCGATAGATCTCTCCAGCACACCCCCATCAAAGAAGAAACCACGTCTCTTCGATGGCTATTCTCCCAGTTTCTCAGATTTCATGCTACGAGACGCACAAATCAATATTCACCGGCAAGACATTGAATTATCCCCACAAAGTGCCAGTCTCTTTGACGCAAACAATTGGGAAATACAAATCGACTCAATTGACATCGAAACACAGATCACGAGTGCTCAGAAGGAGCAGCTGGACTGGCTACTACAAAAAAATAGGCACGTTTTCAATGCCAAACGAGAACCGACGAAGCTGATTGAACACTGCATCAGAACCATAGACGATAAACCAATCTCGGTCCCACCATATAGACTCTCACCACCTCGCAAAGATGCACTACAGCGTGAGATCAACGCTATGCTGGAGGACGGGATTATTGAACCCTCTTCGTCCCCATGGGCCGCACCTGTAGTCCTTGTACCAAAGCCCAACGGGAACATTCGACTCTGCGTGGATTATCGTCGCCTCAACGCGATTACGATACCTGATTCATACCCCATTCCTCGGATTGATGACCTCTTGCATGAAGCCAAGCCAACCCGATACATGTCACTACTCGATTTGAAAGCAGGTTATTGGCAAGTTGGAGTGCGTAAACAAGACCAAGAGAAGACTGCATTTATTACACCGTTCGGTATATTCAACTTCACTCGTATGCCGTTCGGTTTGCGTAACGCTCCAGCCACGTTTCAGCGGTTAATTGATCGGATGCGGGTGGGTCTGCCTGATGTGAAGCTCCTCGCATATTTAGATGACCTGGTAATCCTGTCACCGACATTTCAAATACACCTTGAAGACCTGGAAAAAGTTGTCAATAGGCTTACAGAATTTGGCCTAACAGTAAATCGAGAGAAATGTCGCTTTTGCTGTTCACTAATTAAATACCTGGGTCACTACATTACGCCGAAAGGACTGCAAGTGGATCCTGAGAAAACGGCTGCAATCACGAAGCTTCCCACACCAAAAACATTAAAACACTTAGTGAGTTTCCTACAAATGTGTTCATGGTATCGGCGATTTATCAAAGACTTCGCAAAGGTTGCGGAACCCCTCACTCGTTTAACGAAAAAGAACGCTAAGTGGGAATGGACAGAGGACCAGCAAAATGCCTATCATGGACTGAAGAGCCGCTTGACTTCTGCCCCAATACTTCGTCAGGCCGATGAGACAAAGCCCTACATAATCAAGGGTGACGCAAGTTCTTATGCGATCGGAGCAGTATTGGTCCAGGGGGAGGGAGAAGAGGAGCACCCCGTTGAATTTGCTAGTCGTCTTCTGACATCAGCCGAACGCAACTACTCTACCACAGAACGAGAAGCGCTTGCTGTCGTCTGGGCAGTAACAAAGTTCCGTGGTTACATTGAGGGTCTACCTGTTACCATAATAACAGATCATCAAGCCTTGAAGTGGCTTATGTCGTTAAAAACGCCGACAGGCAGACTTGCAAGATGGGCACTTTTATTGCAAGCATTTGACATAACGATCAAATACGCTCCTGGCAGAACAAACACCGTCGCTGACTGTCTTTCTAGACCACCATGTAACGAAGAAACTATTCAAGCCTGTGACGTTTGCACAGTGACCATTGACATGCCCACGCGCAGTATAGCTGAAATTAGAGAAGATCAGTTAAAGGACGAAAGATTAAGACCGATTGTGAAGGATTTGGAAGGAATAAACAACGATGAGAAGGCAGTATACTGGAGCAACAAGGGGTATCTACTAAATAATGGGGTACTCTATCGACACAGTCCCCATTCAGACTCTGACGAAGCACAATTAGTTGTACCAGAACACGAATGGGCTAACGTGCTGGCGACATATCATGATGACCCTTTAGCAGGCCATTATGGCCCAGAAAAGACCCATCAGCGGATCAGTCGGCGATATTATTGGACTGGAATGAGGAAATACATTGATAGCTACGCGAAGAAATGTCTAGAGTGCCAACGGTACAAACCGTCAAATCAGAAACCAGCGGGACTACTTCAAACTACCGCGATGAGCCAAAGATTTGAGGTCATATCTTTTGATTTGTTTGGACCATTACCAACATCCCCGGATGGGAAAACATGGATCCTCATTGTGGAAGATGTGGCAACTCGTTGGGTGGAACTGTTTGCCTTACAACAGGCCACTGCAGAGTCCTGCGCGATGACACTTATCAATGAGGTGTTCCTTCGCTTTGGACTTCCTCGACGGATGATAAGTGACAACGGACCTCAGTTCGTTAGCTCCATCATGCAACAAGTTGTTTACTCGATGAATATCAAACATGCATTCACCCCTGTATATCATCCGGAAACTAATCCTGTAGAAAGGAAGAACAGGGATCTGAAGCCTCAGCTGGCTATCCTAGTCAAAGACAAACACAGAAACTGGCCAGAACATCTTCCTAGTATCCGATTTGCAATGAATACTGCGACCAGTCTCTCAACAGGTTTTACACCGGCCTATTTGACTTTCGGAAGGGAACTTAGAACGCCAGATGATACAACTCATGACTTTCGGAAGATACTACAATCGGAGAATTTTATACCCGAAATCACGCCAAAGTTAATGCAAATAGCTACTAACCTACAGAGAGCCCGAGAAGTCCATGAGCAATCGGAAGAGAGACGCAAGAAGTACGTAGACCAACACCGGAGAGAGAATCCGGGCTACAAATCTGGTGACCTCGTACTCGTCACCCTGCATACCCTGAGTAATGCCACCAAAGGCGTGAGTAGTAAATTTGCGCCGCGACGTGATGGACCGTATGAAATCAAGAAGCAACATGGTCCGTCATCCTACGAACTTGCCGATCCCAAGAGACCTGATAGAGTGGTCGGAGTGTATCACTCTTCCGCTTTGGTACCCTACGTTGGAAATTGTCCTGAGCTGCCAGCCCCCATCCAACCCATCAGAAAGAGAGGGCGGCCACGAAGACAACAACCCGAACTTGTGGATGACGAGGTACAAGTAAGAAAGCGTGGCAGACCTAAAACAAATTCCTGCAAACCTGGATCATCGTCGGGACGACTTCAGATCCAGAGGGGGAGACTGTAACAACAAAAAGTCAACATGCGTCGCCTGCAGCGCGGCGCCCCGCTCCACAGCGCACGACGTCACCGAGGAGGCGGACCCTTCTCACCACGACGCGCCCCGCCACGCCGGGCCGCTATAAAAGACGTCCGCGCGCTCAGTCGAGCTCAGAGTGTTTTTTACCGCGCTCCGGACTGCTTCGACCTCACTGGCCGTACAGCTTCGAATACGCGTAAACACATATAAGCACTCCCGCGAAACTTAGTTATTGTTTTTAATTACTTTTCATGTAAATCTTTGTTTCTACAATATAAGTCTTGAGTAAAACATCGCCATTTGTTTACTTTCCACTACAAATTCTTTATTTTTCGGACAACAGTGATCCCTCGTGTTAGTAAGCAATACAATAACTTATTAAAGACTGTCAAATTTCTTTTAGTAACAGCTGAGACCAACCGCTTAACGTGCTTTCTGAGGCACGAGGGAAACTCGGTAGTAATGAGTGGTCACCCATCCACAGACCAACCTAGGCAGGCGCGGCTTAACGAGCTCCACTTAAAACATTTTTAACTAGAAACAGAACTAGAACTTTTTAACTTTTTTTAAAATATCAATTTTAAATTCTTATAATGTTAAATAGTGTATTAATGGGTAGTTTTTTGAGTTACTATAACCTAACTGTAAGACCAACTATCACCAAAAACCACACTAATAAATACCTAACTTTTCAACTAGAACTTTTTAACTTTTTTTTAATATTAATTTTAAATTCTTATAATGTTAAATAGTGTATGCCTTAATGGGTAGTTTTTTGAGTTACTATAACCTAACTGTAAGACCAACTATCACCAAAAACCACACCAATAAATACTTTGACTTTAACAGTGTTTTTTTTTTCAGAATCTCGCCGCACCGAATCCCCTGTCTATCGACGCCCAGTATCAGTAGACAAGGACCTACACATACTAAGAAACGTGGTCAAAATCGTAGAAAACTCCTATGTCTGTCCTTTCATCACTGTGTTTAGTGACTACCATTGCATATACTGCCGCGACATGTTCTTAGATCCCGACCAACTCCGAGCACACACGATGACACACGATCCTAAAACATACAAAGATATTCTAGACCCCAAAAAGCAAATACAAGTCGACATAGAAAAAATCGATTGCAGATTATGCGATGAAAAAATCGATAACATCGAAAGTTTTAAAGAGCACATCACTACAAACCATGGACAAAAGTTCTACAAAGATGTACAGAACGAATTTATGCCTTTCAAACTCAAAATTGGAACGTTGACGTGTGTTGAATGTGGGAAAAATGTCGCTTTTTTCCATGCGTTGAAAAAACATATGGCCGAACACTTTGGGACTTTCATTTGTGATGTCTGCGGGGCTCATTATTTTGAAGAAAGACATTTGACGTTTCATAAAAACACGCACAATAAAAAAAAAGATGTACAAATGTTTCCTTGTAACGAGTGTGATAAAACTTTCCGTTCTAAAAACAGTAGAAGTTTCCACATTTCTAGGATACATAAAAATGAGCCGGCGTACCCTTGTAACAAATGCGATGAAATTTTCATTTCTTACCACATGAGATATAGACACAAAATGAACGCACACGGCGAAAAACGAATGTTCCCTTGTGAAAGTTGCAACAAAGTCTTTGACAGTCGAAAAACATTGAGAGAACATAATCAGAGAACGCATTTACAACTATTTCGACATGAATGCACTCTTTGCGACAAAAAATTCTACCTACCCTCCGCTTTAAGAGACCATATGACATCCCATACCGGGGAACGAAATTTTAGGTGTGAATTTTGTGGTAAAAACTACCCTAGGTCTAAAGCCTTAAAGGTGCATTTGCAATCTCATAGTGCGGAGAAAAAGTATAAATGTACGCTGTGTCCCTCGGCGTATACGCAAGTTACAAATTTTAAAAATCATATGAAAACTAAACACCCTCTGCCGGAAGCAGTGGGGGGGTATCGTTGAATGTAAATATTTATTATTAAGGCGTCATCTGCCTAGCCTTTTCCCAACTATGTTGGGGTCGGCTTCCAGTCTAACCGGATGCAGCTGAATACCAGTATTTTACATGGAGCGACTACCTATCTGACCTCCACAACCCAGTCAGTACTGGGCAATACGATACCCCTTGGTAAGACTTTCAGGCCACTGACTACCTGTAACGACTGTCAAAGATCTACAAATGACAGCCGGGACCAACAGCTTAACGTTCTTGCCGAGGCACGGAGGAAATACGGTATGCAAGAGGCGGGCACCCATCCACGGAACAACCTAAGCAAGCGTGGCATAACCTTAAGATCGACCCGAGCGGCTGTCGCCACGAACTCCTTATTTATTTGTTAGGAGTTTTCCTTACAAATTCGTTCTTAGCTGGGGTGTTGAACATAACATAACACCACGGCTGGATTGTCGATTATGTTTAAGTCCCATGTAATTTAGGGGAACGGATGACCGATGGGGCCGAAAAGTTCTGGAGTGGCGACCGCGAACTGGAAGACGTTGCGTTGGAAGACTAGGTGGACTGATGACCTGGTGAAGGCCGCGCGACATTCGGGAGAGGCCTTATGTCCAGCAGTGGACGTCTTTGCTACTGCAAAATTCGTCATGAAAAACCCAGTAATACTTATCCGACCAGCAGGGCTATTACGTATCTCTGTTGACAGCTCGAAATGATAGTAACGGGGCTCAGTGTCCATTAAATAACTGTCAAAAGGTTAGTTTCGTATTATGTACTAGCTGACCCGCGCAACTTCGTCTGCGTCACATGAGAGAGAGGGTCAGAGAGAGTGTGAGACCTTAAAAGATAGACATTATTATGCTATTGCGGATTTTATGTTGAACTTTTTAAGAGGAACAATTCCCTAATACATGATTGTTGCGTAACTTTAACCGTTTATGCAGCGCTCGCAAAGGAAGTTCTCTGCAAAAGAAATCAATTTTCCCCGTTTTTGCAACATTTATCATTGATGCTTCGCTCCTATTAGTTACTCACGCTACTGCGTGAGTTGTCGCTAAAGCTTGGTAGTAAAACTACCTCGTATATAATGGGTCATTTTAGGCCCCGACTTACGAACAGTAAGTCGTGGGTTCGAACCCAGGCAGGCTACATGGAGACATGGAGAGAGCGACTGTCGCAACCCCGTGCAGGGCACGCCACAGTAGTGGCGATAAGACTCCTCTTTGAGTAGTGGCTTGAGAGACGCCACGGTGTCCTCACCTTCCGCTTGACGCAGGTCCTCACCGGACACGGCTGTTTCGGGAGGTTCCTGCACCGAATCGGGCGGGAGGAAACGCCCGGGTGTTTCCACTGCGAGGATCGACCGGAGGACACGGTGGAGCACACGGTGGTGTGCCCTGCGTGGGTAGAGCACCGCCGTGTCCTCGAAGCGGCGATTGGCGGCGGCAACCTCTCGCGTCCGGCCCTGGTTCAAGCCATGGTCCGGAGCGAGACGGAATGGGACGCCGTCACCTCCTTCTGCGAAGCAGTAATGCTAGAAAAGGAGGTGGCGGAATGGGAGAGGGAGAGAACCTCTCAGCGTCCCGGCCGCCACGGGAGACAACCCGGGCGTCGCAAGGGCCGATGCCTGCCGGGGTTGCGGGACTCGAAAGAGATACCGTGGCCCCGGCACACAAAGGGCGATGAAGGAACATGGATGGGTTTTAGTCAGTAAAAGTCTGACACTCCCTCCTGCTCCGCCCAGAGCGGGAGGAGTCATTTGATGATTTCCCATCCGACAAAGAAAAAAAAAAACTTTGTGTAATTTATTTCATCACCGCTGCTCTCAAAACGGTGAAGGAAAACATCAATCCGCACTGGGCCTGGGTGGTGGATTATAGCCCATTCCCTCTCACAGAGAGGAGGCCTGTGTCCCAGCAGTGGGAAAATTAATAGGCTGATGATGATGATGATGACTATAAAGCTGGTCAGTCTATTTATAAGTTATCTGGTGAGCACATTTTTAGTCATTAACCATTCTAGCACAATAGATGTCGCTGCATCGTACATTTGATGATTATTTCTTCTTGAACTCTTGAAATTCGTATATCTTCTGATAGAATTAACCGATTACGATGAAACAAAAACTAAATAATACCTCAAGATACGCACAATTTTTATGTATAAAAGTTATCTGTATTGGTTTCGTATATTTTACGTGATGCTTGATCATCGAAACAGACAAACAGACAAAAATTCTGGAAACGAGTTCTGTTGGTTATCCTTTCACACCCTGGCAATTTTTTTTTAAATATTTTCGATGTACAAAAACGATGTTTTTACAGATTTATTATATGTATAGATGACCAGTCGCGATCAAATATGACGTCATTGGTTGTCATCGTGGCTGATAGTCACCGTGACTTATTTTGACAGCAGCTTTCATATCGATACTTAAATTAGGTATTTCGATTATGTAAGCATAGTGGACCACAAATTGATGACAACTGAGTTTGAAGTGGCTTTCGTGAAAGACGTTACACCGTACCCGGGCTGTTAGTCACCGTAAAGTGATATCCACTCAGTGCGATACGTATACCAATATTATGACATTCACGGTTATCATCAAAGTTTGGTGTACAACCGAAGCTTGATAGTCACTGGATATCAGAAAGATACGTAATAGGCCTGCTGGGCATATCCAATCGAACCTAGAAGATCTAAACAAAAAAAATAAAGTGATATTGGAGGTCCTACAGACCCGAACAAAGCGCTATGCTTCCACTTTTAATGCGCGAACCGATCAGAAACTTAAAAATAAATTATTTTGTAAGAACAGCTTAAAACTGTAAATATCATTATTTATAATTATGTTTATGAATATAAGGTTAAATAAATATATAGTTATGAAATTACAAGTCTTGTGCTTTTTATTTATAATATACCAGTGCTCTAAACAAGGTTTAAACGGACCCAAGCATTCTGTACATCAAACTAAGTAAGTAACCGCATTTTTTTTCCCAAGAAACGACTTTGGTGTAAAAGAACACGTTTTAGTAGGACTCAATGTACCGCACTCAAAACATTGTGCTGATGGATGGATTGAATAGTACGGGGGTCGTGGAGGTGTTTAAACAGTTTAAAGTAGAGCTAGGTATAACATTAATTAAATAAAAACCGGCCAAGAGCGTGTCGGGCCACGCTCAGTGTAGGGTTCCGTAGTTTCCCGTCCGTCACAATAAGTGTTCCCACTTATGAGTTTAAAGGTGGGTATCCATTATGTAAAAATGCTTGCTTAAACGAATATACTACAAACAGTCCAGAAATTATTTTGTACAACTTTTTGTCTTTTTTGTACAAAAACTGTTGTTTCCATCAAGTTCAAAATTATTTTCCTAGAAAGTCCTTATAAAGTTCTACTATTCAGATTTTTTCATATTTTCTAAACTTATGGTTCAAAAGTTAGAGGGGGGGACACATTGTTCTTTACTTTTGGAGCGATTATTTCCGAAATTATTGACATTATTAGAAAATGATTTTAGGAAACCCCTATTCATTTTTAAATACCTTTCCAACAATATATCACACGTTAGGGTTTTTTATTTTACCACTTTGTCGGCGTGATTGATATACATATTGGTACCAAATTTCAGCTTTCTAGTGCTAACGGTCACAGAGATTAAGCGAGGACGGACAGACATGGCGAAACTATAAGGGTTCCTAGTTGACTACGGAACCCTAAAAATAAGGTTAAATAGTTGAAACTTTGACCCCTAAATGATGATGGTCTAGCTAGGCTCTAGAACGAAAATAAAAGCTTATAAAAATATCGCATTGACAAGGAGAACAAATGCCTTTCGGTACTTTTAAGGTATTTTTACACCCATTATTTGATTATTGTATTGGAGGGCCCTCGACCCGAATGGCGCAGCGGTAGTGAGGCTGCCTTACGTTCTTAGGGTCCCGGGTTCGAATCCCAATAGGAGCAAATGTTTGTGTGATGAGCATGGACATTTGTTTCAGAGTCGTGGATGTTGTTTAATTATGTATAATAAGTACACACATTAAAAAAAGTTTGCTATTACTTTGAAAAATCTAAATCATTTTTGTTACGGTAGATTAAATTATGATTTCTTCTTTTAATTTTTATGTTATTATTCTTAATTTCTATAAAGAAAACACACAACAAAGAATTTTTCTTGTTATATATATGTAGAGTTCAATTTAAAAAAATATATTAGCTTTTACTTAGGATCATAAACTTTTTTTGATGTGTTTATGTATTTACAAACAAAAAGTCTAATCTAGTCTAGTCTAATCTATGTAGTATATAAACTATATATTATCAAAATATGGTGTCCACAAGCCTCGTTGCTTAATGTGGCACTAGATGGCGGTGTGTGTAATGTCCTGCGAAATTTATTTATTTATTTTGCCTGCACTACTGGCAATAACGACATGTGACTGTAATGAGACATAGGAATACGAACACCGTATCTATAATGTAATTGGGTTTATATTCGTTTAGCAATGTGTGTTGTTGTGTGTTACATACGGGACCCTAACGTGGTCGCTCACAAAGGGCCTCATCAGAAGGCTTAATGTCACCCAATAGAGAGGGCTATGCTCGGAGTTTCCTTGCGCGATCGAATCAGAAATGAAGACATCCGCAAGAGAACCAAGGTTACCGACGCACAGACAGGTATTTGGCTCTAAAAGTCGGACAAAAATATTTTTTGCGTTTTATAGTATTATTAAAGTATTTCGTTCTATTTAGAGGTATAATAGAATAAAAAAAAAGACATACACTATTCTTAACAAATTTTATTTCTAATTTTCATCATCTCCAGAGTCATTTTCAATACTAATATTGCAAATATCATTTTCCTCCAAAAGATTCATGATATCCGCTGAAAGAGGACTCTTTCTTTTATGTTTAGCGTTCCTCATTCCCGTCAGCAATGGGTCTGATGTCAAGAGCAACCTATTTATAACGTCAGTGTTGCAGGCTACTCTTGAAAATTTTCGGGCGTAGTTTAGCCGAAACGCTCGGATGTGCTTATTGCGAGCTTCTGCAGCTTCTTCAGACAGTTGCCCGATTGGCAGAATCGCCTCCTTTATCACGGCTGCCCCATGACTCAACACTTTATGTAATGTCGGCGACATTGGGTGAAACTTGTACAAAGACACTTGCTGCTGCTGCTGTTGTGCTTCTGGTAAGCACCTTTACGATTTTTGATGCTTCGACTTCGCCAGTTTCTCGCAATTTCATTTGTGTTGCATATGCCAGCACATCTAAGTCAGATGTTCGAAGATTTTCAGTTTTTCGCCTTTTATTCCTTTCACATAAGTCTGAAAACGACTTTTGTGGTCTACCTGGACTTAATCCTATAACAAAAGATAAACCTTTAGTCACTGATAAAATTCCATGAAATAATAATGTTCAAAACAAAAGAATTGTTAACGTAAATAGGTACCTGCTTTTGGTAGCGATATGGTGCCCTTGAGCCATTCTTTGTTCGCTTCTAGAAATCTAGCTTTGGTATTGCGGGCAGCTGACCATTTCTGCTTGAATTGGTGACGTATAATTGACAACATGTGCTTTGCATCGGCAATGTTTGGGTCATCTTCAGAGTATTGATGGAGAAGTTCCAACTCCATAAATTCCAACTTATCATTGAAAGTGGAAGCATTAGAGCGTTCCATGATTGTTAGTAAATCGTTTCTAGTTAATACCCTCATCCCAGAAGAGCCTGGAAATAAAATAAACAAATTTTCATAGAAATAACAACACATGGTTTTTTGAGTCCATGCAAAAAAAAAATTGCCAAAAATAGAGGGGTGTGTTGGGGTGACTGTTTTACGTGTTTTAGAATACTAGAGAGTCTATTCTAAAACAATCCATATAAATTTTTACATAGAAATACTCAGAAATACTTTAAAACGATTAAAGATTTTTTGTAATGCTTTTATAGGACTTTTTAAGAATTATTTACTAATGGAGCTAAAGGTACAAAAACTCCCTCGTTTCATAACAAAACTAAATAAAATAATAAGTACATACCTGGTTGTGTAAGATCCATAGTAGAAATTCACAAGAAATTGACTTTTTCACCATAAATTTAATATTTGAAAACAATGAAATATGAGCGTATCGAATACGCTCATATTCTATATATATTATTATTATATATTCTATTATATATTGGTCGTGCAATTGCACGACCACGGCAAGCGAACGGTAATTTCCGACTGAGCGCATGGAGCGGGGGAAAGGCCCTAGCGCGTCGGGTTCACGCTGTTGGTAGGAGGGGATATCATTGTATTTCGAGGAATAATAAAAAACGGCTTCTAACTAAAACAAAAAAAACCGGCCAAGAGCGTGTCGGGCCACGCTCAGTGTAGGGTTCCGTAGTTTCCCGTCCGTCACAATAAGTGTTCCCACTTATGAGTTTAAAGGTGGGTATCCATTATGTAAAAATGCTTGCATATACGAATATACTACAACCATCAAGTTCAAAATGATTTTCCTAGAAAGTCCTTATAAAGTTCTACTTTTCAGATTTTTTTCATGTTTTCTAAACTTATGGTTCAAAAGTTAGAGGGGGGGGACACATTGTTTTTTACTTTTGGAGCGATTATTTCCGAAATTGTTGACATTATCATAAAATGATTTTAGAAAACCCCTATTCATTTTTAAATACCTTTCCAACAATATATCACACGTTAGGGTTGAAATTAAAAAAAAAATCACTTCCGACTTTACATATAGGGGGGCTACCCTAATAAAACATTTTTTTCCAATTTTTATTTTACCACTTTGTTGGCGTGATTGATATACATATTGGTACGAAATTTCAGCTTTCTAGTGCTAACGGTCACAGAGATTAAGCGAGGACGGACAGACGGACGGACGGACAGACATGGCGAAACTATAAGGGTTCCTAGTTGACTACAGAACCCTAAAAATGGATTTCGCCCGACTTTTAGGGTCAAATACCTGTCTGTGCGACGTAGCCCGAAGAATTGCCAAACTGAAGTGGCAGTGGGCAGGGCACATTGCTCGCAGAACGGATGGCCGATGGGCCGAAAAGTTCTGGAGTGGCGACCGCGAACTGAAAGACGTTGCGTTGGAAGACCTCCCACTAGGTGGAGCGGTGACCTGGTGAAGGTTGCGGGAATCCGTTGGATGCGAGTCGCACGGGACCGGTCAATGTGGCGACACTTGGGGGAGGCCTATGTCCAGCAGTGGACGTCTTTCGGCTGAAATGATGATGATGTGTAAGTTAGGTCTTTTGCAATTTCGCCAGTAGCGTACTTTAACTGAAATTCAATTTTGTCAGAGAGAAAGGTTAGATACTACAGACAACAGAAGACAATAAAACACACTTTATTAAATTAATTCCATACACATTTAATACTGACAAAAAATACGATATTTAATAAATAAATTAAAAACACAACATATCAACATTCAACTATAATTGGGATCCAAATCATATCCTTGATGGTGGGATTTCATATGATTTTTTAAGCTACCATTTTGAGTAAACGTAGAATTGCAAATATCACATTTAAATCGTCTCTCATTACTGTGAGACCGTATATGTTCTTGTAGAGATTGTAATCGGGGGTAACTTTTATCACAAAATTCGCATCGAAAATTCCGTTCACCAGTGTGTGTTGCCATATGCTCTTTTAATCGCGAAGGTAGATAAAATCTTTGATCACATAAATCGCATTGGTGTCTATAGACTTTTAAATGATTTCTGCGATTATGTTCCATTAAAGTTTTTCGCCTGTTATAGACTTTATCGCACAATTTACAAGGAAACGTCCGTTTATCACCGTGAACTTCTATTAAATGGCGGTTTCTTAAAGCGTAGGATAGAAAACTTGCTTCACATTTATAACAATTCACTGTAGCTTTTTTCTCATGAACTGTAGCCACATGTAGGTACCTACTGTATTTAGATTTCAAGTTCTTTCCACATATTTCACAAGGGAAACTCTCATCGACTTTGCTGTGAGATTTTATGTGAGTTCTTAACGAGTTGCGTTCGAGAAAGCAAGCTCCACATTGATCGCATATATACGTCCCGAAATGATCTATCATATGCTTTTTAAGTACATCAAAATAAGGGAAACCCAAATTACATTCAGTACAAAGTAAATTATCCATTGTCAATTTAAATTTCAAGAATTCGTTAGAGACCGGATATAGACTTTTACCGTGAACGCTAGAGATGTGTTTCTTAAACATTTCTAAGTCATCGATTTTTTCGTTACAGAGTCTACAATCGATTCTAGTGATGTCTATTTTCGGTATTTTACGGTTTTCCATTGTATTTTGAAAGAGTTCTACGGGGTCATGGGAGAGGGTATGTTCCCTCAATTCGTTGGGATTCGTGAATTGGTCCCGGCAATAGAAACAGTAGTATATACTGATTCGGTTTTGAAAAGGACAGACGTAGGAATTTTTTACTATTGTTAGAGCGTTCGTGTACACCATGAAATCGTGGTCTAGTTCCGGTTTTTTAATCTTGATTTTCTGCTGTGGTTCTGTTTTTACTGGGACTTCGTCTGCAAGTTCTGCAACTGGAATAATGAAGAAAATAATTCATCACTCACTACATATTATAAAACAAAGTCGCCCGCTGCGCTGCGCAACGGATTTTGATGTGGGTTTTTTAGGGTTCCGTACCCAAAGGGTAAAAACCGAACCCTATTACTAAGACTTCGCTGTCTGTCCGTCTGTCTGTCACCAGGCTGTATCTCATGAACCGTGACAGCTAGACAGTTGAAATTTTCACAGATGATGTATTTCTGTTGCCGCTATAAAAAACAGAATTAAATTAATATTTAAGGGGGGCTCCCATACAACAAACGTGATTTTTTTGCCGTTTTGTCTAATGTATAGATAATGGTACGGAACCCTTCGTGCGCGAGTCCGACTCGCACTTGGCCGGTTTTTAATAGATAGACTGATTCAGAAGGAAGGTTTTAGTATATAATTTTCGGGCGGGCGAAGCCGCGGGCATCAGCTAGTTTTAATTATAAATGTTCATTTTTTGGAAATAAAAGCAACAGTAACTAGATTTAAAGTAAGTTAAAGTCCAGTCATTAAAAACTACTTAATAATCGTTTAACCTTTTGAATCGCAGAGCATAAACGCACGTGCGTGTCCTCCATGCCAAGACACAATTTCAACAACCATTTTGTCACATATTTGTATCGTTGGCGTACAGGGCACGCGGTTGCTTGTCAAGTATATGTGACAAACAAGCGTTCAATAGGTTTTAACCCTTTGGGCTTGCAATACTGTCGCGCTGACCGTCCGTCGCGCATCCTCGGTCGCGTACGCCAGCGAAGAAATAAAGTTCAAAGGGAATGGCGAGATTGGATGTAATTCGGGACCCAGTGATATGTGTAACGTACATTGTGGAAACTTATGAATAGTTAAAGAACGACTTAAGACTAACAAAAAAGTAAATGGAGAGTAGGTTATAGAAGTTGGGAGAAGAAAGATATGAAAGGTAGAAGATTATAACCTAACTTAAGGCACGGACTTATTGGTTATTATTTTGTAGTAGAATGGCATAAAATAGCTTTTATCCGTATTCCACGTAGCCGTTGAACACAAACAAACAATAGAATGATCCACAGATGAATTTGGCACTTTTCTCAGTAAGTTGTAAAAGGTAAATCTCAAACGTTGCGTTCGGAAACTGCACAATGACTTATTTTTATATAAATTAAAATCATTCGTAACTTTTAATTCCCATCATCTAGTAAGTCAAAATTTATAGACAGAACTCTGATAAACTTTTAATTTTAGTTTATTTATTAATAATTGGCAAGAATTACAGGTCAGATTTTAAAATAAACACAAACATACAACAACGTTTTTACTATAATTAATATAAACTAGACCGTGAACGGCATTACGTTGATTTTTTAAGGTGGATGCTCAAGGGTAGCATATTCATCAAAATCATCAATACAACCCTCAAAGTTCATAAAGGTGGAAAAATTACTTTTCCAAGGTCAAAATCATTCTTGCACCTTTATGAACTTGGGAGGGTTGTATTGATGATTATAATTGTGTTACTACATACGTCTTACAGTCGCAAACAATATTTTAATCAACATACAACCTAGCACTGGCCTGCAAATTGCAAAAAACGTAAGAAAATTTGAATTTCGCGGGCTACCCTTGAGCATCCACCTTAATTACGTGGGTCCAACCTCGCCATACTTCTTTGAACTTTATTTCTTCGCTGGCGTACGCGACCTTTTCAGTCCCTGAATAAAAGTAAATAACTTGATTAATCCTACCTATAGGCTTCTCCAACATATCATCAAGTTTGGCGCGTAACTTCTTCATCTTGACAGTAATCTCTCGCTTGATGCTGCGCTCGCTTTTCACTCGTTTGGCGCGAGTCCGGCCCGACACTGGCGCTTCGTCTGACAGTTTGATGTCTTTCACATCGTCTAGAGAAGTGTCTAAGGCATCTGGAAGGAAAACAAGAACGAATACATGAAAAAAATCATCATCTGCCTAGCCTTTTCCCAATTACACACATCAAATGATGATGAAATGATTACTAGCATAAGCTGATAGGTATAATTTTTTAAATTTAACTTTATCAAGAAAAATTCTTTGTTGTGTATTTTTTTTACTGTTTTATTGTTTTACATACCTACTAAATCTATATTTTTAAATAAAGAATCTTAAAAGAAGAAGAAATCATAATTTAATCTACCGTAACAAAAAAGATTTCGATTTTTCAAAGTGATCGCAGACTTTTTTTGAAGTGTGTATGTTGGGATCGGCTTCCAGTCTAACCGGATGCAGCTGAATACCAGTATTTTACATGTATCGACTGCCTATCTGACCTCCACAACCCAGTTAGTACTGGCTAATACGATACCCCTTGGTAAGACTGGCTGTCAGATTTTTACATAAATACATGAAAAAAATATAGATACATATATATATTTTTTAATAGCCTAGATGTCCCACTGCTGGGACACAGTGCTCCTCCCCAGAGAGGGAATAGGCTATAATCCACTACGCGGGCCCAGTGCGGGTTGATAGATGTCACGTCTTAGAATTTTTGGTTCTAGGACATGCCGGTTTCCTCACGATGTTTTCATTCACCGTTTTGAGAGCAGTGGTGATGAAATAAATTACACAAAGTAATGCGCCTGTCTGGGTTGATGTTCCACCATGGGCCACCGCTGCTCCTCAAGAGGTCTTGCTTTTATGATATCACACCTTTTTTTATATCTTAGATTAGTATGTATAAACTAAATATAAATACAGAAAAATGACCTTACATTGCATATTTACCCAATGATATTATAAAGAAGATACGCCATGTTCATACTGAATGGCGTTCAGATATCGTTGCGAGTAATTTAAAACTATGACAGCGATAGATAATACGGAACGTATAAGATAGAAAGAGATAGCTAGCTATCAAAGTGCAACAATTGTGTCACATTGTCCTCAACAATTTGTGCGTGCTAGTGCGATATCTACCTCTTTTTACTATATAATATCATTGATATTTACCCATAAGCTTGCTTATTTACACTATAATATCAACTCGTGTTAGAATAAGTGTACGACAATGATGTTGAAAGAGCGGAGCCTTCAGGCATTGTTTGCCTAAATGGGGGCTCCAAACACATTAACATGTAATGTAATATCTAATAACGCAATAAACTATTTTGTATTTGTATTTGTAATACATTAAAAACACGAAACACCTTGTAGACTATAATTTATATGTACCTGAAATGTCATCATTTGCTAGGTCATCCGCGTTGTCCATGGCATCCGAATCGTCATCAGAGACCGGTTCCATCTTTACTTCTACCTTACCAGGTCCGCCTGAAAATAATACAGTAAAATTGTATATTTGGTGACGAAACTTAGACTTATATAGTTAACTAGCCGCTGCTGTCCGCGTGAAATATAATGTACACTAATATTAAAAAGCATTCTACCACAGAAAAATAAATAAAACCGACTTCAAAAAAAACAACAAACAAAAAAAACACAAAAAGAAAAGGACAAAAAAATACACTAAAAGAAAAACAAAAAAAAAAACACTAAATATAACCACAAAAAAGTGAAAAATAACTTTAGCTTCAGAAGCCGGTGAGAAAAACACCAAATCAATCAAAGGTCAAGCTTCAGAAGTCGGTGACTTTGTTTAATTGATTTAGTGTTTTTGTCACCGACTTCTGAAACTTGACCTTTGATTGATTTGGTGTTTTTCTCACCGGCTTCTGAAGCTAAAGTTATTTTTCACTTTTTTGTGGTTATATTTAGTGTTTTTTTTTTGTTTTTCTTTTAGTGTATTTTTTTGTCCTTTTCTTTTTGTGTTTTTTTTGTTTGTTGTTTTTTTTGAAGTCGGTTTTATTTTTGGCAAAAAAGTTTTATTTTATTTTTCCATTTTTAGTTGTAATATCCTATACTTACAAATATTTGCTATGCATTCACTGTACATGGTTAACAATACATGTCATGGTAATAGGCTTATCCCCAATAAATGGAACATAACATGCCATAACTGTCGAAATCTGGGTGTACTGTACACATCTATGTACCCCTCAGAGCAAACAGGTGTAATGTTACGTCATGATGTTGTTTAAACAATGAACATCCAACCGATTGGAGCTATCACAACAGATTTGCCGTCTATTTTTGAAGAGTTCCATTGTATATCTCCGAAGATCAGCATCAGATCTTCACCAAATTAAAATGGGACCACCTCAGGAGTATACTTTTTCAAGTAAAAAAAGAATTTTGAAAATCGGTCCACAAATGGGAGAGAAATCAGGTAAATTGTACACATCTGCGTACCCCCTCAGAGCATACAGGCGTGATGTTACGTCATGATATTGTATAAACAATGAACATCCAACCGATTGGAGCTATCACAACAGATTTGCCGTCTCTTTTTGAAGAGTTCCATTGTATATCTCCGAAGGTCAGCATCAGATCTTCACCAAATTAAAATGGGACCACCTCAGGAGTGTACTCTATCAAATGAAAAAAGAATTTTGAAAATCGGTCGACAAATGGGAGAGAAATCAGGTAACATACATAAAAAAAAAAAAAAAAAATACATACACACGAACATATAACCTCCGCCTTTTTTGAAGTCGGTTAATAAAACATATAGCCGTGTGGTATCCGGCAGAGTAGAATAGAACCAACCCATTACACTCACGGGTGTCGTATAAGGCGACTAATGTCTGAGGCAGAACACCTTGCGCCTCCGTAGACCACAGAATGGGCAGCAGCGTTTTCTGTTAGTGTTTCATCACTGCGATCTCCAATCCGCCTGCCAAGCGTGGAGATTACGGCAAATTCCTCCCATCATGGGAGAGGCTTATATCCAGCAGTGGACGTTATGGGCTGTTGTTGTTGTTGTTGTTAAAGAGTTTATTGTTTGTTTGGTTGGTTGAACGCGCTAATCTCAGAAACTACTGGTTGGAATAGAATTTCAAAGGTCTAAAAAAAAGAAAAGGTCTTTAAACACCAATAGGTATGATCACTGACTACAAAAAATATGATTCTGTTAAGTCCGTCAGTTAGATTATCGAAAAATATTGGATACGTGTTTTTTGTTTTATCAAATTAATAAAAATTGACAAAGATAAAAACGTGTCAAAGATCATAAGTGATTGTGACGTCACATTTGAGTAAAAAATGTACACAAATGTCGTCACACGAATTTTCGACGCACTGTATCTGTCTTCATTTTTTGTTTGCGTGAAAAATTATAAAAATTGTGTCCAATATTTTTTGGCAATCTATCTGGCGGACTAATTATATTTTTGAAGTGAAAACTTCTTTAGGCGCGTAACGGCGCGTTGCAGCACTTTTTGGGTGAAGGAAAAACAATGAACTCATCATCACTTGACGTAACGTGCGGTCACGCTTCGTAGCACTCGTAGGCGATCGACTACGGCGTAGCATCACATAGGCGTGCGCGGGGCACAACCAGTGCTACGACTGGGGCGGGGCCTGTGTACTTTTTGTTTTCACGTCTATCGGCAGTCCCCAAAGACTGCCCCGATTGTTTATTTTTGTCATCTACCCAATTATACCTTCTTTAAGATGCAGCCTGCTGCTTAGGAAAGCCTCTTGGGACTGCAACACCTGTTGTTTGAACGCACACGCATCACGCAGACGTACCACGCAAGTTGCACAAACACAGCAATCTTTGGCGTCTCCATCTAAGTGTGGTAACTGAAAACAAACGGGATGACAGTTTAGATAACATCACGCCTGTAATACCAAAGGTTGGGCAGAGGTGTACCTAAGGGGCCGTCTCCACGAGCGAGAGAATCGCGGCGATTTGACATATTTCTATACGAAAATATCGCCGCGATTCTCTCGCTCGTGGAGACGGCCCAAAAGAGAGTGTATAGAAAAACGTGGCAAGGACGATAATATCGCCGCGATTCTCTCGCTCGTGGTGACGGCCCAAAAGAGTGTATAGAAAAACGTGGCAAGGACGATAATATCGCCGCGATTCTCTCGCTCGTGGAGACGGCCCAAAAGAGAGTGTATAGAGAAACGTGGTAAGGTCGACAATATCGCCGCGATTCTCTCGCTCGTGGAGACGGCCCAAAAGAGAGTGTATATAAAAACGTGGCAAGGACGATAATATCGCCGCGATTCTCTCGCTCGTGGAGACGGCCCAAAAGAGTGTATAGAAAAACGTGGCAAGGACGATAATATCGCCGCGATTCTCTCGCTCGTGAAGACGGCCCAAAAGAGAGTGTATAGAAAAACGTGGCAAGGACGATATTATCGCCGCAATTCTCTCGCTCGTGGAGACTGCCCAAAAGAGAGTGTATAGAAAAACGTGGCAAGGACGATAATATCGCCGCGATTCTCTTGCTCGTGGAGACAGTTCAAAAGAGCGTGTATAGAAAACGTGGCAAGGACGATAATATCGCCGCGATTCTCTCGCTCGTGGAGACGGCCCAAAAGAGAGTGTATAGAAAAACGTGGCAAGGACGATAATATCGCCGCGATTCTCTCGCTCGTGGAGACGGCCCAAAAGAGAGTGTATAGAAAACCGTGGCAAGGACATAATATCGCCGCGATTCTCTTGCTCGTGGAGACGGCCCAAAAGAGAGTGTATAGAAAACCGTGGCAAGGACGTAATATCGCCGCGATTCTCTTGCTCGTGGAGACGGCCCAAAAGAGAGTGTATAGAAAAACGTTGCATGGACGATAATATCGACGCGATTCTCTCGGTCGTGGACGCGGCCCAAAAGAGAGTGTATAGAAAAACTTTGCATGGACGATAATATCGCCGCGATTCTCTCGCTCGTGGAGACGGCCCAAAAGAGTGTATAGAAAAACGTGGCAAGGACGATAATATCGCCGCGATTCTCTCGCTCGTGGAGACGGCCCGAAAGAGTGTATAGAAAAACGTGGCAAGGACGATAATATCGCCGCGATTCTCTCGCTCGTGGAGACGGCCCAAAAGAGAGTGTATAGAAAAACGTGGCAAGGACGATAATATCGCCGAGATTCTCTCGCTCGTGGAGACGGCCCAAAAAGAGAGTGTATTGAAAAACGTGGCTAGGACGATAATATCGCCGCGATTCTCTCGCTCGTGGAGATGGCTCAAAAGAGTGTATTGAAAAACGTGGCAAGGACGATAATATCGCCGCGATTCTCTCGCTCGTGGAGACGGCCCAAAAGAGAGTGTATAGAAAAACGTGGCAAGGACGATAACATCGCCGCGATTCTCTTGCTCGTGGAGACGGCCCAAAAGAGAATGTATAGAAAAACGTTGCATGGACGATAATATCGACGCGATTCTCTCGTTCGTGGACGCGGCCCAAAAGAGAGTGTATAGAAAAACTTTGCATGGACGATAATATAGACACGATTCTGTTCCGCGATTCTCTTGCTCGTGGAGACAGTTCAAAAGAGAGTGTATAGAAAAACGTGGCAAGGACGATATCGCCGCGATTCTCTCGCTCGTGGAGACGGCCCAAAAGGGAGTGTATAGAAAAACGTGGCAAGGACGATATCGCCGCGATTCTCTCGCTCGTGGAGACGGCCCAAAAGAGAGTGTATAGAAAAACGTTGCATGGGCGATAATATCGACGCGATTCTCTCGCTCGTGGACGCGGCCCAAAAGAGAGTGTATAGAAAAACGTGGTAAGGACGATAATATCGACGCGATTCTCTCGCTCGTGGACGCGGCCCAAAAGAGAGTGTATAGAAAAACGTGGCAAGGACGATAATATCGCCGCGATTCTCTCGCTCGTGGAGACGGCCCGAAAGAGTGTATAGAAAAACGTGGCAAGGACGATAATATCGCCGCGATTCTCTCGCTCGTGGAGACGGCCCAAAAGAGAGTGTATAGAAAAACGTGGCAAGGACGATAATATCGCCGAGATTCTCTCGCTCGTGGAGACGGCCCAAAAAGAGAGTGTATTGAAAAACGTGGCTAGGACGATAATATCGCCGCGATTCTCTCGCTCGTGGAGATGGCTCAAAAGAGTGTATTGAAAAACGTGGCAAGGACGATAATATCGCCGCGATTCTCTCGCTCGTGGAGACGGCCCAAAAGAGAGTGTATAGAAAAACGTGGCAAGGACGATAACATCGCCGCGATTCTCTTGCTCGTGGAGACGGCCCAAAAGAGAGTGTATAGAAAAACGTTGCATGGACGATAATATCGACGCGATTCTCTCGTTCGTGGACGCGGCCCAAAAGAGAGTGTATAGAAAAACTTTGCATGGACGATAATATAGACACGATTCTGTTCCGCGATTCTCTTGCTCGTGGAGACAGTTCAAAAGAGAGTGTATAGAAAAACGTGGCAAGGACGATATCGCCGCGATTCTCTCGCTCGTGGAGACGGCCCAAAAGGGAGTGTATAGAAAAACGTGGCAAGGACGATATCGCCGCGATTCTCTCGCTCGTGGAGACGGCCCAAAAGAGAGTGTATAGAAAAACGTTGCATGGGCGATAATATCGACGCGATTCTCTCGCTCGTGGACGCGGCCCAAAAGAGAGTGTATAGAAAAACGTGGTAAGGACGATAATATCGACGCGATTCTCTCGCTCGTGGACGCGGCCCAAAAGAGAGTGTATAGAAAACGTGGCAAGGACGATCATATCGCCGCGATTCTCTCGCTCGTGGAGACGGCCCAAAAGAGAGTGTATAGAAAAACGTGGCAAGGACGATAATATCGCCGCGATTCTCTCGCTCGTGGAGACGGCCCAAAAGAGAGTGTATAGAAAAACTTTGCATGGACGATAATATCGCCGCGATTCTCTCGCTCGTAGAGATGGCCCAAAAGAGAGTGTATAGAAAAACGTGGCAAGGACGATAATATCGCCGCGATTCTCTCGCTCGTGGAGACGGCCCCTAAGAGTACACCCAAATTTCACCAGTTATGTTTAAGTCCCATGTAATAGGAGACGAGCCTATTACCATCAACCGGGCGCAAATCCAGACTCCGTGGCTGCTACTGAGAAATTCCTGATGAAAAGACCCAATAACAATTTTCCCGACCTGGGAATCGAACTCAGACCCTCATGCTTGGCATTTGCTCTTGCAACCACTAGACCACCGAGGCAGTCGGGTTTTGATACAAAGAGTGGACAACTACAGTACTTTCCCAGTTTTTATGTCTTGTGACTGGGACTAGCTATATTTAATGTTCATCTTTGTTTTGACAATTCAAAAGTGCCTGTAACTGGCCTACTCGAAATAAATGCTTTGATTTTGATATTTGGCAGAATTTTTGTTTTGGCAGCATAAGGATAACCAGCCTACCTTGTTCCCACTGCTGGGACCTCTTCTCTATGAGAGGGTTTGGGTTAAAATCCAAGCCGGCCCTGTGCAGGTTGGTTGATGTCACATGTCTTTGAAATTTTGGTTCTAGGACATGCTGGTTTCCTCACGATTCGATCATGCTTTGAGAGCAGTGGTGATGAAATAAATTACACAAAGTAATGCACTACCTAGGCTCGATCCCATGATCACACATCGTAAGTGAGCGCTGTTACCAAATGCCGGGGCTGCGGGACTGTTCGAAAGAGATACCGTGGCTCCGAAACACAAAGGGCGATGAAGGAACATGGATGGGTTTTAGTCAGTAAAAGTCTGACACTCCCTCCTGCTCCGCCCAGAGCGGGAGGAGTCATTTGATGATTTCCAATCCGAAAAAAAAAGGGCTGTTACCAACAGTTTGGCAAAACCTTTATCAAATTGCCAAGAAGATAAAACAGAGACTTTAAAAGAAAAAAAGGGGAAAAAAATTAACACAGGACTTACTACAAAAAAAAATAGAATAAACAATAAGTAAGACAAATATTATACTTTAGACTTTTTAGTCTGCAGGTAAATAATATGATCACTTGATCGATGAATTTTTTTATACTATACTATGGATACTCAAAGACCATACGACACCACACACACACACACACCACACACACACAACAACCACACAAACTCACAAACCTCACACACATTCACACGCACATACTGCACAAACACACACCGGAGAGGAGGCAAAAGCCAAGGATTCTCCCAAGAGGGGTGCATGCAGCACCTCTCTAGCCCCCGGATGCTCCGCTGCTAACGTAGCGAGCTCCAGTGCGGGTACAGGTCCGGCAGTGGCGAGAACCGCTGCCAGGACCAAAACCAGGTCCCGTAATAAACGGAGGACCGCGGCGCTGCTCGGGACCAGTACCGCTCCTCCCTCTTTTTCAGGCGCGGAGCCCGCCACGACGGTTAATTCCTCTGGCCGGGCTCCCCTCATACATCTTCCTCCGCCTACTGCTCCCCCCCCGGTGGCCGTCACTGGTCAACCGGCGGAGACCAGCACCACAGGTGACGCGTTCGCGCTCACTTGGCAGGTGCAGAGGAGCAGGCGCAAAGGCAGGAAGGAGGATTCCGGCAAAAAACGCCACTGCGCTGAACCCTCAGTGCAGGCTGCCCCGGTCCCTTCGACGGGTAAACCGAGAAGGAAGAACAGGCCGTCCCTGAGGCAGCGGCAGACACTGAGGACGGGTAAGTCCCCTCAATCTATACAGGCTAACGCCACGGGCCGGGTTAAACCGACCCATGGCAATGTCAACTTCTCCGCAGGCAAGCGGTCGCAGGCCGCGGCCGGCAGCAGCCGACCGGGACCCAGCCAACCAGCAGCCAGCGGCGCGAGTGGACCAGCCACGCAAACGTCACCGCAACCCGTTCGGATGGATCAGGCCGCGGCCAAGCGAGCCCTCAACGAGACTTTAACACTTCGAGGAGAGCGCAAGCGGCCGCGTCTTGATAAATCCAAACGGGACGCTAAGCGTAGCTACGCCCAAGCTGTAAGCTCCGACCTTGATGTCGCAGTCACCTGCGGCCGTACGGGGCACATCAGCAAGGAGGTGTCAACCCTGGTTCTCGCGGCTATCCAGAAGAAGATACTCGTCGAGGCCTCTTCTCCTACACAAGACTTACCTGCACCGACCTTCAATGCGAGGCCGGTGTTCAGCAGCGGGGTCCTCAGACTGTGGTGCGGGAACGACCACACCTTAGCATGGTTAAGGAAACTGATCTCCGAGTTGCCTCCCCCCCCTAGCACCCCGCTAGTGGTCAGGAGGCAGGCGGACATCAAGCGCCGGGTAAGATGCGGCATCCTCATTCCTGATGAGCAGGGGATCTTCGCGGAGCCGTCCGACATCGGGCGTGCTCTGTGCTACCAGAACTCTTGGGTTGGCATCAAGGAGTGGGTGTTGCTGGGCGCCAACAAACAGGCCGAAGCGTGGTATGTGATGGTCGGGGTCCCTGAGGACCAAATTCCGACCCTGATGGAAGCCGAACGCCGTCTCTCATTTGGTGCAGGGACGGTGTACGTTAAGTTCCAGGGTCCGAACGGCAGATTTGTCGACGTCCCTCAGGGATTCCCGGGCGCCGCCAGCGCTGGGACACAGGTGGAGGAGGCAACTCCCCCCCCCAACAAACACCGCGGAAACACCCACGGTTGAGCCTGCAGTAGCAGCGCCAGCCGCCCCTACCGCCGCTAGCGTGGGCGCCGTCCTCTCGGGGGAGGAGCTCGAAGACATCATCCTGTCCTCGGCCTCTGACCTGGAGGGGGACGGCTTCGACGCGGGCGACCTGTTTGCTGGGCTGCGGCTGGCAGGTGACGAGGAAGGAACGTCCAGTGATGGCGTCCCCTTCGTCGACCTGTAAGGTCCTGCAGGCCAACCTCCACCACAGTCAGACCGCGACGGCTCAGCTGCGGAAGAGGCTGGAGGTACAACATACGGCCATTGCCTTGATCCAAGAGCCGTGGATTAGGGCGGGCCAAATACAAGGACTCTCCAATCTTGGTGGTAAGCTCTTAGTAAGTACAGATCATGATAAACCAAGATCGTGCATCTATGTGACACGTAACATAAAAACACAGCCACTAACAGATTTCTGTTGCAGGGATGTCTCTGCAGCTAGGCTACTGATACAGCGGGGGGACACAGTAGCAACTGTGGTCTTCGCCTCCGCTTACATGCCCGAGGCAGAAGAGCCGCCGCCGCATGACCTCGCCCGCCTCGTGACTTACTGCGAGAGCATTGGGCTGGAGCTTGTCATAGGCGCCGATGCGAACGCTCATCACCCTCTGTGGGGCATGGACACACAAAATGCAAGGGGTAAGGCGCTAGTAGATTACTTATTTACAACTAACCTAACCCTACTAAATACAGGTTCCGAACCAACCTTCGTAAACAGACGTAGCCAAACAATCATAGACCTCACTCTGGCATCGGAGGGTGCTGCGGCCATCACCACCGGCTGGCAGGTCTCCAAGGAGGCCTCCTGCTCGGACCACAGGTGGATCCGCTTCGATATTGAGGTCTGTGTGACACCAACACTGCCACGGCGAAACCCGCGAAACACTGACCGTGCTGCTTATACACGCATCCTCGAAACCAAACTTGCGTCAGTAAACTACGGAATGACCTACGAGGACACGCAGCAGATCGACGAGCGTGTAAGTCATCTCACAAAATCAATGCTAGACAGCTACCATTCATCCTGCCCGGAGACCACTCCACCCACAACACCAGGGAAGCAACCATGGTGGGGTGCGGATCTGGAACGTAAGCGCGGGAAGGTAAGGTCAGCCCTAAACAGAGCCATGAACACCTGTGCTGATGAGGATTGGGACGCGTACTACGCGGCTAAAAAATCATATAAAAAATGCATCAGATTCAGGAGCTCCACTGGATGGCGCAAATACTGTGGCAACATCGAATCCTGCCAACAAGCAAACAGGGTAAGGAAAATATTGGCACAGCAGAACCCGACTGGGCCTGCTGTCCTCCGTAAACCTGACAACACACTTACCACCTCACCAGAAGAGGCGACGCGCGTCCTTATTGAAACTCACTTCCCAGGCTGCGCTTTCACACAGGCTATCGACTGGACAGATGTAAATCAAACACCGTCAGAAAACGACTGGCGCTATGCACACAAAGTCGTCACGCTGGAAAAACTCCAGTGGGCGATTCGGTGCTTCCATCCTTTCAAGGCGGCCGGTCCAGACGGGGTCTTTCCTGCCTTACTGCAGTGGGGTGGGACCTCTGTCGCCAACAGACTGGTACCCATAATGAGAGCGTGCCTGGCCTTCAGATACGTTCCAAAAGGATGGAGGGAAGTGAAAGTCATATTCATTCCTAAGCCAGGTAAGAGTGACTATACCAACGCCAAAAACCACCGACCAATCAGCCTGACCTCCTTTCTCCTTAAAACTTTGGAGAGAATTTGCGAGAGAGAGCTGAGGGACGGCGTTTTGAAAACTATCCCACTCCACACTAACCAACACGCATACAGCTCGGGCAAGTCCACTGAATCCGCCCTCCATCTAGTGGTCGGCCGGATAGAAGAGGAGATTCACCAGAAGGGCATCTGCCTGGGCACCTTCATAGACATCGAAGGAGCCTTCGATAAAACAAACTTCGCCAGCATCAACACCGCGCTCTCCCGTCACGGAGTAGAACAGGTACTGACAGACCGGATCACCAATATGTTAAGCAAACGAGTGGTTCGACTTGAAGGGGAACAGCAGATGGCCTTGATAGCCAGAGGCTGCCCCCAAGGTGGAGTATTATCCCCGCTCCTCTGGAATCTGGTGATAAATGATCTCATCACAAAACTCAATGCGAACCATTTCTACACAATAGGGTATGCTGACGACCTCGCTATCCTCATTTCAGGTAAAGTGACAGGGACAATCTGCAACCTCACTCAACAAGCACTACGCATCGTTGAGCGGTGGTGCAGAGAGTTCGATCTCTCAGTGAACCCCACGAAAACTGAACTAGTCATGTTTACCCAAAAACGAACACTAGGCCCTTATCGCCTACCCAAACTTTTCGATACGGAACTCCAGTTAGCCGACGAGGTCAAATATCTGGGAGTCATCCTGGACAGTAAGTTAAATTGGAGTAGTCACTTAGATAATAAAATAAACAGGGCCTGCATCACCTTTTGGCAATGCAGGAGGATGATAGGTAAGAAGTGGGGCCTATCCCCTAAAATTATACTTTGGTTATACTGCGCGGTTATCCGACCTATGATCACTTATGGGGCAGTGGTCTGGTGGCCCCGTACCAAACTAACTACAGCCTCCATCAAACTGCAACGCATGCAAAGGCTTGCCTGCATGGCAATCACAGGCTGCATGAGGACTACCCCGACCGCAGCTCTCGAAGCCATTCCACAACGAGTTCCCCCTGACGAAAGCAGTAAACGATCGGATACCTAAACAATTCGTATTCGATAAGAAGTACAAAATCCAGCTCCATGAGGATCACCGCTGCGAGGGATTAAACCCCGCGGAACTACGGATCTTCACGGATGGATCTAAAACAGGTACTGGCACAGGTGCTGGAGTCTTCTCAGAGGATCTCAACATCCAGATAGCCAAACCTCTGGGGGCCCACAACACGGTATTTCAGGCAGAATGCATGGGCATTTCCCTGGCGGCATCTGCCATCTTAGCCAGGAAGGTTGTGGACCACTCAATCCGTATACTTTCAGACAGCATGGCTGTACTGCTGGCACTAAACAACCACACAGTCAACTCTGGGTTAATACACGAGTGTCACCAACGCCTGAACCAGGTTGGTAATCTCAATAATATAACCATCCAATGGATTAAGGGACACAGCGATTCCCGTGGCAATGATGCCGCGGACGAACTCGCTAGAAGGGGATCGAGCAGGGCAGCGGTGGGACCCGAACCTATCGTGCCACTCCCTTTCGGATACCTACGCACACTGGTAAGGAACCGAACTAGTGAACAACACCACAAGCTATGGCTAGACCACGGCGAGTGCAGGCAGGCCAAGGAAGCACTTCCTACTATCGACGGCCGCCTCACCAAACGCGCGCTTCGGTTGACCAAACCGCAGCTGCGCACAGTTACAGCTGCCATTACTGGACACGGCTCTTTTAATAAACACCTCTTTGTCATAGGAGTCACGGACAGCCCCCTATGCCGTGCCTGCATGGAGGAAGACGAGACAGCAGCCCACGTGCTTCTGCACTGCCCAGGAGTTGCAACATACAGGGCAAAGTACTTCGGTAACCCAGGTACTCTCCGCGAGATTGTCAGCAACACCAAGGCGCTGCTGGCCTTTCTCGGGGAGTTAGGGTGGATCGAATAAAATTCCCACCCGCACGCAAAATACGCGCTTTGACGTGGAGTTGCGGACACCAGCCCGCTATACAATACAATACAATACAATATGATCACTTGAGAAGCACTTTTGAATGAAGATTTTCGGTCAGTAAATTGACCCAAAGTATCTTATAATAATCAATTTGTTTATTTTCAGCTGAACTGGTAAAAAATTTTGTGCAACTTTGTGCATTGGTGCGCTTCAAATTTTTAATAAATATCTGATTTGCTTCGTGAAGCATAACTATCTAAAAAAAAAAACCGGCCAAGTGCGAGTCGGACTCGCACACGAAGGGTTCCGTACCATTGACGATATTTAGTATTTGTTGTTATAGCGGCAACAGAAATACATCATCTGTGAAAATTTCAACTGTCTAGCTGTCACGGTTCACGAGATACAGCCTGGTGACAGACAGACGGACAGACGGACAGACAGCGAAGTCTTAGTAATAGGGTTCCGTTTTTACCCTTTGGGTACTCCCTAACAAGAAGATGAAACCAGAAAATTGAAAAGCAGAAAAACAAAAAAATACCACAAAACAGTTCCTCTCAATTTTTGTAGATAGTCTCTTAGAGCATACATATTCAGCATAGATTTTCTAATACGAGATTTTTCCAATTAGGTAATCTAACTGTATTTAGATACAGTTTATGATTAGACTTCTCCCAAGTTGCGCCACGAAATTCAGTCATTCAACGACAGCATTCAGCCTTCTCATGAAGGAAAGCTAAGACTAGGAGTGGACTACAGTAAACTGACTACACCACAAAGTTAATAAAATACTTACAAGCAGACCGAAACAGTCCATAAACATTTCAGAATACACTTCTTTTTTGTTGTCCATCCATTCATATTCGGTTGTTAAAAGACGGCATTTTTTTATAGATCTACAGCAGCGGCACAATGCAGGGTCTATGATCGGGCCTTTGCCTTTCACAGGAGTCACCGAAGTCTCCATTTCACAACAATTCAGTTATTTTTCCATTTAAAAATAATATTTTCTGCGAGCGATTACAATAACGTAAAATCGAAACAATTTTCGTTTTGACGTTTGTTTTGTTGCGTTCCAGTGCCCGCCACTATCAAATTTTGGTTTTGAAGCATTTCAAATGCACTATTTTGTCTTTTTTGTAATCCAGGAATAGGAAAGAAAAATCGTTTGTAAATAACATTATTTTACATGTATTTATTTTCATCATCTGCCTAGCCTTTTCCCAAGTTTTTTATTGGGGTCGGCTTCCAGTCTAACCGGATGCAGCTGAATACATGTATTTATTTTATTTTAAAATAATAATAAGTTTCAATGTTATTGTTGGCCAAAAAATTTGACATTCGTAGGTATTTTAACGTAAAGTAGAACAAATTAGGCGGTTACCCTGTAGACTAGCCAAGGAATTCAAATGTTGAACACATTCAGATTTCTTTTTATTTACACCATTTATAACGATCGAATCGATACGATTCGACAAATCCGACTTTTCGATTGGTTAAAAACTCATTATATCGAGAATAACTGTCAGATTTATCGAATCGTATCGAATCGAGTGCTACGTACTTGCACTGCTGCCAAGATATCAATATGTTGTATTGTAAGCATAGAGATAGAAAGAAATAGTTGTAAGGGGATGGCAACTGTGGAACTAATGGCGCTAGCATCGCAATCTGTCAATGTCATTTTATATTTCAATATCGTATAACCTCATCACATAGAGATAGAACTTCTCAAGTCAATGCCTCATCATTGGTCAGATTGGGTCTAAGCTATGAACGCGCCATCTACAATCAGCTTTGACCAGCCTTCCCATAACTACATAAATGGGGGCAGAATCCTGACTGTTCCGGGTAGATGGCGCTAAGTGTTTGTTACAAAAAGTAGGTAAAAAAAAGGAAAAAAAAGTAGGTAGTAGGTTATAACAGAGTTACTTGCTGATAATTTTTACTGCGTGAAATGATAATAAAAATCGAATTTTGTTACCAACTAGCATAATGTTAATTGGGCTGGATTGGGTTTACCCTAATCAAAGATCTGTTCCCATAAAAGGTTGCAGCTTATTTCAGTTAACAGGAATCTTGAACCCTTTAAAAATAAAGGTATTAGTGTCGATTCTGTTGAGCTCAAACTAAACTTAATTTAGGCTATTGCTATATTTTACTAAAAAGCAGTGCGCGAAAAGGACGACTATAGCTATGAACTAAGTTAGAGATGTCAAACTAGTTTATGCCTTGCGCTTCACCGTGTTTTTAGTCAACATGTTTTTACGTGCACCCTTCATTTGTATGGAAATATTAGTTCCAACTAAATTTGACAGCTCTAAATTACGTCCGTCTCTTTCTCGTTTTACTAAAGATAAAAAGATAGCAATAGCCTAAATTAAGTTTAGTTTGTGCACAACAGAATCGACACCATTTTGGGATCAAAAAATCAAACCATATATCATTGTCATCAGTAATGTATTTTATAAAAACCTACTAAATAATACTTAATTACTGTGATAGTTATTATGTCTTTACTTAAATCTAAACTTGATATTTTACTTACAATAATTATAAATAATATTAAGTAATTAAATACTTAAGTTTTTTAAAACTATTTCCTTGCATGTTTTATAATATTAATTAAAGCCGATTTGTGGAAAAATAATAAAACGGATTTCTACTACCATTGATTATAACTAGACAAGTAGTAAGAAGGTTTATCTGAACGCCATTGTCACATATACGTAACAAACAAGCGCGTGCCCTGTACGCCAACGACACAAATATGTGACAAAATTTGCGGTGCACTATAGAACGAAATAAATAATTTTGGAATTCCTATTCTTTTTAATTAAAAAGCAAATTGAAATTAAAATATGCAAATTCTTTTTATAGGTATTTGCAGTGAAATTGTGGCTTGTCATAGTTGTAATGGAAGGCACGCGCGTGCGTTTATTAAATGCTCTGGCATTCAAAAGGTTATGTAAAGTCACGGAAATTCATTGTTAATAAATATTAAAGACAATAAACATAGAAATAATTCGACTTGAATAAAAAAAACAACTGTTCTATACATTTTGAACGGTACATTTGGTAGTTGGTAGTTTTGTAAGAAAAATGTTCAGCACAAATTATAGAGGGGTATGGTGTACTGATCGCGTAGTTCTGGTTAAAGACATTTAATTCTCATAAAGAAGTTTACATTTCACTTATTATACGAACCAACTAAGAATAGGATCGCGCTTGCTGCCAACTTCACACGATAGCTGTCAAATAAGTACTGCCAGCAACACACTGTCTGTCAAATTAGTACGCTTAGGCTGCGTTTCCACCAGAGATGAGCACATAGCTAGAATACCTCAAGCTGTGAAAAAGAAGCGACATTGTTGGTTGGTTTCACACACATCCCTCGCTACGCATCCTCGCTCGTGTCTGGTGGAAACGCAGCCTCAGGCTTTGGTAATGAAGTTCGCGAGTATTGCGGAACAAAAAGGCATCTTGACACTGTCAACACGCCATTTTGTTTCGCAATGACAGTATTATTCTTATTTGGCTTGCTTATTACATGAGAACAAATTTAAACATAAAGTATAAACTAATCATTGTGTTGTAGTTCTTATTTTTATTCCAATTAATAAATTAAAATTGATTTAAAAAAAAATACTGAAATCGAGATTCAATCATAAAAAGGCAGTGACAAAAATTATAAATTTGAGATCGTATTTTATTCTTAATTTGTTATTATTTAAAATTATAAATTAACAAGATTTAAATCGTTATAGATTCACTTCACCGTGTCGATAAATGATGACGTTTTACAGTGACATCATCATCACCATCTACCTAGCCTTTTCCCAACTATGTTGGGGTCGGCTCCCAGTCTAACCGGATGCAGCTGAATACCAGTATTTTACAAGGAGCAACTGCCTATCTGACCTCCAAAACCCAGGAGTGGAGTTTTTAGGAGTGCAAGCCCAACCAAACCCCCCTTTTCGACGATGTGATATGCAGGAGCTCGTGGCTAAATAATAACAGTCACTCGGGTCGATCTTTAGGTTAAGCCGTGCTTGCCTAGGTTGGTCTGTGGATGGGTGACCACCCTTACACAACGAGTTACCTCCGTGCCTCGGAAAGCACGTTAAGCAGTTGGTCCCGGCTGTCATTTGTAGATCTTTGACAGTCGTTACAGTGGCCAAAAAAGTCTGACAACCAGTATTACCAAGGGGTATCGTATTACCCAATACTAACTGGGTTGTGGAGGTCAGATAGGCGGTCGCTCCATGTAAAGTACTGGTATTCGGCTGCATCCGGTTAGACTGGAAGCCGACCCCGATATATTTGGGAAAAATGCTAGGCAGATGATGAAAAAATGATAGTATGCAGTAAGCATGGGACCATGGAGGCACTAACAAAGAGAGGCCAATACCCAGCAGTGGGTGGAGTCAGTCTAGGTATGATGATAATGAAGTACGGTAAGAGCACATCTAAAGGCTGCTTTACACCGGGGCAACACTGTGCGGCATTGCAGCATGCTACATACCTTGGCGTGCGTCATCTTGAAGTAGGCTACAAATAACCAACTTATGCGGCAATTGCGGTATGCGGCAGCCTATTTTACGCCGAGGCAACATCGCACCTAGCTAATTTTCAAAGCATCGTAAAACATAACCTACTATACTGTATGACGCACGAAAAATGTGGCATGGAATCCATTGTGTTTGTATAGAAGCTGCGACAGTCTGCCACATGATGCAAGTTGTTGCCATGCCGCACGATTCTTGCCACAATGGGCAACATAGTAAATTATTGTAGCATGCGTCCTTGTGGCATGCTGCAATGGCGCACAGTGTTGCCCCGGTGTAAAGCAGCCTTATCGATTTAATTCTTCTATTTAAATATTTTACATTAAGTATATTTAATATTCAAATCCTTAATTTAATTAATACATTTACACTCTAATCTATAGGTACATTTTTATTCTTATGATTACGTTTATTTGCATTTATATTATATCACTGTTCTGATTATTGCTTGTTTTGTTTTTCTATTTTTAGTAGAGTACGAGATGTACAGTCACTAGCACATGAAGTAAACACAAACTGTCATATTTTTCCAAATGATTTTAAACCCTAAAATGTTGATGGTTAAGCTCAAAATAGAATGAGAAAATTTGTCAGTTTTGCGTAACTTGATGCGCTGGCATCTATACAGACGATATCACGTCTGTGGGAACACTTTGACTTTGAGCTGTCTAACGCGTGAATTATCAATTCTACTAATAACTACATTGATTGTTCTCACGTTCACGTTTCAATTAACTAACTAGGCACGACTAAAGTGAATACATGGAGTAATAAACAAATGGAGTGTTAACGACGAAGAAAACGGAGGTTTTAGTCTCACCACTTGTTAGGGTTACAAATCCAAAGAGGGACAGGTAATAGGGTCCATTATGGGTGTTTAGTTTTGTTAAAATAAAATGAAAATGAGACATTAAAAACACACATCAAATTGTGAAAACTGACATTGACGAGGTCGCGCTAAGCTCTCGCGGAGAGAAGCGAGCGGTGCAATAAATCGGATTCAGTGTTTGAGAGCTTCAACTTCAATGCAGTCAGAAAACATGAACTAGTTTAAGTTTCCACTCCCAAAATATACAAATGTTGAAACAAGATTTAAAAATAACCACGTAAAATGTCCCAGAAATCATGGATAACTCGTTGTACGTTAGTACATAGAAAAAGAAAAATAGGTAGGATATTTTAATAGTTTTATAATAGACTAAATAGACTAGCTGACCCGCGCAACTTTGTCTGCGTCACATGAGAGAGAGAGAGAGGGTTAGAGAAAATGTGAGTCAACCTTAAAAGATAGACATATGCTAAGCGGATTTTTTTTTTAAACTTTATAAGAGGAACAATATTCCCTCAAACATGATTGTTGCGTAACTTTAACCGTTTATGCAGCGCTCGCAACGGAAGCTCTCAAAAGAAATAAATTTTCCCTGTTTTTGCAACATTTATCATTGATACTCCGCTCCTATATTAGTATATATCGGACTTCTCTCTCGTGGTCATACAAAAAAAAATACGCGTCGAATTGTGAACTTCCTCCTGTTGTTTCGTCGGTTAAAAAACTAAACTAGGGGCAACAGACACGTGCGAGGGGTCGGAAAATTTTATCACCGCGATTCAGAAAATAACAGTTGATTTAAAAGTTATCTGGTGAGCATATTATTAGTAATTAGTACCATTTAAGTAGGTCCAATAGATGTCGCTGCATCTTACATTTGATGATTAGTTATTCTTGAACACTTTAAATTCATATATCTTTTGATAGAATTAACGGATTACGATGAAACAAAAACGAAATAATACCTCAAGATACACACAATTTTTATGTATAAAGTTATCTACATTAGTTTCGTAGATTTTACGTGATGCTTGATCATCGAAACAGACAAAAAATCCAAAAAATATCCTTTCACACCCTGGCAATTTTTTTTGGAAATATTTTCGATGTACAAAAACTATTTTTCTACAGATTTATTATACACACATCAAAAGTATCTAGGGATCAACATATATTTTTGCAATAACTTTTCTCCTTCTTCATCAGCCTATTAATGTTCCCACTGCTGGGACACAGGCCTCCTCTCTATGAGAGGGAATGGGCTATAATCCACCACGCGGGCCCAGTGCGGGTTGGTAGATGTCACATGTCTTCGAATTTTTGGTTCTAGGACATGCCGGTTTCCTCACGATGTTTTCCTTCACCGTTTTGGGAGCAGTGGTGATGAAATAAATTACACAAAGTAATGCGCCTGCCTGGGTTCGAACCCACTACTTACTGTTCGTAAGTCGGGACCGCCACCACTGGGCCACCGCTGCTCTCAACTTTTCTCCTGATTGATATTAATTAAAATTTTCTTTAAGGATTCATCAAATAAAGTGTTTTCGTTTGTCACAGTAACGATAAACCAAGTCACCTTTGCATTAATAAAGAAATTTGCCATTTTCCTAATAAAGGGATTTTTGACATTTGAACCACTAACATTAAAGTTCGAAAAAATGACTGAAAACACAGTTTTCTTTAAAATTTTATTGGGTAACTTAAACAATTAATAATCCGTGTTTCTACCGCGAACACTAACAACACAAGAACATCGGTTTGGCATACTCAAAATGAGTTCATCCAAATCACGCTGTGGAATGGCCGCCCATGTTCGTTGCAACAACAAAAAAAGGTCTTCTTGCGACTGGATACCCTCCATATTCGGCAGAGCTCTTCTCTGTAGCATATCCCATGCATGCTCAATCGGGTTCAAGTCTGGCGACTGAGCAGGCCAGGGCAGGACATTGATGTTAGCTGCGGCGAGAGTCTGTCTTACAACTCTTGCGGTGTGCGGTCGTGCATTATCATGCATTAACTGAAATAAGGGACCGATTTGCACTTGTAGAGGAACGATGACGTCTGATACAATCGTCTCAGCATAAATTTGAGCGTTGAGGTTGCCTCTGATCCAAATCAACTCAGTTCTTCCGCCGATCCAAATACCCGCCCATACCATGATGGTTCCACCACTATAAGGATGGACTTCCTGGCAGGATTTTAATCGCTGTTGGCGTCCAGGGGTTCTCCAGTGTCGTATACGTCTTGTATCCGGTCTCATACCAAAACGAGACTCATCAGAAAAGCACACGAAACGCCATTGTTCTTCTGCCCAATTTCTGTGTTCAAGAGCCCATTGATATCGAATCCTACGATTGTGCATTGCTATAGGTGGTACCCGTAGCGGTCTTCGGGAATGAAGGTTCACTTCATGCAAGCGGTTTCTGACTGTTTGGTCGCTAATTAAGTTCCCTGAAGAGTGATGAAGCCTCACGGCTAACATCATGGCGGTTATTGTTGGAGCTCTTCGAGTTAAGATTTGAATGTATCGGTCTTGTCTCCGTGTGGTGCAGCGATACCGTCCTCCATGGCGCTCAGCCACGGTACTAGTGCTTCGGTAACGTGTCCAAAGTCGACTGATAACACTCTGACTTGTATTCAGAGCTAAAGCTACAGTACGTTGCCGGGAACCAGCTTCTATCATTCCCACGGCTCTGAGCATTTCTTCCCTGCTTAAATGACGTCGCCGCTCCATAATAACGTTGGTTTTAATCAGTAGTAGGGAAACAGTAGCACTAATAATGTCTTCAATGCGTTGTATGTTTTTATAGGGAAAATATTGACAGCTTATTTTCATCTTTTACTCGAATTTGATTGAGAGTTCCTGATTCAAATTATGAAATGCACCAAAAAGGATCCATATAAATTTATAAAATCATAAATTTATTACAAAGCCACATCTCAATCTCAAGAAATCCGCATAAAAATGCTTGATCCCTAGACACTTTTGATGTGTGTATGTATAGATACCGCAGAAAGTGAGATTTTGTAACAAAAACGTATATTATGTGAACACTCCACTTGCTATGTACTCCACAAACGATTATATTTTCAACGTACAGTCAACAAAATAGATATGTATGCTAGGCTAACTTTTATATTTAGTAGTAAGTAAATTTTTGCCTATAAACCTCCTTTTTTGTGAACTGTACCACAAATTAGTGTCTTCTTTTTGTATAAAATAAATATATGTAAAAGCTTGTAAAACAATATACTGTGATGTTTTTTTGCTTATATTAAAATTATTAATGTATGTACAATACTTCTTTAAAAAATACTTCAGACTATTTTCGTTTCCTAATAATCTCAGGAAGGTGTTTAATAACTTGGTGGTATTAACGTTTTTTGGGGAAGTTGTAAGTTTGCGCAGGGTGTAAACAACCTCATCAAACTAAGTAACTTTTCGCAAAAATTATTGCTGGGAAACGACTTTTTTTTGGGGTGAAATATAACGTTTTGTGGTAGAACTCAATGTAACGCACTCAAAACATTGTGTTGATGGATGGATTGAACAGTACGGGGGTCGTGGAGGTGTTCAAAGTAAAAATCTTACATTATAAATATGTATTTAAAAAAATAAACTTGTCAAAAAGTTGAAACTTTGACCCCCAATATCTCCGTAACTAGAAGGTTCCCAGGTATGGTGTAGAACAAAAAAATGATCGCAATGACGGGGAGAACAAGTGCCTTTCGGCTTCGTTACGAGGTTTTTTACACCCTTTTTAAAGCTGGCGATTTATTTATTCGTAAGTATACAAATTAAATACATTTTTAATATTCTAATACAAAGTGGAAAGGACACCGCCGCGCCGCTAGAATATTATTTTACATCATTCTGAACCATAGAACATTTTCAACCGGTAATTAAAAATTAGGTATTGCACTTTTGAAGAATACAGCAGATTTTTTTTAAAATACCCAACGTAATTTTTCTATGTAGTTTCAGAATTATACTGAATATGTTTAATTTAGAGATGAAACGGATAGTTATTTGGCCGGATACCCAATAACGGATATTCGGCGAACTGCGAGGCCGGATGGCCGGATATGCGGCCGCCAGAGCTCCAGCGGAGAGTAAGTAGTTCTCTGAGGCAAGTTGTGACATGTTTAGCATCGTACAGTCGCGGGCAACGCGGTTGCATCATTTCGGGCGGTTTCGGGTCTCATCGGGACTCATTGGGAGTGATCGTGCCACTTGTTGATTATAAATATTTTTAACTTGTAGTGCGGTGCGATGAGTTAGAGACGTTAGAGTACATATATGTAGCTTTTAATAAAACATCATAATTGCTAGCTGTTGTCTTATTTCATGTCCGTTTTAAAAGATTTTTTAGAAAATTTATGCAGATCCGGTATCCGCCGGATAATGAGTTACTATCCGGTATCCAGCCGGATAGTAGTTTGGGCCGGATACCGAATAGTTACCGGATATCCGTTTCATCTCTAGTTTAATTAACCGTTTTGGTTACGCGTTATTATTTGTGCATGAAATGATAATAATCATCTTTCTATCCAATTTACCACCAAATTACTAAACACACAAGCACAAAATTAAAAGTAGCATCCTTCAATATCACACTCCGGATGATGACTCTTAATATGAGACTTCATGCTCGCATTCTGAATAAAAGCCTGCCCGCAAATATGGCACCTATACCTCCTATCATTCGTATGAGTCCGTATATGGTACTGCAGAGATTTCAATCTCGGATAACTTTTTTCACAATACTCACATCTGAAATTCCTCTCACCGGTGTGTGTTGCCATGTGTTCCTTTAACCTAGAAGGGAGGTAGAATCTTTGATCACAGTATTCACACTGATGCTTTAAAACTTTTTGGTGATTCCTCCGTTGATGCTCCGTCAGAGTTTTTTGTCGGTTATAAACCTTATCGCACAAATTACATGGGTACGTTCTTTTCTGTCCATGGGCTTCTGTTAAATGTTTATTTTTTAATGCATAGGACATGAAACACTCGTCGCATCTAGGACATCTTATGATTGCTTTTTTCTTGTGTACTATGTCCACGTGCATGTCTTTGTAATGATTTGATTTGAAAACTTTACCGCAGACTTCACACGTATGTCTTTCATCGTCTTTGTGTCTTTTCAAATGGGCATCTAGTCTAGGTTTTTCTAAGAAACATACACCGCAAATATCACATGTATAATTACTGAAGTGTTCGACCATATGTGTGTTCAACGTGTTGAAATCTTCGAACACATCGTTGCACATAACACATACTAAATCATTCCAGGTAAGTTTGTACAGTAACATCTTATCCGGTGCTTCAAAGTAAATCTTTTTACCGTGTATCTGGTCTATGTGTTGTTTGAAAATGTTTAAATCGTCTATTTTAGTTGGACATAATCTGCAATCTATTCGTGTGATATCAATTTTGATCATTTTTTTATACCCCATTAGTAATTGGAATGGTTTGGTGTCATGGGACACCGTATGCTCCCTCAGATCTTCAGGTTTAGGGTAGTAATCTTTACAGTAGAAACAGTAATAGTTATTCCGTCGGTTCTTAAATGGACAAACGTAGGAATACTGTATGATAGTGAGAAGGTTTTCCTCGGACATACAGTCTAAATCTCGGTCGTAGTTATTTTTCTTCTCAACGGGCGGTTTTTTTGCTGTTTTCGGTGATTTTTTTGTTGATGTTCCTGGAAAGAGATAGTGATATTCTATCAAGGTAATATACAGGGTGAATTTTTCAAGTGGACGTGGAAGGCCACTCTACGGAGTTTCGAGCCCGACTTTGATGACTACAACGGCATCATTGATTTCTGAAAAAATTATATTCCTAGCATATTCCAACCCATTTTGGAAAAATGTTAAATTTTTTAGAAGTCATAAAAATAAATATGTTTAAAAGTGTTTTTACAAACTTACACGTTTACGTATCATTTTTGGAATATTGTGAACAATTTTGATTGGTCAATTGCTTATTCTGTAATTCTGTATAAAAATAGGGCCATTTTAGTCATTCGACACAGTAGTTGGCAAGCTAGCTAGAAGAAAACGCTCCTCCAAATATAGAAGCAAGAAGCTCATCAGTGGTTTTACTCCTCACCAAACCAGCAGTTTACGTGTGATACATTGCACATAATGTACCATCTCAACATGAATGATGTTACCAAGATTTTGTAAAAATATTCTGACTTAAAAGAGTGTCCATGGAGTTTCTTGCCCGTTCTTCTCCATAGAGATCTACGCTAGGGAATGGGCAACAACAGTACTTTCACAGTTTTTATGTCTTGTGACTGGGACTGTAGCTACATTATTATTTATTTATTTAATTTTCATCTTTGTTTCGACAATTCAAAAGTGTCTGTAACTGGCCTACTTAAAATAAATGCTTTGATTTTGATAACGGAATCCTGCGTCAAATTTCAAACTTACCAGCTTTCTGTTTCTTAGCCGTGACTTTCTTCTTCTTTGTAGCCCCATTAGTCTTCCCTTTCTTTTTCGCCTTCTTCTTAATAGGCTTATCAGAGTCCGATGATGAAGCTGACCAGTCGCTTGCATCATCATCATCTTCAACATCATTGTCAAAATCCTCCTCTAGCTTGGAGTCTTCGTCTAAAGGTAATTCTGGTTTATCAAGAGGTTCTTCTTCTTTGGGAGGTTTGGTTTCTGCTTCCTCTATATGTTCTGGAAGATGAGGTATACGTATACCTGAAATTGAATAAGAAATCTTAGATGAATGTAGGGTCGAGTTAGAAGATGAATCGGATATCCTGTAACTATCCGTTAACAGTAAATTTTTACTATCCGGCCGGATACCGGATAGTAACCCACTATCCGGCCGGATACCGAATATGAAAGAAACCAATAATTTCTCATGATAACAGGATAAATCATGCTACAGTAGCTACCATGTTTTTATAATTTAAAATGATAATTTTTATAACTATATTTACTTGCCAAAAATATTATTATTGTTAATAACTTGGTACTCAAAATTAACACGAAATTATGGTGAAAAAAACTAAATTTTCAGTATTTGATGGGAAAAAGCGACTCCGCTTGGCTTTGTAAAGACCGCGGTAAGTTAACTCAAATCAAACTATGGGCCGAATATCCAGCCTCGTAGCTTGCCTAATATCCGGCCTCAAAGCATGCCGAATATCTGGCTATCGGGCCTGAAGCTTGCCGAATATCCGGCCTGAAGCTTGCCGAATATCCGGCCATCCGGTCTGAAGCTAGCCGAATATCCGGACATCCGGCCTGAAGCTGCCTGAGATCCGGCCATCCGGCCTGAAGCTTGCTGAATATCCGGTATCCGGCCAAATTACTATCCGTTTCATCTCTAGCCGAGTTGTCAGGGACGAGATGTCGGAGTCGTGTTGCCAAGGTCGAGTAGTAGTAGAATATTTCTACTAAACACGTCCTACTTCTTTGGCGGAAAAACGCGTAAAATTATATTACCTTCTACAGCTTCACTAAGAGGGTAATCCATAGACATGTTATCATCGTCATGGTCGGCACCGCCAGAGATATCGCTGCAGTCGTCTTTAGGCTCGATCTTTAACTCTATGTCCATCTGTGGCTTGTGTACCTTCGGCTCTGTAACAATATCACCACGTTTTTAAAATAAAGTCTAACAGCCTTATTCATAAAAAATCCTTAATTGAGGTTTGATTGGTCTGTTAGCTAGCAGACTCATTAGGCTTGTTAGACGGTTGTCAAGAAGTATGATTCATAAACGCTTGCTAGCAGTCTGCTAGCTAATGAGCTGCTGATAGACGGATTAGACGCGTTATGTTGGCCATCTTGACAAATCAATAGACAAAAAAGTTCCGTAGCAGCAAGTAACATAATATAAAAGTTCTTGTAGTTCGTTGTAACTTTGATCGATGTTTTAATAATAGTGTATTTTTTTAATTAAGTTAAAACCAGTTTACGGTGGAAGTTTACATGGTAATGTACATCATATTTTTTTTTTAGTTTTATCATTCTACTATTTTAGAAGTTACAGGGGACACATTTTACCACTTTGGAAGTGTCTCTCGCGCAAACTATTCAGTTTAGAAAAAAAATATATCAGAAACCTCAATATCATTTTTGAAGACCTATCCATAGATACCCCACACGTATGGGTTTGATGAAAACAATTTTTGAGTTTCAGTTTTAAGTATGGAAACCCCCAAAATGTATTGTTTTTTTTTTTATATTTGTGTGAAAATCTTAATGCGATTCACAGAATACATCTACTTACCAAATAGTTTCGAAAAAAGTGGCTGTGACATACGGACGGACAGACAGACATAGGTACATGACGAATCCATAAGGGTTCCGTTTTTTGCCATTTGGCTACGGAACCCTAAAAACGGCCTCATCGACAATTAAAAAAAAATTGACAGCAATGACAGCAAATTAGCGGGAAAACACATTTTTTTACAAATACACACACGAGAAAAAAGAAAAGAAATAAAACAGAAATGATAAACCAATAAGAAAAGATAAAAATTTGACGATACAACCCCAAGATCAACTTTTAAAAAAAGCGAGATGTTTGTTTTCCCGCCATTTCCGATCCACATGTTTATATTGTACCTAAGTGCAAAAAGCCGTAACTATGTTAATCATACTAATTTTTTTTTTTCATATTTATCGTACGTATCATCTTAAATACCTAATTAAGAGGATTTTTAAATACAAATTCCAAAAAAAATATTTTTTCTGTTTTTTTTTTTAATCTGCGTAACCCTCCCTTCACTAAAATTATCATCGGTATGGTTTTTTGCTCTTGTCAAAGTCAGCTGTTCAAATTTGCGGCCGCCATTTTGTGACTTAGCAGAGAGATAAAGGAGGGTCAACAGTCTTCTAACTTTAGCAGAGCCTTGATGGACTGATTAGCGTTAGCAGACGTTTATGAATCATGTTTTTTAGCATCGGGCCATCAAGGAGCCTTCAAGGAGGCTCTAACTTTTTATGAATAAGGCTGTAAATAATTACGAAGGGTTTGTGTGGGAGATATTTTTTTTTAGCAAGAAAGTTGGGAACGCTGTGGTGACTGGTGACTAATCTAGAGGTATTATGGAACGATTGGATGTCGCTTTTGGTATGCAGTGGTATTGTTAAACCCACAAAAATACTCAATAAAAAAAATCGTTGTCTCACACTAGGAAATCCTGAACTCCACTAGACTATAGTCCAGCCAGACCCAGATAAACTACATGTAGGCGATACAAATATTTGTTTCGTTCGGGAATCGAAACCGCGACACGCAGCCAGTCGCTCAGCTACTGGCATGCACCAACCGTGCAATTGTAGTAGAACTTTTAATTTGGGAAGATACCAACCAAGATTATGCCCTGTAAAATCGTGACTGATTGACAAAGACGCATTCACCCGAAAACGTAAGTCAGTGTCGTCATTTTCAGCCTACAGCAGTCTACTGCTGGACATAGCCCCAGTGACGTAGCTAGGGGGGGCGGCAGGGGCGGCCCGCACCGGGTGTCACCCGACTGTGAACACCACTAGTGCCACCTATAAAAACCGGCCAAGTGAGAGTTGAACTCGCGTGGAGAGGGTTCCGTACAATACCAGTCATAAATTGAGTTTACCACTTTATTCTTTTTTTCAATTGATAGAATTTTCTGTATAAGTAGACAAAATGACTCCTTGTACGAATATACAAACGTAATTTTTATTTTAACTGTTTTGACTGATTTTTGGGGTGACACCTACAATATCCGCACCGGGTGTCACCTATGCTAGCTACGCCACTCAACTCGATTCTCATCAACTCTCCTCCAGTTACCACCAGCCACCCTGCTCGTATCGTCGCTCCACGCTCCCCTGAGAGCGTCCCACCTTACGTTTGCCGATTCGCGGTCTTCACTCAAGAACACGTCTACCCCAACGATCATCGGTTCTACAGCTAATATGACCGGCGCATTGCCATTTCTGCTTACCTATTCTGTGAGCTATGTCCATAACTCAGTCGTGTAAGGTATCGGATTAACCACATCGTGGAAAAGCTTTATGTCCATGCAATAAATGTAAAATAAATAATAAACAGAGAGAGTTACCGTAACCGTAACCGGCAGAGTTAGCCGCTGGTATCCGGCAGAGTAGAATAGAACCAACCCATTACACTCACGGGTGTCGTATAAGGCGACTAATGTCTGAGGCAGAACACCTTGCGCCTCCGTAGACCAGAGAATGGGCAGCAGCGTTTTCTGTTAGTCTTATATCACTGCGATCTCCAATACGCCTGCCAAGCGTGGAGATGACGGCAAATTCCTCCTATCATGGGAGAGGCTTATGTCCAGCAGTGGACGTTATGGGCTGTTGTTGTTGTTGTAAATAATAAACGGACGTCATTCCCCTTGTTACATTCTGACTACGAGACTCGATACCTGTGTCGATATTGCTGATGCTGATTCGCTTTTATACTATAGTTAGTGCCAGTTAAGATGAGAATAGCGGTCATTGCCCTTTCCCTAATATCTCTTCGTACGAATACGAACCAAAACAAATAAACCATGTATCGTTTTTCATTACAAAAAATGTTGAAGATCACGATAGATGACGATTCCAGACTTGAACAGGCTTTTTTTGGTTTTCAAAGTTAAGAAGTTTAATAAATGTAGGTGGGTCAATGACCGCTATTCTCATCTTAACTGGCACCAACTATACGAGTCAGATCTGCCTAATCTTACGTGAATTACAGGCGTGATTTTACCTTACTAGTCAAAGCATCCTGGTTCTCAACTTCAAGCTTAGCACTAAGGAACAGCTCTTCACACTAGCAGTTGCTGCTTGAACGCACACGCGTCTTGGAGACGTACGATACGACATACGTCCCATAGACCTACGGCGACCCGAATGGCGCAGCGGTAGTGTGGCTGCCTTACGTTCTTAGTGTCCAGGGTTTGTGTGATGAGCATGGACATTTGTTTCCGAGTAATATTTATAATAAGTATGTATTAACAAAAAAAAGTAGGTATCTATTTAGTATATCAACTATCTGGTGTCCACGACACAAACCTCCTCGCTGCGTGTGGCACTAGATGGCGGTGTGTGTAATGTCCAGCGATATTTATTTATTTAATTTACGACATAAGTCCCGGAGACGTATGACACAAACTACTAGACTATAAACGCACGACACGCGTCCCGTAGACGCACGACGAACGACACGTCCCGGAGCCGTACGACACCCGTCCAGGAGACGTACGACACACGCAACAAATAAATTTATCTTACCAGCCAAAGCATCTTTGTCTTCAACTTCAAGCTTAGCGCTAAGGAACAGCTCTTCACACTGTAAAACTTGTTGCCTGAACGCGCATGCGTCCCGGAGACGTACGACACACGTCGCGCAGACGCCGCAGTCTTTTTCATTGTCATCGACGTGTGATAGCTGGAGGGAGAAGGATTTATTAAATACAAGGTTTTGACTGCAGCTTTGACCACAATAGGTCAGAAATGACCAGGATAAAAAGTATCCTAGATCCTAACCCAGGTTGTGCCCAGTGCATTGAAAAATATTAGATACTAAATTTTTGAGATAAGTATGGGACTATTTCCGACTTTTTTATTGGTCGATGGAGCCGAAAAGTTCTGGAGTGGCGACCGTGAACCAGAAGACGTTGCGTTGTGCGGCCTCCTACTAGGTGGACCGATGACCTGGTGAAGGTTGCGGGGATCCGCTGGATGGGAGTCAATGTGGCGACACTTGGGGGAGGCCTATGTCCAGCAGTGGATGTCTTTCGGCTGAAGTGATGGTGATGAAATGAGACTTTTTCGTAAAAACTGTAGCAGAAACATTGTTTTGCATTAACATACAAGAAAACCCATTTTTAGTTTTGCTGTTGAATGGGCGTTAGATTATTGTTATTATATTGTTTGATGGCGAGGCCGACTCGTGCTTGGCCGGTTTTTTTATTTACCAAACTTGATGAATATTCAAAATCAATTATTGATATGCACTACCATGACTGTAGTGTAGTGTTCCTAGCTTTATAAATATGAAATGGGCATAATCTTGATCTGAATATGCTGCTGGATATGAGGACAGACTGGAAGTCGACGATTGAGCAAGTCAACCCGCTAACTAAAATGAAGCTTATCTCGCGACTTGGAACACCGACGCAGGCAGGGAATTCCACTCTTTGGCTAATTTATTTAGTGTGGAAGACTTCTTTGATTATGATTTTACGTGCGATTATGTACGCCTGGCTCGATTGAAGCTGGACTAGTTGTATTTGAGTGGTAATTTTTTACGTTTTTTTTTTTTATGGTTTGCTAATCAATAAGTTCTTGTTGGAAAAACTGTGATCAGTAGTAGGTTCAGATTTTAATCAGATTCAAACACGAAAACAATAATTGAATAACAAACAATAGAGACTTTGATTGGTATACTCGGTTTCAAAGTTTCTGTTGTTTTTTGAGTAAAAACTAGTATTCTTTTACTGACCAGTATTCCGAAGCAGTCCATGACCATCTCAGCATACACCTCCTTTTTCTCCATCCAAGTATATTCCGCTGTGAGAACTCTACATTTTTTTATAGCCCTACAGCATCGACATAACGCTGGGTCTATAATCGGCCCGTTATTCTTAACTGTAGCCATTTTATAGTATTATTGACCACGACAATGAAAGCTAACACAACTTCTTCATGATATACATTCAGTATTTATCATAATTTCGACTTTTTATGTGATTTTTTCGCAAAAGAAAGCTGCATAAAATTCACTCAATTCACGCAAGTCGTCCTGTCAATAACACAGATGAACCACAGAGTAAAAATTGCAATAACCGTACTTTGCGTTTGTTTGTGTTTGGCACAGACTAAACCTAAACCCAGACATTCAGATACATACGGTACGGTATCTACGTCATTACGCGCGTGCCATAGATAGCCAACCCGATTTCGCAATCGCGCGGGCGCGCGCGCGTCGGCTTTTTTTAGTCTATGCATGCTATAAAATGGCGTTGTTTCTTTGAGAAAATCTTGTGCATTATAATTAAGTAAAATTGCAATCATGTCGGACGAAAAAACTGAGATAGAGACGTTTTTCGGTAGATGTAGGTGTTGTCTTTCCTATGGCTACTTAAAAAACATGTGGATAGAACATCGATTTGAAGGAGATGCCGAAATCTACGGGGAGATGCTTGTCCAATGTTTTGCTCTGACCGTGAGTTTCTTTCTTAGTTTTAACTAGGAGCCTATTTGCCCAATATTCTATAGAATACATATTTTATGACTTTGTTCCAAACTTGAGATTTCGGAAAATAGTTTTGGCGCCTAAACCTGAGATTTAAAAATTCAAATAAATTGGTTATACCTAGTTTTACTACAACAAAACTGCGGAGTCCGAACTCTGACGCTTGCCACGCGATGTCATGTATGCTACGTCATGTGTTCTACTGTAACGCAACCTATAGCTATTTTGAAAATAATAATTTTCAGAACATAGCTTAAAATTCAGGCATTAACCTTACTCAGTACATATTTTTACCTAGGCACTCTTAGCTGCTAGAGTCATCATCAAAACGTTGCAAAACTACTGTATATCACAACAAATAAAAATTAAATGCTTTTTCATGTGTAGAAATAGTGCCTAATATTTATTTTGGACCTCAAGCATGTTTAAACATCTCCAAACTACTGGGCCTGGGAGGCTTAAGTATATTAAGGACAACTATACCATGCTAAGTTTAAATAATTCCTCAGCGTGTCCATGGCAATCTAAATTGAGTTGGCCCAGAACTGAGCTACTAGTTTGGTGTTTTTGGTAGCGTCCATCAGTTTAAATAATATCTTTCTATATCTGAACAGTGGGAACACACAGAGGACTCGATGGAACAAGATCAGATTTGTGAGCAGTGCATCTGCCGGTTAAGAGATGCGAACGACTTTAAGAGGGTGGTCTTGGACTCACAAGAGGAGCTGATACAGCAGATTGATGCTGGTAATCTTTTGTTAATAGTCACATGTATCACACCTGTTACCCCTGACGAGTTAGGCAGAGGTGTATAAATAGTAACCCTCATTTTGACAGTTATGTTTAAGTGCCAAGGGCCCGTTCAAGTATTACGTAAGCAGATTTATTACAATTATTTACCCCCCCCCCCTTGTCAGCAAAAGTAAGCTAAGCTCTTACCCCCCCTCCCCCTTGTCAGCAAAAGTAAGCTACGCTCTTCCCCCCCCCTCCCCCTTGTCAGCAAAAGTAACATAAGCTCGAACGCCCCCTCCCCCTTGTCAGCAAAAGTAAGCTAAGCTCTTATCCCCCCTCCCCCTTGTCAGCAAAAGTAAGCTAGGCTCTTCCCCCCTCCCCCTTGTCAGCAAAAGTAAGCTAAGGTCTAACCCCCCCCCCCCTTGTCAGCAAAAGTAAGCTAAGCTCTTACCCCCCCCCTCCCATGCTCTTGTAAACATATTTCTAAACATTTCTTTTTATTGATTCATGAGCAGCAGTTATAATTCTAGAAATAAAACCTAAACATATTCATTATTTGTGGGAATCCCCAAATGTGCGTTTCGTTTTCAAGCATAGACAGCCAATGTGTGGGTTGCCAGATGTGTATAAAAGTAAATAATTAGTGCTGACGTTACCACCATCTAGACCCCCCACCCCCCATGTCATCAAAAATAAGCAAAGCATACAAACCCCCGCCCCCCTACAGTACTTACATAATACTTGAATGGTCCCCAAGTCTCCTCAGAGCAAGGGATCTTTAAAATGTTAAATAAATAGAAATGGTCAGGAGAATCATGACTTTGCCCAACTTGTGAACCAAACCCAGGACCTTAAGCAAAGCAGGTGAAATTGGACTTGAGAATTAAAATCCGTCGTCTGGTGAAGCTGGTGCATTTCGACTACATCATCACTTAGTCATATTACCTCCTGTTCCCAAACACCCTAATATCTTAAAATCAACTCAATTCCCAGATAACAACCTGACCATTAAAGAAGAACAACTAGACGGGGACTTCCTCGATGATTACAAAAATGCTGTGAGTGAAGACACTGCAGACACCATGTACGCTGACACTGAATACACAATGGATACTGCTGACCCTGTGAGTGTCAAAGATGAGGCAGTCTACGAGGAGGTTGAATATTTGGAAGATGAGGATTTTGGGGGAACTAAAGACTTTGCCATTGATACGGGTGAGTTTGTATTACTTGTGGCTTCGACCATGTGGAAGTCAGTAATGATCTGTTGGGAGATGAGGATAGAAAGTATCCTCATAATCATCTTAATGTTCCCACTGCTGGGACACGCCTCCTCTCTATGAGAGGGAATGGGCTATAATCTACCACGCAGGCCCAGTGCGGATTGGTAGATGACACATGTCTTTGAATTTTTTGGTTCTAGGACATGCCGGTTTCCTCACGATGTTTTCCTTCACCGTTTTGAGAGCAGTGGTGATGAAATAAATTACACAAAGTAATGCGCTTGTCTGGGTTCGAATCCACGACTATTCGTAAGTTTGGGCCGCCAACACTGGGCTACCGCTGCTCCAGAAAGTATCCTAAACCTGGTTAACTTCACTGATAACTAAACTGTTTAGTGAATAGATTGCGGGTTTTTAACAGATTAACACACAAAACATGCTAAAAACTGGCAGTTAATAGATCACTGAACCATTTGTAAATAGTGGAGTCGGGACCAGAACCTGTCCCATTCGAACAGGTACAAAGCAATGCTGGAACCTATTATTTTCGACGACCCGAACCCGCCTTACGTTCTTAGGGTCCCGGGTTCGCATGGACATTTGTTTCCTAGTCATTGTTTAGGTATATGTATAATAAGTATAATAATATATTAATAAAGAAAAAGTATCTATGTAGTATATTAACTATCTGGTGTCCACGACACAAGCCTCGTTGCTTAGTGTGGCACCTAGATGGCGCTGTGTATAATGTCCAGCGATATTTATTTATTATTTGGTACTTATTTCCAATGGGTTAAGACTTTGAATGTAAAGGCGCAATCCCACCGCGGCGCATGCTGTGCACAAGCGGTTCATTTGCACAACTGCGTGGATTCATTTATTTGATAACGTGGGTCTACATTTCCAATGCAGTACACACTGTACACACTACACACCCACAACTGTACAACTGTAGCTTGCGTGGCCCACCGCGGCCCACTCGTGTATAGTGTGTACCGCATGCACAGCGTGCATGGCGTAGTCAGCATTGAGCTATGTGAGAGCCTTATTCGCGCAAGCCACGCATGTATGAATGACGTCAATTGATGCATAGCGTGTCCGTGGTTTGCAGTGGACACAATCATATACATTTTCTTGCAAAGCGAAGCTTAACAACACACGTGTGTGGACTCGTGCGCCGCGGTGATATGCGCCTTAACCCGTTAATAATTGAGCATACTGTGGATTCACTTGACAGTCCAGAATCGTTTTTCTTATATTTCTCAATCTATCTTTCCAGACTCCTCGCAAATCACAGATCAGTCGAAACCAGTAAAACGACAGAAGCAACCCCGCCAACTAACCCCAGATGATGAAGACACTCCAAAGCGCAAATGGCCGAAGAAACTACCCAAATCGGAACGCCACAAGACGTATAAGCAATACTCTGAAGTTGATTTAAGGAAGTGTTTAGAAGAAGTCAGGAACAATGTCCTGACGGCTGGGGAGGCGTCGCTGAAGTATGATATACCGAAGAAGACTATCTGTGCCAAGATTAAAGTGGATCCTAATGGTGAGTGTTGGATAAATCTATTTTTTTGTGTGTGCGATCAAAATGGAGTATTTGGGTAACTTTTTAATCATTCTGTCCAAAGTATATACTAGTATTTCAACCTTACATGGCGTTACTTACCCACGCGTTATTAACAAGTTTGTGTTTGGTTGCGTTATTGTAGCCTGTAAGGGCCTAGCATATTGCCTTGAGGTACCCCAAGCTGCGACGTAATGAATATCATATAGTATTTCTAAAAATCTTGCACCGTCTGTTAATAGGCTAGTTTCCACCATCAATAAATTGCAAATCTATTTAGTCCCTCAATTATAGCATTGGAAAATAATGGACACGTATTTTTTTGTTTTTTATAAATCAATGAATATTGACAAAGATAAAACGCATCAAAACTCGGGAGTGGGGGGTCCTGACGTCAGAACGCACTAAAAATTATAGCTCGGCGTCACGTATTGAGAATTTTAAAAGCATCGTATCTTCGTCAATTTTGGTTTACGTTTTAACAAAAGAAAAATACGGGTCAAATATTTTTTGATAATCTAACCGACGGACTAGTTAGATTTTTTCAGTACACAAGCCTATTGTAGTATCCGACCGAAGCTTCAGCTTCGGCTCCTTAGTGCAAGAAATCACCTTCGGCTTCCGTCAAAATGGGTCGAAGTTTTGGCCGAAGTCGAAGATTTCTAGCGAGCACCGAAACTGACCTAACTGTTACGAAAGCGCGATGGGAGAGGTGACACCCGAAGGAAGGCGTCACATATTTCAAAGTGTTATTGTTAGAATCATCAGGTTATGTTGTTTTTTAAAAGTAAAATTAATCTTAATTAATCACTTTTACCCAATCTAGTTTGTTAGGGATATTAAACATTCGGCTTCGGCCAAAGCTTGTGGCGATAGGCGATTAATTGGTTTCGGCCAGAAATCGGCCTTCAGTTGCACTCTAATTAATTGTATGGTTATGAGCTTAAATAACGTACTGAGTGATAAAGTAAATAAGCATTAATCGTTATTTTCCCCTGGGCGGATAAGAGTGTCGAAAGCTTGCGTTGGATCGATACACACACATGCATCGGGAAGTTCTAGCCTAAGAATAAATTCTCGAAGCGATAATGAAAACCACATGAAAATGCATGTACTGTAGTTTAGAAGAACGTAACAGTCACACAAACGGGTAGAAAGATTGTCTTCAGTTTATTAAATTTATAGATAGACTTGGAAAATAAAATGAAAATGTATTGTTTGTAGATGTCGGGACAGACTCTACAAACAAAACTACCCGCAAAAATGTGACAACGTGCCAAACGAAGGAACCTACACAATCACACGAAGAAGCTAAAGAGACGGATTCAGAAACAGAGATCCAGGACACACCAAACAAATTCATTATGCTTAAACATAAGCACAATCTCAATATGATACTGAAATACTCTAACGCTACACTGATCAAAAGTAATTCAGCCGCTGGATATTCCTGCTGGTTTTGCGATAAACAGTTTGATCCAGAAAAATTGAAACAACACAACTTTGAACACGAAGATGTGTACGATGATGCTATCAAAGTACAATACGTCTCTGACTTAATAATCAAACTCGATATTACTGGACTCGAATGCAAACTATGTGAAGAAATAATAGACAGTCTTGAAAAATTCATGAATCATCTCCAAGAAGATCATGATAAAAGAATATATACGGATATAGACAACCATTTTATACCTTTTAAATTTGATACAGACGAGTTACAATGCGCGATTTGTGCCGCAGAATTCAAATATTTCAAGTTACTAACAGAACATATGTCGGAACATTACAGCAACTACAAATGTCCGGATTGCGACCGCGTCTTTATAAACAAGCAATCGATGCAGACTCATCGATACAGACATAAAAAAGGAGAATACAAATGTTCGCTATGCCCCAAAATCTTTGACAGTCTTGTTAAAGTGCGAGAACACGAACGCGTAGTCCACAGGTTAGCTAATAAGAAGAGAAAATGTGGTTTTTGCGAAGAGAAATTCACGTCAGCGGAAGCAGTAAGAAGTCATGAAGCTAGAAAACACGGTGCTACCAAACCATTGCTGTTTTGCGCAGATTGTGACAGCGCTTATTCAAGCCAGAAAAGTCTGACAGTTCATATAAAAAGGGACCATATGTTGTTACGTCCTTTTGTATGCGAGCCTTGTGGTAGAGCGTTTTATACGCGTCAGGAATTGACCTGGCATTCTGCAACCCATTCGATAGCCAGAGAGTTCCATTGTGATCAGTGTGATAACTCTTTTCGCACTAAACCTGCGCTGGCTCAGCATTTAAGAGCTCATAAGGGCTTCAGAAAATATAAGTGTGAATTTTGTAGTCAGGCGTTTGTGCATATGAGTACTTGGAAAAGGCATGTCTTTATGATACATGGAGAAAAGGCTGTGAGTACCAGAAAAAAAACGAAGTAATGCTCGATAAACCAGCCAAAGGATTTTTTTGCACTGGGAATAGAGTGGTCAGAGACAGAGGTACACAAGCCTCTGTTTATCTCTTAGGGAAACAGGTGTGATGTTGTTTTATGCTAGTCGGCTGTAATATATGCTTTGTTAGACTTTTTTACTCAATAATAGAACATATCTGGCGAAATGTCATCATCATTCATCATTTCAGCCGAAAGACGTCCACTGCTGGACATAGGCCTCCCCCAAGTGTCGCCACATTGACCGGTCCCGTGCGACTCGCATCCAGCGGATTCCTGCAACCTTCACCAGGTCATCGGCCCACCTAGTGGGAGGCCTTCCAACGCAACGTCTTCCGGTCCGCGGTCGCCACTCCAGAACTTTTCGGCCCCATCGGCCATCCGTTCTGCGAGCAATGTAACCTGCCCACTGCCACTTAAGTTTGGCAATTCTTCGCGCTACGTCGGTAACCTTTGTTCCCTTGCGGATGTCTTCATTTCTGATTCGATCGCGCAAGGAAACTCCGAGCATAGCCCTCTCCATTGCCCTTTGGGTGACTTTAAGCTTTCTGATAAGGCCCATTGTGAGCGACCACGGTGGCGAAATGTGTGTGTCCTAAAATACGGCACCTCTACGTAAACTTGTAAAATGGCTACTCGCAGGCCTAGAAGGTTGTCGTCTGCTTAACTGAACCACATCATGTGGGTGCTTACTGCAGTACTTTTGCCATGAACAGGCTTGATTATAAAGCAGAGAGTTATCGATTTTGAATGAATAATCAACATACAGAAAGCAATACTTATACAATTTTATTGTTGTATATGTCCAGATTGACAATACAACTAAAATCAAAAATATAAGAAAAGGACCTTTTTAAATCATGGATTGTTAAGTCACAAAAAGGAGAAAACTCAAGGTTTTAGTACAATATTCGCATGGTTTTGTTCCAAAGAGTTTGATTCTCGATCGAAACAGGTTGACCACGAAATAGCCGTGCATATAAGAAAATGTGTGTGCTGCCAACAACGGTTCCCCACATGGGTGGCTGAACACACCGCACAGCTTTTAGCCAATGGGGTGGCAAAACCCACTTAAACATGCGAGGACTGTGGAAAGATGAAGACACAAAGTGGCAATTCACAGAAGTCGCTTACATTTAAACAAGAATATGATGATGATTAATTCTACTACTGCTTGTGAGATGGCATTTTACACTAACATGGTTTTGAGCTGCCATTTTGAAACACATACGAAAAGAAGAATCATAGCTGTAAAAAGGCGTTTGATATGCAGATCACTTTGGCTCGTCGAAATCATGCATTTTACAAAGAAATACTTTTAGAAGGCATATTAATGATATAAAATGCATGTATGATGATTGTGAAAAAAGGGATATTAGATATCTGTCATTCGACCTTGATATTAATGAGGCTATGGTGCAGTGAGCAAAGCTATCTATTCTATCATTAATCAAATTCAAACTGGAATTAAAATGAAGTAAATTTCAGAATGACTAATACCAAAGTCGTAAGTAAATGTAGTGTAAGTTCACTCAGATTTCAGCCTGAGGTTTTGATCTGATCCATAATTCATGCCCTGGGCAAGCACCACTTTTTAATTTCTAAATCATGGGTAAAAATCATGTTGTTTGTTAGTCTTGTTTGAAACATGACGTATATTTATTAAATTGTATGTTTTTTGTGATAATAATAAATATTATATTCTTGAAGTGCATCATTTGTTCAAAGAGACCTTCCTCATTGAGGTGCAGCGAATTATCCTGTAAACAATTAAATATCTTAATATTAAGTAGGTAGGTAGTTTGAGGGATTCATTGACTGGAATTTGACTTTACCAAGTAGGCAAACGCCTACTTGGATTTTATGATATTATACGAATTTCAAAAGTACTCGTTAAAGAATAGGGTTCGTATTAGCGTGAAACTCTTACATTTTCTCATATGAACTAATTCGTTAAAATGACTTAATTAAAGCTTTTGATTACATTGAACAAGATATTTTAATCGAAAATTGGATCATTTATTATCCGGATAGCCCCTTTAGAATATTCGCTATTTCTTATTTGACCACGGAGCCCCAAGAATGCACCTTATTGAAAAATAAGAAACACAATAAAATGAAAACTCTTTTATCTGCGAAGGGGTTCCTCAGGGCACAAAACTCGATCTGTACTTATTCGTTGAAGACTTGAGCTAAGTTAGAGAAGAACTGAGCTTGAAGAGTCTGGAACTCTAAAATCAAAATTATACTTATGTGCGTAAGTGAAAAAAAACGAGATGTTTATTTATCAACGTTAGCTCAACGTTTATTCATTTTCCTTCCTCCTCCTTTAATTTTCCTTCTCTCGGTGCCGAACATAAGGATTTTTAAAGTTTTAAAATGATTATGAATGAAATGTACTTACATAATAATGAAATATATACCGACGCAGTTCCTTACACATTAGTATTTCAGAAAAAAACATCCCAAATCTCTCGAATCTATTGGATGGAGAAGAGATTAAAATAATACTGTAATTTTAATCATAAGTGTGATCAAGATGTGGAAATCAATGTATGAATTTCTTGTTGTAGATGTCCTGATTGACAATACAACGAAATACAAATTGGAAAGATCTAAAAAGAAACTGAGGAAAAAACCTACCATCTTTAAAACCAAAGCGTCTTTTTTGGATGGAAAAACTATAAAACTTATCGAGCAGAATAAACTAAAAGCAAAAAGTTTAAAAAATGAGGTTGTAGCCACAAAAGATGATGAAACAAATAAGGAAACAAACGTAATTACCATAGAGATTAACATGGAGACTAAGATAGAAGAACTGGAAGTACCTGTGAACGCAGACCAAGTCAGGACCCGATACAAGGCTATAGTCAACGATAAATTCAAGAAAGAGAACAGGGAACCTGAAAAATTCGAAGTCAACGAAATGAATAAACATAAAGACAATATAAGGATTATATTACAAAATTCTAACGCAACAGTCATCAAAGGATTTTGGGGAACCGGATACTCTTGTAACTTTTGCGACGAACAGAGAGAAATTCCTTCAGAATTAAAGCAACATAACTTAGAAACCCATAGTGATGTAGGAGACGATGCTATCAAAGTAAAATACGTATCAGATTTAGTTATAAGGCTAGATATTACAGATCTCAAATGCAAACTATGCAACGCCAGTATAAATTCTTTAGAAGACTTTACGGCACATCTAACTAAAATACATTCGAAATTAATACACAGAGATATTAAAAACCACATAATTCCATTCAAATTCGACACAGAAAACTTACAATGCGCGATGTGTAAAAAGGAATACAAGTATTTTAAGCTGCTTTCCGAACACATGAGCGAGCATTACCGAAACTACGAATGCTCGGTTTGCGAGCGTGCATTTATAAATAAACAATCCATGCAAACCCATAGTTATAGACATAACAAAGGTGTTTTCAAATGCTCTCATTGCCCGAAGGTTTTCGATTCTCGGCCGAAAAGAAGCGTTCATGAAAGAGTGGTTCATGCTTTGTCCAACAAGACGCGAAAATGTTCCTTTTGTAGTGAAAGATTCGCAACGAAGGACTTAGTTCAGAGCCATGAGGTGAAAGCACACGGCGTCAAACCTACAGTGTTTTCCTGCCAAGCTTGCAACAAATCTTACCACAGTCAGAGTTCGCTCACGACTCATAGAAAACGCTACCATCTAATGTTAAGACCACACAAATGTTCCTACTGTGACATGGCGTTTTTCTCCAAAATCGAGTTGCGTTCTCATACGGTTACCCATACGAAGTCAAGGGATTTTAAGTGTGATATGTGTACGAAGTCATTCGGGACTCGGTGTAGTCTAAATCAGCATGTTAGGGGACATTTAGATGATAGGAGGTTTAAGTGTGATGATTGTGAAAGAACTTTTGTTCATCGGACCGCTTGGAAGGTTCATATGAGAAGTAAACATAGCAGGATAGTTTAGGGATAGTCTAGCGGTGCACGCAAGACTGGTGATTCCCAGGTCGGGCAAAGTGTCTTTGAGTTTTTTCCGTCAGGAATTTTACTTAATTACATGGGACTTAAGGGTCTATACTACCTCAAATGGCTTATCATGATCCTCCGTTACGCCTAAAATACTGCAGCATTCATTTTGAAATAAATATATGGTAAAGTTGAGGATTACTGCTAAGTCTTATGTTTGGCGAAAACACGATTCCATAAAATTTTCTCGATAGAAAAACTGAACAATAAACCGCTGGCAATCATAAAATAATTCAAATTAGATCATGAAACTTTTTATACTAACTGAAGTAACTATAAAGCAGGTCTTATGTTATTTATTTTTTTAGTCCAATCAATAGATTTTTTGTAAATCGCAAAAAACCACTGATTTCGCACTATTCGGCCGCAGTGACTGACGTAACAACCACTTTGTAGTGCAAGCTGATTAGAACTTTATTCTAACAGTATTTCAAACGAAGTTTGAACCACCACAAATGGAGTTGCTAATTTGAGGTAGTATAGGCTCTTAAACATTACTGGCGAAATGTGGGTGATGTATGTGTATCCAGTGATGTAAAGCAGCGTAACATACTCACGTAAAAGCAATACCTACTCAATAAGGGAATGGTCATAGTTTTAACTAAAATTTAAGGTACAATTCCGAAGGTGACCGTAACCGCAAACTGCCATGCAACAGCAACACTACTGACTGGTGTCAGTGTGAGGATTGCGCCACGTCAACAGAGCGGGAGTGCTATAGCGCTCGGCAGCACTCTCTGTTTCTAGCTCTAGCAAATGGCAGTTCTGCAAGCTCTACCACTGTTCTCAAAACGGTGAAGGAAACCGACATGTCCTAAAACCAAACATTCGAAGACATGTGACATCTACCAACCCGCATTGAGCCCGCGTGGTGGATTTTAGCCCATTCCCTCTCATAAAGGCCCTGTGTCCCAGAAGTGGGAACATTATACTAGGTTGATTATGCTAAATGACAGTTCGGAGCGACGGAAAAGGATAGGAGTATGGAAAAATGCTATTTCTATCTCTAATCTCTACGAAAACGGGAACAGGAAGCAATATTGCTCCTGAAGAATTTTCATAGATTTAAACCAGGATCAGTAGCGTCGTTGTGTTCCGTCATAGCCGTTGCCACTGCGGTTTTACTGATAAGGTCGACTTCGAAACTGCACCTTTAAGCTAATTGCTTCACCTTAAATCTGAAGGCAGGATTGCTTCTTTGGTTATTTACCTGTAAGTTTTTTTAGGTACTTAATGTGAATATATAGATAAACAATGTTACGGGCAAAGTCATATCAAAATCTCCGCCTAATATAAAATATTGCAAGAAATGCGTATTGTTCTATTCTCATTATTTTCCTTTTACTGCAACTCTGAACTGCCATTTTCTTTGCTGAATTTACTCGTACCATTAAAACTGAAAGTTATATTTTTACATGTTCTCTATAAAACCCGAAAACCAATAAATAAATCATTTGAATCGCAAACAATTGTTTTTTAATGCGCCTCTTTCTACAAAAACCTGTCCTAGATCATAAATTAATCTTATTTTCTGAAGACAATGTTTAGTCGAGGTAACATCCAAAGAATCGTGAAGAAATTGACATGTCATAGAATTCAAAAATCTTCCTATAAGACATCTACGCAGCGCGCTAACTACCTCTTACAGAGAAGAGATATAGCCTAAAGTCATTCGAAGAAAAATGAAGTCTTGATGACGCTTGCTTATGTATTGAAGATATCAATATAACCTATATTATTGTGAACATCAAAACCTGAATTGAAATAACTAAAGAAGCAACTCCTTGTTGTAGATGCCCAACGGAATATAAAGGCTACAAAGAATGAAAAGGCCAAAGAAAAACGCAAAGCCCGGAAGACTAAAGTATCACAGGACGAAGATGATAAAGTTACGGGCAGCTTACAGAAAAACAAGGATCTTGTGATAAATTTCAAAGCGTCCGTTCGTTCTATCTTAAAATTTACGAACGCCACACCAATCAAAGGTTACTGGGGAATCGGATATGCGTGCACGTACTGCAATTACCAAAACGCTGTAACTTCTGAACTAAAACAACACACACTAACGACACACTCCGAAAATGACAACGAACTTGAAAATTTGAAATATGCCTCAGATATGATCATTAAACTAGACATCACAGCCCTCAAATGCAATATATGTGACAGTAAAATTGATTCTCTTAACGAAATTATGAATCATATTAAAACAATTCACAGACAACATATTTATTTAGACGTTTCAAATTATATCGTTCCTTTTAACTTCGAAAAGGAAGCTTTAACTTGCGCTCTTTGCCCTACACAGTTTAATTATTTTAAACATTTATCCGAGCACATGACTGAGCATTTCCCAAACTTTGCTTGCAAACAATGCAATAGATGCTTTATCAACCAACGTTCTTTAAAAATGCATGCTATCAGACATTTAACAGGGACTTTCATCTGCGCGTTTTGCTCCAAAATCTTCGACACCCGAATCAAAATGGTAGAACACGAAAGAGTATTACACCTAAAACGTTCCAAGACTCGTAAATGTGGGTATTGTGATGAAAGATTCGTGGATCCTGCAAAAAAAACTGCTCATGAAGTAAAAGAACACGGTGCTCCCATTCTCAAATACGCTTGTAAAGAATGTGGAAAGTGCTTCGATAGTAAACGCGCTGTCAAAAACCATATGAATCAATATCATTTGCAGCTTAGACCGCACAAATGCCCAGAATGCGGTAAAGGGTTCTATAATAAAAATGAGCTCAAACGACATATGGTAAAGCATACGAAAATCAAGGAGTTTCAATGCCCTATCTGTTCGAAGTTCTACAGTACCAAAGGTTCTCTTAAGAATCATAATAAAATACATGATAATCAGAATACTTATTCTTGCGAGAGTTGTGGAGAACAGTTTAAACAGAAAATTGTTTGGGTACATCATATGACGCACCAAGCGTGTAAAAATTTGAACAATCCGAGAACATACGTACTAAAACGGCTTAATTCGCAATAAACCTCGGAACTGCAGTGGCTAATCTGAAAATCTTTTTACCAATAGCGGACCGCTGCTGAAATAATCTGGCTAAAGACAAACTTATATTATATGGGCACAATCCAGTCCTGAGAACAGAGATGAGCTAATCCAAAAGAAGCCAATTAACTCGCGACATAAATAGATTGGGGTCATATGAATTTGGGAAGGGAATTCCATTCCTTGGCTATGCGCGTAATAAAAGCGCTTCGTGCGAACGTGTGGAACATCTACAAGGTATGAGTGATAACCTGCAGTATACGTCTGGACTCCCGATGCGATGGTAGAAGGTAGATGGTGGAATGAGCACACTAATCGAATCGAAGCATAGTCTGTAAAAGACCGACAAACATGCAACTTTGCGGCGGTTTTCTGGGGGAAACCTTCAAAAGACGACCGGTCTTTGAGGATAAGACCGGGGAGTGTGGGATTTTTACCGCACTAAGGCCTACTTCAGAGAGACCGGCGCCGGTTGCGTGCGCCGGTCGGGCGTTTCGTTACGTACAATTTTAACGACCGGCGCCCGTTGAACAGTGAACGTTGTTGTACAAGGGCATACAATTAACGAACCACCAGATTTAAAAAATGTATCGGCAAAAAAATCACTTGATTGCCAAAATTAGTAAATGATCTCCAAAATTAATCCCCATTTTATTAGTTAATGACTACCAGAAATTGAACTGTTATGCTCTTGCATCCGAGTCGAGGGAGACCCGGTCGATAGAGCCCCGCTTCGCGGGACTCCTACTTCTGAATAGTTTATAAAAAAAATAACCACAAAGGGTATGGCGGGGTCGAATGAGCGAGCAAAGCGAGCGAATACACTTCTTACCTAATCTATCCGTGTCGGGGTGCCCCAAGTCGGCCTAGGCAAAACTAGTTTGTCATCAACCACCTCATTAAAATTTGGTGCTCAATTTATCAAATTGGTGATCAATTGATATTTTAGGTGATAGATGTTAGTGGTCACAAAGTTATTTTTGGTGGTCATTATATTTTCCCCCTTATACAAGTCTATGGATATCTAAACGCCCGACCAGCGCACGCAACCGGCGCCGATCTAGCTCTGAAATAGTCCTTAAAACACCCCGGTGGTCACCATCCGCACATGAGAGGAGGCATCGTTTCCTCTTAAAAGTCCGGAGCCCCATCTTTGCAACGCCTGTTAAGAGTCCTATTACATTTTTTCCGCAAATTCATGATTTTTGACGCAGTAATTTTCAGCATCAGTTAGATATTTTAATTATTTGCTTATGAATAACAATAGTGCCATTCTCTTTCTTGTATGCTGGGAGTTACACATTTTCATTTTTCTTTTCGTGTAATTTACTATAAATATTTTTCGAACTCAGTTTGCAAGAAAAACCGTCGGCGATGGAACTTTGACGCTCAAATTCACAAGCAATTCAATTGCAATTGCTTGTCAATTGACAAGCAATTATTATAAAAGCTAAAATTACTGAAAAATAAGCTGAATGTTTTACTTGTTTATTGGAGTTTTAGAATTTCTTTAAATTCCTTGAGTTTTTACGGAAAAAATCGTAAAGAAAGCGTAATTTAAGCCCTAAATGTCTTGATTCAGCGTCCATTATATTCCAAATAAACTAAATTTTATCAAATAAATTAATATGATACAAAACTTCAATCTACAATGAATAAGTTTCATTAGTTTTCGTTAGTCAATATAATAAGACAAAATTACAATAAATAAAATTGAAGTACTATAATTCTGCGTCAGATCAGGTCGCTCCTCAGTCTCATGTCAGACTCGTCTCTAATTTTCGTCAATAACAATCGACAATCAAAAAAATGCGAAAAGAATGTAATAGGACTCTTAAGGCACATCCCTGGGGATGAAGCTTGCTACCCACCAGCTTATCGTCACCAATAAGCCTCTTTGCTCTGGGCTCAACATAGTCGAGTGTGGCTAATTGGTATTGGCGCTATTCCATTTATTTGAATCAGTAGGGCAATTCCGTATCTTTCGCAACAGTAGTTTCGGAGAAGAAATACTCGATCGTTACTGTTTTAAAATGATTAACAATATTTACAAATGCCAAATGGGGTATCCTTGACCAGGCCCAACCACACACAACCCAAATACAATGCCTGTGTGGCTTATTTATAAATAAAATAATAAATAAATATAATATAATAAATAAATATAAAATAATAAATAAATATAAAATAATAAATAAATATAAAATAATAAATAAATATCGCTGGACATTACTCACAGCGCTATCTAATGCCACACCAAGCAACGAGGCTTGTGTCGTTAACACCAGATAGTTGATATACTACATAGATACTTTTTGTTTGTAAATACATACTAATTATACATATAAACACCCATGACTCTGAAATAAATGTCCTTGCTCATCACAAAAACATTTGCTCCTACCGGTATTCGAACCCGGGACCCTAAGAACGTAAGGCAGCCTCACTACCGCTGCGCCATACGGATCGTATTTCCCGCCCATCTTGCATGGATGAAAGGTACATTCGGTTACCTTCCAAGCCATTGAGCAGTACAGTACTCCCAAATTAATAATGCGCATGCAAATCTTCGCCAATTGTCGTATTCCCGGAAACACCCGAATCATTGAATCGGAGAGAGCCCTAAACAATGCACTTGCATTTTGTACCTTGTTCGAAAGAAACAGGAGTCAATGTCATATGTCATATCATGTGAAACAATTGAAAACAATTCGGGCGGTTGGCGGCTGTCGCCGGTCAATCAAAGGTCCGTCAGTCGTCTTTATATATTGGTGGTGACTGCACGTGTTCTCTCTGTGTGGAATTATATAGAGCTGCTATTACACACCCTTCTTGGTTTTGTTTTCAAAGCTGAATTTAATTTCAACTTTAATTATCTTACTCAAATTGAAATAGCTTATTTTGTAAAATAGGTAAATATACTAACATTTTTCACGTTTTTTAATATTTTTGTAATTGTAATATTATGCTGGAATGATCAGTGCTGTAAATACTTTTGAACTGAGATTTTAATGATTAGATTTTAATGTAAACCTGTGTTTGAAAACCATTTTTTCTTCTTCTAGTATAAACCTTGTGTTATTTAAACCTTCTTTTCTTCCATCATTACACCAGCTTCAGTATGAAGAAGTAAATCAATTCAACAAAGATTGTAGCATATTCGCAATCGTGTCGTTTTCCTCGCTATTTACTTACATCGAATTATCGAATCAATTTCGTTACTGATAAATCAACATTTATCTCTTTTAGCACAAAACACATAATTCTACTTAATTATGCATGAAGAAAATGCACTTAACCACTCTATATACATATCGTCTTCCGACGCTCGGGGAATACGACCGTTGCCGAACAGTGACGAAGATTTCTATGCGCATTATCACTTTGGGAGACCTGTACAGGTCGCTACATACTACACTACACTACAACAGCCCATAACGTCCACTGCTGGACATAAGCCACATAAGCTACATACTAGTCAGATATAATAAGGTAGATGACAAAAAAAACTATTTAGTCCATCAGATAGATTTCCAAAAAATATTGGACACATATTTTTTCTTTTTTCACGTAAACATAAAATGAAGACGATACAGTGCATCGAAAACTCGTGTGACGTCACATTTGAGTACATTTTTTACTGAAATGTGACGTCACAAGCCCCCACTCATGATCTTTGACACGTTTTATCTTCGTAATTTTTTTACAATTAAATTGTTAAAACAAAAAACACGTACCTATCCAATATTTTTCGATAATCTAACTGACGGACTAAACAGAATCATATTTTTTTTAGTCAGTCATCATCCCTATTGAGATTAAATGATTGATTATGAATAAATTATATATTATATAATTATTATTATATATTTTATTTATTATTGAATGATTGATTGATTACACGTAAAGATGATTTTCTATTTAAACCTAAGAAAGTGTAAATATGATGAAATGTAAATCTGTCGTTAAATTTTAAGATAAGTGTTAAAAATGCTTAGTGTTTAAATAACTATGTAATGTGTGTTATTTGAAATAAATGTTACATACATCAAAAAATACTTGAGGGTTTTTTTCATTCAAAATTTTCTATATTTTTTAAAACAATGCAAATGGTAAACGACAGTGTTGGAAACTAGTGTTTGTACCACTCGTGGATGATCGCAGTCTAAAGATGATATTGGTGTCGATTCTGTTGTGCACAAACTTAACTTAATTTAGGCTATTGCTATCTTTTACTAAAAGGCAGTGCGAGAAAAGGACGGCTATAGCTATGAACTAAGTTAGAGATGTCATACTAGTTTATGCCTTGCGCTTCATCGTGTTTTTAGTCGACATATTTTAACGTGCACCCTTCATTTGTATAGAAATATTAGCTCCAACTAAATTTGACAGCTCTAAATTACGTCCGTCTCTTTCTCGTTTTATTAGAGAGAAAAGATAGCAATAGTCTAAATTAAGTTTAATTTGTGCACAACAGAATCGACACCATTTTCAGACAATACCATCTTCACCATTAGTTATGACGTCACTACCTCCTGTGTTGCCATGGAAGTTTCATTTTAGTATATTTTATTAGCTGAAAAACTACTAAATAACAAAACAAAAACAAATTTCCTTTCAGTTGCCGAGCAAGGCTCCAACCGTGAGAAGATGTACCAACTCATAAAAGAAATCAAAGCTATCTTAACATTCACAAACGCTACTCCATATAAATCCAAAAACATTAGGTACTACTGCGCCTATTGTTCCACCGACGGACCCCACTTCGAGGACCCTGACGACCTTCGGACGCATACACGGACCGAACACATGGGACACCGGACAGAGAAAATTGAATACGCCATGCGTCCGTACTGGATGAACGAGGTAATCAAACTTGATATCAAAAACCTTCTCTGTACCGTATGTTGCGTTGTAATTAACAATTGGAATGATATGTTCAGACATTTGAAGGAAAAACATAATGTAGTCTTAGATCAAGCTTATACGAGAGTTATTCCGTACATTTTAAAGACTGATTTGCAATGCGCGTTGTGCAAAGAATCTTTCTCGAACTACCTACACTTAGACGGGCATATGAATGCTCACTACAACAACTACATGTGTGACGATTGCGGAGACACCTTTCTTGCACACAATCGTCTAAAACAACACGTTAAAATACACAACATTGGTAAATTCAGTTGTAGTTTTTGCGACAAAGTGTTTACCCTACACAAATATAGAAGGAAACATGAAGAATTGGTGCACGAACAAATATCGAAGTTCAAATGTCTCTACTGCCCTGAAAAATTTACTGGGGAGTATTTAAGACACCTACATTGTCTTCAAAGCCATGCTGAAAAAGTCAAAACTATCACCTGCGAATTTTGCGGGGAAACCTTCACATGGAAGCAGTACTATACGAATCATATTCGCAAGAAGCATCAGAATAAAAAGCCTTACGAATGTAGCAAATGTGACAAGAAATTTTTCGGCAATTATGAGCTTAAAGAACATATGTTACGACATGTGGGTATTAAGAATTTCGAATGTAATATTTGTCATAAGAAGTACGTGTCTATGAATTCGGTGAAGCAGCATATGAAACAACATAAAAAGAATGAGACATGAAAGTTGAAACTAGTGATCTACCCCTGATAGTCTACGATCCCTTACAGAACGACCTTCACCGAGCTGGTTATTGGATGAAAAGTATTTTATATCAAATTAAATATGTCAATATAAAGGGTGTAAATAACCTCTTAACGAAGCCGAAAGCCACTTGTTTTTCCCGTCATCGCGATGATTTTTTTGTTCTACACCATACCTGGGTACCTTCTAGTTACGGAGATATTGGGGGTCGAAGTTACAACATTTTGACACGTTTTTTTTTTTTTAATACAAGTTTTTAATGTAAGATTTTTACTTTAAACACCTCCACGACCCCCGTACTATTCAATCCATCATTAACAGTGTTATGAGTGCGTTACATTGAGTTCTACCAAAAAACATGATTTTTCACCCCAAAAAAAGTCGTTTCCCAGCAATAATTTTCGCGTAAAGTTACTTAGTTTGATGTAGGTACAGAATGCTTGGTTGACGGCTTCGTGGTGAGGTTGTTTACCTGTATATATTGCAAATGGGTTGTCTAAAAAATTCCAGTCCAGTCAGTCAGTAAAAACCGTGCAAATCATAGTATAAGATACTATGATTTGCACGTACTTACGTACGTTTTTACTATGTTTTGCGACTTGAAGCATCAAGATTTCTTTATTTCCTAATGGGTGTGAAAAGACTTAACGAAGCCGAAAGGCACTTGTTCTCCCCGTCATTGCGATATTTTTTTTGTTCTGGGTCATATCTGGCTACTGAGATATCGGAGATCAAAGTTTCAACTTTTACACATGTTTTTTTTTTATAATACTGTTTTAAATTAATTCCTCCATGACCACTATTAACCTTTTGAACGCCAAAGCATAAACACGCGCGTGCCACAATTTCACCTCAAATATCTACAAAAGAATAGGGCCCAGCGCACACCGCTGGAGGCGCTGCGGAGCGCATTTGAAGACAACAATTTAATGTAAACCTTAACTACCTTGACATACGGTCAATATAAGAATAAATTCGCACGCGGTGCTCGGAGCGCCCTTAGGCTACTACAAGAGCATGCGCGCGACCGTATATCAAGGTAGTTAAAGTTTATATTAAATTGTTGTCTTCAAATGCGCTCCGCTGCGCCTCCAGCGGTGTGCGCTGGGCCTAGGGATTCCAAAACGAATTAGTTGTTTGTTTCGTGTTATAGCGCACCGTATTTTTGTCACATATTTGTGTCGTTGGCGTACAGGGCACGCGTTTGATTGTCACGTATATGTGACAATAGCGTTCAAAATCGAATCTTGGATTGTTACATTATAGATGAATGCTCCGGTTTAATGTCTTTACTGTTTTTTTTAGGGTTCCGTAGTCAACTAGGAACCCTTATAGTTTCGCCATGTCTGTCCGTCCGTCCTCGCTTAATCTCTGTGACCGTTAGCACTAGAAAGCTGAAATTTGGTACCAATACGTACATCAATCACGCCGACAAAGTGGTAAAATAAAAATTGGAAAAAAATGTTTTATTAGGGTAGCCCCCTTATATGTAAAGTAACAGTACAGTAGAGTAGTAGTAGTACAGTAGTAGTTTTTTTTTTAATTTCAACCCTAACGTGTAATATATTGTTGGAAAGGTATTTAAAAATGAATAGGGGTTTCCTAAAATCATTTTTTGATAATGTCAATAATTTCGGAAATAATCGCTCCAAAAGTAAAAAACAATGCCCCCTTTTAACTTTTGAACCATAAGTTTAGAAAATATGAAAAAAATCTGGAAAGTAGAACTTTATAAGGACTTTCTAGGAAAATAATTTTGAACTTGATGGAAACAACAGTTTTTGTACAAACAGACAAAAAGTTGTACAAAATAATTTCTGGACTAAGTTTGTAGTATATTCGTATATGCAAGCATTTTTACATAATGGATACCCACCTTTAAACTCATAAGTGGGAACACTTATTGTGACGGACGGGAAACTACGGAACCCTACACTGAGCGTGGCCCGACACGCTCTTGGCCGGTTTTTTTTCTAGTTTTTAAATTATGTATATTACCTTTAATATATTAAATATGTTTAGATCGTGTCACCTGTATATTATAGTTGTATACCTCAGAGCTAGTTTTATCAATATTGTTAAAAAATGTTTTATTTTTTAATAATAAAATATGTATTTTTCGCAATTTAAGAAAATAAGTCTAAAATCATTATTAAATCATAAGTTTATGTTGTCTGTTAAACATGTAGGAATGTTTTACTTAATTTTAGTTATTGTTAAAGTAGGTATAGTTCAGTTCAAACTTAATGACGGCTCGGAAGTTAGCAGCGAGTGACGGTCTGCTCAGGAATAACGCTTTAAATTTTATGGCGATTCGGAACATCTAATGTAAAGCTGCGCAAACAACAATTTTAGGTATCAACGGGGCGCAGATGAAGCATCGTTTTGTCTGTATAATGCACAGACCTTCACTTGCAGCTAACTTCCGAGCCGCCACTATGTTTGAACCGAATTAGCCATAGATTAGCGCTTGAATGTCATTAGAAGGAGGGCGGGGTTATGTCAAATTCCAACCAATTTGGCAGACATCATCATCTGCCTAGCCTTTTCCACACTATATTGGGGTCGGCTTCCAGTCTAACCGGATGCAGCTGAATACCAGTATTTTACATGGAGCGACTACCTATCTGACCTCCACAACCCAGTTAGTACTTGGTAATACGATACCACTTTGTAAGACTGGTTGTCAGACTTTCGGGCCACTGACTAGCTGTAACGACTGTCAAAGATCTACTACAGACAGCCCTTTGAATTTTAGTTGCCTTGAAATCAATAAATATTTGAGTCATTGAGTTCACAAATTAGTGACGTCACAGCGTGCTATTGCCATTTATAAAATATATAGGGGACTGGCGTTTTGACAGCTCTTAAAATGTATGTCCATTAATTGGTGATGTCAACTACCTAAGTCTTTCAGATTCTATGTAAGTTTTTTATAGTTAATTGTACCAAAGTAGTTATACATAGTTAATCAAATTGTCAAGAAGTTGGATTTGTAAAAATATAGCAATAAGAAGTCGGTTAAAAATACACAAGTGCTTGTCTAAAATGTTGTTTTATTTATATTCCATCAATGGTGCCGATTCCCTTGTTTACAAACTAAACCAAATTTAAGTTCAGTGCATCTTTTTCTTTCTATTTCATTAAGAAAAGGACAGAAGATAAATTTTAGTTACGTTCTGTCAAATTAATCAGCGCCATACAAGTTTTAGACGCGATTAAAAAGTTGATTACTAAAATTACATCAAATTACGTCAGGTGCCGACTAATTTGACAGGATTAAACTAATATTTATCTTCTGTCCTTTTCATAATGAAATAGAAAGAAAAAGATGCATTCTACTTAAACTTAGTTTAGTTTGTGAACAAGGGAATCGGCACCATCGTCCACATCTCAGCTTCACCCACTGCTATAGAGACCATAGGTTTAAATACAGATATATCACCATAGTTGGGTCGCGCCACGGGCGTGCCCAGGTTTTAGTATCGGGGGGGGGGGGGGATATAGTGTGAGGATATAACAATACCGTACTGATACAGCACGAAAATATACGAAGGTTACCGAATGCGATCGGATAATCGACGACTGCCGGCAGCGGGTGGTAGAGAGGGCGAATCGAAAATACATTATAGGGAACGTGCAGGAACTATAGGTGGCAGCACTAATCGACAAAAGAGACACTATGCGGACAGAAAAGGAAACTTATCACTTCTCATCGTGGTTTCAATTTTTCACAAAATTCACAAAATTGTCTCTTCAATTATATTATTTTTGAATATGCTAAAAGGTATAAAATATGAGTTCCGGTCTATCAATAACGATCGTCAGCGTAATATAAATGTTTAATAATATGAATTTTATATCTTTCGTTTACTTTCTGATGAAAATTGTGGTGTATGAAGACATGGTGGCTGGCTTAATAAGATAGGTTTCTTATTTTCAACACATGTTATAATGGAAGGGAATCCTTTATCAGCGAGAACAGTATCTCCAGGCTCTAATAAATCAATTAGTTCACAATCATTTGATGAAGCAATCAATAAAATGCAGTCCGTAGCATTTCGATACAAAACTTAAAAAACCAAAGGAGTGCAGCCAACTAAAAACATTATTGTGGGTATAACCATGTTTATATTCTGAGTACATGTGGAGTCTTTGATTAACTGTTGAGGGATATTCGGTGTGAACTTTAGTGCGGTCTAGTAGAATACGTGTATGGTGAAGTATATGGACGGTTGATTTTGAGGGCCTTTTCAATACAGAGTGTAACAAAAACAAGTTGTTTTCAAATATTTTTCTTTACTGCGTTTATCCATTTTTTGCGTTTTTCACCAAAACATGGTATGATAGTAGTATTCTTTGGAAAGTAATAGAATTTTACGCTAATTGATTTATTTTCATTTTTGTGGATGTATTGGTACCTACATCCAGAAATGCAACAATGCATTATGATTAGTTAATTAATTTTCACTATAAAATTAATTCTGTTTACTTGTTAGAAAAGTCAATGTCAAGCATTAATAGAGCACAAGATTCGGATTGGCGACGCCAGTTGGCAGCACCGTCGTTGTGCACGTTCCCTATTAGTGTAATAATTAGTAATAAAATAAGTTATGCCACTCGCCTCTCCTTATTTTAATATTATTGATGTTGATATCTTAACTTTTCGGGGGGGTTTGAACTCCCAAAACCCTCCCCCAAGCTACGCCCGTGGGTCGCCGCGCACGAATTAGGGTCAGAATCTTTGATCAGACGGAACGATGAAATGGCTGAGCAATTTACCGGCATTGAAAAAAAGGCAGTTCGTCTTCCAGGTACAAACCAAGCACACCTACCGGTGGGTCTCCGAATACTGATGTGTCTCCCAAGATCTACTAGTGGGTCCTCTGAGATTTTGTTGTCTTCGAAGACCCACTCTGACTAGTAGTTTTGGAGCAAAAGGCCCAGCGCACACCGCTGGAAGCGCAGCGGAGCGTATTTTAAGACAACAATTTAATATAAACCTTAACTACCTTGATATACGGTCAACAGGTTTCTTCGGCACTCAAGCACATCATAAGTGAAAGCCAGCACGGCTTCGTAAGGGGTCGGTCGACCTCGACTAAACTCATTGTCTGTACCTCTCCGAGTGTATGTCACAAAGGTCCCAAGTCGACGTTATATATCGGTATATATAACCGACTACAGTGTTTTGATCGAATAGACCATGTAATCCTGTTGCGTAAACTTTTATCTGTGGGCATCAGGGGCCCACACCGGTGGTTCAAGTCTTATGTGGAGAACAGATGTCAGACTGTAGTTCTGAATGGATACTGCTCTAAGCCAATGAACGTCCTATCGGGGGTTCTCCAAGGATCCTTGCTGGGGCCGCTGTTGTTTAATATATTTATTAACGACATCTCTTCTTCATTCCGGTATTCAAAATTGTTACTATACGCTGATGACATGAAGATAATGAGACAAATTAATATCCTGGCGGATGCTCATCTATTACAAGCGGACCTTAATAGTTTTCAGGCCTATTGCCTTAATAATAAGTTGGATTTAAATGTCTCGAAATGTTATGTTTGCTCCTTTACACGGAAACCTATTCAGATCGTTCATAACTACACGCTTTTTGATACTGCACTAAATAGGGTCAACGCTATCAGGGATCTGGGAGTTACCTTTGACTCTAAGCTTCTATTTGATGCGCACATAGACAATGTAGTCAAGAAAGCATCAAAAGCACTTGGTTTCATTCTTCCGGGTGTCCTCGGGGTTCAAAAGCATAAAAACCATTAAAATATTATACTGTTCCTTTGTCAATAGTCATTTGGAGTATGCTTCTCAGGTCTGGAACCCTAATTATAATGTCTACATAAATCGTATTGAGAGCATACAGAAAAGGTTTATAAGGCACATTCAATATCGGTCTAAAACGTTTTCAACGAATTATAACTACCGTTGCAAAAAAAATCATATCCTTCCGCTTTACGAAAGGCGAAAAATATCAGATCTTGTGTTTCTTTTTAAGATCGCCAATGGAACAACTGGTGTTACCGAGTTGCTGCACAAAATCGGGCTGCGAGTGCCGTCTGTGCTCTTACGTAGACCTTATTTATTACACACCCCAGTGGTAGCCACAACGTACAGACAGAACTCGTACATGGTGAGGGCGAGTCGTATGTACCACGCAACCTGCCAGGAAGCTGAGATCGACATTTTCAATAACAGTACCGCTAAATTGAAGAAAACTTTATCCAATAGCTTCTTCGAGCGAATTTAGTAATTGTTTTGTTTGGTGTTATATACTCTGTTTATAGTCTTATCTTTTTTTATGTCTTATTATTTAAATTCTTATCGTATCACCCGGTAATAACTGGGTTGTGGAGGTCAGATAGGCAGTCGCTCTATGTAAAATACTGGTATTCAGCTGCATCCGGTTAGACTGGAAGCCGACCCCAACATAGTTGGGAAAAGGCTAGGCAGATGATGATGATGATTATTTAAATTCTTACTACATGTGGAAACTTGTAATTGGCCATATTTTGTTTACACTATTACTCACTGTCTGTTTAGCTGTAAGTTTTCCTAAAAATGAAATAAATAAATATAAGAATAAATTCGCACGCGGTACTCGGAGCGCCCTCAAGCTACTACAAGAGTCGCTGCCGCGCTGCTCTGCGCTCCGCCGCACTACGAGAGCGAGTTGTCTGTACAAAGTATCGAACATATCATGACGTTTTAAAGCAGGATTGTTTAAATTTTATTCCAGTGTGGGAAAGAGATAGCGCTAGACGACCTCTATAGCTCCGTCTCTTACTACACTGGAACAAGATTAAAACGATTCTGCTTTAGGACGTCATGGTAGGCCACCAGCACTACTAATGGGCGCGCTCGGAGTAGCTGCGCTGCGCGCCGCCGTGCTTGTCTCCGCTTGGACCTCGCGTACTTATCCGCCCGCGCGTTTTAAGGAAATGCGCTCCGCCGCGCCTCCAGCGGTGTGCGCTGGGCCAAATGGCAACATGTATTTGCATTAGCAAACAAAAAAAAATCCTCTCACCCCAAACGCATAATTATACCTTCTCCGTTCCGTCGTGGGTAAAAAATATTTTGAGAATCTAAATAGTAGATCTATTATCAGAATAGTTCTGATAATCTAATAAAAAAGGGTAGTATACTCATATGCAGATTTTTCCGAGCTACGTTAAGATCGACTTCCAGTATAACCAAATGCAGCTGAATACCAGAACTTTCCATCGGCTGTCTCGTTGGTCCTAGACTCACGTCCGTGGCGGCGCGGCGCTGTAGTGTTCACGAAGTCAGCGGGCAGATCGCGCTGCGTTAGAGCGGCGAAATTAATATCTATATTCGCGAAAGAAATGCCTAAACAGCGACATCTTTTTTTATTCTAATTCCTTCCTAAAGTTGGATTTATTGTGGGCAAAAGAAGATATAAATTCCTACAACCGGGCGAGGAAGCAAAAAGGCGTGTTTCATCGGAATTATGAAGAACAGAGACAATATCCCGATAAATTATTTGACTATACCAGAATGAGTACAGAAACATTTAATTATATTCTTGAACAACAACACTACGTCAATGCAGTCTCGAGGGCACCGCTCGTTTGCCGCTCGCCGCTCGACGCCCGCTGCCCGCGCCGCTGACTTCGTGAAAAGTTCCATTTAAGTGTATGCATAGGAACGCCACGCGACCGCGCCGCCGCCGCTACTGCACCCCTAGCCAAGTTGACAATCTACAATCGTTAACGCTAGTAGAAAACTATTCAAATGAATGGGAATGACATCATCTCAACGTTAAATCACGTGATCAACACAAACGAATAGAAAATTCGTAGACAAGTTTACATCGTTCAAAATGATAGAATAGAATGTTATCGTTTCTACAATGTTGATCGCTAAACTCTTTGGTAGGAACGCTCACCATACCTAAAGTGTAGGTTTTTTTTCTACAGACATTAGAGAACGAGCGATCGCCTCAGTCGTGTCAACTTGGCTACCAATTCAGCGCTTTCTACAATCGCTTAGCCGAGGCGTTTACGATTGAAGAAAGAGAATCGACACGAAACGTTTGTAACTTGGCTAGGGGTGCTGACTTCGTGGATGTGGCCTTACTGATAGCAGCCTCGGAAGTCCGAGTGATAGCAATAAGCTTGCCCCCTACCTATTACATGGGACCTAAATGACGAAATGTGGGTGTACGGTCGACCAAGCTATTTGGTTTACATTTTACATTGTAATTTGCATGTTAAAATGTAAATGTAATGTAGCTTGGTCGACCGTACTATAAGCACACTTTTGCTTTCAGGGATTAGAGGTGTGATGTATAATGGTGTCGATTCTGTTGTGCTGTGCACAAACTAAACTTAATTTAGGCTATTGCTATCTTTTTCTCTCTAATAAAACGACAAAGAGACAGACGTAATTTAGAGCTGTCTTTAGTTGGAACTAATATTTCCATACAAATGAAGGGTGCACGTAAAAACATGTCGACTAAAAACAAGGTGAAGCGCAAGGCATAAACTAGTTTGACATCTCTAAATTAGTTCATAGCTATAGCCGTCCTTTTCTCGCACTGCCTTTTAGTAAAATATAGCAATAGCCTAAATTAAGTTTAGTTTGTGCACAACAGAATCGACACCCAATAACTCACTTTTATGGGACTATGAATGAATGAAACACCAAATTAATACCACAAATGTATTAAATAAATAACCTACTGTAAACTAAACTCTAAATGATGAGTCTTTAAGTGCCCTTTTAAGCTACATTTCTGTACAAACGCCTGCCCACAAACCGCACAAGCAAATCTACGATCATTATTATGAATCCTCATATGTTCTTTCAAAGTTTTCTTCCTCGCGTACGACTTTTTACAAACCGAACACTCAAAAATTCTTTCCCCATTATGTTTAATCATATGAACTCTCAATTCATTTTTAGTAAAACACTTATAGGAACAAGTTTCGCATTGAAAATCGCGCTCTTCTAAGTGGTCTCTCTTCAAATGTCTGGACAAAGTGTACCGTCGATCAAAAGTTTTGTCACACACATTACATCTATACTTCAAAGGGGCTACACCGTGGACTTGTACTAAATGCTTCTGTCTCCTAAAATACTCAGCAAACCGTTCAGGACATTTAGTACATTTGAAACGTTTTAGTAACTTATGAACCGCGTTCACATGGTTTGTGATTTTCTGCTGCGTTGTGAAAACTTTCCCGCACTGTTCACAAGGAAAGTTTCCCATATTATGCATGCTCTTCGAGTGTACTTTTAAACGGTATTTTGTTGCAAAACCTGTGCCACATTCTTTACAAACATAATTTCTGAAGTGAACGTTCATGTGTCTTTCTATTGAGCCAAACGTTTCGAAATTAAAACCACAGATTTGACACTCGTAGACACCACTTTGAACCAGTTTGAACGGGATCACTCTGTCAGTATATTCTAAATGTAAAGTCTTTTTATGTACATTTACAAGATGACTTTTCAACTCATTGATGCTGGGTATATTCTTTTCACATAACGAACATTTCATATCCGTAACATCAACGTAGACAACTAAACATTCCGCTCCATAAGTCTTCAGGATCTTTCTAAGTTCAGATTTTTTGTGCTGGTTAGTATGTTCGCGGAGTTTGTCGAGGTTTTCGAAGATATTTCGGCAGTAGAAGCAAGGGAAGCCGGTACGACTTTTGCCTCTGAAAGGAATCACGTTGGAACATTCTAGAAGAGTGCCTGCGTTCACTATGTGTGCTATTTTCTCTGAAACGATCATTCGTCGTGGATTGCTCGATAGCTGCGGACTTTCTTGATCTTCTAGTAGTTTTTGGATTGTTCTTGGTAATACTTTTATGTCTGAAACATGATAAGATATAAATTACATTTAAACAAAATACATTTAAGTAAACAAAATACATTTATGTAAACAAAATACATTTAAGTAAACAAAATACATTTATGTAAACAAAATACATTTAAGTAAACAAAATACATTTATTTCTCGACGGGAGGAGCTCGTGGCTAAATAATAACAGCTTCAGGTTAAGCCGCGCTTGCCTAGGTTGGTCCGTGGATGGGTGACCACCCATTACATGCTGAGTTTTTTCTGTGTCTCGGAAAGCACGATAAAAAATCTAATTAGTCCGTCAGATAGATTTCCAAAAAATATTGGACATATTTTTTTTTTTTTCACGTAAACGAAAAATGAAGACGATACAGTGCGTCGAAAACTCGTGTGACGTCACATTTGAGTACATTTTTTACCGGAAAATGACGTCACAAGACCCCACTAATTATTTTTGACGCGTTTTATCTTCGTCAATTTCAAACAAAAAACACGTACCTATCCAATATTTTTCGATAATCTGACGGACTAAACAGAATCATATTTTTTATGGTCAGGAATAAAAAAAGAAAAGAATAATAAAGATAATACCCCCCCCTAACCCCTCCCTATTAATAATCGTATCGTTGTATCGTTATTTTAATGTATCTAGTAACAATATTAAGTTGTAGTAACAATAGCAAATACTGGAGAGATTTTCTTGTTATATTACCTTGCAAAATATCCAGTTGTCTACAATACTCTGGGCATATCTCTGGCAGTAGCTGTCGTGTTGGTAGAGGGGGGAGCTTGACGCGCGCGAAACGACCCAACAACGCAGCCTCCCGGTCTACCAGCTCTGATGGACCATCTGACACGTAATCTGGAAAAAAGAAAGATAATACATTTACTTGCTGTACTTACTTGGGCCTCAAAAGTGATGAATGAAAGGCATTTGGCGATCCGGGATTAGCCATAATTTCTTACTTCCATACAGTAATTTTGCGAAATTAATTAAAATAGGTAAATATTTTTGAAAGATATTTACGAGGTTGCTTCGAAGAAAAAGTCGACAAAATGACAGATTTCTTTTGTTCATCTGTAATTTTGTCGATTCTTCGTCGACAAAACCCTATTACACGGCGGTCATGCTGTGTATAGTGCTACTAACATAGTTTTTTTAAGTTGCTTAACTAACATAAATTGTTATTAGTATGTATTTTTAGGCTATACCTTAGCCTAAAAATACATACTAATAACATCATCTGCCTAGCCTTTTCCCAACTATGTTGGGGTCGGCTTCCAGTCTAACCGGATGCAGCTGAAAACCAGTGTTTTACATGGAGCGACTGCCTATCTGACCTCCACAACCCAGTTCATACTGGGTAATACGATACCACTTGGTAAGACTGGTTGTCAGACTTTTTAGGCCACTGACTACCTATAACGACTGTCAAAGATGGACAAATGACAGCCGGGACCAACAGCTTAACGTGCTTTCCGAGGCACGGAGGAAACTCGGTATGCAAGGGTGGTCACCCATCCACAGACCAACCTAGGCAAGCACGGCTTAACCTAAAGATCGACCCGAGTGGCTGTTATTATTTAGCCACGAGCTCCTCTCAATCAAATCTCAAAAAATACATACTAATAACAATTTTTGTTTTATCTATGAGTCTTTGTTACCTGAAATAAATGGTTTATTATTATTAAGCGAGCTGAATGCTTCTTACCACTGGGAACGTAGTCAGACTCATAATCCACCACATCGATGTCTTCTTCAAATTCCACCTTCACTTCAGTCTGTCTCTCTATCTTCACGTCAATTTGGCTATCCAACGTGTTCTCGTCTACGTTCACTGTAATAATAAAACACATTCATTCTAGCTATCTTGTTAAAAAAGTAAATGGTTTTAAATGCAAGATGCCTTGTTTTTATGGTAATGTTTGATAAATACAATGGCCTGTAACATTATTTTTATCAGCTGGAATAGTTTTAATGTACAAAATTAAAACTCTTTTTCGAGTCCTTTTTGTTTCGAAAGTATATCTTGTGTACTTAAAAAGTTATTGCAATTTTAAAAGCGTGATACTTATTTTTGCAGCCCAGTTTAGATTATTGAAGTCAAACTAAATAAATAAAATTAAACAAACAGTATTGTATGATTTTTTTCTTTAAATCCGTCATAAGTTAGTACTGAAATAAAAGGAGTATAACTTTCCAAGAAAGTACCTTTGTATCTACCTTCTTAGGTGTGTTTCGCTAGTCACACATCTATCAGTACATGTTGTAAAACAAAGTCCTGCGCCGCGTCTGTCTGTCCGTCTGTTCGCGATAAACTCACAAACTACTGCACCGATTTTCATGCTGTTTTCACCAATGGATAGAGTGGTTCTCGAGGAAAGTTTAAGTATATAATTTCTCAAGTTTTTGTAATACGTTGGCTAAAATATAATATTTGTTGGAGGTGTCGGAAAAAATAAGTCGTCTGGGAGCTTTACTTTTGGTCGCGATAACCGACATCCACGCGGGCGAATCCGCGGGCATCAGCTAGTATATATGTTACAGCTAATAGCCGAAGTACGGCTACACCTAGTTTTAGCCGGCTAGAACTAGGTGCAGCCGGCCACATGCGGTTAAACCTAGGTATATCCTCTTATCTTCGGTTAGAACTAGGTTTAGCCTTCATCATAGTGGCTAGAACTAGGTGCAGCCGCACACCGGTGGTTAAACTTGGGTGTGTCTTATTTATCATCGGCTAGAACTCGGTTTTTAGTTCAGTTAAGCATAATTATTGGTATTGTTTTGAGATTCTTATCTTGCGTTACCCGATTGATTCGATTTCGTATTTCCCCGCAGATGCATCCGAGTCGAGGGAGTTCCGGTCGAACGGGCCCCGCGATGGGGGCTCCTACTTTTGAATGGTTTATAAAAAATAGGCAAAACTAGTTTGTCATCAACCACGTCATTACTGAACTGAAAACCTAGTTCCAGGCGATGATAAATAATAGGATACACCTAAGTTTAACCACCGGTGTGTGGCTGCACCTAGTTCTAGCCGCTATGATGAAGGTTAAACCTAGTTCTAACCGAAGATAAGAGGATACACCTAGGTTTAACCGCATATGGCCGGCTGCACCTAGTTTTAGCCGGCTAAAACTAGGTGTAGCCGCACTTCGGCTATTAGCCGTAACATGTATATATATAAATGAATTGCTGTTCGTTAGTCTTGCTAAAACTCGAGAACGGCTGGACCGATTTGGCTAATTTTGGTTTTGAAATATTTGGTTTAAACCGTGAGAGAAGTTATGGAAATATGTCATAGGGCTACCCTTCTACCCTAGGGTAGGAATTTTAATATGAATAGTTAGGACAACGTCTGTTCGGGTCAGCTAGTAAATAATAAAAATAACATAAAAAGGTAAATTCACATAATTTTACCTCCATGTACAGTCACAAACACCAATGTGTATACACTTTCCTTAATTTGAACGCAATTTTCGCGAGAAATAACGAGTGTAACTTGGAGATAGTATCTTTTTTATAAAAATATGAGTCCCAGAATACTATGTTCGTAACAACATGACATTATAATCAAAACAGTAGGAGAAAAACACATTTAAAAGTTGTTAAGTGTTTACATATTGGTGCTCGTGACCGTATGTATGTGAAAAAACAATAGGTCCATACCATTAACAAACACGGTATCCTTATCATCTGCAGCCATGGCCCGCAGGAGTTGCCTCTCCGTGCTGACCGCCATCATGCGGAAGCTGGTCGCGTCCCGCAGACGTTGGACGCAGGTTGTACATATTAGTGTGGTTAGCAGGGCGTTTGTTGATAACTGAAATCGTTTTAAATAAAGGTTATTATATTTATTTTCTTGATGGAGAAGAATAAATAAATATCGCTGGACATTACACACAGCGCCATCTAGTGCCACACTAAGCAACGAGGCTTGTGTCGTGGACACCAGATAGTTTTTACTACATAGATACTTTTTGTTTGTAAATACATACGTATTATACATATAAACATCCATGACTTGGAAACAAATGTCAAACACACATTTGCTCTTACCAAGATTCGAACTCGGGACCCTAAGAAGAAGGCTAAAGAAGAGATGGACGACTTGTGTGAGGAAAGATCGCCCTTTAAATTCTAATTCATTATTCGATGTTATAGCGGTATCTGAAATACACCTCATAGAAAGCAAGACGTCCACTGCTGGACATAGGTTTCCCCCAAGTGCTGCCACATTAACCAGTCAAGTGCGACTCGCATCCAGTAGATCCCCGCAACTTTAAACAAATGCAGCAACCTGGTTGACGTCCACGCAGACTCAATTTCGACGTAATTAGTATTTGTATACAAATTAATTTAATTATTTGTATTTGTGTTTGTTGGTTGTACAGTTAGATTTAAGACACAATTACTTGTATGTTCTGATCTGTATAATATCTGTAACATCTGTTGGTAAACCTTAATTAAATAAATAAAATAAAAAACCTTCACCAGGTCATCGGTCCACCTAGTGGGAGACCTTTCAACGCAACGTCTTCCAGTTTGCTAAAATACACATTCAGAGAAAATTTCAACTGTCTACCTATGCGATAGAGCCTGCTGACAGACAGATGGACAGCGGAGGCTTAGTAATAGGATCCCGTTGGTCACCATTTGGTTACGGAACCATAAACAGGAATAAATGATACCGTGACACCTGAAAAGGGAGAATTAAAGGGAAAAGAGTTAGATGATTTGTGTCGTTGAATTAAAAGTAGGCTTGGATAGTAAGACAAATAAAAGGGAAGTGACAAATGATAGGCCAGGAGAGCGCGTCCTAGAACGACATCCGTGTGACCAAAAGAGCTTGGTACTTGCACCAATAAGGGATGACCCCAGATCCGGTGACTGCTACTGAAAATCCAATAGGATTTTGCCAGGGCACCAAAACCAGGACTACATACTCAGAGTAGGTAGTAAAAATTTAATACTATACCATTTTGCATGTTTTGGGAGAGAAAGATGCACTTTGTTGAACAAGGAAAATTTAAAACAGCCTGTGCCACTACTGTTAGATAAACAAGTAGATCTTCTACAGAACTGAAGAGATAGAATTTCTCACAATAATTTAACACAACAGATAATACAAATAACTTCAAAAGCATAAAACTTACAAACAAATTAAACGTTTCCATGAAAATATCGTAATAAACTTCGCGAATTCCATTAAAGTAGTGTTCTTTCAATAAATCCCTGTGGTTGCCCTTAGACAAGCAACAGCGGCACTCCCCATAGTTCGTTTTACTTTTCTTTTTCTCCATTGATATCTATTTTATTCAATTATTTACAGTATAAACAAACATTTCGGAAATGAGAAGTTGAGAACGCGAGCCACTGACTGACAAGACAAACATCATTGACATGACATCAGCGTTTGACGTTTCGTTTAGTTGCGTTCACAGATCATCTATAAATATTGGTTGTGTTAGTGATGTATACGTAGGTTTTTCGATATTTTCCATGTACGGTTTTATTAGAAATATCTAATAAGACATTTCACCCGACTCGGGAATAGAATCTAGGTCCACTCAGCAGTCGTGCTTGCAACCGTGAGACCTAAAGAATATGAAGCTAAAAAGCCTCGTATTCGAGAATTTTTTACAAATGTAGATAATCTGTTTACTGAACAAACAGTAAAAAAGTCAAAAGTAATACTATTCCATTTGTTCCTTTTCCCATACTGTTACCACAGAAAAAACAAAATCAAAGCATTTATTTCAAGTAAGCCAGTTATGGCTGTCTGCCTTAGTAACGCAAGTTGTTGCCATGCCGCACGATTCTTGCCACAATGGGCAACATTTAAAATAATTGTAGCAAGCGCCATTGTGGCATGCAGCATTGCCGCACAGTGTTGCCCCGGGCGGTGTAAGTAGCCAGGCACTTTTGAATTGTCGAAACAAAGATGAAAATTAAATTTATCTACAGTCCCAGTCACAAGACATAAAAACTGTGAAAGTACTGTAGTTGCCCATTCCCTAGCGTAGATCTTTTAAGGAGAAGAACGGGCAAGAAACTCCATGGACACTCTTTTGAATCAGAATATTGTTACAAAATCTTGGTTACATCATTCATGTTAAGATGGTATATTATGTGAGAACAATTTATCAAGATGTGCACGTTAAAAGTGTCCACAGTAAAAACACACGAAAAAATACAATTCAAAAACCAAAATAATTAATTCAACCTAGGCCATGGCAAATAAGAGATGACCAGTCACAACTGACAGCGCCCGTTCACAGACATGACTGCATGACGAATGGATCAGCACCATTCAACTCAACCATTTGAAGGGAATTATATGATCCGACACATGCGCCACCATCAGCGAGACATTTGAGTGAGCATGACATACTCTCAACCGCCAGGGCACATTCAATAAAAGACGTAGGTTTCCAGTGACTGATAGCTTTCTAGTACATAGTACTCATCATGACTTCGTGATGTGAATAGAGAACAAACTAGCTGTTTATAGGAAACAAGCGTCGTGGGGCCGTCTTCCATCAAAAACATTTTGTTTTGATGTAGTTACTCTTTCATGTTTGTTCACTGCTTATTTCATACCGCTAATACCCACAAAAAGAATGGGATCCCAAAACTATGTAACTGTTTGTTTCGTGTTATGTCACCGCATTTTTCGTCACATATTTGTGTCGTTGGCGTACAGGGCACGCGCTTGCTTGTCACGTATATGTGACAATTGCATTCAAAAGGGTTAATTTATTATCGTATTGTCGCCGCCACCTTGTATAGTTATTTTCATTGAAATAAACTGAGCAAGGACTGTAGAGGAAACAATACGTAACAAATAGAAAATAAAACTAAATCGTTCAGAGCATTTTCATATATTTCAATCAAGAAAATAACACGAGTCGGTTAAATTGAAGCAATCCATCAATCAACATTGGGACGTTAAAAAGTAACTAATGTTTTGTTTTTATAAATTGTTACTACACACAGTACATTAGCTAATTAAGTAATGAAACTACGTTCATTTAGGGTGAGACCGCCACAGTAGCCCGCAAAATTCAATAATTCATGAAAAAGACATTCAATGGGGTTAAATGAAATATGAGGGTTGTATTGATGACTATGTATTATAATTCTATAACTAAATAGTGTTACAGCCGCGAATCATATTTTAATCAACATAAAACCTAGCACTGGCCTGCAAATTGCAAAATAAACGTAAGAAAATTCGAATTTCGCGTGCTATCGTGGCGGTTCCATCTAAATCTGGATAATTATGCCGCGCTCAGAAAAAGAAACAGTGACCATGTACTTAGGGATGTACGGTCGAACAAGCTATTTATTTTACAGTTAAACCCACAAATTACATTGTGAAATGTAAACCAAATAGCTTGTTTGACCGTACTTCATAGAATACATCCTCCCTAATGCAAATTGTCCTAAGGCTGCTTTACACCGGGGCAACACTGTGCGGCATTGCGGCATGTCACAAAGCCGCATGGCTACTATAATGAGAGGTTTTCCTTTTGAGGTTTTAAAAAAAAACTTAGTTTCCAAGAACTCTATAGATGGCGTTGAACTTGCTATGCCAAAGCCAAAACGCTTGAAAAAAAAAAACTTGCTTAACCTTCCGAATATAACCAACATTTCTCGGGCTTTGTTAAAATCAGTTTTTTAGGTTCCGTTCCTTGCATTATCATACTTACTCCTAGCGCCATCTATCCAGCGACTAGGGAAGAGCTAAAAAGAAAATCCCTCATTTTAAATGTTGCACATTGTGGCAAGAATCGTGCGGCATGGTTGCACCTTGCGTTATGCTGATAAAGTTACTTCATCAGCCATATTCTACGGAGTCTTGTCCCCTCGATCAATCAAGTTGGAAGATCAAAACACTCCAATAAAATTTTATAGCACAATGCTTTGAAAATTATCTAGGCACGATGTTGCCTCGGCGTAAAATAGGCTGCCGCATACCACAATTGCCGGGTAGGTTGGTTATTTGTGGCGTACCACAAGATGACGCATACCGCAATATGATGCATGACAGCAATGCCGCAGTATTGCCTCGGCGTAAAGCAGCCTTTACGTACAGGGTAGAAGTGACCCCGACGCGGTTACCATAGTAGGTACATCATTCTGAACGTACATTGAATATTTTATCAGAAGGTTGCGTGTTCAAATCACGTCAGGGTCACAAAATTGGGGGTATGAAGAACAGGGTGTAAAGCTCTTCATCCCCCATAGAAAAGTGAGGATCCTCCGACCAGACGGGAGTTATGTCTGGTGGGCCACTGCCCGACAGTTGTTGTCGGGTTCTCGTATATAGTTGGTGCCAGTTAAGATGAGAATAGCGGTCATTGCTCTTTCCCTAATATCTCTTCGTACGCACCAAAACAAATAAACCATGTATCGTTTCTCATTACAAAAAATGTTGAAGATCACGATAGATGACGATTCAAGACTTGAACAGGCTTATTTTTGGTTTTCAAAGTTAAGAAGTTTAATAAATTATGTATATGTAGGTGGGTCAATGACCGCTATTCTCATCTTAACTGGCACCGACTATAGGGAACGTGCACAACGACGGTGGTGCCAACTGGCGTCACCAATCCGAATCATGTACCAAATTAATACTTGACATTGACATGTAAAACAAGTAAACAGAATTAATTTTATTATTGAAAATGATTATTCTAGCTAATCATAATCCATTGTTGCATTTCTGGATGTACCAATACATCCACAAAAATGAAAATTAATCAAATAGCGTAAAATAATAAAATTCTATTACTTTCCAAAGAATAGTACTCTCATACCATGTTTAAGTGAAAAACGCAAAAAATGGATAAATGCAGTAAGAAACATATTTGAAAACAATTTGTTTTTGTTACACTCTGCATTGAAAAAGTTCAATGGCCTTCAAAATCAACCGTCCAAGCAAACATGCAAAGTACAATTTAAACTTCAGCGAACACACACATTAGACTGCATTGAAGTTCACATCGAATATTCCTCAACAGTTACACAAAGAGTCCACATGTACTCAGATTATAAACATGGTTATACAATAAAGTTTTTAGTTGGCGGCACTCCTTGTGGTTTCATAAGTTTTGTATCTAAATGCTACGGAGGGCGTTCTAGTGATTGCTAATAACAAAATATGGGTGTGGATTAGACTGCACTGAAGTTCACACCGAATATTCCTCAACAGTTAAACAAAGAGTCCACATGTGTTCGGATTATAAACATTGGTATACAAATAAGTTTTTACTTAGCCGCACTCCTTGTGGTTTCACAAGTTTTGTATCTAAATGCTACGGAGGGCGTTCCAGACTGCACTGAAGTTCACACCGAATATTCCCCAACAGTCTCCACATGAACTCAGATTATAAACATGGATATACAATAAAGTTTTTAGTTGGTGCACTCCTTGAGGTTTCCTAAGTTTTGTATCTAAATGCTACGGAGGGCGTTATAGTGATTGCATAACAAATGATTGTGGATTGATTTGTTATAGCCTGGAGATACTGTTCTTGCTGATAAAGGATTCCCTTCCATTAAAACATGTGTTGAAAATAAGAAAGTTGTTTTAACCACCATTTTTTCATGAACCACAATTTTCATCAGAGAAAGTAAACGAAACATACAAAATTCATATTGGTCAACATTCATGTTACGCTGACGATCACTATTGATAGACCGAAACCCATGTTTTATACCTTAAAACATAATCAAAAATAATACTTTTGAAGAGATTTGCGTGACAGGTGACGGCATAAGTTTCCTTTACTGTCCGCATAGTGTCTCTTTTGTCGTTTAGTGCTGCCACCTATAGTTCCTGCACGTTCCCTATAGTCTTAAGGCTGATGTTCCAGGGTAGCCCGGGAAATTCAAATTTTCTTATGTTTTTTTGCAATTTGCAGGCGTGCTAGGTTGTACGTTGATTAAAATATTGTTCGCGACTGTAAGAATTACAACTTTGACTTTGAAAAACTCGTTCCTCGGCCTTTATGAACTTGGAGGGTTGTATTGACGATTTTGATGATTATAATTCTGTAACTACATACGTCTTACAGTCGCAAACAATATTTTAATCAACATACAACCTAACACTGGTATACAAACTGCATAAACGTAACAAAATTTAAATTTCGCGGACTACCCTGACGCTTTCACCTTAAGTCGCGGATAACTCATAGATGGCGCTGTAGTAATTTTTGTTCTATGTTCATGTAGTACTTTTTGTTCTATGTTCCTGTAGTACTTTTATTTCTATGTTCCTGTAGTACTTTTTATAGTGCCGCTACAACCGTCTGTGGTGTCGCTTCTACCCTGTATATTTTACTAAAAAGGTATGACAATGAATCTTAGCTTCTAAACAAAAAAGAAATCACAAAATACTGACTGTAGCTAGGCATCTAGCTAATCGCAGCAATAATTATAATCGAACTAACTAATTTATTATTTTTATTAAACTTAAAAATATCCACTTCCATAGGAATGACATTGACACGTAGGTAATCGTCAGTCGTTTTTGGCCGAGCGTCACACTGCTTTTATAAAATAAAAATTATAAAAGGTTCTCCTGCCCTTATTACAATATACAGGGTGTTGTCTTGTCTGCGCCGAACGAATAGTTCTAAGTATCATACGTGTAGCTGATAGGTGGTTATCGGTGGTGAGAATTAAGAAAAGACTGGTGGATCTGCGATTGAGAAAGTAGGCAGAATGTGAATGGCGCCTAAGCTTGACTATTGCGCGGGAATGGTGCTACAGCGTAACGCGGGTGCACGCTGTGAGCATACGAAGCACACTGCCTCTCCAAAAGAAAGGATATTAAAAGGTTGCGTAATAGCCGCTGGTGCCCAATGGCATGTATTCACCAATAAGAGCGCATTGTCTCGCGCATGCGCGAGTCGCATTCTGCCCAATTTTGTTCCCATTTTATTAGAAAATCAATCAATACAATTACAAACATGTTGCAATGACAATTAAAACATTTATTACAAATATCTCGTTATATTTACTTAATTTAGGTATCTTTTTTATAACGTATCTATCCACTAACATAGTCGTATTATAATTAACAACAAACAGGAAGTAAAGCTAGTGGGAAAAAGATAATACACAGACAAATATAATCTAAGATGGCGCCACCATAGCTGGTCTCGATCTGACAAATGAGGTTAAGCTATTTTAAAATATTGACATTATCACATTTCAACCAATGACGATGTTGGAAACCAGCTATGCTAGCGCCATTAGTTCCACAGTGTGTCTCCCCATTAGGTGGTCGGGCCAATCAAATTAGCATAGATTATTTACAAATGTTGCCATCGACAACAATACGTATAACGTTATCAATGAGGGATTTTCTTTTTAGCTCTTCCCTAGTCGCTGGATAGATGGCGCTAAACTTAATATGATAATGCAAGGAACAGAACTTAAAAATACTGATTTTAACAATGCGCGAGAAAACTAGGTTATATTAGGAAGGTTAATCAAATGAAAGTGTCAGTCAACGAGAGTATGTGACGTGACGCAATGTTTTTTTTTCAAACGTTTTGGCTTTGGCACCAACTATCATAGTCAGTTCAACGCCATCTATAGAGTTCTTGGAAACTAAGTTTTTTTTTAATACCTCAAAAGGAAAACCACTCATTCGTCTGATTCGGTGCGGATAAGTGTGCGAAGTTACATAGTACTTCATACAAGTAATGGGGTAGATGACACACCAATCAATTGAGATACTTTTTAAGAGCTGTCAAAACGCGGTTCTCTCATAGATTTTGTATGGCAATAGCAAACTGTGACGTCACTGTTTATTCAACCCAATGACTCAACTATTTATTGATTTCAAAGCAACTAAAATTCGAATTTGGTTATTAATTGAAAATAAATCAGGTTTTCAGGCCCACAATAAAGTGGTTTTATTTAAAGATAGGTGTCTTGGAATTTTTGTTTTATGGTGTCATCTAGCCTATTCTAAAATTTGATTCTTTCGGCTCTATCGCTTCCTTCGGCTCTGATAAGTGTGCGTTCACCTTTAAAATCAATATGAGATCAAAATTAGATTCTTCAGATCTACGATTGCGTAATCAGCCTTGTTCCCACTGTTGGGACACAGTCCACACTATGAGAGGAAGTAGGCTGTAATCCAGCACGCGGGTACAGTACAAGTTGGTATGTCACATGTCATCGAATATTGGTTCTAGGACATGTCGGTTTCCTCACGATGTTTTCCTTCACGGTCTTGAGAGCAGTGAAATAAATTACACAAAGTAACGCGCTTTGCCGGGACCGCTTCTGCTCACAATCTAAAGATCAATCAAGGAAAACATCGTGAGAAAACCGACATATCCTAGAACCAAAAAATTCGAAGACATGTGACATCTACCAACCCGCACTGGTGGTGGCCGCCCGCGTGGTGGATTATAGACCATTCCCTCTCATAGAGACTATAGGTTGACAGCTGAAGCAAATTCTAAATCGAAAAATCGTCAAACTTAAGCACAAATTTCTAATTTTGATCACATAATACTCCATACTATTTATCAATAATTAATTAGCTAAATCCTTCTTCCCCTATTTCTATTTCCATTTTTATTTCTCTCCCGGACGGCAGACCGCTTCTGAAAAAAATGAAAAACACTAATTTTAGAAGCGATTCATCCAAATATCATCATCATATCATCTGCCTAGCCTTTTCCCAACTACATAATATGTTGAGGTCGGCTTCCAGTCTAACCGTATGCAGCTGAATACCAGTATTTTACATGGAGCGACTGCCTATCTGACCTCCACAACCCAGTTAGTACTGGGTAATACGATACGCCTTGGTAAGACTGGTTGTCAGTCTTGGCTAAGCAACCAACCATGAAATGTTCTATTATACCCAAAGCTTGACTGGTAAAGAATGCCTAGTGGTATTAAATCTGCATAGGTAACACTCTTGAACATAAAGTTAAAATGAATAAAAGAATATAGTAACATCAAGGTTTCGAAAGGGCCTGGTATAAGTACCAGTTCTAAAATTATCATTATCGCGTGTTCATTAATGTGTTCAGTGTGAGGGCATTTTTCCTAGTTTCTTGTGAGGTCATTAAAGTTAAAAAAAAAAACATTATTTCATTAAGTTATTATTTATTTTCATAAATACACATTATTTCACATAGTCCTCGTCATACACATAAATGTACACCTTTTAAATAAATTATTCTTATTCATAAAAATAACATGACCGGCATTTACACGTGTTGCGTATACCGAATAAAATAATGGGAATGTTTACACTTTTATTCTGAGAATGGTATAAGCCTAGTGGCTTGGGATGGTAATATAATAGTAGATTATACAACAAGGGAATAAAAAGTGAATTTAGTTCGAGGTACGAAGTTGGATCCCGAGAGCAGCGAAGGATTCTAGAGTAGAATCACGAGCGTAGCGAGGGATTCTACTCTAGAATCCTGAGCAGAGCGAGGGATACAAGTACCGAAATACATTTTTTATTCACGTGTTGTGTAGTCTACTTTTTACCATTGACTGTGAGAAAATAAATAGAAGTATAGTATTTATTTTTCTCGTGGGTTAATAATAACAGCCAGTCGGGTCGATTTTCAAGGTTAAGCAACGCTTATCAAGGTCGGTCTGTGGATGGGTGACCACTAATTTATTACCGAGTTTCCTCCGTCCGTCGTAAAGAATGTAAATCCCTTGGTAAACTCTCAAAGCAATTTTTGAAATTCAGTGCTATTTTCTTGTCGGCGCGTGTAATTGTTCCAAATTCAAAATGTTTTTATTCAAACACTTTTTTAACCTGTTTTGTTGTTTCACTGTTTTTATTCACTTAGTGAGTAAAAGGGCGTTTTATTCACTGTTATCTACAGTGAGTAAAAGAGAGTTTTTTTCACTGTTATTGATGAATAAAATGCTCTTTTTCGAGTGGCAATGGCAAAAAATAATTTTTGGTCCACAGAGTCTCAGCCGTTACAAGTGTTTAGTTTAACAGTATCGGCTAACCAAAACAAACACTTGAAAACATGCTCATAAACACCATTAGGCAATTGATTGTTTTTTATTAATAAATGTAGAATGATAATTAATTCGTTAATTAACATTCTAGGTGACCATCTTTAGGCTGCAACTCGTGGCTAAAATAATAACAGCCCCTCGGGTCAATCTTTAGGTTAAGCCGTGCTTGCCTAGGTTGGTCTGTGGATGGGTGACCACCCATTACATACCGAGTTTCATCCGTGCCTCGGAAAGCACGTTAAGCAGTTGGTACCGGCTGTCATTTTTAGATCTTCGACAGTCGTTACAGGTAGGTAGTCAGTGGCCCGTAATATCTGACAACCAGTCTTACCAAGGGGTATCGTATGACCCAGTACTAATTGGGTCGTGGAGGTCAGATGGCAGTCGCTCCATGTAAAATACAGGTATTCAGCTGCATCCGGTCAGACTGGAAGCCGACCCCAACATAGTTGGGAAAAGGCTGGGCAGATGATGTTAGGTGTAGAGGGTTGTGGCTCACTTTCGCAAATTGCGTTTCGTCTTCTTATTACTATTATCTTCGCTGTCACTGGTACTTGTAGTATTTTCATTCATATGTTTACTTCCTTCCTTTAATTTCTTTGATTGAAAATGTTTTCTAAAGCTTTCTCTCCATTTCTCCTCTGTAACATTCTAGCTCTTGGCGTCATGTCTACAATTGATAAAATTTTCTTCTCTTGTCTTCGTTTTTTATACCGTTGTTGTTCTTTTTCTTTTTCAAGAGCGTATAAAACAGGGTCAGTTTTGATTTTAGTGTATCGATTCCGGCGAGCGATTTTGGCTTTAGCCAATATTTCTTCCTTCGATTGCCGTTTTTTTCGAGGCATGTTTACTCTGAAAAAAAAATATGTTGGTGTTAGGTGGGTAGTCAGTATATAAGGTGTATCTATTCATACACGAAATATTTTCAGGGAATCATCTAACGGCTATAACGAAGCCATTTCAAGGAAAAAAAATAATTTATATGCGTGTATTTAAAAAATTAAAATATTTTAAATTACTTGACCCACAAAATAAAGAGTCCCTATAATGCACGTCACAGCAATGCACACACCAGCAATGCACACACCAGCAATGCACGACACAACAATGTACGACCTATGTCTCCAATTGCTGGGGTGTACCTTGCTTGTCCGGACCAAGAATGTACAGCATGATAATTGGCGACATCACGTGACTCGAAATTTTGGGACATGGATACTAGGTAATTGAGCTAGGTAGTGCTGTTCCGAAAGACGTTAGACGGTTGATTGCGTGATTGAAAAGTTGATAGGGACTCGATCAGCCATTGACTGTTATAACACGTTCCATTTTAAGTTCACCAGCAATGTAAAAAGGCGAATAAAAATTCTGTGGAAATTGCATGTAAAAACACGACAGTCTCGCGCCAGTGTCATTTTGGCTCCGGTATGTTGAGGTTGAATGATGGGTTTAAAAAGCGTAGTCGACGCTTTACAGATAGTCGAAATGGGCAAAAAAAAAGCTGCCACCCTATACCCCGTTAGCCATGTCGTCGGATTTCTGCCGGCCTTCGGCCTACGCTCATGTCCCAAAGTATGACCTTCGGGGACCAAATTTTAAATGCATGAAATAAAAAAACAAAAACAATTACTCGATTCACAAAAAGACCTTTAGCTGGGATCGAACTCAAGGCTCATGATTGTAAAACAGCACTGTACCCCGAGACCAGCTGGCTTATTGTAAACCGTGGCGAATATGTAATCATACGGTGCTTCTACAGGTCGGTAATGTTCGGGATGGCGAGAGCCAAAATGATACTGGCGCGAGTTGGTCCTGGAAAAACAACTACCTATTGGCGACGCAAAGATTCTAAAGGCTGCTTTACGCCGCCGCCGGGGCAACACTGTGCGACATTGCTGCATGCCACTAGGCCGCATGCTACAAAAATTTAAAATGTTGCACATCGGCATCGTGGCAAAAATCGTGCGGCATGGCAACATCTTGCGTCATTCTGCTAAAGTTACTTCGTCAGCCATATTCTACGGTGTCTTGTCCCCACCTCGATTAAAAGTTGGTAGACTAAAACACTCCATTAAAATGTACAGCACGATGCTTTAAAAATTATCTAGGCACGATGTTGCCTCGGTGTAAAATAGGCTGCCGCATAACGCAATGACAGGTTTTCTTTTTGAGGTATTAAAAAAAAACTTAGTTTCCAAGAACTTTATTGATGGCGTTGAACTTACTATGATAGTTGCACAAGATGACGCACGCCGCAAAATGTGGCATACAGCAATGCCGCACAGTGTTGCCCCGGTGTAAAGCAGCCTTAACTAGCGCCTCAAGTGTCAAAATTATTGTGAAGCTGTCTAAGAACGATACTTTGACAGTTTTCGATACAATATTACGTCACGGAAAATTTTATTTATTAAATATAAATCAGATTAATGTGGTTTCTTGCTGGACGAGACACTAATTATGTTGTCAATGGTCGATGTAATTAAAGCGTCTGCAGGATACACAAAACCAATGCGTTCTGGAGAAGAATTATTACGGAGTGGAGGTTTGTGAATTGATCAATTACTTTTATATCCATTTGTATCTTATCAATAAATATCGTTATTATGTTAAATTATAAAGATTTATTCGTTATAAATATTTATCGTTATAGTATTTAACTCGGGCTGTCTGTTAGTTAGTCTGTAACACTTTTATAGCTAGTTAAAATCAGTTTTTTAGGTTCCGTTCCTTGAATTATCATACTAACTCCTAGCGCCATCTATCCAGCGACTAGGGAAGACCTAAAAAGAAAATCCCTCATTCCAGATGGATTACATGTTGCGCACCTCACCATAATCATACACAGCTTGTAACTTCTTTTTAGGCAAACGCAAAATTGAAGGAAGTTGGATTGTTCCATTGATAGACAAATCCGTCCCACTGAGCAAATGTTCTCTCATCGGGAGCGTCTATTTGTATCATTGCTCAAAATCTGGATAGTTAAATTACAAGTCAATGCTGTGGTGAGGGTGCGCCATTATGGTGGAAACGCCAGGGACTTCAGAGGGAGCCACTCTTCCGAGTAGGTATAAAGCAGTAGGCAACCAGTGATGATTCTGCATGTTTCAATAAGTGCTACATCTACCGTACGGCCGCACGGGCATGATGCCATACTGGGCAAGTAAATTCGCCAGCTTATGTTATGGATTTTCTCTGTGTGAATCGAGTCATTTTGTTTTTATTTTATTCTAGGTGTTTGTTTTTTCTTTTATTTCTTTTAGAAACCATGCAGATGTAGGAGCCTCGCGAATTGCCGCTCCGTCGACCGGGACTCCGTCAACTTGATGCAAGAGCGAGCGATTCAAATTATCACGCCCTTGCACGGTGTAAAGCACGAGTAGCTAAACTCTTGTGGTGTAAAGTGCAAAAAATGACTGATCCAAAGACATTCAAATATTTTAACTATTTCTTTTAGATCTTTTTGGATTGATCTTAGGCTCCTTCAACAGGTCTGTGATGTTCATGATTGTTTGGGATGGCGGGAGCCAAAATGACACTAGTGCGAGACGGTCGTGTTTTCTTGACAAACAACGATTGGCGATGCATAGATTATCCGCGCGCATCTAGTGGCGAAATTTAGAAGTTGTCTAAGAACGACACTTTGCTTTAAAGTTGAGGTTGTTTGGAGAAAATCAGATGGATCACGATTAGATACATAAACCTGTTACTAATAAATGCAGAAATACGAAATATTGTTGCGTTCCTCAATGTAGTGCCTAGTTACGGAGATTCTGGAATAAGTTTTCATTTGTTTCCAAACAAAACCCTCCAAGTTCATAAAGGTCTAGCAATGACTTTGACCTTGAAAAAATCGTTTCTCGACCTTTATGAACTTGGAGGGTTGTATTGATGGTTTTGATGATTATAATTCTGTAACTACATACGTCTTTCAATCGCATCCAATATTTTAATCAACATACAACCTAGCACTGGCCTGCAATTTACCAAAAACGTAAGAAAATTTGAATTTCGCGGGCTACCCTGGAGCATCAGCCATAAGTACCTCCACAGAGTGCAACTCGTTCATGGGTCAATTTACAAAAAAAATATACGCTTCTACAACAAACTTCCCATTGAAACTCGTAATATAAGTACCCATCACGAAATTTAAAAATTGCATTAAAACTAAACTTTTAAAAAAGGGTTATTACAAAATATCAGATTACCTACTTAAATGTTAAAACACGCTTGAGAATGAGGTGCTCGCTTATCCTGTGAATCCTGTGATATCTTATTTTATGCCTCTGGATGTTATACTACATTTATTTTCATATTAATTTTATTTTTGACACTGAATTAATGCCTCAAATATTGTATTATTATTAATTTTTCGTATTTTTTTTGGTTGATGACATAGATTGACATGATGACTTATCTCATTGACATGATAATAATATTAATTCAGTCAAATGTAACTTTGTTTGTGAATGTGAGTATCATCTATGCTAACGACTCAATAACTAATACGTGACACCAGACTGTCTGACGGGTTTGAGTATTTTGTAAGTGGCCTACTCAAATATTCTGCAGCTCTGGTAGTGTCGTGTGACAGGTCGTTGAGCTCCATAAAATGTGGTTGAGCTACACGATGACTGATGCATGCGTGCTTTCTCTCGGGACAGGTCAACTCAAACCTGCTATGGCTCTTTCCTCAAAAGACCATAACAGACAATGCCTACATGATCACACTCACATTGATATCGCTTCAAATAATAGTGTCTGGACTGTAAAAGAGACCACGATCCCTGAGTTTTTTTCGGTATTTCTTCTCTGGGGTAGTCAGTTAAGAAATGCCGGTGCCTTCGTTCTCTTACAACAAAATACTGACGTTTCTAAGTGATTTAATATCCTATTTGCAAATAAATAATTTCATTTCATTTCTTTTTGAACGATTCTAAATTTGAATTTGAAAAAAATAATTATAAATAAAAGATTTACGCGGCTTATTGGTAGCGAAGTCCGAAGGTTTCATTTACCTACAGAGGGAGTCGTTACCCGTGGTCCCGGTGATTATTTTAATTACCCGTGGTTCCATGGCAATAGGGATTGTTTCCTGGACTTCTGAATATATCGATAGAAAATACAAATCCATAATAACAGCCTAAGTACGTTATTTACGAGTACAAGCGGTGTCCTTCGTCCTACTAAATAATATGATCGGTTCCCAGCGAGTCACACCCAATCGTGTCACATTGTGGCTCAGTGGGATTTTTTTCCAACATGTCACGGTTACACTGGGTGTGTGTGACACGTTGGGAACCCTCCTGGAAAAAGGTTGCAACGGGTCACACAGTGTGACTCGATGGGAACATACTTCTGAAAGTCTGAAGTTGTTTTGTTGATTATAAGATAATCTAGCAAAAGCACTACTTAGCATAAGTTCAAGGTGGTACCTATTTATTTTAATTCTGGGTAATAGCCACTCGTCTGTTATTCGAATGGCGCGACCCCACAACCAGACCCCACAGGCGCGTGCTAGCGCGGGTCATGACCACAAATGAAGGGATATGTACGTGATACTAGAATACTACTAGTGCGTGATTCTATGATCGAATTTCCTTTTTTAAATTTTTGTTAGCTTAGTACTTTTTCCAGGCGAAAAAAAAAGCGGACTCTGGCTAATCTGGCTTAGACAAATATGACACTCCAGCTTTCTCTCTATTCAACCGTTTTCATTAAAGATAGTTAGGCGGACAAGAGAAGTGTAACTATCGAAATTCTATTTGTGGGCTAAAACACCTTTTTTTTCGGATGGGAAATCTTCAAATGACGGGTCCCGCTCTAGGCGAAGTGTCAGACTTTTGCTGATTATAGGGTATCCATGTTCCTTCTTGGCCCTTTGTGTTGGCCATGGTATATCTTCGTCTTTGCGGACCCCTTTTTGCTGACATCTTTTTGAGGCGCGCGTGGAACACAAACGTGCGTGTGTAGCCCTCCTCCTAATTTTTGTGTTGTTATGCCCGACAGGCCCCACAATGCTCCAAAACGAATGTATGTCTTTATGTACCTACCACCTAAGTTCACATTGTGGAATGCAATAAACGTATTGAGTATTGCCGTCAACATTGCCTTGCCTGTCGTTGTCGTAAGACGGACGGACGGCGACGGCGAGCTAGCCCCTAGCTCACCGCCCACAAGGGGGGAAAGAAAATACGATATAGTTACAATTTTACAAAATCTCTAATATTTACAAGATATAACAACTGAATCCAAAATCTTATTTGATATAATGATCAATTAATATAATAAACGTAAATATAAAGTAACTATTTTTTTGTGCTACATAGACATACATTGAATATTCGTCGTCATGTTTACCTTTGCCAAAAAAAAAGTTTGTTGTGGACACTTTGACAGTTGACAATGACATACTGTGATGCCAGATCTACTGATTTAGCAGTAGATCTACGATTTAAAAAAAATCTACTGATCTACTGCCTTGATTGGAAATCTACCTGCTTTTTTAAAATCAGATCGTATCATCTAGGTATTGACGACATGTCGTGTCATCTGGCTTATAGGCCTAGATAACATGACATTTGGTCAACAACCGTAGTAAGTATCGAAAAATATTGGATACGTGTTCTTTGTTTTATCAAATTAATAAAAATTGTCGAAGATAAAACGTGTCAAAGCTCATGAGTTTGGCTTGGGACGTCACATTTGAGTAAAAAATGTACTCAATTATGACGTTACACGAGTTTTCGACGCAATGTATCGTCTTCATTTTAAGTTTACGTGAAAAAAGAAAAAATACGTGTCCAATATTTTTTGAAAATCTATCTGACAGACTAATGGGGAGACACAGGCAAAGATAATCTAAGATGGCGCCACCATAGCTGGTGTCAATCTGACCAATGAGGTTAAGCTATTTTGAAATATAATATGACATTACCACATTTTCAACCAATGATGATGTTGGGAACCAGCTATGCTAGCGCCATTAGTTCCACAGTGTGTCTCCCCATTAGATTTTTTTGTCATGTACCCTATTCAAGCTCAATTCCTTTTTACCTCATGTGGGTATGACTTTTTTGATCTACAGAGTCTCCCCATTAGTCTGTCAGATCCCACTAGGTGGACCGATGACCTGGTGAAGGTTGCGGGAATCCCCTGGATGCAAGTCGCACGGGAAGGGTCAATGTGGCGACACTTGGGGGAGGCCTATGTCCAGCAGTGGACGTCTTTAGGCTGAAATGATGATGATGACTGGGACCTGGTTCAGACAGCATTAAGGGATCTGGTCTGGGAGGCTCTGGAAGTCAGAATTAACATAATTTTCTGACTGACTCTGGGGAGGTGAGTTTTCCTCCAATATTCTCTGTGATTTACATTCTTTTTTCTTCCTTTCTAAGTAGTTTAGAGAGTTTTTTCGCCATCTCTTTCTTTGTTTAACGTAAATATAAAGTAACTATTTTTTTGTGCTACATAGACATACATTGAATATTCGTCGTCATGTTTACCTTTGCCAAAAAAAAAGTTTGTTGTGGACACTTTGACAGTTGACAATGACATACTGTGATGCCAGATCTACTGATTTAGCAGTAGATCTACGATTTAAAAAAAATCTACTGATCTACTGCCTTGATTGGAAATCTACCTGCTTTTTTCAAATCAGATCGTATCATCTAGGTATTGACGACATGTCGTGTCATCTGGCTTATAGGCCTAGATAACATGACATTTGGTCAACAACCGTAGTAAGTATCGAAAAATATTGGATACGTGTTCTTTGTTTTATCAAATTAATAAAAATTGTCGAAGATAAAACGTGTCAAAGCTCATGAGTTTGGCTTGGGACGTCACATTTGAGTAAAAAATGTACTTAATTATGACGTTACACGAGTTTTCGACGCAATGTATCGTCTTCATTTTAAGTTTACGTGAAAAAAGAAAAAATACGTGTCCAATATTTTTTGAAAATCTATCTGACAGACTAATGGGGAGACACAGGCAAAGATAATCTAAGATGGCGCCACCATAGCTGGTGTCAATCTGACCAATGAGGTTAAGCTATTTTGAAATATAATATGACATTACCACATTTTCAACCAATGATGATGTTGGGAACCAGCTATGCTAGCGCCATTAGTTCCACAGTGTGTCTCCCCATTAGATTTTTTTGTCATGTACCCTATTCAAGCTCAATTCCTTTTTACCTCATGTGGGTATGACTTTTTTGATCTACAGAGTCTCCCCATTAGTCTGTCAGATCCCACTAGGTGGACCGATGACCTGGTGAAGGTTGCGGGAATCCCCTGGATGCAAGTCGCACGGGAAGGGTCAATGTGGCGACACTTGGGGGAGGCCTATGTCCAGCAGTGGACGTCTTTAGGCTGAAATGATGATGATGACTGGGACCTGGTTCAGACAGCATTAAGGGATCTGGTCTGGGAGGCTCTGGAAGTCAGAATTAACATAATTTTCTGACTGACTCTGGGGAGGTGAGTTTTCCTCCAATATTCTCTGTGATTTACATTCTTTTTTCTTCCTTTCTAAGTAGTTTAGAGAGTTTTTTCGCCATCTCTTTCTTTGTTTAACGTAAATATAAAGTAACTATTTTTTTGTGCTACATAGACATACATTGAATATTCGTCGTCATGTTTACCTTTGCCAAAAAAAAAGTTTGTTGTGGACACTTTGACAGTTGACAATGACATACTGTGATGCCAGATCTACTGATTTAGCAGTAGATCTACGATTTAAAAAAAATCTACTGATCTACTGCCTTGATTGGAAATCTACCTGCTTTTTTCAAATCAGATCGTATCATCTAGGTATTGACGACATGTCGTGTCATCTGGCTTATAGGCCTAGATAACATGACATTTGGTCAACAACCGTAGTAAGTATCGAAAAATATTGGATACGTGTTCTTTGTTTTATCAAATTAATAAAAATTGTCGAAGATAAAACGTGTCAAAGCTCATGAGTTTGGCTTGGGACGTCACATTTGAGTAAAAAATGTACTTAATTATGACGTTACACGAGTTTTCGACGCAATGTATCGTCTTCATTTTAAGTTTACGTGAAAAAAGAAAAAATACGTGTCCAATATTTTTTGAAAATCTATCTGACAGACTAATGGGGAGACACAGGCAAAGATAATCTAAGATGGCGCCACCATAGCTGGTGTCAATCTGACCAATGAGGTTAAGCTATTTTGAAATATAATATGACATTACCACATTTTCAACCAATGATGATGTTGGGAACCAGCTATGCTAGCGCCATTAGTTCCACAGTGTGTCTCCCCATTAGATTTTTTTGTCATGTACCCTATTCAAGCTCAATTCCTTTTTACCTCATGTGGGTATGACTTTTTTGATCTACAGAGTCTCCCCATTAGTCTGTCAGATCCCACTAGGTGGACCGATGACCTGGTGAAGGTTGCGGGAATCCCCTGGATGCAAGTCGCACGGGAAGGGTCAATGTGGCGACACTTGGGGGAGGCCTATGTCCAGCAGTGGACGTCTTTAGGCTGAAATGATGATGATGACTGGGACCTGGTTCAGACAGCATTAAGGGATCTGGTCTGGGAGGCTCTGGAAGTCAGAATTAACATAATTTTCTGACTGACTCTGGGGAGGTGAGTTTTCCTCCAATATTCTCTGTGATTTACATTCTTTTTTCTTCCTTTCTAAGTAGTTTAGAGAGTTTTTTCGCCATCTCTTTCTTTGTTTAACGTAAATATAAAGTAACTATTTTTTTGTGCTACATAGACATACATTGAATATTCGTCGTCATGTTTACCTTTGCCAAAAAAAAAGTTTGTTGTGGACACTTTGACAGTTGACAATGACATACTGTGATGCCAGATCTACTGATTTAGCAGTAGATCTACGATTTAAAAAAAATCTACTGATCTACTGCCTTGATTGGAAATCTACCTGCTTTTTTCAAATCAGATCGTATCATCTAGGTATTGACGACATGTCGTGTCATCTGGCTTATAGGCCTAGATAACATGACATTTGGTCAACAACCGTAGTAAGTATCGAAAAATATTGGATACGTGTTCTTTGTTTTATCAAATTAATAAAAATTGTCGAAGATAAAACGTGTCAAAGCTCATGAGTTTGGCTTGGGACGTCACATTTGAGTAAAAAATGTACTTAATTATGACGTTACACGAGTTTTCGACGCAATGTATCGTCTTCATTTTAAGTTTACGTGAAAAAAGAAAAAATACGTATCCAATATTTTTTGAAAATCTATCTGACAGACTAATGGGGAGACACAGGCAAAGATAATCTAAGATGGCGCCACCATAGCTGGTGTCAATCTGACCAATGAGGTTAAGCTATTTTGAAATATAATATGACATTACCACATTTTCAACCAATGATGATGTTGGGAACCAGCTATGCTAGCGCCATTAGTTCCACAGTGTGTCTCCCCATTAGATTTTTTTGTCATGTACCCTATTCAAGCTCAATTCCTTTTTACCTCATGTGGGTATGACTTTTTTGATCTACAGAGTCTCCCCATTAGTCTGTCAGATCCCACTAGGTGGACCGATGACCTGGTGAAGGTTGCGGGAATCCCCTGGATGCAAGTCGCACGGGAAGGGTCAATGTGGCGACACTTGGGGGAGGCCTATGTCCAGCAGTGGACGTCTTTAGGCTGAAATGATGATGATGACTGGGACCTGGTTCAGACAGCATTAAGGGATCTGGTCTGGGAGGCTCTGGAAGTCAGAATTAACATAATTTTCTGACTGACTCTGGGGAGGTGAGTTTTCCTCCAATATTCTCTGTGATTTACATTCTTTTTTCTTCCTTTCTAAGTAGTTTAGAGAGTTTTTTCGCCATCTCTTTCTTTGTTTAACGTAAATATAAAGTAACTATTTTTTTGTGCTACATAGACATACATTGAATATTCGTCGTCATGTTTACCTTTGCCAAAAAAAAAGTTTGTTGTGGACACTTTGACAGTTGACAATGACATACTGTGATGCCAGATCTACTGATTTAGCAGTAGATCTACGATTTAAAAAAAATCTACTGATCTACTGCCTTGATTGGAAATCTACCTGCTTTTTTCAAATCAGATCGTATCATCTAGGTATTGACGACATGTCGTGTCATCTGGCTTATAGGCCTAGATAACATGACATTTGGTCAACAACCGTAGTAAGTATCGAAAAATATTGGATACGTGTTCTTTGTTTTATCAAATTAATAAAAATTGTCGAAGATAAAACGTGTCAAAGCTCATGAGTTTGGCTTGGGACGTCACATTTGAGTAAAAAATGTACTTAATTATGACGTTACACGAGTTTTCGACGCAATGTATCGTCTTCATTTTAAGTTTACGTGAAAAAAGAAAAAATACGTGTCCAATATTTTTTGAAAATCTATCTGACAGACTAATGGGGAGACACAGGCAAAGATAATCTAAGATGGCGCCACCATAGCTGGTGTCAATCTGACCAATGAGGTTAAGCTATTTTGAAATATAATATGACATTACCACATTTTCAACCAATGATGATGTTGGGAACCAGCTATGCTAGCGCCATTAGTTCCACAGTGTGTCTCCCCATTAGATTTTTTTGTCATGTACCCTATTCAAGCTCAATTCCTTTTTACCTCATGTGGGTATGACTTTTTTGATCTACAGAGTCTCCCCATTAGTCTGTCAGATCCCACTAGGTGGACCGATGACCTGGTGAAGGTTGCGGGAATCCCCTGGATGCAAGTCGCACGGGAAGGGTCAATGTGGCGACACTTGGGGGAGGCCTATGTCCAGCAGTGGACGTCTTTAGGCTGAAATGATGATGATGACTGGGACCTGGTTCAGACAGCATTAAGGGATCTGGTCTGGGAGGCTCTGGAAGTCAGAATTAACATAATTTTCTGACTGACTCTGGGGAGGTGAGTTTTCCTCCAATATTCTCTGTGATTTACATTCTTTTTTCTTCCTTTCTAAGTAGTTTAGAGAGTTTTTTCGCCATCTCTTTCTTTGTTTAACGTAAATATAAAGTAACTATTTTTTTGTGCTACATAGACATACATTGAATATTCGTCGTCATGTTTACCTTTGCCAAAAAAAAAGTTTGTTGTGGACACTTTGACAGTTGACAATGACATACTGTGATGCCAGATCTACTGATTTAGCAGTAGATCTACGATTTAAAAAAAATCTACTGATCTACTGCCTTGATTGGAAATCTACCTGCTTTTTTCAAATCAGATCGTATCATCTAGGTATTGACGACATGTCGTGTCATCTGGCTTATAGGCCTAGATAACATGACATTTGGTCAACAACCGTAGTAAGTATCGAAAAATATTGGATACGTGTTCTTTGTTTTATCAAATTAATAAAAATTGTCGAAGATAAAACGTGTCAAAGCTCATGAGTTTGGCTTGGGACGTCACATTTGAGTAAAAAATGTACTTAATTATGACGTTACACGAGTTTTCGACGCAATGTATCGTCTTCATTTTAAGTTTACGTGAAAAAAGAAAAAATACGTGTCCAATATTTTTTGAAAATCTATCTGACAGACTAATGGGGAGACACAGGCAAAGATAATCTAAGATGGCGCCACCATAGCTGGTGTCAATCTGACCAATGAGGTTAAGCTATTTTGAAATATAATATGACATTACCACATTTTCAACCAATGATGATGTTGGGAACCAGCTATGCTAGCGCCATTAGTTCCACAGTGTGTCTCCCCATTAGATTTTTTTGTCATGTACCCTATTCAAGCTCAATTCCTTTTTACCTCATGTGGGTATGACTTTTTTGATCTACAGAGTCTCCCCATTAGTCTGTCAGATCCCACTAGGTGGACCGATGACCTGGTGAAGGTTGCGGGAATCCCCTGGATGCAAGTCGCACGGGAAGGGTCAATGTGGCGACACTTGGGGGAGGCCTATGTCCAGCAGTGGACGTCTTTAGGCTGAAATGATGATGATGACTGGGACCTGGTTCAGACAGCATTAAGGGATCTGGTCTGGGAGGCTCTGGAAGTCAGAATTAACATAATTTTCTGACTGACTCTGGGGAGGTGAGTTTTCCTCCAATATTCTCTGTGATTTACATTCTTTTTTCTTCCTTTCTAAGTAGTTTAGAGAGTTTTTTCGCCATCTCTTTCTTTGTTTAACGTAAATATAAAGTAACTATTTTTTTGTGCTACATAGACATACATTGAATATTCGTCGTCATGTTTACCTTTGCCAAAAAAAAAGTTTGTTGTGGACACTTTGACAGTTGACAATGACATACTGTGATGCCAGATCTACTGATTTAGCAGTAGATCTACGATTTAAAAAAAATCTACTGATCTACTGCCTTGATTGGAAATCTACCTGCTTTTTTCAAATCAGATCGTATCATCTAGGTATTGACGACATGTCGTGTCATCTGGCTTATAGGCCTAGATAACATGACATTTGGTCAACAACCGTAGTAAGTATCGAAAAATATTGGATACGTGTTCTTTGTTTTATCAAATTAATAAAAATTGTCGAAGATAAAACGTGTCAAAGCTCATGAGTTTGGCTTGGGACGTCACATTTGAGTAAAAAATGTACTTAATTATGACGTTACACGAGTTTTCGACGCAATGTATCGTCTTCATTTTAAGTTTACGTGAAAAAAGAAAAAATACGTATCCAATATTTTTTGAAAATCTATCTGACAGACTAATGGGGAGACACAGGCAAAGATAATCTAAGATGGCGCCACCATAGCTGGTGTCAATCTGACCAATGAGGTTAAGCTATTTTGAAATATAATATGACATTACCACATTTTCAACCAATGATGATGTTGGGAACCAGCTATGCTAGCGCCATTAGTTCCACAGTGTGTCTCCCCATTAGATTTTTTTGTCATGTACCCTATTCAAGCTCAATTCCTTTTTACCTCATGTGGGTATGACTTTTTTGATCTACAGAGTCTCCCCATTAGTCTGTCAGATCCCACTAGGTGGACCGATGACCTGGTGAAGGTTGCGGGAATCCCCTGGATGCAAGTCGCACGGGAAGGGTCAATGTGGCGACACTTGGGGGAGGCCTATGTCCAGCAGTGGACGTCTTTAGGCTGAAATGATGATGATGACTGGGACCTGGTTCAGACAGCATTAAGGGATCTGGTCTGGGAGGCTCTGGAAGTCAGAATTAACATAATTTTCTGACTGACTCTGGGGAGGTGAGTTTTCCTCCAATATTCTCTGTGATTTACATTCTTTTTTCTTCCTTTCTAAGTAGTTTAGAGAGTTTTTTCGCCATCTCTTTCTTTGTTTAACGTAAATATAAAGTAACTATTTTTTTGTGCTACATAGACATACATTGAATATTCGTCGTCATGTTTACCTTTGCCAAAAAAAAAGTTTGTTGTGGACACTTTGACAGTTGACAATGACATACTGTGATGCCAGATCTACTGATTTAGCAGTAGATCTACGATTTAAAAAAAATCTACTGATCTACTGCCTTGATTGGAAATCTACCTGCTTTTTTCAAATCAGATCGTATCATCTAGGTATTGACGACATGTCGTGTCATCTGGCTTATAGGCCTAGATAACATGACATTTGGTCAACAACCGTAGTAAGTATCGAAAAATATTGGATACGTGTTCTTTGTTTTATCAAATTAATAAAAATTGTCGAAGATAAAACGTGTCAAAGCTCATGAGTTTGGCTTGGGACGTCACATTTGAGTAAAAAATGTACTTAATTATGACGTTACACGAGTTTTCGACGCAATGTATCGTCTTCATTTTAAGTTTACGTGAAAAAAGAAAAAATACGTGTCCAATATTTTTTGAAAATCTATCTGACAGACTAATGGGGAGACACAGGCAAAGATAATCTAAGATGGCGCCACCATAGCTGGTGTCAATCTGACCAATGAGGTTAAGCTATTTTGAAATATAATATGACATTACCACATTTTCAACCAATGATGATGTTGGGAACCAGCTATGCTAGCGCCATTAGTTCCACAGTGTGTCTCCCCATTAGATTTTTTTGTCATGTACCCTATTCAAGCTCAATTCCTTTTTACCTCATGTGGGTATGACTTTTTTGATCTACAGAGTCTCCCCATTAGTCTGTCAGATCCCACTAGGTGGACCGATGACCTGGTGAAGGTTGCGGGAATCCCCTGGATGCAAGTCGCACGGGAAGGGTCAATGTGGCGACACTTGGGGGAGGCCTATGTCCAGCAGTGGACGTCTTTAGGCTGAAATGATGATGATGACTGGGACCTGGTTCAGACAGCATTAAGGGATCTGGTCTGGGAGGCTCTGGAAGTCAGAATTAACATAATTTTCTGACTGACTCTGGGGAGGTGAGTTTTCCTCCAATATTCTCTGTGATTTACATTCTTTTTTCTTCCTTTCTAAGTAGTTTAGAGAGTTTTTTCGCCATCTCTTTCTTTGTTTAACGTAAATATAAAGTAACTATTTTTTTGTGCTACATAGACATACATTGAATATTCGTCGTCATGTTTACCTTTGCCAAAAAAAAAGTTTGTTGTGGACACTTTGACAGTTGACAATGACATACTGTGATGCCAGATCTACTGATTTAGCAGTAGATCTACGATTTAAAAAAAATCTACTGATCTACTGCCTTGATTGGAAATCTACCTGCTTTTTTCAAATCAGATCGTATCATCTAGGTATTGACGACATGTCGTGTCATCTGGCTTATAGGCCTAGATAACATGACATTTGGTCAACAACCGTAGTAAGTATCGAAAAATATTGGATACGTGTTCTTTGTTTTATCAAATTAATAAAAATTGTCGAAGATAAAACGTGTCAAAGCTCATGAGTTTGGCTTGGGACGTCACATTTGAGTAAAAAATGTACTTAATTATGACGTTACACGAGTTTTCGACGCAATGTATCGTCTTCATTTTAAGTTTACGTGAAAAAAGAAAAAATACGTGTCCAATATTTTTTGAAAATCTATCTGACAGACTAATGGGGAGACACAGGCAAAGATAATCTAAGATGGCGCCACCATAGCTGGTGTCAATCTGACCAATGAGGTTAAGCTATTTTGAAATATAATATGACATTACCACATTTTCAACCAATGATGATGTTGGGAACCAGCTATGCTAGCGCCATTAGTTCCACAGTGTGTCTCCCCATTAGATTTTTTTGTCATGTACCCTATTCAAGCTCAATTCCTTTTTACCTCATGTGGGTATGACTTTTTTGATCTACAGAGTCTCCCCATTAGTCTGTCAGATCCCACTAGGTGGACCGATGACCTGGTGAAGGTTGCGGGAATCCCCTGGATGCAAGTCGCACGGGAAGGGTCAATGTGGCGACACTTGGGGGAGGCCTATGTCCAGCAGTGGACGTCTTTAGGCTGAAATGATGATGATGACTGGGACCTGGTTCAGACAGCATTAAGGGATCTGGTCTGGGAGGCTCTGGAAGTCAGAATTAACATAATTTTCTGACTGACTCTGGGGAGGTGAGTTTTCCTCCAATATTCTCTGTGATTTACATTCTTTTTTCTTCCTTTCTAAGTAGTTTAGAGAGTTTTTTCGCCATCTCTTTCTTTGTTTAACGTAAATATAAAGTAACTATTTTTTTGTGCTACATAGACATACATTGAATATTCGTCGTCATGTTTACCTTTGCCAAAAAAAAAGTTTGTTGTGGACACTTTGACAGTTGACAATGACATACTGTGATGCCAGATCTACTGATTTAGCAGTAGATCTACGATTTAAAAAAAATCTACTGATCTACTGCCTTGATTGGAAATCTACCTGCTTTTTTCAAATCAGATCGTATCATCTAGGTATTGACGACATGTCGTGTCATCTGGCTTATAGGCCTAGATAACATGACATTTGGTCAACAACCGTAGTAAGTATCGAAAAATATTGGATACGTGTTCTTTGTTTTATCAAATTAATAAAAATTGTCGAAGATAAAACGTGTCAAAGCTCATGAGTTTGGCTTGGGACGTCACATTTGAGTAAAAAATGTACTTAATTATGACGTTACACGAGTTTTCGACGCAATGTATCGTCTTCATTTTAAGTTTACGTGAAAAAAGAAAAAATACGTGTCCAATATTTTTTGAAAATCTATCTGACAGACTAATGGGGAGACACAGGCAAAGATAATCTAAGATGGCGCCACCATAGCTGGTGTCAATCTGACCAATGAGGTTAAGCTATTTTGAAATATAATATGACATTACCACATTTTCAACCAATGATGATGTTGGGAACCAGCTATGCTAGCGCCATTAGTTCCACAGTGTGTCTCCCCATTAGATTTTTTTGTCATGTACCCTATTCAAGCTCAATTCCTTTTTACCTCATGTGGGTATGACTTTTTTGATCTACAGAGTCTCCCCATTAGTCTGTCAGATCCCACTAGGTGGACCGATGACCTGGTGAAGGTTGCGGGAATCCCCTGGATGCAAGTCGCACGGGAAGGGTCAATGTGGCGACACTTGGGGGAGGCCTATGTCCAGCAGTGGACGTCTTTAGGCTGAAATGATGATGATGACTGGGACCTGGTTCAGACAGCATTAAGGGATCTGGTCTGGGAGGCTCTGGAAGTCAGAATTAACATAATTTTCTGACTGACTCTGGGGAGGTGAGTTTTCCTCCAATATTCTCTGTGATTTACATTCTTTTTTCTTCCTTTCTAAGTAGTTTAGAGAGTTTTTTCGCCATCTCTTTCTTTGTTTAACGTAAATATAAAGTAACTATTTTTTTGTGCTACATAGACATACATTGAATATTCGTCGTCATGTTTACCTTTGCCAAAAAAAAAGTTTGTTGTGGACACTTTGACAGTTGACAATGACATACTGTGATGCCAGATCTACTGATTTAGCAGTAGATCTACGATTTAAAAAAAATCTACTGATCTACTGCCTTGATTGGAAATCTACCTGCTTTTTTCAAATCAGATCGTATCATCTAGGTATTGACGACATGTCGTGTCATCTGGCTTATAGGCCTAGATAACATGACATTTGGTCAACAACCGTAGTAAGTATCGAAAAATATTGGATACGTGTTCTTTGTTTTATCAAATTAATAAAAATTGTCGAAGATAAAACGTGTCAAAGCTCATGAGTTTGGCTTGGGACGTCACATTTGAGTAAAAAATGTACTTAATTATGACGTTACACGAGTTTTCGACGCAATGTATCGTCTTCATTTTAAGTTTACGTGAAAAAAGAAAAAATACGTGTCCAATATTTTTTGAAAATCTATCTGACAGACTAATGGGGAGACACAGGCAAAGATAATCTAAGATGGCGCCACCATAGCTGGTGTCAATCTGACCAATGAGGTTAAGCTATTTTGAAATATAATATGACATTACCACATTTTCAACCAATGATGATGTTGGGAACCAGCTATGCTAGCGCCATTAGTTCCACAGTGTGTCTCCCCATTAGATTTTTTTGTCATGTACCCTATTCAAGCTCAATTCCTTTTTACCTCATGTGGGTATGACTTTTTTGATCTACAGAGTCTCCCCATTAGTCTGTCAGATCCCACTAGGTGGACCGATGACCTGGTGAAGGTTGCGGGAATCCCCTGGATGCAAGTCGCACGGGAAGGGTCAATGTGGCGACACTTGGGGGAGGCCTATGTCCAGCAGTGGACGTCTTTAGGCTGAAATGATGATGATGACTGGGACCTGGTTCAGACAGCATTAAGGGATCTGGTCTGGGAGGCTCTGGAAGTCAGAATTAACATAATTTTCTGACTGACTCTGGGGAGGTGAGTTTTCCTCCAATATTCTCTGTGATTTACATTCTTTTTTCTTCCTTTCTAAGTAGTTTAGAGAGTTTTTTCGCCATCTCTTTCTTTGTTTAACGTAAATATAAAGTAACTATTTTTTTGTGCTACATAGACATACATTGAATATTCGTCGTCATGTTTACCTTTGCCAAAAAAAAAGTTTGTTGTGGACACTTTGACAGTTGACAATGACATACTGTGATGCCAGATCTACTGATTTAGCAGTAGATCTACGATTTAAAAAAAATCTACTGATCTACTGCCTTGATTGGAAATCTACCTGCTTTTTTCAAATCAGATCGTATCATCTAGGTATTGACGACATGTCGTGTCATCTGGCTTATAGGCCTAGATAACATGACATTTGGTCAACAACCGTAGTAAGTATCGAAAAATATTGGATACGTGTTCTTTGTTTTATCAAATTAATAAAAATTGTCGAAGATAAAACGTGTCAAAGCTCATGAGTTTGGCTTGGGACGTCACATTTGAGTAAAAAATGTACTTAATTATGACGTTACACGAGTTTTCGACGCAATGTATCGTCTTCATTTTAAGTTTACGTGAAAAAAGAAAAAATACGTGTCCAATATTTTTTGAAAATCTATCTGACAGACTAATGGGGAGACACAGGCAAAGATAATCTAAGATGGCGCCACCATAGCTGGTGTCAATCTGACCAATGAGGTTAAGCTATTTTGAAATATAATATGACATTACCACATTTTCAACCAATGATGATGTTGGGAACCAGCTATGCTAGCGCCATTAGTTCCACAGTGTGTCTCCCCATTAGATTTTTTTGTCATGTACCCTATTCAAGCTCAATTCCTTTTTACCTCATGTGGGTATGACTTTTTTGATCTACAGAGTCTCCCCATTAGTCTGTCAGATCCCACTAGGTGGACCGATGACCTGGTGAAGGTTGCGGGAATCCCCTGGATGCAAGTTGCACGGGAAGGGTCAATGTGGCGACACTTGGGGGAGGCCTATGTCCAGCAGTGGACGTCTTTAGGCTGAAATGATGATGATGACTGGGACCTGGTTCAGACAGCATTAAGGGATCTGGTCTGGGAGGCTCTGGAAGTCAGAATTAACATAATTTTCTGACTGACTCTGGGGAGGTGAGTTTTCCTCCAATATTCTCTGTGATTTACATTCTTTTTTCTTCCTTTCTAAGTAGTTTAGAGAGTTTTTTCGCCATCTCTTTCTTTGTTTAACGTAAATATAAAGTAACTATTTTTTTGTGCTACATAGACATACATTGAATATTCGTCGTCATGTTTACCTTTGCCAAAAAAAAAGTTTGTTGTGGACACTTTGACAGTTGACAATGACATACTGTGATGCCAGATCTACTGATTTAGCAGTAGATCTACGATTTAAAAAAAATCTACTGATCTACTGCCTTGATTGGAAATCTACCTGCTTTTTTCAAATCAGATCGTATCATCTAGGTATTGACGACATGTCGTGTCATCTGGCTTATAGGCCTAGATAACATGACATTTGGTCAACAACCGTAGTAAGTATCGAAAAATATTGGATACGTGTTCTTTGTTTTATCAAATTAATAAAAATTGTCGAAGATAAAACGTGTCAAAGCTCATGAGTTTGGCTTGGGACGTCACATTTGAGTAAAAAATGTACTTAATTATGACGTTACACGAGTTTTCGACGCAATGTATCGTCTTCATTTTAAGTTTACGTGAAAAAAGAAAAAATACGTGTCCAATATTTTTTGAAAATCTATCTGACAGACTAATGGGGAGACACAGGCAAAGATAATCTAAGATGGCGCCACCATAGCTGGTGTCAATCTGACCAATGAGGTTAAGCTATTTTGAAATATAATATGACATTACCACATTTTCAACCAATGATGATGTTGGGAACCAGCTATGCTAGCGCCATTAGTTCCACAGTGTGTCTCCCCATTAGATTTTTTTGTCATGTACCCTATTCAAGCTCAATTCCTTTTTACCTCATGTGGGTATGACTTTTTTGATCTACAGAGTCTCCCCATTAGTCTGTCAGATCCCACTAGGTGGACCGATGACCTGGTGAAGGTTGCGGGAATCCCCTGGATGCAAGTCGCACGGGAAGGGTCAATGTGGCGACACTTGGGGGAGGCCTATGTCCAGCAGTGGACGTCTTTAGGCTGAAATGATGATGATGACTGGGACCTGGTTCAGACAGCATTAAGGGATCTGGTCTGGGAGGCTCTGGAAGTCAGAATTAACATAATTTTCTGACTGACTCTGGGGAGGTGAGTTTTCCTCCAATATTCTCTGTGATTTACATTCTTTTTTCTTCCTTTCTAAGTAGTTTAGAGAGTTTTTTCGCCATCTCTTTCTTTGTTTAACGTAAATATAAAGTAACTATTTTTTTGTGCTACATAGACATACATTGAATATTCGTCGTCATGTTTACCTTTGCCAAAAAAAAAGTTTGTTGTGGACACTTTGACAGTTGACAATGACATACTGTGATGCCAGATCTACTGATTTAGCAGTAGATCTACGATTTAAAAAAAATCTACTGATCTACTGCCTTGATTGGAAATCTACCTGCTTTTTTCAAATCAGATCGTATCATCTAGGTATTGACGACATGTCGTGTCATCTGGCTTATAGGCCTAGATAACATGACATTTGGTCAACAACCGTAGTAAGTATCGAAAAATATTGGATACGTGTTCTTTGTTTTATCAAATTAATAAAAATTGTCGAAGATAAAACGTGTCAAAGCTCATGAGTTTGGCTTGGGACGTCACATTTGAGTAAAAAATGTACTTAATTATGACGTTACACGAGTTTTCGACGCAATGTATCGTCTTCATTTTAAGTTTACGTGAAAAAAGAAAAAATACGTGTCCAATATTTTTTGAAAATCTATCTGACAGACTAATGGGGAGACACAGGCAAAGATAATCTAAGATGGCGCCACCATAGCTGGTGTCAATCTGACCAATGAGGTTAAGCTATTTTGAAATATAATATGACATTACCACATTTTCAACCAATGATGATGTTGGGAACCAGCTATGCTAGCGCCATTAGTTCCACAGTGTGTCTCCCCATTAGATTTTTTTGTCATGTACCCTATTCAAGCTCAATTCCTTTTTACCTCATGTGGGTATGACTTTTTTGATCTACAGAGTCTCCCCATTAGTCTGTCAGATCCCACTAGGTGGACCGATGACCTGGTGAAGGTTGCGGGAATCCCCTGGATGCAAGTCGCACGGGAAGGGTCAATGTGGCGACACTTGGGGGAGGCCTATGTCCAGCAGTGGACGTCTTTAGGCTGAAATGATGATGATGACTGGGACCTGGTTCAGACAGCATTAAGGGATCTGGTCTGGGAGGCTCTGGAAGTCAGAATTAACATAATTTTCTGACTGACTCTGGGGAGGTGAGTTTTCCTCCAATATTCTCTGTGATTTACATTCTTTTTTCTTCCTTTCTAAGTAGTTTAGAGAGTTTTTTCGCCATCTCTTTCTTTGTTTTCGTTGTGCTCTAGGAGTCATGTCTTTAATGCTACATATCTGATTCCTCTCTTTTCTTGCTAAATATCTACTTCTGTCTTTGTCTTTCTGTAGAGAATATAAATCAGGATCGTTTTTTAATTGTGCATATTTTTCTCGTTTATGTAGCCTTTATTTTGCCAGTTTTTCTTCTCTTGATAATTTTTTACGAGTTTTCCTCATATTAGTACTGAAAATAATAAAATATAGCCGAATAGAATAATAAACTACATAAAACAACACGCGTCTCATGTTGATAATCATTTTAAACAGTACCTACTTGATCAATCTTATTCATAGTTAACAAAAAGAAAACAATCGAGGCAGTCTTTGGGGACTGCCGATAGAAGTGAAAACAAAAAGTACACCCGCCTCAGTCGTAGCACTGGTTATGCTCCGCGCATGCCTATGTGGTGCTACGCCGTAGCGGATCGCCTACGAGTGCTACGAAGCGTGACCGCATGTTACGTCAAGTGACGATGAGTTCAATGTTTTTCCTTTACCCAAAAAGTGCTCAACGCGCCTAAAGAAGTTTTCACTTCAAAATACTTTCATTTCCTTCCAAACGGACGGTGAAAAATTAAAACACTTTGTTTAATAATTTTAAAGGCATATTTGTTACAGCCGCGAATTATATTTTAATCAACATACAACCTCACACTGACCTGCAAATTAAAAAAAAAACCTAAGAAAATGAAAAAAAAAACCTAAGGAAATTTCGTAGGCTGCCCGAAATTAAGGTGGAAGCGACCTTAATTTAATGTAGTATTTATGGCTAATGAGTATTCATTTATTTATACGATGTACTAAATAATTGAATAGAATACTCCAATTATGGGCACTGGTACTCACTCATTCATGAGTGGCACACTACTCGATGCGACCGGGGCCGAGGACTCGCCGGGTGTGTGTTGCCTGCACAAAAAAAAGTGATAATATTATTATTTGATAACTTTTAAAAATAAATGATGTATTATATATTATGAATGATTTATTTATTGATTTTGGATTACCAACGAGCACCATTACAATTTCTTAGATAAATTAAAACTATTACAGAATACATGGTCTTGTAACGCACACTCAATTACAGGTAACCACAGCTTACACATTATTGAGTAGGTACACTAGCTCTAAATACATATTTTAAATTAAAATTAGGAATACATAGGTATATACAATTAAACAATCATGCTACTATTAAAGGTTAAAATATTCAAATTTAATTACATGTCAAGACGAATTTGGAATTGATATTAAAAAAAAATAGAAATATAAATACAAATTAAATTAACATACAATTATTAAGTTAAATTAAAATACCAATTAAATTAAATTAAAATTGTGATAAAATATTATATAAATAATAGAATGATAATTCAAATGTCCTCCAACTGAAAGTGTTTATACAATTTCCTTTTAAATAACGGGTTGCCCGCGCCGTTCGTGGCATGATAATCTATCTGTGTTCACTGAATAGGTACTAACCACACTTCACTGGGTTCGTTTTGCCGCTGTTAAAATAACACGGCTGCGAGTTGGGCGCCACTGTAAACTGTTCATGTGTCATCGCTCTCGTTTCACTGAGCACTAACCCCACACCATTACAATATTCAGACTATAAATGAACTGCATTCAAGGTAACATGATAATTAAGTTTGATATTATTTATTAATTTATTTGGTACACCAACAGCAGTACATAGGTACTAAGAATGAATATGAAACAATGAAAATAACACTTCAAGTGCCCAGCACTAGGGCTTGCAATATCCGTTCATTTTTACTATCCGGATAATACGGATATCAATATTTTACTATCCGGATTATCCGGATAATGCGGATAATACGGATATTTTTTAGTTTTTATTCTAAATAAAACTAATAAACTTTTGTAACACGTTTTAATCAGTCTCTCAAGCAAAATGACAAAGAAATAATAAACTATACCAATATTTCAAGTAACAATCACTGTTACTTGAAATATTGCATAAGAAAACTAATAATAATTCACTCTCTAAAATTATACAATAAAAACCCGATACCGCACAAATAATTTGTATCTATTCTTCTCATACTTAAAACAATTCCAATTAAAAATGAGATCTCACATTTATCACAAAATCCTAATCAAATCAACCTATTTAAGACGCCGAAATTGAAATAAGAATTTGAGTGCCGATCCGGCATGAAGGTCTGGGGGTTCGTCACGCACAGGATCTCGGCTTGCCGGCCTTCTTGGCGTCTGCGCAGGGGTTACTGACTTGGTCGCTCGCATTCTATCTCTTGATGGCGAACAACCTTTCGCAGCGGATACTCTGGCGGCCTGGTCAGGCCATTGCCCTGGCGGTATCATCCCGGAGGAACCTCAAGTGCAGCGCTCTTGGGATGATGTAGGAGCGAAGGCGGTTCTAGCCAGACTTACAGATCGGGCGGAGGGGGTTGAATTGGCGCGCTTAAAGGCAGTGTCGCGGTCAGAATCAGGAGCGTGGTTGCAAGCGCTTCCTTCACCTCACCTAGGCACTTTACTTGACGGCGACTCTTTGCGGGTGGCGGTGGGTCTCCACCTGGGCTGCGATGTCTGTGAACCACATATATATGCATCTGCGGGTCCAGAATGGAGGCCAATGGCCACCACGCATTAAGTTGCTGTCGTTGCTCAGGGAGGTTTCCGCGGCACCATGCTCTCAACGACATTATCCGGAGAGTGCTGGTTGGCGCCAATATCCCTTGTGTCCTGGAGCCGCCGGGTCTCTGTCGTCTGGATGGCAAAAGACCGGATGGCCTGACTTTAGTACCCTGGCAAAAGGGTAAGAGAAGCATGGAGTGCAGAATTGAATGCCTGTCACTTTTATGGTTTGGCCCTGGGATCTGTTGTCGTCATTGTAAAAGTGCCTACTTTGTGACGCAACTTGTGTTAGCACTTTTGCCGCCAGCCATCTCCCTCGCACTGTCGGGTCACCTGGTGATGCGGGTGGATCAGCCGCTCTCAAAAAGCGGGTCAAATATGCAACCTTGGAGCCGAAGTATTATTTTGTCCCACTGGCTGTGGAAACCACTGGTTGCTGGGGGTCCGACGCTATCAAATTTGCGGCCGAGATCGGCCGGCGACTTAGAGATAGGGGCGGTGACCCACGCTCTGGTCTTTCCTGGTGCAGAGGCTAGCCCTGGCAATTCAGCGTGGAAACGCTGCAAGTGTCATGGTCTCCTTTGCGCCGGGAACGTCTAGGGACTGGATTTCTCATGACTTAAGGTTTTTTGTAAACCGGCTTAAATTATTGGACATGATTTGTATTTAAAACATAATAATTTAATAAAAACATAACTTTAGAACAAGAACTGGTTTTAAGTGAGAAGCGACCGTGCGTGCGATACAATACCATCTTAAAAATACGTGTAGTATGGATGTAAGTTTAACTGTAACAAGTGGTCAATGTTGTTATGATCTCTGTCACTAAATATGTCTCTGTCTAATTGTAACAAAAATTTGCATGTCATTATTTTATGATTGAATATGTTAAGCTACTGTAATACCTTTGTAAGAACTTCTGTTACCATATTTATCGGCAAATAAATCTTTGACTTTGACTTTTAAATTCAGTTATGTACTTAGCTGATGACAGCTTTTTATTTAATATTTAAAATAGAAATACAACTATCCGTATTATCCGAAAAATCCGGATAATGATGCAAGTAAAATCCGGATTTGAAAATCGGCGGATATCCGGATAATACGGATATCCGGATATCCGGATTGCAAGCCCTACCCAGCACCCAGCATATAGGTCGAACAATAAATTTGTTCGGGTGCCCACAACCCGTATCCGAGTCGTCGTTATAATTAGACATAGGTGACTTGTATTCGTGCCCAGAACCCGACTAGCGAGTCCATAGCTAAGTACGCTTTAAGGGTTGTCGAAAATAAATTATACTGTTTTTTATAGTAATAGAAACATTATCTTTCGTTTAAAAATCGTGTGTTAAGTAATTTGTAAAAATATGTCGGCATAAATCATGTAAGGTTCTTGGCTTAAGTGTTTAAATACCTAGGCAAACAAATAAATACATATAAAAATCAGTTTAATTTATTTTTGTTCAATAAATCATTCGGGTTTCGACAACCCTACTACCCGCTGACTGACGTGGGCGTGGCTTAGTGGACTCGGCGCTCGGGTGCTGGAGCATTGGGGTACAGTTACGTCACCATCGCGCTGATGGACTCGACTGACGGGTTGTTTAATTGTTTTATCTACACCCATGCTATAAATCCTCTATAAAAGTATATGAAACAGCTTATGGCCAACATTAAAACAGCCAGTGTTATAATAACCATTTATAATGTTGTACTAAATTTCATTATGCAACTCGTTTTAAAAAAAGGACATTGTCTAGCACGTGCGATTCACTACCACAGCGCCGTAATTAAAAAAAACTTTAAGGTTAATTCGAATGAGGGTTTTTTTTTAGCTCTTCCCTAGTCGCTGGATAGATGGCGCTAGGAGTAAGTATGATAATGCAAGGAACGGAACCTAAAAAAACTGATTTTAACAAAGCGCGAGAAATGTTGGTTATATTCGGATGGTTAAGCAAATGAAAGTGTCAGTCAACGAGAGTATGTGACGTGACACAATGTTTTTTTTCCAAGCGTTTTGGCTTTGGCATAGTAAGTTCAACGCCATCTATAAAGTTCTTGGAAACTTAGTTTTTTTTTAAAACCTCAAAAGGAAAACCTCTCATTCACGACGTATCCCGCCATTTTTGTTCGATATTAGTATTGCATTATGTACTTTGTTGTTTACAAAAATGAGTGATACAAGCTTTGTGCATTTTAATAATTGTACAATCAAAATGTAAATAATTATATTTTGGTTTGTTTGTATTAAATACCCAGCAATTAAACTTTCCATGAATTTACATAGACTTCTTACAACACTGCAACACCCTATGGTTTCAGAACCTTTTATGGAGGATTGATATCATGGATGTAGATAAAGTCTTGTATGCAACTGTACATAATTAGGTATTAAAACACTCATGTGATATTATTATCACACTCGGCTTCGCCTCGTGTGATAAACCCACATTCGTGTTTTGATACCCCTCATTATACAACAGTTGCATAAATAACTATTATGGCATGCCAATTTGTAGGTATGCATTTTATGAACTTAGCAGTGAAAGTGATAACATAAAAGTGCTGGTATGTATGCCTATTATAGGTATATTACAGGCTGATGTTATGTTATGTTATGATTACTTACCGTGTTGATGTGTCGTCAGTTTTTCTTGATTTGTTTCCTTTTCGTTTAGTGGCAGCGGGCTCATCGTGTGCGACGGTCTCATTAGTGCTGCAACCAAACATAATGCAGAATGAGTCAGAATTCTGGTTGGCACCATGTCGAACAAAAATTGATCATGTAATTTTTTCTTATACAGGGTGACTTTTTTATCACTTTCCAATAAAATGGGTATAATAAATGAACGGAGTAGAAGCAAATGGCATGCTTAATTTTTGCAAAAAAAAAAAAAAAAAATTCGATATTTTTTTTTTTCAAAATTTCTCTTTCTTTGTTCTAATATGAAAAGTTTACTTGAAATTTGCAGCGTTTTTTGATGATGGATCATTTTTTTTTAAGCGGTGGAAAAAAGAAAAATAAAACTAGGTATGCCATAAGCTTCTACTCGTTCACTGAATAAAGGGTGTAAAACACCTCTTAACGAAGCCGAGAGGCACTTGTTCTCCTCGTCATTGCGATCATTTTTTTGTTCTACACCATACCTGGGAACCTTCTAGTTACGGAGATATTGGGGATCAAAGTTCCAACTTTTTGACAAGTTTCTTTTTAAATACAAGTTTTTAATGTAAGATTTTTACTTTAAACACCTCCACGACCATCGTACTATTGAATCCATCCATCAGCACAATGTTTTGAGTGCGTTACATTGAGTTCTACCACAAAACATGATTTTTCACCCCAAACAAAAAAGTCGTTTCCCAGCAATAATGTTTGCTTAAAGTTACTTAGTTTGATGTACAGAATGCTTGGGCTTCGTGATGAGGTCTTTTACACCCTGTATACCCATTTTTTTGGAAAGTGATAAATGTTATCCGGTATAATTTGTATGTCAGATTTATGTTACAATTGGCTGTATTTATATACCAATAGATTGGTGTATAAATACAGTTAATAAACACAGAAACAGTCAGATATAGCAGCGCAAAGCGGATTTTACTTATTAAGTTAGATCTGAATGGGTAAGATAAGATCTGTTTTGTAACTGCATTTTCTGTCTCCAATATTTAAATGCATGCTGTGGCAGCCTTTAATTAAGGCTACAATAAACATGTTAAATTCAATATGAGTTCTTAAACATGTATTTTTGGTATGCTTTGTTAATTGTTCTGAAATAAATAATTAATGAGATTAGTGCTTCTAGTTGGTAGATGTCACATGTCTTCGAATTTTTGGTTCTAGGACATGCCGGTTTCCTCACGATGTTTTCCTTCACCGTTTTAGGAGCAGTGATGAAATAAACTACACAAAGCAATGCCTGGGCTCGAACCCACAGCCTGCGACTCGTAACACGGTGCTGTCACCACTGGGTCTAATACCTATAAGACCATGGACGACTTCTAAAATAGTGAAAACTGATGACTTACGTATCCATTGCATCATCTTGTGTTTCAGTCTTCACGTCTACAGAAATTGGGTCAGTATGCTCCCTGAAAATAAAATAAAATAATCATTATTAATAAACTACTAAGAAAAGCTCATACAATTTATATTAGGAGCCGCCTCCACGAGCGAGAGAATCGCGGCGAGTCAACGTATAAATATCTCCGCGATTCTCTCGCTCATGGAGACGGCCCAAAAGAGAGCGTATAGGAAAACGTGGCAAGGACGATAATATCTCCGCGATTCTCTCGCTCGTGAAGACGGACCAAAAGAGAGTGTATAGAAAAACGTGGCAAGGACGATAATATCTCCGCGATTCTCTCGCTCGTGAAGACGGACCAAAAGAGAGTGTATAGAAAAACGTGGCAAGGACGATAATATCTCCGCGATTCTCTCGCTCGTGAAGACGGACCAAAAGAGAGTGTATAGAAAAACGTGGCAAGGACGATAATATCGCCGCGATTCTCTCGCTCGTGAAGACGGACCAAAAGAGAGTGTATAGAAAAACGTGGCAAGGACGATAATATCTCCGCGATTCTTTCGCTCGTGTAGACGGACCAAAAGAGAGTGTATAGAAAAACGTGGCAAGGACGATAATATCGCCGCGATTCTCTCGCCCGTGGAGACGGCCTCTTAGAACTAACATCATTATCATTTCAGCCGAAAGTCGTCCACTGCTGGACATAGGCGTTCCCCAAAGGGAGTATTTTGCCATAATCGCCACGCTTGGCAGGTGGGTTGGCGATCGCAGTACGGTTGTTACAAAAGCACAGAGAGCGCTGCTGCCCATTCTCTGGTAAGTCCCTTAAGGGCTAAGCAGACCGGGACGACATGGCAAGGGATTTCATTTTTTACCAATGGACATTCAAACGTATTGATATAGAATAAATAAGCAACTAGAACAATGAACTAAGTGTTGACTTACTTGCTGGTCTCAGCAATACCCGGTTCTAACTTCACTTCTGTCGGTATGAATATTTCAGGTTCCTCACTGAAATTAAAAAAATATATAATTAAAATCTATAAATAAACAAGAATTTGTGTGATACCACTAAAAAACCGGACTACTGAAAATTACGCTGTAATTAAATTCGTGGTTTACAAGGTAAAATCGACTCCTCCTATTGTTGAAGTCAGTTAAAATGTAGCCTATGTTACCCGGGCTATGATAACGAATCAATTGACACCTTATTCATCGAAATCGGATGAATAGTTTAGGCGGTACGGAGGAACTTACGTAAATACAAACATACATACACACAACAAAAAAAGTTTGCGATCACTTTGAAAAATCTAAATCTTTTTTGTTATGGTAGATTACTTATGATTTCTTCTTCTTTTTAGGTAGATTCTTTATTTAAAAATTTAGATTTTTATTCAAATGGTATTTTTATATAAAGAAAACACACAACAAAGATTTTTTCTTGATAACGTTCAATTTAAAAAATTATATCAGCTTAATTAAGCTAGTGATCACACACTTTTTTTATGTGTGTACAGTGGTCTTTTCCGCCTGACCATTTTATTTTTTTTTTCGCTTAAAAGATGCGGAGGCGCCGAGCCACGCCCCCTTAAAGTTTGGGCCTATTAGGAAAGCCTCAACTTTGGCGCGCAAAATAACAATATCTCTCGTTTGGCGTGCGTCGTCAGTGCGCTCGGCCGATTCGGTATCTTTTCATTCATTATTTCTATACAAAGTCAACGGGGCGGGGCTAGAGAGCGTTTCTATGTTGCGAGTGCAAGCAAAAATAAGCTTAGTGGTGGTCAGGCGGGAGTGTCCTCGATAGTTCATACATACATAGCCTGCTAAAATCATAACCCTTCTTTTTGGCTTCGTCGTAGTCGGCTAAATAATTTAGTTTTCTGATAAATAAATGACATTTGACTGCCACGTTCGTGTAATGGTCGAGCGCGATTATTGAGCATGAAGTCATGGGTACGATTCCCAGGTTAGGCCAAGTGCTATTGGTGTTTTCCATTAGGAGTTTCTCAGTAGCAGTTATGGAGTCTGGATTTGTGCACGATTGATGGCAATAGGATCGCCCCCTATTAAGTGAGACTTAAGGGCTATATATCCCTCAAATGGCTTGGCATGATCCTCCGTTACGCCTAAAATACTGCAGCATTAATTTTAAAATAAATATATGGTAAAGTTGAGGATTAAAGTCCTATGTGTGACGAAAACACGATTCCATAAACTTTTCTCGATAGAAAAAAAATCCAAAGTTACATCCAAATCGAACAATAAACCGCTGGTATTCAAAAAGTACTTCAAATTAGATCATGAAACTTTGCATACTAACTGAACTAACTATAAAGCAGGTCTTATGTGTTTTATTTTTTTAGTCCAATCAATAGATTTTTTGTAAATCGCAAAAAACCACTCATTTCGCACTATTCGGCCGCAGTGACTGACGTAACAACCACTTCGTAGTGCAAGCTGATTAGAACTTTATTCTAACAGTATTTCAAACGAAGTTTGAACCACCACAAATCATCATCATCTGTGTCGGTGAAAGAATTTTTGAAATCATTTTTGATAACATACACACAAACATACAAATCTTTCCTCTTTATAATATTAGTGTAGATGTAAACAAGTTAGACGCCTCCCTCCCACATAATCTTTCAAAATTAATATTAAGCGATGTGGGTTTAACCAAAATCAACGTAATGTTTTAGAAATAAAAAGTTTTAATATTTATTTTTTTAACCATGTTGGAGGCGGCTTTCAGTCTAACAGATGCAGCTGAATACCAGTATTTCATAAAGAAAAGAAAATTCTGGTGATTGTTTTAACTTACTTGGTGTATTCTGGAGAATCCATCTTCACTACCAACGTCTGTACCCTGGAAAATAAATATAAATCAATAAATAAATTATAGAAATATTGCTAGACATTACACACAGTTCAATCTAATGCCACACTAAGCAACGAGGCTTGTGTCGTGGACACCAGACAGTTGATATACTACATGGATACTTTTTTTTGTTTGTAAATACATACTTATTATACATATAAACATCCATGACTCGAAAACAAATGTCCATGCTCATCACACAAACATTTGCTCCTAGCGGGATTCGAACCGGGGACACAAAGAACGTAGGGCAGCCTCACTACCGTTGCGCCATTCGGGTCGTCAAGAAAAAATTAAAAAACATTTTCAAAACGTTTAGTTGACACTTCTCGTGACCCTAGGGCTTGCTTTCAGCTTGGTTAAAGGCTTAGCGTTTCCATACAGCGTGGTAACGCCGCCAGTCTCTTGGGGACATTACCAGTTGACAGCGTTGAGGAGGAGTTTTTTGACGGATTTTTTTAAGTTTTCAGTTTAAGTTAGTTACTTTAGTTTATTTTAATAGATTTGTAAATTGTAAATAATGTACAACTCTTTTTCTCAAATGACTCCTCCCGCTCTGGGCGGAGCAGGAGGGAGTGTCAGACTTTTACCGACTAAAACCCATCCATGTTCCTAAATCGCCCTTTGTGTTCCGGGGCCACGGTATCTCTTTCGAACAGTCCCGCAGCCCCGGCAGAAATACATTACCCCTTGGTCACTAATTGTCAGACTTTTAGGCCACTGACTACCTGTAACGACTATCAAAGATCATCAAATGACAGCCGGGACCAACTCCTTAACGTGCTTTTCGAGGCACGGAGGAAATTCGGTATGTAATGGGTGGTCTGCCATATACGGATCAAACTAGGCAGGTGCGGCTTAACCTGAATATTGAATCGACCGGCTCTTATTCTTTAGCCACGAGCGTCAAATACTGTATCCTTACTAAATAGGCTTGTGTCCTGAAAAAATCTAATTAGTCCGTCAGTTAGATTATCAAAAAATATTTCACACGTATTTTTTCTTTTGTTACGTAAACCAAAATAGACGAAGATACGACGCTTTTAAAATTCTCAATACGTCACACCGTAGCCGTGGTATAATTTTTAGTGCGTTGTGACGTCACGAGTCCCCACTCCCGAGTTTTGATGCGTTTTATCTTTGTCAATATTCATTGTTTTACAAAAACAAAAAATACGTGTCCATTATTTTCCAATACTCTAACTGACAGACTAAATAGATTTGCAATTTATTGATGTGGGAAACTAGATACTATTCACTCGTCAGCGTAGCCACGAGCGGTAAGTACTAACGCCAGAACATACGAGCTACCCGAATATTGAACCTAATGCTTTAACGATAAAGTTAAAAATCTATTAAAGAAATTAGACAGATTGTAGTACCTTGATGTGCTTGCTGTCTATAAAACAAAGTCCCTATGTATGCTTAGATCTTTATAACTACGCAACGGATTTTGATGAGGGTTTTTTTAATAGATTGAGTGGTTCAAGAGGAAGGTTTTAGTATAAAAGAGTGTAAAACACCTCTTAACGAAGCCGAAAGGCGCTTGTTCTCTCCGTCATTGCGATCATTTTTTTGTACACCATACCTGGGAACCTAGTTACGAGATATTGGGGGTCAAGTTCCAACTTTTTGACTTTTTTTTTTTTAATACAATTTTTTAATGTAAGATTTTTACTTTAAATACCTCCACGCCCCCCGTACTATTCAATCCATCCATCAGCACAATGTTTTGAGTGCGTTACATTGAGTTCTACCACAAAACATGATTTTTACCCCAAAAAGTCGTTTCCCAGTAAATTTTTTTGCGTAAAGTTACTTAGTTTGAAGTACAGAATGCTTGGTTGACAGCTTCGTGATGTGGTTGTTTACAACCTTTATAATTTGTCAAGCGGGCCAAGCCGCGGCCATCAGCTAGTCTTTACTAAATTATAGTATACTCACTCGTCAATGTAGTTTGGTTGTTCAATTTCCTGGTCATTATCATCCGGAGTGTCTTCTTCGTTTGAAATGAAACAAAATACAATATATTTGTTAATATTTTTTTAACGTTTGTTTACCCGACTACTACGAAGCCTAAAGGAAGGTTATGATTTTAGCAGTCTAGAAAGAAGAAGAAGAAAGAAAGAATTTTTTTTTTTTTTTTCTTTTCTTTTTTTAAATTATTTTTTTCTTTTTATATATATATATATATTTTTTTTGTCTATGTATGTTTGTATTTACGTATGTTTCTCCGTACCGCCTAAACTATTCATCCGATTTTGATGAATAAGGTGTCAATCAATACGTTATTATGGCCCGGGTAACATATGCTACATTTTAACCGACTTTAACAATAAGAGGAGTTGATTTTACCTTGTAAACCACGAGTTTAAATAAAGCGTGATTTTTCAGTAGTCGGGTTTTTTTAGTGGTAGTATTTATACCATACAAATTTTTGTTGTTAATTACATACATAATCAGCCTATAGATAGCGTTCCCACTGCTGGGACACCTGCTCTCTGCGACAGGCAACGGGTCCACCACGAGGGCCCAGTGAGGATTGGTAGGCACAGGTCTTCATATCAAAAACTAGTGGACGTCATGCGGTTTTACCCGTGTAGGTCCCGTTCCCGTGGGAGTACGAGGATAAAATATAGCCTATGTTACTCAGGGTTAGTGTAGCTTTCTAATGGTGAAAGATTTTTTGAAATCGGCGCAGTAGTTTTTGAGTTTATTGATTACAAACATACACACACACAAAAATACAAATATAATATTATTCCTCTTTATAATATTAGTGTAGATAGATAAATTCACGCCATTTCCCATGAGGATAGACAAAACCTACAGAACGGCAGCTACAATCTTTAACTCGTCCACATTCATACCTACATGTCTTTACATGTTTGGTTACAGGACATGCCGGTTTCCTCACAATGTTTTCCTTGACGTGGGTTTGACGCAGAATGTGCACTTCTCAAAAAGAGCACTTCTTAAAGTGAGCACTTTTTAAAAATAGCACTTCTTTAAATGAGCACTTTTCAAAAATAGCACTTCTTTAAATGAGCACTTTTCAAAAAGAGCACTTCTCAAAACGAGCATTCCTCAAACAAAAAAGCACTTCTGAAAATGAGCACTTCTCAAACCGAGCACTTCTCATAACGAGCACTTATCAAAATGAGCTTTGCTCAAAAAGAGCACTTCTTAAAATGATCACTTCTCAAAATGAGCACTTCTCAAAATGAACACAGCTTAAAATGAGCACTTCTCTCTAAATGAGCACTTCTCTAAATGAGCACTTATCAGTGGTGATGAGTGTCCTCTCATACTGATGCACTAACACTGTAATATGACAACGTGTACACAAACACATACCTTTCAGTCTGTCTGCATCTCTTGCGACCTGCGAGTGGCTCCTGAGGCGGTTCCCATCGCTTGTCCGCATTCCGTCCCTCTTCCTCCTCCAGTATCTGCAGTAGCGTCGTTCCGCTCACTCCGGTGGCCAGCACAGTCCGCTGCCGGAACTTGGACAGAGGAGTCAGGTCCAGGTCTCTGTACATCTTCTTTAATTCTTCATATTCTTGCTCAAAGTAGTGGTACACTTTTGCGACGAGTATTTTTGTTTGATCCTGAAAAAATAATTAAAAATTTATTTGCTTACTTGTATTGTTTGTGACAATGGGGGCTATCGCGCATGAATTCGCCGCTATAGGCGTTCGTGTAGAGTAAGGTCTTCCGAAATGTCAGATGTCATACAGTGTTCGCGCATTGCGTGCTTTTTAATCAGGTATTTATACTAATACTCACGATTAAGCTAGACTGAGCCATTCCTGATTAATTATGATTTGAAGATTTTAAGTAGCAACTTAGGATCTTATTTGTTAGTAGGTGGAGGTAGAATGATTTTTAAATGTTTCATGCTTGCTAATTTTAGGAAGAATATTGTAAATATGTATGTAAAGCTTACACTAGCACTCATTGTGGTGGTCAGATAGTACATACTTATTAAAAGGGTTTTTTAGCATTTAAAGTTAACAGCTTAGACATTCTAAAAGAACGCTTTAAACATACGATGAGAAGTTACTGACAGGGAAGACACCCTTCGAGCAAGAGCTTCGCTTTCATAAAGAGCCAAAAACTAACAACAGGCCATGTGTATGTCACGTAAGGGGCCTGAACCAAAAGTAATTGAACAAGCAAAACTTCTCGGCGATCGTGTCGATTCTGTTGTGCACAAAATAAACTTAATTTAGACTATTGCTATCTTTTTCGCTCTTATATAACTAGAAAGAGACGGACGTATTTTAGAGCTGTCAAATTTACTTGAACTAATATTTCCATACAAATGAAGGGTGCACGTAAAAACAAGTCGACTAATAAAAACACTGTGAAGCGCAAGGCATAAACTAGTTTGACATCTTTAACTTAGTTCATAGCTATAGCCGTCCTTTTCTCGCACTGTCTTTTAGTAAAAGATAGCAATAGCCTAAATTAAGTTTAGTTTGTGCACAACAGAATCGACATCTATTGCTATCTTTTTTTCTCTAATATAAAGAGAAAGAGACGGACGTAATTTAGAGCTGTCAAATTTGGTTGAACTAATATTTCCATACAAATGAAGGGTGCACATGATAACATGTCGACTAAAAACACGGTGAAGCGCAAGGCATAAACTAGTTTGACATCTCTAACTTAGTTCATGGCTATTGGCATCACTTTCTCGCAATGCCTTTTGGTAAAAGATGGCAATAGCCCAGATTAAGTTTAGTTTGTGCACAACAAAATCGACACCATTGTGGGGTTTTAGCTATCAAGTTTTGATGCTGAACATCATCATCTGCCTAGCCTTTTCCCAACTATATTTGGGTCGGCTTCCAGTCTTACCGGATGCAGCTGAATCATAATCATAATCATAATCATAATCATAATCATTTATTTATTTGCACAAACATGAGTACAATACATACAAATTGTCAGCATGCAAGAGATGTTAAAATAAGTTTATATACAGATCATCACGTTTGCCAACATTGGCATGCAAATATTAAATACAATAATTTATAATGTCACTCTGAGTCAATTTATTCCAAAATTAACATGATAATTAAAAAAAAGATAACAAACATAAAGAGAGACCATAGAGAATAAAAGATATGTAACAAATAATCATAATTTCTCATCTAAAAACTCTTTTAAATTATAATAAGCCTTATCTGCTAGTAAATTAATTACTTTTCTTTTGAATTCTACATCCCTTAACTGCTTCCAGTTTTTCGGAAGTTTATTATAGATTTTAGGAGCCATGCAAAAGACACTTTTTTGCATAAGTGCCGTTTTATATTGTTGTAGGCAAATTTGGGTACTGTCACGCCTATTTCGAGGAAATCGATCTGCCATGCGAGAAAATAAATGAGGGTTGGATCTTACGAACATCGCATTTTCCAATATATAGAGTGAAGGTAGGGTCAAGATTTTGTACTTTTGAAAATAAGGCTTGCAACTCTGAGTGGTTTCAAGTTTGAACATCGACCTAATACAACGCTTTTGAGTTTTAAATATAAGTTCCCGATCAGTAGAGTTGCCCCAAAAAATTACGCCGTATCTCAATATGGACTCCACCAAGCCGTAGTATGCGGTGAGCAAAGCATCTACACTAATAACTGCTGCCAGTTTGTAAAGAGCATATATGCTGAGGTACTTACTTTCTTACTGATAGTCTCTATATGTGCCTTCCAATTTAGTTTCTTGTCAATAATAAGGCCTAAGAATTTTGTTGTATCAACTTCGTCAATGTTGTTATTATTATAGTTTATATTTAGATTATTATTTAATGTCAAGGAGCGCTGTCCAAAGTGCATGATTTTAGTCTTACTTAAATTTATTTTTAAATTATTATTATTTAACCATTCTATAATTGCAATTAGTGAGTTATTAATGTCAGATTTATAAGTGTCTCGATTTTTACACGCAATTGTCACTACACTATCATCAGCAAAGAGGCTCATAGGTTGTTCTGTGGACTTCGGCAAATCATTTATATATAATGTAAACAAAGGAGGTCCCAGAACACTTCCCTGTGGCACACCATACCTAACTTCACGTTCTTGCGACCGATGCAACTCTTCTTGTTTTGTGGTTATGTTGATCCTACTTACTTCCGTTATCTGCCTTCTGTTTTGAAGATATGACTCAAATAGTTTTAGTATGTTACCTCTAATGCCATATACTTCGAGTTTTTTAAGTAAGATATCGTGTTGAACATAATCAAACGCCTGAGTCATATCGCAGAATATACTGCACACCGGCTTATGTTGATCAACATTTATCATCACTGTATATAAAAAATCATAAATTGCCATGTTAATAGTTTTCTTTTCCCTGAAACCTTTTTGTTCATTACAAAGGATCTTATTGTGTTCTAAATATGAGTTGAGTTGTTTATAAATATATTTTTCAAAAATTTTGGAAATTACTGGGATGAGCGATAACGGTCTATAATTCATCATCAATTCTTTATCGTCTTTCTTAAATAATGGCTTTACTATTGATGTCTTTAGTGCGATTGGGAATATTCCAGCACTGATACTCAAATTAATTATGTAACTTAAAGGGGAACTTATGACGCCAGCTACATCTTTGAGTATTTTTGTAGAAATTCCGTCATAGCCTACACTGTTTGTGTTTTTTAGTGTTGATATGATTTTTATTACATCATATGGTGTACTAGGTGCCATAAACATGGAGTCTCTTTTATTCAAAATATTTTTTGTCACTGCAGTTCCGGCATTGGCAATGGGTTCAATTTTGTCGATGAAATGATTGTTAAAGATATCCGCTATGTGTTTTGGCTCTGTGATGGATTCATTATTAACTTTAATTTTGTCTATAGAAGGTTTTGGTATATTTAGTTTGCTTCGTTTAATTATTTGCCATATAGTTTTGGATCTATTTGTAGATGTTTTAATTTTATAATTATTTTGAGCGCACTGTGTCAGCTTTATAATTTTTTTATACAGCTTGGTGTAATTTTTTAGACTCATTTTATTTGTCTGACTAGGTTTTAATCTATAATTCCACAGCAGTTGTCTTTTCTTTTTGCTACAAACTTTTATACCACGAGATACCCAATTTACCTTTTTTTTTAAATTTACTGTTATCCTAATGTGAGGGAAACATAAGTCATAAAGGAGTATGAAGAAATCTAAAAAAGCCTTATATGCAATATTGGGATCGGTAGCTAGATATACCTCTGTAAATGTTAAGCTGCTCAAATGTTTTTTAAACTTAGCTAAGTTTTCTTCACTATAATCCCGTCTATTTATACGCCACTTGTTTATTGTACACGTTTTGCTTACGGGGAATTTGAGAAGTTGCGCCGTGTGATCAGACAAGGCAAGTTCTAAAATTATAGTTTTGCAGGACTTGTTGAAATTATGCGCAAAATTATCTATGCAAGTTTGGCTCTTCAATCGTGTAGGTTTGTTAAGAGCTAGTTTTAAGTAAAAATTTAATAGCAGATTTTCAAATTCAATTGTATTACTATTTCTTTTTAATATGTCAATGTTAAAATCTCCCGCTATGACAATATTTTGAGATTTCTTAGTACAGGTTTTTAACAGTTCTAATAATTTATCAAAAAATTGAGGTACATTTTTGCCGTTAGGAACCCTATAAATGCATACAACAATGGTGTTATGGTTAATGAGCTCTATGGCGCAGCATTCGAAAACACCAACAGAAGCTATTTTAGCAATTTTTGGAAGTTCTCTCCATTGATGTCCGTTCTTCACGAGTATACATGATCCACCTCTCTTACTTTCTTTTCGACTGAAACATGCTGCCAAACAATATGAATATGAATACCAGTATTTTACATGGAGCGACTGCCTATCTGACCTCCACAACCCAGTTAGTACTGGGTAATACGATACCCCTTGGTAAGACTGGTTGTCAGACTTTTGGGCCTCTGACTACCTAACGACTGTCAAAGATCTACAAATGACAGCCGGGACCAACGGCTTAACATGCTTTCCGAGGCACGGAGGAAACTCGTTATGTAATGGGTGGTCACCCATCCACAGACCAACCTAGGCTAGCACGACTTAACCTAACGATCGACCTGAGAGGCTGTTATTATTCAGCCACGAGTCTTCCTCCGAGTTTTGATGCTGAATATACTTGCTGAAAAACCCTGAGGGTTGGGGAGCCCAACTGGTATTCAGCTGTATCCTGTGTATAGTTGGGAAAAGGCTAGTCAGAAGACAAGTTTGAGTAGTATACAGTGTGTTAAAGTAGTCGCGTGCCATAGCTTAGGGATGGATAAAATCCAAGAAAAAAAAAAATTGCAATATCAAAATGAGCAAAATTATTGCACGATCAAAATGAGCACTTCTCAAGATAAGCACAGCTTAAAATGAGCACTTCTTAAAATGAGCACAGCTTAAAATGAGCCCTTCTCAAGATGAGCACTTCTCAAAATGAGCACTTCTAAAAATATGCACTTCTCAAAATGAACACTTAGTGACCTAATTTAGTACAAATAGGTAGGTAAGTAATTAAAGCATTGAAATAAATAAAATTATTTTAATTCTAAACAACTGCTATTTTAAGTTAAAATTAGGTTAATTTTGCCATATTTTTTTACAGTTTTTTTTTTGCTTAGGAACAAGACTGCTGGGTTGAAGTGGGGTTAGCAATATAGGTATTGCTAACCCCACTTCAACCTAGCAGTCATGTTCCCCACATCAGCGATTCCAGTTTTGGAGCGTATTGTGGTATTACGTATTCTGTCGCTGAGCTCGATTCCTAACACGCTACGCTCCATCGCCCTTTGGCAAACATTAAGTTTGGACTTTTGCGCTTCAGTCAAGGACCAAGTTTGAGCACCATAGGTTAGGATGGGCAGAATGCACAATATGTCGATTTTATTGTTTTTTTTTTTTTTCTGGGTTCTTTTACTGATACTGAAGCTACCCCTAAGTTTTGGCACGCGACTACTTTAACACCCTGTATATACGTATATTGGTAGTTACCTCTTGTATCCCTTGGGCAGTGTGTGAGACTTCCGTGTTGCATTTCGGACAAAATACTTTGATTTCATTTCCCCTGGAGGAGTCTTCACTCTGTCAACAAAAAAAATATAGTGTTAACGCTTTATAACGAAACTTAAAGGACCGACCATTTTATTTTTACAGAGTTTTCATTGAGTGAAAAAAGAAAAATATTCAGATTTAACATGACATGCATATAATATATTTATAATCTGTGCGGCTCGACAGGACCAAAATATATCCGGATCGACTGGACCAAAATGTACGAGGTAGCACATTTACTGCTGGTGTGGTGAGGAGTAAAACCACTGATGAACTTGTTGCTTCTTTATTGGGAAGAGTGTTTCCTTAGTACTATCTTGCCGACTACTGTATCGACTGAACAAAATGGCCCTATTTTTATACATATTTTCCAAAGTAATTGACCAATCAGAATCGATTACAAATTTCCAAAAAGCGCGGGAAAAACTAAAAACCAATGAAAACATAACAAAAAAGCGGGAAAACATTGTGCAATTTACCTTAAGTACTACGAAACTTGACTGTAACGAGAACCGCGTGACAATATTTACGTTTTTTGCTAACTTTTTCCATGTAAACATATATAAAACTATATGTTATCGAAATCTATATATCAAGAACTATCATATAAAAATATAAAATCATCAAAACATATAACATAATAAACTTATTTACTCCTAACACTAAGTCTACTATGTACACGAACAAAAATGCAAGAAAACTATTAAAATATAGACTTAAGCTGTTTATATAATAAACTATTAGTGCCTATGTACTATCATATAGGTCTCTATGTACCCTATACGCTTACATATACCACTATACACTGTCATTATTGTCCTGCACACAAACACTAAACTTTCGGTTTATTTTCCACTATAATATCACTTTATATACTGTTTATGCAGTGTCTATGTATCACTATCACTTTACTATATATTTTCACTGTATATTGCACTGTCCCGCACATAATCTATAGAGGTAAAGGTTGAATGTTGGGGGTAAACTTATCAACTACTGATGCGATTCGGAAAATCAATGATTTCAATCATTTCACTAATGGGAAGCTACATTATCAGTGAGGGTCACTAACTCCAGACTCTAATCCAAAACGTTATAGTGCGTAATTTACATAATCTAAAGGGACAAAAGTCTTGAACCCAAACTGTACAAATTTACTACGGGGTAAAATGTATTTAATGAAAATTAAAGACATTTTTAAGGTTTTAGACGTATATTGCAACCATATAATATAACATATAACACAACATAAGTAATTATTTGAATGTACAAAACAAAAAAAAAAAACAGATTTATTAAAAGTGAGATTCGTTTGAAGAATCATGACGACCATACATGAAGAAATTCAGTCAGAATATTGAGATTCTTCAAAGTCGCTATGGGTATCAGAATCTGAATTTTCTGACTGAATTCCTTCGTGTTCAATGTCAGAAGTTCTCATTTGTAAGAGTTCACAGACTTCAGGAGTCATTTGGCTACGTCTAGTTTTGGGAGCAGCACGCAAGCTTGGAATATAGGGGTCTGATGTTATGAGTAAGCGATTTATTAAGTCTGTGTTCGTGTCCACTCTTGACGTTTTTCGCGTAAATAATTCTCTAAATTTTCTATTGTCCTTATTTCTAGCCTCTTGTGCTTCTTCCGAAAGTTGGCCGATTGGAAGGACACAAGAAGCAATTATGTCTTTCCCGTGAAAGAGTATTTTTTGCACGCTAACGGGCATCGGGTACCATGAGTACTCTTTGATATATAAGTCTCTGGTTTGCTTAGCAAATTCCTGAAATTTATTGATATTTATGTTAAATCCGCTATTTAAACATTCCAAGATGACATGGAAGCGCTTAATAAGCACAACATTTACACCTGTTATTACAGCTGACTTTTCAGAGTTTCTGAAGAACTTACGGGCTTTGTTTTAGTGCTCGAACTTTCAAAGTCTTTTAGCGGTCTTCCAAGCGAACACGAACTCGTTCCAGGTAGTGACACACCTCCGAGCGCTTCAGAGGCAATATCAGGTAACGGTAAGTTTCCTTCTAACCACGCTGAATTTGTGTTTAGGAATCGATCTCGATGTCTTCCCGACTTCAACCATTTTTGTTCGATTTTTTGGCAAAAACTTCTGATAGTCACTTTCAAACTTCTTATAACGTCATCTGAAAAGGACGGGTTACCAAGTTCTTGCAAGATGTGGAGTAACAAAGCATCCGCTCTTATTTTTTTTGCGTTAGCAAACCAAACGTCGAAAAATGTTCTACGAGATATTTCTGAAGGCATTCTGAAAATAAAAAAAGTTATATGAGTGTCGCAAATATTCGCAAACAAAAGAACGTTTTTCTTGTAGCCAACAAATAGTTCTTTCAAAAAAAAATATATATACTATATATATATACTTCGATATAATACAATAAAACTCAACAACAAATTGACTTAGTAATATTTCGACTAAAAATAATCTCTTTCGTAAAATGGCGCTCATGATTAAATTTTAAGGCGAAATGCGTTCCAAAAAGACGTTTTGACGCATTTCGGCTGCTCGCAAAATCAATTTTTGGCCTCAAAAACTACAAATTTGCTTTATTTTTTTATGATTTAAAAAATTAAAGATATTCTTTAGTGAATTATGGGAGCCAAAACACGATTGACATAATTTGGCTCGATACAAAAAAATCGCAAAGTTTCCCTAAAATTTGCATTTTTATTCCGTCCATGAAGAGAAAAACCAGTTTTATTCGATTATAGTTAGAGTATTTTTAATAAAATTTCGTTTACACGTTCACTATTAAATACATTAGAGGATTATGGTTTTTTTTTATTTAACAGAGCATATAGAATTTTACAAAAAAATATTTATAAAAAGCGTGCAATAAGTTAGCGTGCGGGCCAGTCATACCACCGCCATCCTGAGAACAATTAAATTAAAAATGATGTCCAGAATATAATATAATAATAAAAATAAACAATATGTAGCTAAAAATATATATTATTAAGTAAATTAAAACAATAAAATATCCGATTACGTTGGTTTAGGCTGTCATAGCCTATTGAAACAGTAATTAGTAGCACGAGGATAAGGCATATTATACGATAATTCAAAGCCAAAACACTCCACGGATTTATCCTGAAATTTAAATAACTTACTTTACGAAAGTTGATTACGCATTTCAAATAATCAAAATAAATTAAAAACATTATTTGACATCGATCTTCCAACCGGGTTAAAACGGTTGACAAATTGAAAAATAAAACTAAAATAGCAATATTTAATTCGTCAATCGACATTGTCGATAGCCTACGGTAGTGGATCTGCACAAGGACATCACCAACTCGTCGCAAGAAACAACGGCCGTACTACGCGATTCATCCGTTCAATGAAATATAGTTTTATGATTTTTACATTACTTGTTCTGTCACTTAGCGACAAACTTAGGTAGTGGTTAAGGAGCAATGTATTTATTGCAAAAATAGTACAGTCGGTGTGATATAGAGATAGATACTACACAATTATTACAAACTAGAGTTTCGCTACTACTGGCCAGCGGGATGCGGCAGAGCGGGAGGCCCCGCGCGCCTGTTACCCGGCCGCGTCTGCTTCACCCCCTTGAAATCTACATGACCACGATACCATTTCGCCTTAAGACGGATTAAAACAAATACATATGGAAACTTAGACAAAGACAAAGACAAAGATATTTATTCGTCGGATATGGTAGGCACACAGTTGTTAAATAAAAATAGCAGGACAGGACATATCCGCCGCTAGACGCGGCATACGAATATTTACATAGTTACACTTAAATAACACTAAAATACACACATATTATGTAACAATTTTACATTTTAACTTAACTTTTTACGCACATTTATCTAATCTTAGCTTACCTACTTACATTCGAATAAAATACAAAATCAAAAAACAAAACTAAAACGTGTAAAACTCTATAAAATAATAAGTAATCTATAACACAACATTAACCATATTTCTACAAATAAGTGAAGAGTGAAATAAAAAATGAAAAAACCAAACTCTTTATTAATTATTTTTATTCTAAATCAAAGAAAATCAAAATTATTTTTATTCTTACCTCAAATACTTCGAAGAAAACAATAAACACTCACAATAGCTAGTAGCGCACATAAACACAGTGTATTCAACGAGCGAACTCAGCCGAATGACGCATCTCTTTGAGCGCTTGGTCGACACAACTCAGGTAGCTGGCCGTTCTGAGGGTTGCCATACGTCCGGAATTTTCCGGACAAGTCCGGAAAGATAGGTCTTTGTCCGGAATGCGGGGGGAATCTTAAACCGTCCGGAATTTCTACAAATAAGTGAAGAGTGAAATAAAAAATGAAAAAACCAAACTCTTTATTAATTATTTTTATTCTAAATCAAAGAAAATCAAAATTATTTTTATTCTAAATCTACTACATTACTTCTGATATTTAATGCTCCCAGAAATTCCCAGAAAGAAAAAGATTTGGCAATCGATTTGGTTAGTTTATTTACTTGCACGATGCGTAACGATTTTAATAAAAAATTAACGATTGTCCGGAAATTTCATGGAATGTCAGGAATTTTCTCCGGATTTTTGATATTTTGATCTGGGAACCCTCTGACCCTTTTTTATTGTGTGTTACGAGTTATTGGAAAGTAACCTTTAGGGACACGTAATATGGTTTGTCTTCTTTAAATATGAATGACTATTTTACCAGCATAGACTAGTGTAGAATTTGACTTTTGTCTCTTTAGATTAGGAATATTACGCACTGTTCGTGGGATAATATGTATGATGACTGACTAAAAAAAATATGATGATTCTGTTTAGTCCGTCAGTTAGATTATCAAAAAATATTGGATACGTGTTTTTTACCCGACTGCGCCAGAAGGAGGGTTATGTTTTTCGAGTGTATGTATGTATAATTGTCTGGCACGCTCTGTGGCCTGAACGGCTCGATGGATTTTAGCTTGAGAGGTGTCGTTAGATTCGTATTTAATGTGAGAGTGACACTGGGTCACTATATCAAATTAAAATAAAAAAACAAAATGACGGATTTCTGGAGTCAAATTCAAATGTTTGGCATGCTCTGCAGCCTGAACGGCTTGTTAAAGAGCTCATCATGAAGATTTTAAAATGGTATATTTAAGTAACTAAAAACTGTAAAACAAAAAAAAAAAAAAACCCGACTGCGTTAAAAATAACTACTTAATAATTTTAGATAAAAACCGAAAAGAATAAATCAAGTTCAGGAGACAGGACATATTGACTGCAACAGTCGGGACCCATATTGGATGTAATGATTTTAGTCTAGATTATTTAATTTAGTCGGGTTTTTTTTTTATTTGTTTTATCAAATTAATAAAAATTGACGAAGATAAAACGTGTCAAAGATCATGAGTGGGGGGCTTGTGACGCCACATTTGAGTAAAAAATGTACAAATATGACGTCACACGAGTGTTCGACACACTGTATCATATTTCATATTTTCACATAGGTAATTATAAAACAAAGTCCTCCACCGCGTCTGTCTGTCTGTTCGCGATAAACTAATAAACTACTGCACCGATTTTCATGCTAGTTTTACCAATGGATAGAATAATTCTCGAGGAAGGTTTTATTGTATAATTCGTCAAGTTTTTGTATTAATTGGCTAAAATACAATGATGTATTGGAAAGTTGCGGGAACGAGATCAAAATTTCATGGTTACAAGTACGGTTTACTGTTTAAGAAATTTATTTCGGTCAAAAGAATACAATTATTCACTTCTATGAGGAAAAACATAATAATTAAGATACAATAAGCCATTGTTACTAGCACTATGGGCGCAGCCCGAAATAATTATAACTCTATAAAAATAATAATAACATATCAGTAGCAGAAATATTTATATTTTCTACAATACCTACGCTACTTGACTAATATCAAATTTGACGCAATGAAGTAGTATTTCCTGCAATAATCGACATTCAAAACCAAAATATGGTTGTGGTATTTTTCTTACATTTTCAAAACCCCTTAATTCATGTGGATTGTGGATGGTTTTGTTGATAAAAGCAATATGGACGTCGGATTCATAAAATCAGAAAGCACAAATCTGCCAAGAATCAATACACTAATGGTCGGTAATTTACTTGACTTGAACCAAGATGAGGCAAAACCGCATCTAAAATTGCCGAAACTTGAAATTAGGAAGTTTGATGATAACCCCAAAAATTGGTTGGCATTTTGGAGCCAATTCGAAAAAATACACAAGGATGGGAATTTACAGGATGGCGGAAGGCTCACAGGCGCAAGCTTTCGTCTCAAGTTACCCAGCTTCAGAAGAAAATTATACTAGCGTAATCAAGACTCTACAGAGGCGATATGGAAGAGAAGAGATACTAATAGAGATTTACGTTAAAGAATTGTTGAATTTAGTATTAAAGAAAGACAGTGTTAAAGTTCAAGTTTTATATGATAAAATAAGTGTAAACTTACAAATACTTGAGTCATTAGGCATAACTAAAGGTAAATATGAATGTATGTTAGTACCGTTAATTGAGTCAGCACTTCCTGATAAATTATTAATTGAATGGGCTAAACTACCCCTTAACAAGGAGCCAAAACTCAACCAGCTATTAGAGTTTATTCGTAAAGAGGTAGAAGCAGAAGAAATATGCAACTTAGCACGTGTTGTAAGCAACACGGACACAGTACCAACTGCTTCATGTTTAGTGTCAAAAGAGGTAAGCACTGGAAAATCCAACGACCAAAACAAACAAAAAGATGGTAAGGAACTTTGTTATTTTTGTGATAAATCTCATAACTCATTAGAATGTGGTAAAATTAGTGGTATTAGTCTAGAAGAGAGAAAGGAGGCTGTTAAAAAGAAGGGTGGGTGCTATATTTGTCTTAAAAGAGGGCACATGGCAAAAAAGTGTAAAGCTTATGTAAAATGTTTGTCGTGTAGCAAACGGCATCATGTTATTCTTTGTCCTAACATGAAGTCTCAGGGGCCAACCTGTGAACAGAAAAAGAAAACTGATTCTGATAATACTCTTGAAGACAAGCCGGATAAACCTGAAAAAATAGAAGTAGTTAGTAATTATACAAATAATAATAGAACAACTTTATTACAGACCTTAGTTGTCAAAGTTTCCTGTAACAACCAAGAGAAAAAGGTGAGGGCGCTTCTAGACTCCGGTTCACAGAGAACATATGTAAAGGCTGAGCTGACAAAAGAACTAGGACTAAAGGTAACTGGCAGTGAAAGTCTTGGACATTCACTGTTCGGAGGTGTAAAGAAGACGGCACAACCACACCGACTCGTTGAACTCCAAGTAAGTAACCTAGAAAATATATACCAGACCACAATGACAGCGTTGGAACAAGATGTACTTTGTGGTACATTACCGAAAGTACAAGACCCCAACCTAGTAAAAATTTTACAGAAAATGAAAATTACTTTGACTGATCCTAAGGAGCAGCTATCAGAAATAAGTTTATTAATTGGTTCTGATTATTTAGGGTCAATTTTGAAATCTAATTTTGTCCATGTAACAGACAGTCTTGTGGCTATTCCTACAATGCTTGGCTGGACATTACAAGGTCCTATTCAAGGTGTTTATAACACAACAGTCAGTTCCAATTTTGTATCAAACGTTCCAGAAGATAGTTTAGAATTTATGTGGAATATAGAAACATTAGGTATAAAAGATCCATATAAAAAGGAAGAACTAACTCAGACCGAAATATTAAAAGATTTCAATGATAAAATTTCAGTAAACAAAGAAGGACGTTATGAAGTAGGATTGCTGTGGAAAGAAGGACCAGAGCTAGAGTCTAACTATGATCAAGCATACAGAAGACTAGTGTCTACAACTAAGAAGTTAGAAAATATGGGAAAACTAGAAGAATACAGTGAAGTTTTGGAACAATGGAAAAAAGAAGGTATTATCGAAGTGGTACAAGAAAATAACAAAAATAAAGGCCACTACTTACCTCACCATGCAGTGATCAAACTGGAGAGTACCACAACAAAGATCAGACCAGTATTTGACGCTTCCTGTAAGGACAAGAATAAAAATTCCTTAAATGCTTGTATAGAGAAAGGAACAAACCTTATAGAAGTTATACCGAAGTTACTGACCATGTTTAGAACAGGTACTTTTGGAGTTATATCTGACATAAAAAAGGCATTCTTACAAATAGCTGTTACAGAACCAGATCGAACATATTTAAAATTACTATGGTGGAAGGATCCAAAGACCAGAGAGGAAATGGTTACTTACCAACATACAAGGGTCCCTTTCGGCGTCGCGTGCAGTCCCTTCATACTGGCGGCTACAATAAACCACCACCTCGATAAACATGTGGATACTTACCCGGAAACGGCAACACGATTGAAAGAATCCTTCTACGTAGACAACTGTGTGACAAGTTTTGATTCTGAAAAAGAAGTTAATAGATTCAGAAGAGAAGCCATAGAGCTAATGGAGAAAGGAATGTTTGAACTAAGAGGCTAGATGACAAATATACAAGACCAGAAGGAAAGGCTGAAAGATGGAGAATCAGTTTCAGTATTGGGAGTACAGTGGAACAGACAGAAAGATGATCTATGTTGTACTGTAAATGTAAAAACTGTACCTAAAGATATCACTAAGAGAAACTTACTCTCTATTACACAACAGATATTTGATCCAGTGGGATTCTTGTCACCTACCACATTAATTCCAAAATTGATAATTCAAAAGGCGTGGATGTTGAATACTGGATGGGATGAGAAGATACCTGTAGAGCTGGAGAATGAATATAAAGACTGGATAAAAACCATTGACTGTATCAATAGATGCAGAGTACCTAGACGCCTCGCAGAAGCTTCACTACTAGACTGCAAGGTACAAGTTCATGTGTTTTGTGATGCGAGCAAGGACGCATTTGCTAGCTGTATTTTTCTTCGCACTGAATGAACAGTAAGACTTGTTATAGCCAAAAGTAGAGTGGCACCTATCAAGAGACAAATGACACTGCCAAGACTAGAATTGATGGGTGCACTAATAGCCTCTAGGCAATATCAAGAAGTCATAAAATCAGGCCTACTCCAACACTGTAAAGATTACAAAGTATTCTGCTGGACAGACTCTGCTGTAGTACTGGCATGGCTGAAAAAACAAGAAACATGGAAACCTTTTGTCACAAACAGAGTAAAAGAAATATGTACGAACACAAGTAAAGATTATTGGATTCACATACCTGGTATTTCCAACCCGGCAGACTTACCATCCCGTGGCTGCAACACGAAGAAGCTGCTAGAAACCCAATGGTGGTCGGGTCCACAATGGTTGTACCTGAAAGAAAAAGAATGGCCAAAGAGTTGTAGTACATTAACAATAAGTGAAAAAGAAGTTTTAGAGAGTGAACAAAGCAAAAGCACATCAGTACACATAGAGATAAATACAGAAGATTTCAGCAATAGATTATTGTATTTCAACAAATATACTAAGATAGTAAGACTAGTGGCAAGACTACTAAGAATGAGCCCTAGAATCAGAAAGGAATACAACATTTCTTCTACTCATATAGGATATGAAGAGTACAAGAATGCTGAAGAAACACTAATAAAGTTAATACAAAGAGACACATAGATTGAGGAGATCATGAATAAAAAGCTGAAAACTACAGAAGAAGCAGGTATTCTAAAAATAAGGACAAGGTTAGAATACAGTAATGAAAACAGAGACTTCATATATCCAATATTATTACCAGGAAAAAATGAAATTGTGAAACGGATGGTTCAACAAAAACATGAACAGATGAATCATGCAGGATCTTCAACTTTGATGACTAGTTTAAGAAATAATTATTGGATAACAGGAATTAGAAGATTGTCAAACAAAGTAGTATCGCAATGCATAATCTGCAAGAGGTTTAAAGCAAAACATTATGAAGTTCCAGAACCACCTCTTCCAAAGGATCGGATTTGCAATACTACAGCATTTGAAGTAACAGGAATAGATTTAGCAGGACCACTCTTTCTGAAAAATAATAACAAGTGTTGGATTGTTCTGTTTACATGTGCAGTTTACAGGGCAATACATCTAGAGCTCACCGACTCCGTATCAACTGCTAGCTTCATAATGGCATTACGAAGATTTATAAGCAGGAGAGGGAGGCCGAGAATTGTCTACACAGACAACGGGACAAATTTTGTGGGCACTGCCAACCTATTGCGTGATGTGGATTGGAAGGAAGTAGAGAACTGCTTCGACATTCAGTGGAAATTCTCCGTACCAGCAGCTCCGTGGTGGGGAGGTTGGTGGGAAAGGCTTGTTAGAGTGCTGAAGGATATGCTACGCAGGATATTGGGGAAAGCTTCAGTTGACTGGGTAGAGCTTTCAACTATATTATGTGACTGTGAAGCAACAATTAACAACAGACCTTTAACTTATGTGGAAATGGGAGACATGAGACCTTTGACACCCATGTTGTTTCTTCAAGGTTTACCTACTAATGAGACACCAGACTTAGATCAGATTGATCACAAGAATCTAAATATTCGATACAGATACCTACAACAGTTAAGAGAAGATTTCAGGAAGAGATTTAAAAGTGAATATTTAGGATTATTAATAAGTAAAGGCAAGGAAACCAGAAAAGAACCTAGAGTTGGAGAAGTAGTTTTGGTAGAGACAGATTCCAAAAGATTACATTGGCCTATTGGCATAATAAAAGAGGTTTTTCCAGGCAAAGACGGTTGCACGAGGTCAGCTAGAGTGCAGACAGCTTCAGGTGAAAAGGTAAGACCTTATCAAAAGTTATATCCTCTAGAAGTCTCAGCAGCATATCAAGAATGGATGAACAACCTCCCTGAGAGCATTGGTGCCCAGCTCCGCCCAGAGCTACAGCATATGGAGTCATCAGATGCTGATGATGGTACTCAGTGTCCTACATCTGCCCCCCCAACATCGACTAGGTCGGGTCGTACAATAAAACTACCTTTCAGATTCTTAGATTGATTTATTTCATAATTATTCATGGTTGAGTTTCGGTTGCTTTTTTGTCTAAAGTTTTGATTGATCTCCATCTGAGACTGCTTACAGTGTAATTTACTTAATTGTTTAATACTTACACTAAATAAAGAATACTCATTGTTTATATGTGCTGTTAACGGATTTGTGCATTAGGTGTTAATTTTAGAATAGCTAGATTAGATACAATGTTTTTGATTGTATAACGTATAAACATAGGTACACCTATTTCATTGTGCCCCGGGAGTGATGTTGCGAATGCTTATTTAATAATCTGTGGTTTTAATGTTTATGGTTAAATAGTTTTTATACTCTCTGGCAACTTGTATCTATGGTTAGAGATCCAATAAAACCTGTATGGACGACGACGTATTTTTATTACTTATTACCTGCAAGATTAATTTATCAATCCCAGAAAGTTGTATACACAACAATCATCATTTCAGCCAAAAACGTCCACTGCTGGACATAAGCCTCCCCTAAGTGTCGCCACATTGACCGGTCCCGTGCGACTCGCATCCAACGGATTCCCGCAACCTTCACCAGGTCATCGGTCCACCTAGTGGGAGGTCTTCTTGTCAGGTCCCAGTGCAACCAATCAAAATAATTTTCTGTACGATTATTGAAGTCCGATAATATAATATGGCGTATGGGTTAAAGATAAGATTAGTAAACTGGAAAGAGAAAAATATGTTACTTAAAAAAGAAATTTATCTAAAAAAGTTTGTGATTACTTACACTTATTTTTGTGAATGTTGGTTAACCTGTAATTGGCGACTGTATATGTCCAAGACTGTAAAACCTATGTGTGCCTAAATGCTATACACAGAAGCTGTTGGTAAACCTATATTAATAAATAATAAAAAAAAGTTGATGAAGTATTGACAGAGACCAGAAATGAAACTCGAAATTCGAAATTTTCTCGAAATTTGGAAGAGAGTTTTAAAACTATGCCAAAAAAAGACAAGAGGAATTATTTTTGTGAATGCTGGTTAACCTGTAATTGGCGACTGTATATGTCCAAGACTGTAAAACCTATGTGTGCCTAAATGCTATTCACAGAAGCTGTTGGTAAACCTATTAATAAATAATAAAAAAAAGTTGATGATGTATTGACAGAGACCAGAAATTAAACTCGAAATTCGAAATTTTCTCGAAATTTGGAAGAGAGCTTTAAAACTATGCCAAAAAAAGACAAGAGGAATTATTTTTGTGAATGCTGGTTAACCTGTAATTGGCGACTGTATTATGTCCAAGACTGTAAAACCTATATATGACTAAATGTTATACACAGAAGATGTTGGTGAACCTAGATATAAGTATTAATAAATAATAAAAAAGTTGATGAAGTATTGACAGAGATAAGACCAGAAATGAAACTCGAAATTTGGAAGAGAGCTTTAAAACTATGCCAAAAAAGACAAGAGGAAATTTGTGGCTACGGTTATCAAAGATGATAGAAGATTGGGAAAATGTAAGCTGCTTCGTAAATTACCATTTTCACATTTTACAATTCCAATTACTATTTTGAAGAAGGAAAAATATTGCAGTAGAAAAAAAAACAATAATGAAAATGCTAATTAGCTCCAGTAAGCTGACCGGATATTGAAACTCCTTACTCCGATGAACTCAATGCTCCGATGCAACAAAATAAACCTACTTAATTAAGGTGTAGGTACCTATTCAAACATGAAATATTTTCAGAGAATCATCTGACGGCTATAACGAATCAATAGCAACGAAAAAAAATATTTATCTGAGTTTTTTTGTTTTACGAAATAGGCTAGTGTACTGAAAAATACTATAATTTAGATTATCAAAAAATATTTGACCAGATTTTTTTCTTTTGTTACGTTAACCAAAATTGACAAAGATACGACGCTTTTAAAATTCTCAATACGTCATGTCGTGGTATAATTTTTAGTGCGTTGTGACTACTTGTGACGTCACGAGCCCCCACTCCCGAGTTTCGATGCGATTTATCTTTGTCAATATTCATTGATTTACAAAAATAAAAATACGTGTCCATTATTTTCCTATACTCTAACTAAATTTATTGACGGTGGAAACTAGCCTATTATTATAGTTCCAAAATTTCTTGAGACATTTTGAATAAAACCTTTACTACGACCACGACGTAGTATGACGTATACGACGCGGTGACGTAGTAAACTAACGTAATGGATGTTGAAAAATAAAGAGCCAGTGTTTATTTTGTGGGTCAAGTAATTTAAAATATTTTATTATTTAAAAAAAGTATACTAATATAAATTTATTTTTTTCCTTGAAATGGCTTCGTTATAGCCGTTAGCTGATACCCTGAAAATATTTCGTGTATGAATAGATACACCTTTTATACTGACTACCCACCTACCACCAACACATTTTTTTTTCAGAGTAAACATGCCTCAAAAATAAGGCAATCAAAGGAGGAAATATTGGCTAAAGACAAAATCGCTCGCCGGAATTGATACACTAAAATTAAAGCTGACCCTGTTTTATACGCCCTTAAAAAGGAAAAACAACGACACCGATATAAAAAACGAAGACAAGAGAAGAAAATTTTATCAATTGTAGACATGACGCCAAGAGCTAGAATGTTACAGAGGAAGAAATGGAGAGAAAGCTTTAAAAAACATTTTCAATCAAAGAAATTAAAGGAAGGAAGTAAACATATGAATGAAAATACTACAAGTACCAGTGACAGCGAAGATAATAGTAATAAGAAGACGAAACGCAATTTGCGAAAGTGAGCCACAACCCTCTATATCCAACATCACCTGCCAAGTATTTCCCCAACTATGTTGGGGTTGGCTTTGTATTTTACATGGAGCGACTGCCTATCTGACCTTCACAACCCAGTTAGTACTGGTTAATACGATACCCCTTGGTAAGACTGGTTGTCAGACTTAGAGCCTCTGACTACCTGTAACGACTGTCAAAGATCTAAAAATGACAGCCGGGACCAACTGCTTAACGTGCTTTCCGAGGCACGGAGGAAACTCGGTATGTAATGAGTGGTCACCCATCCACAGACCAACCTAGGTATGTTTTCAAGTTTTTGTTTTGGTTAGCCGATTCTGTTAAACTAAACACTTGCTATTATTGATCGAACTTGTAACGGCTGAGACTCTATGTGGAGAAAAAAATATTTTATATTACTACTCCAAGCCACTAGGCTTATACCGTTCTCAGAATAAAAGTGTAAACATACCCATTATTCTATTCGGTACGCGACACGTGTAAATGCCGTCATGTTATTGTTAAGAATAAGAATAATTTATTTATAAGGTGTACATTTAAGTGTATGACGAGGTATCTTCTTTTGATTGATTTATGTAAAATAATGTGTATTTATGAAAATTAAATAATAACTTTTTCAAATAATGTTTAATTATTTTTTAATTATAATTACCTTTATACAAGAAACTAGGAAAATGCCCTCACACTGAACACACATTATAAATACAATTAATGACACTTCAATAATGTCAATAGTTATTGTCTTTGGTGTGTAAAATGATGGAAATGAAAAAGCTATAAGAAGTCGCGGTAGGCACCAGATTTCTATGGAATCATACGCTTCAGGAATCTTCGGAAATACGAACACGCGATAATGATATTTTTAGAACTGTTACATAAGCCAGGCTCTTTCGAAACCTCGATGTTGCCATATTCTTTTATTAATTTTAACTTTATGTTCAAGAGTGTTAGCCGTGTGGTATCCGGCAGAGTAGAATAGAACCAACCCATTACACTCACGGGTGTCGTATAAGGCGACTTATGTCTGAGGCAGAACACCTTGCGCCTCCGTAGACCAGAGAATGGGCAGCAGCGTTTTCTATTAGTCTTTCATCACTGCGATCTTCAATCCACCTGCCAAGCGTGTAGATTACGGCAAATTCCTCCCATCATTGGAGAGGCTTATGCCCAGCAGTGGACGTTATGGGCTGTTGTTGTTGTTGTTGTTCAAGAGTGTCAGATAGGCAGTCGCTCCATGTAAAATACTGGTATTCAGCTGCATTCGTTTAGATTGGAAGCCGACCCCAACATACACTCAGGGGCACATTTAACCGTCCACCCTTCTCAAATCACTTATAGTTTGTTTATGTTAACTTACGCTTTGACTACTAGGCGTGATTTGGTAAGTGGGTATATCTGCAATAAAAAATCAATCATGGGCGCGTTTTGTTTACTTCTGGGTGTCTTTATTGAACACTAATCAGTTTTGTAGAATTTTGACATTCTCGCCGGTCGTTTTGTGTGAAGGATACATTCGTTTTAAAACGTTGTGATACCATTTTTTCGAACAAACCCAGGTTATTGGGGTACTGTAATTTCATTTACATTAAAAAAATGCCTCTGGACGCAGCTGGAGCAGCCAGGCTTGTGGCACTTGCAGACGCTGGGTTTAGTCATCGTCGGATTTGACGAATGCTTCGATATCCACGAACCACTATACAAGATGCTATCCGGCGTTACAGAGAGACCAGTTCCTACACAAGAAGGCCAGGGCAAGGTCGTAGAAGGTGTACATCAAAGAGAGATGATCGTAACATCGTCTCGAACGTCCATCGAAATCGGTTCACAACGGCTTCTGAGGCTCATAACCGCTTGTTTGAGGTACGAAATGGAAATGTGAGCCTAAGAACAATAAGAAGAAGATTAGCACGGCAGGATCTGAGAGCATTTCGACCAGTTCGAGTCCCAGAACTGACCGCAACTCACAGAAGAGCGAGACTTGGATTTGCTCGAGAACATTTAAATTGGACTTCAGAATAATGGAAAGCAGTTCTCTTCTCTGATGAATCAACAATCGCTTTAAGAGGTCCTGATGGACGTCAACGTGTGTATAGACGCCGTGGTGAAAGTTTTGCTGAATGTGCTGTGGTTGAAACAGTGGGCTACAAGGGAGGCTCAATAATGGTGTGGGTGGCATTTGTTACGACGCCCGTACAGAGTTGGTCATCTTCAATAGAGGCAGCGTTAATGCTCACAGGTACGTGGCAGAAGTCCTAGAACCATATGTCATTCCGTTTGCACCATTAATTGGTGACAATTTTGTTTTAATGCATGACAATGCTCATGCACACACCGCGAGAATTGTCACAGATTACTTGGACGCCATCAATATTCAGCGATTACCATGGCCAGCTCGGAGTCCTGACCTGAACCCAATAGAGCATGTATGGGACATCCTGAAAAGACGGATCCGCAGTCGTACACCAGCTCCTACAACCATCAGTGAGCTAAAATTTGCAGCTGTTGAGGAGTGGCAGAACATTCCCTAAAGCGACATCGAAGGCATGATGGACGGGCTTTCAAATCGGTTGCAAGAGGTCTTTAGGGCCAGAGGAGGAAATACACATTATTAATCCGATAATTTAGAGCCCAATTTTTTTTTATTTAACATTTTTCTCATCTTTATTTTTTGTAAGTAGACTGCATATTCTCATTTTTTTAATTTTTTGTCTCAGTTAAACCATTTTATAACTTACATGTGTTTTATTTTATATCGTAGAGGTTCATCCAATGTAATATTATAAAAAACAATAATTGAAACACAATGGAATTTTGAAGAAATTGACAAAATGTAGGTGGCCGGATAAATGTGCCCCTGAGAGTATTATGTAGGTGGGAAAAGGCTCTGATAGTTGGATGAATCACTACTAAAATTAGTGTTTTTTATTTTTTTCAGAATCGGTCTGCCGGGCGGGAGAGAAATAAAAATGGAAGTAGAAATGGATGAAGAAGGATTTAGCTAATATTAATGATTGACAAATGGTATGGAGTATTATGTGATCAAAATTAGAATGTTGTGCTTAAGTTTGACGATTTTTTGATTTAGAATTTGCTTCATAGTGTTCCGACTGCTACGGCTCTCTATGAGAGGGAATGGGCTATCCACCAAGCGGCCCAGTGCGGGTTGGTAGATGTCACATGTCTTCGAATTTTTGGTTCTAGAACAAGCCGGTTTTCTCACGATGTTTTCCTTGATTGATCTTTGGATTGTGAGCAAAGCGGCCCCGGCAGAGCGCGTTACTTTGTGTAATTTATTTCACTGCTCTCAAAACCGTGAAGAAAAACATCATGAGGAAACTGACATGTCCTAGAACCAATATTCGATGACATGGATGGATTGCAGCCCACTCCCTCTCATAGAGTGTGGACTGTGTCCCAACAGTGGGAACAAGGCTGATTACGCAATCGTACATCTATAGCATATGTTACGGGACATGAGTCCCGACTGTGGTAATCTAATTTTGATCTCATATTGATTTTAAATGTGAACGCACACTTATCAGAGCCGAAGGAAGCGAAAGAGCCGAAAGAATCGAATTTTAGAATGGGGTAGGTGACACCATAAAACAATAATTCCAAGACACCTATCTCTAAAAAAAAAAAACACTTTATTTTGGGCCTGAAAACCCGATTTATTTTCAACTAGCTGACGTCCCGCGGTTTCACCCGCGTAGTTCCCGTTCCCGTGGGAGTACGGGAATAAAATATAGCCTATAGCACTCAAGAATAATGTAGCTTTCTACCAGTGAAACATTTTTTAAAATTGGTTTATTACTTCCGGAGATTACCCCCTACATACAAACTTACAAACATACAAACTTACAAACAAATGTTACCTCTTTATAATATTAGTATAGATTAATTGTCAAATTCGATTTTTAGTTGCTTTGAAATCTATAAATAGTTGAGTCATTGATTTGAATAAACAGTGACGTCACAGTTTGCTATTGCCATACAAAATCTATGAGAGAACCGGGTTTTGACAGCTCTTAAAAATTATCTCAATTGATTGGTGTGTCATCTACCCCATTACTTGTATGAAGTCCTATGTAACTTCGCACACTTATCCGCATCGAATCGTTATACGTATGATACTTAGAACCTTAGCCTTAGCCGAACTATTCGTTCGGCGCGGTCGATTCTATCGGCGCAGACAAGTGTGCGTTCACCTCAGTATGTAATTTCTTTTGTTGATTTTTTACTGAAAAGTTGTGTGGATCGGTTATCGTGGTATGTGTGACATGTGATGAGGAGGTATGAAGACAATGTAAATGGATGGAGTGTGTGAAGGATGGTATGGTTAGCAAGGAGGTGTCTGATGATATGACGTGTAATAGAGAAGTGTGGAAGACGACATGATGCGCCGATCCCGAATAGGCGAGACGACAAAAAAAATCTAATTAGTCCGTCAGATAGATTTCCAAAACATATTGGACACATATTTTTTCTTTTGTTACGTAAACCAAAATTGACGAAGATATGACGCTTTTAAAATTCTCAATACGTCACGCCTTGGTATAATTTTTAGCTAGTTGTGACGTCACGAGCCCCTACTCCCGAGTTTTGATGCGTTTTATCTTTGTCAATATTCATTGATTTACAAAAACAAAAAATATGTGCATTATTTTCCAATACTCTAACTGACGGACTAAATAAATTTGCAATTTTTTGATACTGTCGTCATGCCTATTGTAATAAGGGCAGGAGAATCTTTTTATAATTTCTATTTTATAAAAGCAGTGTGACGCTCGGCCAAAAACGACTGACGATTACGTGTCAATGTCATTCCTATGGAAGTGGATATTTTTAAGTTTAATAAAAATTATAAATAAGTTAGTTCGATTATAATTATTGCTGCGATTAGCTATAGTCTGCGCCATTTAAGTAAGGAATAAAGGTCCTTAACCCGCTTAAATTTATTTAAATACATCATTCCGAAAACAGAAATAATGACATAAAATTGTCCCGAAACGACCTTTATCGTGATCCTTGACTTTTTCTAGTAATATAAAAAGATCTATAATGTATCTTCGGGGTTCCTACGCATATAAATTAAGGAAAGAGCAATGACCTTTATTCCCTACTTAAATGGCGCATACTATAGATGCCTAGCTACAGTCAGTATTTTGTGATTTCTTTATTGTTTAGAAGCTAAGATTCGTTGTCATACCTTTTTAGTAAAATATATGGGGTGAAAGCGACACCACAGACGGTTGTAGCGGCACTATAAAAAGTAGTACAGGAAGTAGGAACAGAACAAAATGTACTACATGAACATAGAACAAAAAGTACGCCAGGAACATAGAACAAAAAGTACTACACGAACATAGAACAAAAAGTACTACAGGAAAATAGAACAAAAAGTACTACAGGAACATAGAACAAAAAGTACTACAGGAACATACAACAAAAAGTACTACAGGAACATAGATCAAAAAGTACTACAGGAACATACAACAGCGCCATCTATGATATCTCGAAAGTGAAGTTATCCGTGACTTAAGGTGAAAGCGTCAGGGTAGCCCGCGAAATTTAAATTTTCTTACGTTTTTTGTAATTTGCAGGCCAATGCTAGTTTGTATGTTGATTAAAATATTGTTCGCGACTGAAGATACCTGTAGTCAAGCTGTGACTTTTTCATTTCTAATTATTCACAAGTGAGTTATAGGGTTTTTTATTGGATAAGTTGCTTTTTTTTATAAAGTTTCGATACAAAAAAGATCATGTTCAATAGTACCAATAAATTAATGTAAGTACCTATTGCGTGCTCATTTCATGCACTTCGTAAATGAAACTGTGACTTTTTCATTGTTATTATTCACAAGTGAGTTATAGTTTTATTTTATTAGTTGAGTTACTTTGTTCTTAAAAAAGTTTCTATAATATAATGATTTTTTAGAACATCAATAAGAAAATATTCTTAACAAGTGTATTGAAAATATTCGTATGATACTCGTGTGTATTGATGATTACCGTCCTCGGCTCTCTTAAGACCCTCACCTAACGGCTCGGGCTCAATGGCGCCTCAGCGGTAATCACCAACATTACACACTTGTACCATAATGTACAATTTGTACAAATAATACATAATTTACTTTTTATTGTCCCAATCTCCCAATGTTGATTGGTGGATTGCTTCAATTTAACCGACTCGTGTTATTTTCTTGATTGAAATATATGAAAATGCTCTGAACGATTTTGTTTTATTTTCTATCTGTTATGTAGTTTTCCTCTAGTCCAGCGACACAAATATGTGACAAAAAATGCGGTAGACTTCTAACACGAAATAAACAATTACATAGTTTATAATATTTAGCGAATCTAATATTTAACGGCGGTTGGTTGAAGGTTATAATAAACCTTCAAAAGTATGTATCAAGTGTCATGCGCCTCTGAGGCGTACGGTTATCTTCAATACTATTCCCAGAGGGTTATTATTTTTGTTGGGTTTAGAAGTCATGTACAGTCAAAGGTCAAAATTCCACTTCCACCGCAATGCACATTATCGTTTGCGCTATACGGGCGGCGGCGGCGGCGCCTATACACACATACGCATATTTAAGAAGAAGGTCATAAGTACCACCAATATTGCTTTGCCATTGTGTTGCGAGATTGGCAGTCGACTTCTGACTAATAAAATCAACACACGTTACACAGCAGGATCTCGAATAACTTGCAGCCGAAGAAAATCATATACGAAATAAGTTTCGTTTCTTCGTTAGACAACTAGGTATAGTAGCTAATATTTATTTTAATATCCCCATTCATTCAAAATTAAAATCAAAATCAAAGCATTTATTTCAAGTAAGCCAGTTACAGGCACTTTTGAATTGTCGAAACAAAGCTCGACCTGAGACGCATTAGGTCTGATATGGAATTTCACAAGTTTAGAGGAGAGCCAAAAGAAAGTTATTGACAAAATCATGTCAAAACTTTTGTTTCTTATCGAGTAGGCTAACAAAAATAGTATAATGTTTTAGATAAGTCGTGTACCTTTGTATAGTACAGTAATAAAATCAGTCACAGTAAAATATTAATATGTTATTCATCAAAAACTACTTTTTTGGGGACATCCAACCTTATGCTTGTACAGAGTTGTTAAACGACGAATCCTTTTAATTCTATTTACTGATCCAACTTTATGCTTGCATTTTTTTGGTAAATTCAATGCGTATTGTAAGCTTTTTTAAAACATATAGGTAACATTATGTTTGACCAAAAATAGAAATTTAGTTACGTCCGATCTTGTTTTATATCTATTTATGAGGCATTTAAATTTCTGATCGGGAGCTCAAAACAATTACCAATCACGGAAGATATCGCGATAAGTGACAATATACTTATATTGTCAGTTATCGCGATATCGTGTAAATTTTCTTTATTCATTTCTTTACATATAATTTACATTTTTTCATATTGTTATAATAAAAACAAATATAAATAAAAACATTTAAAAATAAAAAACGTAGCCTACCAGCGCTGGGAACAGAGTCGGAGCTGCCGGTGGTCAGAGCTCTTGAGAGAAGAACCTTCTAACAATACGTGCCGTGTCCAGAAGTACTGCTTTCTGAATCAAACCTTTGATCCAGCTGCCAAGCGAGAGTCTCCAAGATGTTGGTCGAGGCTCTTGACTATTAAGCCATTGGCCGACACGACTATCGGCACAATTACTGATGTATTCACGTTCCACATGTCGACAACCTCGCGAGCCAGATCTAGATATTTGAATTGTATATTTCTCTGCTTTCACGAGGCTCTCGTCATGCGGGACCATTACATCAACAATCATTGTGCGACGCTCCAATCTATCACCACAATGTTAGGCCTATTGGCAACAACAGTCCTATCAGTGGTGATAGGTCGATCCCGATATGACGTGATACTACCAGTATCGAGAACTGGGTCGGGCGCATACTTATAGTATGGCACTTCTGATTCCATAAGGTTGTACTTGAAAGCAAGTTGCTGGTGAATAATCCTGGCAACACGGTTGTGTCTATGCAAGTACTCTCCGTTAGCCAGACTAGAACACCCAGAAATAATGTGTCAGACTGAGTCTCCCGGACAGTGCCATTCCCGACATATTATTATGTCAACCGTGCCGTCCTACACAATGTGTTTCGAGTAGTTATTAGTCATCATAACTTCGTCCGTTATTGCACCGACAAAACCTTCGGTTTCCCCGAAGAGTTAATGTTGTGACAGTGACATTTGGATTGATGACAGCCCGCCTTTTTATGTTTGCTGGGGACTTGTAAGAGGACCCAGAGAATGATTGTACTGGGGGAGTTTAATTAAAGATATTATTAAAGCAGTACTTATTCTTCTCATTCAAGAACCCAAGAGCCAAGACTAATAGAACATGGTGGCAGCGGTGTGCGACTAAAGAGATAAAGATGGGAGATGAAAAAGTAATGAATTTCCTGCCATTGCAGAATGTGAGGGCGCCGGAGGCCTTCGATTTTACAAATCCGGCATCATGGAAAACTTGGAAGACGAGGTTCCAGAGATTTATGAAAATAAGTGGCAGTGAGAACAGAGAGGATGCCGACAAAATTGATATGTTGTTGTACAGCATGGGAGGAAAGGTGGAAGAAGTTGTCAAGATATTGAACATTGACGAAAAAAATTATGATGTGGTATTGGAGGCTTTAGATGGTCATTTCAATCCTAAGAAAAATGTTGTTTATGAGAGATTTAAATTTAACATGCTTGAACAAAAGGAAGGTATGTCAGTGAGTGATTTTTTAGGAGCCTTGACCACGCAGGCAGAGGCATGTGAATTTGGAAGTTTATGTGAAGAGCTTATAAGAGATCGTCTCGTAGTTGGGTTAAGGAACAAGAAGGTCAGTGAAAACATGCTGTTAAAGGCAAAATTGACATTAGAAGAAGCAGTCAACATGGCACAGCAGGCTGAAATTCAAGCGCAAGAGACCAAGGTTATGTGGAGTCGGGAAGAGGAAGTGACAGTAAATAGAATGGGTAAGCAGCAAGGAAAGGTAGGAAGTAGAAAATGTTGGTGGTGTGGAAAATGGGAAACACATAATAAAGAGAAATGTCCAGCTTCAAAAGAAATTTGTCATAAATGCAAGCGTAGGGGACATTTTGCTAGATGCTGCAGAGAGAGAAAGATCAATTGCATGGACACGGAAACGGATGACTTTGAGTTGGAGGTGGATGTTGAAACAGAAAATTTTAAGAAAAAGGTAAAATTTTTAGTAGATACTGGGGCTGATATTGTGGCTATACCTGAAAAAATGATAAAGAATACAAGTAACATATTTGCTTGTTCAGAGATTATTAGGGGACCGGAAGGTATTCCATTAGATGTAGTAGGCTTTATTTGGATACAATTATATCATAAAAGTAGTGTATACAGAGGGAAAGCATTTGTAATCAAAAATTTACAGGTACCTATTTTAGGGAAACCAGCCATTATAAAAATGAATATATTAAGATTGTGTAACACATGTCATGTTAGTGAAGGTGAAATAAATGTAGAGAAAGAGTTTCCCAATATATTTAACAGTTTAGGTGTGTTTAAGGATACTTTTACCATTAAATTGATCGCCAACCCAGTCCCATATGTCCAGTCATCACCTAGAGTAGTTCCATTACCTCTGCTGGATAAAGTCAAGGAAGAGTTAAATAGATTAGAAAGTTTAGGTGTTATTGTACCAGTAGAAGAGCCAACTATGTTTGTATCTCCTATTGTGGTTGTACCAAAAGGTCAGAATGGTGTTAGAATCTGTGGAGATTATACACAGCTTAATAAAAATATTGTCCGTCCTATTTTTCCAATTCATAAAGTAGAAAATACACTAGGTAGACTGAAAGGAGCAAGGATATTTTCGAAAATTGATGCTACGTCTGGATTTTTCCAAATTCGTTTATGTGATAAGTCTCGGAAATTGACAACAATATTTACACCATTTGGTAGGTACATTTATAATAGATTGCCTATGGGGTTAAACTGTGCACCTGAATACTTTTCTATGAAATTTTCCAATATTTTCAGTGATTTAGAAGGGGTAGTAATACATGTAGATGACATATTGTTATACAGTAAAGACAGGGTCAGTCATATTAAATTATTAAAGGAAGTTTGTAGTAGATTGACTAAAGAAGGTTTAACGATAAACAAAGACAAATGTGAATTTATGATCGAAGAAGTTACATATTTAGGGCATGTTATTAATAGTAAAGGCATATCATTGGATCCTAAGAGAATAGAAAGCATTGTTGAATTCAGAGTTCCATGTAACAGAAAAGAGTTGATGCAATTTTTAGGGTTAGTAAATTATGTAGGTCGTTTCATTCCTGATAAATCATCTTTATTGGAACCATTGTATGGATTATTAAAACAGGATGTTGCCTTTATTTGGGATAAGTGTCAACAACAATCATTTGAAAAAGTAAAATACCTTATATCAAGAGCTCCTACATTGTGTCATTATGATCCTAGAGAGAAAATCATAATTTCTGCTGATAGTAGTTCTTATGGCCTAGGTGCAGTACTGTTACAAGAAGATAAAATGGGGAATAGACGGCCAGTATCATATGCTAGCAGGACATTAAATTCAACAGAAAAAAATTATGCTCAAATAGAGAAGGAGTGTCTAGCTTTGGCATGGGCTGTTAATAGGTTTCGAGATTTTATAGTAGGGATAGAGATTTTATTAGAGACAGATCACAAACCTCTATTGCAAATTTTGCAAACTAAACCTATAGATGATCTTACACCTAGGTTGCTGAGATTTAGACTTCAGTTAATGAGATATATATATAAAGTTAATTATGTTCCAGGAAAGAAATTAGTAGTAGCTGATGCACTGTCCAGGGCTCCAGTAAATGTTACAGAGGTAGAGGCTGAGCAACTTGAGCACCACATTAATTCCATTTCAAGTATGTGTATATTTGATAATAAACTGAACAATATTATGAGAGAACAGAGTAAATGCCAAATATGTAAGATAATAAAAGAATACACTATGTGTGGTTGGCCTAATAAAAATAAAGTACCATTAGAGTTATTAAATTACTATCAGTATAGATATAATTTTTCTGTGCAGGAGGATTTTTTGTTATTTAACAATAGATTGGTAATCCCAACTGCGCTTCAAAAAAGTATTTTAGAGGATATTCATGCAGGTCATTTAGGCATTACTAAATGCAGAGAGAGAGCCAAACAATCAGTGTGGTGGCTAGGATTGTCATCTCAAATTAAAGTACTCATAGAGAACTGTCCACAGTGCATTCAGGAAAAAACTAACAGTAAAGAACCATTGATTGTAGAAGATATTCCAAATAGAGCATGGCAGAAGGTAGGCATAGATTTATTTAAAAATAATAATAAGTGGTATATGGTAATAATTGATTATTTCTCTAGATATTTGGAATTATTTGTATTGAAAGATCTGACAGAAAATAGTATAATTATGCATTGTACCTTTATTATGTATTTAACCTTTTCCCGGTTTGGAATTCCAGAAGTAGTAAGGACTGACAATGGAACACAATTTAAGGGTAAATTCAAACAATTTTCTCAGTTTTATAATTTTAATCACATAACCAGTAGTCCTTATTTTGCTCAGAGTAATGGTTGTGCAGAAGCAGGAGTCAAAATTGCTAAAAACCTATTAAATAAGAATGCAGATGTATATTTAGCATTGTTAGTATATAGGAACACTCCAAATGAGATTGGATATAGTCCTAGTGAATTAATGTTTAACAAAAAAATTAGAGAGATATTGCCAATGTATCCTAGTAAATTAAATGTTAATGTAGAAATAGATACTAAAATATTTAGAGAGAAGAGAAATTGTAATAGAGAAAAAATGGCAGAGAATTATAACAGAAGACATAAAGTTTGTAAATTAGACGATTTAAAGGTAGGAGATCAGGTTTGGGTAATTGATTTAAGAAAGTATGGAATTATTGTACGAAAGGCGAAGGAGCCAAGATCTTATTTTGTTGCAATAGAAGGAGTTCAGTACAGGAGAAATAGATGGCACTTGGCTCCAGCGCCTTTCAAAGAGAAAAAGGAGGATAGTAGAGAGCTAAGTTATGATGATTTTGATAATGATAGTGTTTCGGGAATTGAAGTGGAAAAAAATCAGCAAAAAATAAATAAGGAAAACAGTATAAAAGAAATCGATTCCGAAAATAACGATAATAATTTAGAAAGTAATGATAATAATTTGGGAACTAATGATTATGAAATTCCTGAAATGCAATCACATGTAGAAATGAATAACTTGCCTAAAAGAGTAAGAACTAAGCCTAAGTGGTTAGAAGATTATGTTTGTAATAATATAAGTTTGTAACATGTTTAATTTTATTTTAATATCTTGACGATGGGGATGTTGTGACAGTGACATTTGGATTGATGACAGCCCGCCTTTTTATGTTTGCTGGGGACTTGTAAGAGGACCCAGAGAATGATTGTACTGGGGGAGTTTAATTAAAGATATTATTAAAGCAGTACTTATTCTTCTCATTCAAGAACCCAAGAGCCAAGACTAATAGAACAGTTAATCAACGCGCAGCCAGGATATGGACGCTAAGAAGACTACATCGGGGCCGTGTAGGGCCCGGTAAAAGCGTCCGTGAAGCTCTTTACCCTGCCATTCCTCCCTGCGGTCATTAGTGTCAAATACTTTAGGTTTGCGCCAGTTCGCGTTAGCTAGGGAGACCTTGTCCACTGAAATCACATCTCAGTGCATCCCCTCGTCGGCTGCTAGGAAGTATTCCCTGAGACTGCATACCTCACGGTGGTGCAGGTTCTTAGCATAAGAAGCTTCGGCCCCCGCACTTCCGCCGGATTTACAGTCTCATCATCGACGACCGTACCTATCCAGGGCATCGAGTTCCGTCTGAGTCCATTTGAGTATGCGTTGCAGTTGAGTAAGAGTACAATAAAACCGGCATGATCCAAACTTTAAAGGCGCGCACCTTGTTCCCACCTGAAAGAAGGCTATTTAATACATTCTTCAGGTGACCTAAGGAGCGCTCCCTCTACGATTGCTTCATGTCAGTTATGTTAATGCCTAACGCTTCCGACATACCTAAATACTTGTAGGTTTCTGTTGAGGAGAGGGATCTAAGGTGTATCGAATCCGAGAGTTGAGTTCCCACGGATTTCATAATCTCCTCTCGCTTCACATGCATGACTGCACATTTGTCCACACCAAATTTCATCCTGATGGCGCTACTGAAAGTTTCTGCTACCTTCAGTAGCTTCATCAATTGCAAATTGTTGGGGGCAAAGAGTTTCAGATCATCCATGTAAAGAAGGTGAGATATTACTTGACTATCTTTCCTCAACAGACCTACCCCCCTAGACCTGACCCCTCCAGCAGTGTGTTGAGAGGGTTCAAGGCTAGACAAATTGTTGGGGGCAAAGAGTTTCAGATCAACCATGTAAAGAAGCTTCTTTGATACCTAGTCAGACTATCACCCTGGAATATACCGCGCTCGATCCTTATCGGTTCCTTAGGATCTGTCGACATTCTGGATAGCGAAGTACCATTCTTCAGTGCCTCATACATGACATCGGGAAGGTACGTAGAGTTGCAGCTACTTTATACAACTTCAGCACCCTCATGAGCCGTGTATGAGTCACAGAATCATAGGCCTTCTTAATCTATCCAACATGTAGACAGTCTTTCGGGAGCAGTGAACCTGTTGACTAATGGAGAGCAGCTCATTAGTACCCCGGGACATACATTCGAGAGGCAGACATGATAGAATTACTCTTAATATGTTGGTTGATTTAGAAGTACCAATTAAATACACTAATAATTCGGCACGAATAACGACTCGATCGCGAATAACTTGTAAACAAAACTAGATAGGTCAAGCCACCGTGGCGCTGAAAACGGCTGAGTGACCGGCGATAATGTCCGATGTCATTCTATTGCGTCGATGTGCAGTCACGATGTTAATGGAATAATGTTTCTTCTTCGCATAGGCATTTCTGTACAACGATTAAGTAGCACTTTTTAAAGGCATAAGGGCTAATTATGCTTGTAGACCTAATAAAATTTTCGAGGCATAACACTATATCTCAAGGTACGACATCTGATTATTTAATTTCAAGAGGCATAAAGTTCTACTAGACAATACGTATTATTTTTACCAACAATCCTTGTAGGATAAAGTCGAATGACAAAATAGTCCCTTCCTTACGCGTAAAATAATTTAAAAGCATAAAAGCTGAAGTCGTTCGACCTTCTATTAAACCAAAATTTTAAGCATAAATACTGTAGTTGCTATCAAGCTTTATTCCACGATATAAATTAAAAAAATCGACAGATTCGACCTTATGCATTTGTGTATTATCAGAACAAAAAGAGATAGAATTATGATTGTTATATGCTTAGAAAGAGCGCGAGATACTGGTTTCAGCTGACAAAGTTATGCTCTGATGTCGAAATTCGACCTTATGCGTCTCAGGTCGATAAAGATGAAAATTAAATGTAGCTACAGTCCCAGTCACAAGACATAAAAACTGTGAAAGTAGGTACTGTAGTTGCCCATTCCCTAGCGTAGATCTATATGGAGAAGAACGGGCAAGACGGCATTATCATCATCATAATGAGCCAGGAGTCACCCACTGCTGGGTATAGACCTACCCTTTTGTCTGCCGCAGCTCCCGGTTCTGTGGCTGTGGTATGACTGACACTGGCTTGGCCACCATCAGGGATTTTAATTTTAATAACACGAAAATTTTGTCGATGTTTAGTCGAAATATGTCGCCAAATATCAGAATTTGTCGGCCATTGGTTCAAAAGATAGGTGGCCGATCCGGAGAGTCTCCCCAGCTTGGCCACATTTATATCTCAAAAACTAGGGCACCTAGCGAATATCTGTTTTCTCCCATATTTTGTCGCCAATTAGTCGAAATTTGTCGCCAAGTAACAGATTTAATCGGGTCTTAGTTTAGAAGATTTATTGAGTTCATTTAGTATGGTATAGTTCAAGAGATAGATGTAAGAATTTTGAGTTCATTCGATCCAGCTCTTGGACTATACCTTACTTGTTCGCGACGAACGTCACCAAATCAGCACATACCTACTGTTGCTTATGATAGTTAAAACCAGTGTAGAGTCAGTGTATGGGCAATATAGTGGTATATAACAAGTGCCTTCAGTGATTAGAATAGTAATACAGTAATTTACATAAGCGCTAGACTCATACAAACTCGCAAGTGGAGTTTTATAGTTTAATTTAGAGTTTCAGTAAAGTCCAGGTAGCCTAGGTTGCGACCTAGGCCTGGACATAGTATTTTTTTATAACTTAGCTTTTAGATAAACCACTTAGACGAGAGTATGACAGTCTAGCGCAGCTATCTTCGACAATAACAGGAAAATGTTGTCTTACAGAATAACAGTTGAAGGATCCACAGAGAATCTATAGAAGGAACGTTACAGGCTGAAAAATACAGACACGAAAAAATAAGTAACAGTTTCAGATAGGCCATGTACACGTCTAGTATATGGCAATTATACAGGGTGGAATTTTGTAATGCCACCTGGAGGGAAAGTACTCTTAATACCAGAGATAGCAAATTTTACTCAAAGGAAACATTCCTTCATTTTTAAAAATAAATTAATCTGCATTCAAAGATTTTGAAAATTCGCGTGCCACACTCGGGAATCGAACCGTCTAAATTCCAAAAAAATAACACCCTGTACTTTTATGGCACCAATCGATAGGGTCAATCATAAGGATCAAATCCCTCTACATGATAAATTAAATAAAAGGAAAACCATGAAATCTTAAGTTATAAATTCAATGGGATAAATTCAATAGGTACGATAAAGCACTTTAATAAAATGATGGACCTTTACAATTGAAGAGAATAAGATTGCAGAAGAAGATTGCAATTTGCATGTGTTTGTTTGTGCAAATTGCAATATTCCTATGTAAATAGTTCTTCATTTTAATTAATAAATGTCGTCAAAAGAGAATTGTTTACCATGTTCGTAATTGGATGGACCTTTAACTACACGTGCTTTATCTTGTCCCATTGAATTTATAAGTTAAGATTTCATAGTTTCCTTTTCATTTAATTTATCGTATTTGTTAGAGGGATTTGATCCTTATGATTTACCCTATCGATTGGTGCCATATAAGTACAGAATGTTATTTTTTTGGAATTTAGACGGTTCGATTCCCGAGTGTGGCACGCGAATTTTCAAAATCTTTGAATGCAGATTAATTTCTTTTTAAAAATGAAGGAATGTTTCCTTTGAGTAAAATTTGCTATCTTCGGTATTAAGAGTACTTTCCCTCCAGGTGGCATTACCAAATTCCACCATGTATACACATGTGTCACAGCAACAGTTTTCGTGAAATACAGCCTGAAAGATCCTTCCTCCAGCCACTTTTGGAAAAGTTGTCTGGTTTTTTGGAAATAATTTCCCAATTTCAATAAAGATGTCATGTATATAACGTACTTAGAAATAAGCTCAAAATTGTAATCTTTGGAAAAGATGTTAGTTTTAATAATCAAAATTTTCATTAGTTTTCCAAAATCAGGAAGCGAAATCGGGGTCCTCGTTATAGTAAAGTTCTGGAGTACCTTAGTAAACTCAACATTTCCTAGAATCGTAGTCATCAGTACGGCAAATATATACAGAAACAGTAAAAAAGTAGTGCGCGAATAGTCCTGAAATCGCTTCCTGAAAGTTATATAAGTGTATTATTTCCCAGTAAACCCCTATCCCCCTCGTTAAGTTCTACGCCTGAGATAGCGAAGAGTAACTACAGTTAAATACGTGTAGGACGTCAGCGCCGTCTGAGGGCGAAGTACAGTATATGCGTGCGCCCGGTAAAAATAGGGTATAGGCAGGCCATTAGGTACCTACACGTCATCCATTCCTTCAGCGGATCACGCCCGTCCGGCACAAATGCATCCTAACACCTACATGGACCTATGGTATAGAGCTGTGGGGATCGGCAAGCCATTCGAATGTGGAAATACTACAACGCTTCCAAAACACAGCACTGAAAACCTTGAGCAGCGCACCATGGTTCACAAGGAACATTGAAGTACATGAGTACCTACAAATACCGAAAATCAAGGAAGTTGTAGAAAAGTCATATAAGACTTCTAAGCAAAGACTCCAGCGACATAGAAATGAATACGCTGTGACACAACACAATTCTGAAGTCCTCAGACTCTACCTACCGACTTAAAAGGAAACTAATAGCGTCAATCTGATTACCATCGATACTTAACGAGATGACGCATCGCAGGATGCGAAGTATCTCAAACTGAGACAATGAAGCAACAACCAATCTGATTAAAGCCTAAGGGCTGATTGCAGATATTAATAATAAAAAAATAATAATAAAAAAGTCCCAGTCACAAGACATAAAAACTGTAAAAGTACTGTAGTTGCCCATTCCCCAGCGTAGATCTCTATGGAGAAGAACGGGCAAGAAACTCCATGGACACTCTTTTAAATCAGAATATTGTTACAAGATCTTGGTTACATCATTCATGTTAGGAATAAGGATGGTATTATAGGTGAGAACAATGTAGCAAGATGTTCACGTTAAAAGTGTCCCCATTAAAAACACTCGAAAAAATACAATTCATAAACCAAAATAATTAATTCAATTATGCCATGGCAAATAGGAGATGACCAGTCACAACTGACAGCGCCCGTTCACAGACATGACTGAATGACGAATGGATATATATGATCCGACACATGCGCCATCATCAGCGAGACATTTGAGTGAACCTGACATACTCTCAACCGCCAGGGCACATTCAATAAAAGACGTAGGTTTCCAGTGACTGATAGCTTTCTAGTACATAGTACTCATCATAACTTCGTGATGTGAATAGAGAACAAACTAGCTGTTTATAGGAAACAAACGTCCGTCGTGGGGCCGTCGTCTATCAAAAAGATTTTGTTTTGATGTAGTTACTCTTTCATGTTTGTTCACTGCTTATTTCACACCGCTAATACCCACAAAAAGAATGGGATCCCAAAACTAAGTAACTGCTTGTTTCGTGTTATGTCACCGCATTTTTTGTCACATATTTGTGTCGTTGGCGTACAGGGCACGCACTTGCTTGTCACATATTTGTGACAATTGCGTTCAAAAGGGTTAATTTATTATCGTATTGTCGCCGCCACCTTGTATAGTTATTTTCATTGAAATAAACTGAGAAAGGACTGTAGAGGAAATAATACGTAACAGATAGAAAATAAAACTAAATCGTTCAGAGCATTTTCATATATTTCAATCAAGAAAATAACACGAGTCGGTTAAATTGAAGCAATCCATCAATCAACATTGGGACGTTAAAAAGTAACTAATGTTTTGTTTTATAAATTGTTACTACACACAGTACATTATATAAATATGTAATGAAACTACGTTCATATAAGGTGAAACCGCCACAGTAGCCCGCAAAATTCAATAATTCATGAAAAAGACATTCAATGGGGTTAAATGAAATATGAGGGTTGTATTGATGATTTTAAGTATTATAATTCTGTAGGTAACTAAATAGTGTTACAGCCGCGAATCATATTTTCATCAACTTATAACCTAGCACTGGCCTGCAAATTGCAAAATGAATTTCGCGTGCTACCGTGGCGGTTCCATCTAAATCTGGATATGCCGCGCTCAGAAAAAGAAACAGTGACCATGTACTTATGGATGTACATGTAGGTACAACAATAATAATACAAACAAAACATACAATAAGTAAGTGTGTAGTGTGTGTGTCTATGTAGTGTTTTTTTATGTAACACATGCTCCCTAATACAAATTGTCTTACGTATAGGGTAGAAGTGACACCGACGCGGTTACCCTATTAGGTACATCATTCTGAACCTACATTGAAATTTTTATCAGAAGGTTGCGTGTTCAAATCACGTCAGGGTCACCAATTTGGGAGTATGAAGAGCAGGGTGTAAAGCTCTTCACCCCCCATATAAAAGGGAGGATCCTTCGGCCAGACGGGTGTTATGTCTGGTGGGCCACTGCCCGACAGTTGTAGTCTGGTGCTCGTATATAGTTGGTGCCAGTTAAGATGACAATAGCGGTCATTGCTCTTTCCCTAATATTTCTTCGTACGAACCAAATCAAATAAACCATGTATCGTTTCTCATTACAAAAAATGTTGAAGATCACGATAGATGACGGTTCAAGATTTGAACAGGCTTATTTTTGGTTTTCAAAGTTAAGAAGTTATTTATGTTATAAATGTAGGTGGGTCAATGATCGCTATTCTTAACTGGCACCAACTATAGTCTTAAGGCTGATGCTCCTGGGTAGCCCGGGAAATTCAAATTTTCTTATGTTTTTTTGCAATTTGCAGGCGTGCTAGGTTGTACGTTGATTAAAATATTGTTCGCGACTGTAAGAATTACAACTTTGACTTTGAAAAACTCGTTCCTCGGCCTTTATGAACTTGGAGGGTTGTATTGACGATTTTGATGATTATAATTCTGTAACTACATACGTCTTACAGTCGCAAACAATATTTTAATCAACATACAACCTAACACTGGTCTACAAACTGCATAAACGTAAGAAAATTTAAATTTCGCGGACTACCCTGACGCTTTCACCTTAAGTCGCGGATAACTCATAGATGGCGCTGTAGTAATTTTTGTTCTATGTTCATGTAGTACTTTTTGTTCTATGTTCCTGTAGTACTTTTATTTCTATGTTCCTGTAGTACTTTTTATAGTGCCGCTACAACCGTCTGTGGTGTCGCTTCTACCCTGTATAATTTACTAAAAAGGTATGACAATGAATCTTAGCTTCTAAACAATAAAGAAATCACAAAATACTGACTGTAGCTAGGCATCTAGCTAATCGCAGCAATAATTATGATCGAACTAACTAATTTATTATTTTTATTAAACTTAAAAATATCCACTTCCATAGGAATGACATTGACACGTAGGTAATCGTCAGTCGTTTTTGGCCGAGCGTCACACTGCTTTTATAAAATAAAAATTATAAAATAGATTGTCCTGCCCTTATTACAATATACTAGGGTGTTCAGTCAAAAATCAACAAAACAAATTACATACTTAGGTGAACGCACACTTGTCTGCGCCGAACGAATAGTCCTAAGTATCATACGTGTAGCTGATAGGTGGTTATCGGTGGTGAGAATTAAGAAAAGACTGGTGGATCTGCGATTGAGAAAGTAGGCAGAATGTGAATGGCGCCTAAGCTTGACTATTGCGCGGGAATGGTGCTACAGCGTAACGCGGGTGCACGCTGTGAGCATACGAAGCACACTGCCTCTCCAAAAGAAAGGATATTAAAAGGTTGCGTAATGGCCGCTGGTGCCCAATGGCATGTATTCACCATTATGAGCGCATTGTCTCGCGCATGCGCGAGTCGCATTCTGCCCAATTTTGTTCCCATTTTATTAGAAAATCAATCAATACAATTACAAACATGTTGCAATGACAATTAAAACATTTATTACAAATATCTCGTTATATTTACTTAATTTAGGTATCTTTTATATAACGTATCTATCCACTAACATAGTCGTATTATAATTAACAACAAACAGGAAGTAAAGCTAGTGGGAAAAAGATAATACACAGACAAATATAATCTAAGATGGCGCCACCATAGCTGGTCTCGATCTGACCAATGAGGTTAAGCTATTTTAAAATATTGACATTACCACATTTCAACCAATGACGATGTTGGAAACTAGCTATGCTAGCGCCATTAGTTCCACAGTGTGTCTCCCCATTAGGTGGTCGGGCCAATCAAATTAGCATAGATTATTTACAAATGTTGCCATCGACAACAATACGTATAACGTTATCACTGAGGGATTTTCTTTTTAGCTTTTCCCTAGTCGCTGGATAGATGGCGCTAAACTTAGTATGATAATGCAAGGAACAGAACTTAAAAATACTGATTTTAACAATGCGCGAGAAAACTAGGTTATATTAGGAAGGTTAATCAAATGAAAGTGTCAGTCAACGAGAGTATGTGACGTGACGCAATGTTTTTTTTTCAAAAGTTTTGGCTCTGGCACCAACTATCATAGTCAGTTCAACGCCATCTATAGAGTTCTTGGAAACTAAGTTTTTTTTTAATACCTCAAAAGGAAAACCACTCATTCGTCTGATTCGATGCGGATAACTGTGCGAAGTTACATAGTACTTCATACAAGTAATGGGGTAGATGACACACCAATCAATTGAGATACTTTTTAAGAGCTGTCAAAACGCGGTTCTCTCATAGACTTTGGCAATAGCAAACTGTGACGTCACTGTTTATTCAACCCAATGACTCAACTATTTATTGATTTCAAAGTAACTGTAATTCGAATTTGGTTATTAATTGAAAATAAATCAGGTTTTCAGGCCCAAAATAAAGTGGTTTTATTTAAAGATAGGTGTCTTGGAATTTTTGTTTTATGGTGTCATCTAGCCTATTCTAAAATTTGATTCTTTCGGCTCTTTCGCTTCCTTCGGCTCTGATAAGTGTGCGTTCACCTTTAAAATCAATATGAGATCAAAATTAGATTCTTCAGATCTACGATTGCGTAATCAGCCTTGTTCCCACTGTTGGGACACAGTCCACACTATGAGAGGAAGTAGGCTGTAATCCAGCACGCGGGTACAGTACAGGTTGGTATGTCACATGTCATCGAATATTGGTTCTAGGACATGTCGGTTTCCTCACGATGTTTTCCTTCACGGTCTTGAGAGCAGTGAAATAAATTACACAAAGTAACGCGCTTTGCCGGGACCGCTTCTGCTCACAATCTAAAGATCAATCAAGGAAAACATCGTGAGAAAACCGACATATCCTAGAACCAAAAAATTCGAAGACATGTGACATCTACCAACCCGCACTGGTGGTGGCCGCCCGCGTGGTGGATTATAGACCATTCCCTCTCATAGAGACTATAGGTTGACAGCTGAAGCAAATTCTAAATCGAAAAATCGTCAAACTTAAGCACAAATTTCTAATTTTGATCACATAATACTCCATACTATTTATCTATCATTAATTAGCTAAATCCTTCTTCATCTATTTCTACTTCCATTTTTATTTCTCTCCCGGCCGGCAGACCGCTTCTGAAAAAAATAAAAAATACTAATTTTAGAAGTGATTCATCTAACTATCATCTTATTATCTGCCTAGCCTTTTCCCAACTACAAAATACAGGGTGTAAAAGACCTCATCACGAAGCCGTCAACCAAGCATTCTGTACATCAAAATAAGTAACTTTACGCAAAAATTATTGCTGGGAACCGACTTTTTTTTTGGGATGAAAAATCATGTTTTGTGATAGGACTCAATGTAACGCACTCAAAACATTGTGCTGATGGATGGATTGAATAGTACGGGGGTCGTGGAGGTGTTTAAAGTAAAATTCTTACATTAAAAACGTGTATTTAAAAAAAAACTTGTCAAAAAGTTGGAACATTGACCCCCAATATCTCCGTAACTAGAAGGTTCCCAGGTATGGTGTAGAACAAAAAAATGATCGCAATGACGAGGAGAACAAGTGCCTTTCGGCTTCGTTAAGAGGTGTTTTACACCCTTATGTTGAGGTCGGCTTCCAGTCTAACCGGATGCAGCTGTTTAAAAGTATTTTACATGGAGCGACTGCCTAACTGACCTCCACAACCCAGTTAGTGGTGGGTAATACGATATCCCTTGGTAAAACTGGTTGTCAGATTTGGGCACAGAAAAGAAAAAAACAGTAGAAACAGCATAGCGCTTTATTAGTATCGGAACCAGCGTACCCTAAACTAACACATAAACAGGTTAATTGTATTTCGTAACACTAAGAAAAGCGTGGTGTGATTGGTAATTTAATATTAAATGAAAGTAAGTAATATATCAATTTTCGTTTATTTGAAAATAAACCATAATCACATGCAAATAGAGTGGTTTATTATCTACTCTATTTACGTATTAGCTCTTAGAGAATAGTTTCACGAGCAAGTTCTGCTACTCGCCGCTAGATGTCACTACACTAAATGCATTTAATAAACCTTTATTACTTTTGCAATAAGATCTATATTTCCGTGACGAGCTCATTACTATTTTTGTGCTATTCGTCCTTTTCTAGGGTTGTACCACTGTCGTTGCCTTTTTATCGACATTGCGTTTTATTTTCAAATATAATACAAGAGTCGACAAATATTTTAAAATTTCAAAATGAATGTTACATAAGTATGTTTGAAATCAAGTGTTATAAATTTATAATAATGCTTATGATTTCTAGAAAGAATAATTAAGAATGTATTGTTATGTTAATATACAAGGGCTTGCAATCCGGATATCCGGATATCCGTATTATCCGGATATCCGCTGATTTTCAAATCCGGATTTTACTTGCATCATTATCCGGATTTTTCGGATAATACGGATAGTTGTATTTCTATGTTAAAAATTAAATAAAAAGCTGTAATCTACAAAGTACATAACTGTTATTACGTTATTTATTATTTTTCAACACACTTGCTCATAAAATGGCTCTAATTTCTCTGCAATTAGGTACGTGACATGACACCTATAATCAAACTGTGACTTTTTCATTACTATTATTCACAAGTGAGTTATAGGGTTTTTTTTTTATAGGTTGAGGTGCTTGTTGCTTTGTTCTTAAAAAAGTTTCGATACAAAAAAACATGTTCAATAAATAGTACAAATAAATTAATTTACCTGTTGCTTGCTCATTTTATGCAACTTCGTATTGAAATAGATAATTTAAACTTGTACATTTTTAATAAATAAAACTTTCACGCAAATATTACTTTTGTTTTTTAACTTTGAATTTCCCATTTTGTACATGGCTGAAAAACTATCCGCGAAAAGCCAAAAAAAAACCTCATTATTTTAGTCTATGGCCAATCGCCATTGTTACATGCGCGCGCATAGGAAAACTGATTAATTTTTTCCGCCATTGCGAAACATTTTTCACAAATCGTTTTCACTGTTGAAATTATAGTTATTTATTAATTAAAATGTTTACAAGTACTAGTTATGAAGAAAATGATTTATGTTGTACATCGCCCGATATAAGACGTGAAGCCCTAACGTTATGGAAAGTTTACTACCTGAAAACTCCAAGGACAAATATCTATTATCTACTAAATTAAATTATTTTTTTGTATTGTTTTCTTCACAAGTGTGTTGAAAAACGTCGTATGATACACGTGTGTATTGATGATTAGTGTCCTCGGCTCTCTTAAGACCCTCGACTTACGGCTCGGGTCTAAATAGCGCCTCAGCGGTAATCACCAACATTACACACTTGTACCATTAATGTACTATTAATATAGAGCTAATCACTCTTGCAATTGTTTATTCACTTCACAAATCACAACACAATAATTGAATTTAGTGACAGAGATCATAACAATATTGACCACTTGTTAAAGTTAAACTTACATCCATACTGCACGTATTGTCAAGATTGTATTGTATCGCACGCACGGTCGCTTTTCACTTAAAACCAGTTCTTGTTCTAAAGTGATATTTTTATTTAATTATTATGTTTTAAATAGGTTGATTTGATTAGGATTTTGTGATAAATGTAAGATATTATTTTTAATTGGAATTGTTATAAGTATGAGAAGAATAGATACAAATTATTTGTGCGGTATCGGGTTTTCTATTGTATAATTTTAGAGAGTGAACTCTTTTTCTTAGGTAATTGTAACTTGAAATATTGGTATAGTTTATTATTTCTTTGTCATTTTGCTTGAGAGACTGATTAAAACGTGTTACAAAAGTTTATTAGTTTTATTTAGAATAAAAACTAAAAAATATCCGTATTATCCGCATTATCCGGATAATCCGGATAGTAAAATATTGATATCCGTATTATCCGGATAGTAAAAATGAACGGATATTGCAAGCCCTATATACAACTGATTGATTTCGAAAATTATACTATTTGATGGAAAGGTAACAGATTAAACAACACGATATTTTGTTACTACGGGTACCTAGTACCTACGTTCTATTGACATGAAACCCTGCGATTTCGCCGACAGCTACACTCGTTTTAAGTATGTTTTAGCTCGACGAACTCCTTAGCAAACTTTGATGAAATTTCAGACTAACACATAGGCCACTTATTAAACTAATACGGGCCACCTATCTGACGGCGAGCCACCCAACATCGCTCGCCGTCCTACGGTGGCCGGAAATCGCCCTGCGACTCCCGACTTGACTTGACCAACTCGAGACTTTGCGAATGACCTAAGGTGAGATAAATCTTTTCTCGTTTGAATATTACGAATAGATTCCCCATATCCATATTTTAAACTTATTTCAAACCTGATATGGAAATATGTACTACCTATTATTAACCTTTTGAACGCCAGAGCGTAAACGCATCGGCGCCCCCTCCACGCCAAGCCACAAAATCAGCGCAAATACCTACAAAAAAAATAGGGATTCCAACATCTTATCGATAACTATCTTATCGATAATTTATCATTGCTTTTCGTTCTTTATTTTTTAAATAAAATATTACTTGTTGCAATATTATTTTATTTAATTTGACCCTATTTAGTAATATACTATCATTAAACCCCAGATACAAAGTACTAAACAACCTAAAAGTAGACATTAGAACTACAAACAAATAAATCAAATAATAATAAGGTCCATCACTAATCTCGTTCGTGACGTCATCCGTTGTCGGGAATACCCGACTCTGGCGTGGCTGGCACGACTTTTGACAACTTCCTCGCACATGCGAGTAGGGATGTGACATGGACCTATTAAATAATAATTGAATAGTATTTAAAACAATTTAATCAGATTCTACGAAACTTGGCAAACTTATGTCATCCCAGTCCTTTGCTGTCGCACTTTTCTAATAACGTTCAGTAAATTGACGTAAGTTACTGAACATTTTTCTTCTGGCACTCGATCCAGTTCAAAAGCGATTAACATTCCGAACGCCGCATTTCGTGGGTCGCTAGGCCCTGGTTGGTTAAAATACACCGGAGGTAACTTGGAGACATCACACCTTAATTCATTTGCGTCCCATATGCTCCGTTGATAATTTGATACATAATTGCACTCGTTTTAAGTTCCGAAGAAACTTGTGTTTCTGTTGTTTTCTTTGCACAAAGTTGTTCGTTTAGCGATGCTTTCCTTTTACGACTTACATCACTCACTTAGTGAACTTGGTGAAGAAGGTCCTGCTATATCCTCAGGATCAGGAGAAGACATAATTATTACATAATATTACAAAAATTGTAAATAAGAAACCCACCCGATAGATTACTTCACTGTTTTTTAGTGTTGCCAACCAAAATGAAAAGTATGATGAACGAATGAAATATGCAATAAATTTCATTTAGGTACTTATGATTTCCGTGACATCTGAAATTAAACTAAAATAGGATAATTATGTTTTTTTTCCACAATTTTATACTTAAATATTAAGCATTAAGAATATTCAGATACGAATAGTTGTTATAAAAATAATTGTCGAAGTAATACTAAGCTACTTTTAATAAAATATTTCCTTAGATTTGAAATTTAGGTTACCTTACCGACAGCGACAGCTAGTGATAGGTACATCACTAGCTGTCGTGTCTTGACGACTGTGGCGTGAGGAAGGACACTTTTTTACGAATTTCGATTAGCAATTTTTGATTATTGTTTTTTCAAGTGAAATATAACTAATGAATATATCTTTAGGCCATTTTACAATATTTCATTAATGTAGTTTTAAATAATAGGAAAAAGGAACACAGAAAACTTAATTTAGTATATTTATTTTGTACTAAAAAAATGGCGATTTCTTGTCGTCTGTAGACGACGGTGGCGTGTTGGGCACGTTTTCATTTGTCGGCTATACACGACCGTGGCGTTCAAAAGGTTAATTCAGAATCATAAAAAAAAAAACGCACACAGGGTTAATTTTTCGCCGATACACCATAGAACATTGAAGTTTAAATTATCGATAACTCATTATCGATAACGTCAATCTCTAATTGAGTAGCGGACTGTGACATGTACGTAGTTGGAATCTGCGAGAATAATATGTTTGAGTTAAAAGAAAGTTGACCCTAAGGTGTAAACAATAAAGTCTGTTTTTACTTGTCTTGTCTAATAAAATAATGTTTTTCAAATTTTAGTCGAAATAAAGCAAATTAAGACTTACTGATGGTATGATATACCACCATTTGATACATTTTTGGTTCTGCTATCGTTTTTACATTCTAGAACAGCACAATAAGGCATTTTAGTATTTTTTTAAAAGTTAAGTTAAGTTTTGTTGGAGTTATTGTCACTGTGACGCTTCTATGTAGACTGATGTGCGTGGCGTGTGCGTGGGGGAAACACTTTGCGGAACAGCGCAAAGCTCGGGGTACGCGCGCCCCGCCCACATACGACTTCTACTGTTTTTTCTGTTCTGTGGATTTGGGTAAGCAACCAACCATGAAATGTTCTATTTTACCCAAAGCTTGACTGGTAAAGAATGCCTGGTGGTATTAAATCAGAATAGGTAACAACACTCTTGAACATAAAGTTAAAATGAATAAAAGAATATGGCAACATCGAGGTTCGAGGCCCTATCAGAATACCAGCTCTGTGACTTTTTTTTTTAATGTCACGGCACCTTGCTGAGATAGGAGCCTTTTGGCCTTGCACAGGACCATTTTGATTGTTTTTTTTTCTCTTGTTTACTTTTCCAAATAATTTTGTCATATCTATTCTCTTTTTGTTTCTGTTATGTCCTGTGTAAGTTCAATAAATACTGTTCTTTCTTTCGAAAGAGTCTGGCATAAGTAACAGTTCTAAAAATATCATTATCGCGTGTTCGTATTTCCGAAGATTCCCGAAGCGTATGATTCCATAGAAATCTGGTGCCTACCATGACTTCTTATAGCTTGTTCATTTCCATCATTTTTTCACACCAAAGACAATAATTATTGACATTATTGAAGTGTCATTCATTGTATTTATAATGTGTGTTCAGTGTGAGGGCTATAGCTAGAGCTATTGTTCCTAGTTTCTTGTATAAAGGTCATTATAATTTAAAAAATAAAACATTATTTCAAAAAGTTATTATTTATTTCCATAAATACACATTATTTCACATAAATCAATCAAAAGAACATACCTCATCATACACATAAATGTACACCTTTTTTATACTTTTTAAATAAATTATTCTCGAGCGATTTTAGCTTTAGCCAATATGTCCTCCTTTGATTGCCGTTTTTTCGAGGCATGTTTACTCTGAAAAAAAAAATATGTTGGTGGTAGGTGGGTAGAACTATTCATACACGAATTATTTTCAGGGAATCATCTAACGGCTATAACGAAGACATTTCAAGGAAATAAATATATTTATATAAGTATATTTAAAACTAGCGGACGTCCCGCGGTTTCACCCGCGTAGTTCCCGTTCCCGTGGGAGTATGGGGATAAAATATAGCCTATGTTACTCAGGGTGAATGTAGCTTTCTAATAGTGAAAGAATTTTTGAAATCGGCCCAGTAGTTTTTGAGCCTATTCATTACAAACAAACAAACAAACAAAGTTTTCCTCTTTCTAATATTAGTATAGAAAATAAATATTTTAAATTACTTGACCCACAAAATAAACACTGGCTGTTTATTTTTCAACATCCATTACGTTAGTTTACTACGTCACCGCATCGTATACGTCGTACTAAGTCGCGGTCGTAGTAAAGGTTTTATGCAAAATGTCTCAAGAAATTTTGGAACTATAATAATAGGTTAATTTCCACCGTCAATAAATTGCAAATCTATTTAGTCCGTCAGTTAGAGTATAGGAAAATAATGGACACGTATTTTTTGTTTTTGTAAATCAATGAATATTGACAAAGATAAAACGCATCAAAACTCGGGGGCTCGTGACGTCACAACGCACTAAAGATTATACCACGACATGACGTATTGAGAATTTTAAAAGCGTCGTATCTTCGTCAATTTTGGTTTACGTGACAAAAGAAAAAATACGGGTCAAATATTTTTTGATAATCTATATGATAGATTTTTCAGTAAGTACACTATTTCGTAAAAATAAAAAAACGCAGATAAATATTTTTTTCGTTGCTATTGCTTCGTTATAGCCGTCAGATGATTCTCTGAAAATATTTCGTGTTTGAATAGGTAGACCTTATATAGGTTTATTTAGTTGCGGAAGTGTCAGTTCAGAACACCGAACGATCAACAATCGATCACGCGTAGGAAAGTAACAATTTGATGATGGTCTATCGGAGTAAGGAGTTTCAATATCAGGTCAGCTTACTGACACTAATTACCATTTTCAATTGTTTTTTTTTCTACTGCAATATTTTTCAGGAGTTTTAATATCAGGTCAGCTTACTGGCACTAATTACCATTTTCAATTGTTTTTTTTTTACTGCAATATTTTTCAGGAGTTTCAATATCAGGTCAGCTTACTGGAACTAATTACCATTTTCAATTGTTTTTTTTTTCTACTCCAATATTTTTCAGGAGTTTCAATATCAGGTCAGCTTACTGGAACTAATTACCATTTTCAATTGTTTTTTTTTTCTACTGCAATATTTTTCAGGAGTTTCAATATCAGGTCAGCTTACTGCCACTAATTACCATTTTCATTAGTTCTTTTTCTACTGCAATATTTTTTTTTCTTCGAGAAAATGGTAATTTACGAAGCAGCTTACATTTTCCCAATCTTCTATCATCTTTGATAACCGTAGCCACAAATTTCCTCTTGTCTTTTTTAGGCATAGTTTTAAATCTCTCTTGCAAAATTCGAGACAATTTCGAATTTCATTTCTGGTCTTATCTCTGTCAATACTTCATCAACTTTTTTTTATTATTTATTATTATAGGTTCACCAACAGCTTCTGTGTATAGCATTTAGGTATACTAAGGTTTTACAGTCTTGGACATATACAGTCGCCAATTATTACAGTAAAACCCAAAAATAAGTGTAATCACAAACTTTTTTAGTTACATTACTTCTTTTAAGTAACACATTTTCTCTTTCCAGTTTACTAATCTTATCTTTAAATTTCTTTACCGTCTTAAGGGCCTATACTACCTCAAATGGCTTAGCATGATCCTCCGTTACGCCTAAAATACTGCAGCATTAATTTTGAAATAAATATATGGTAAAATTGAGGATTAATGTTAGGTTTTATGTTTGGCGAAAACACGATTTCATAAAATTTTCTCGATAGAAAAAAATCCCAAAGTTACCTCCAAATCGAACTATAAACCGCTGGTATGCAAAAAGTACTTCAAATTAGATCATGAAACTTTGCATACTAACTGCTAACTATAGAGCAGGTCTTATGTTTTTATTTTTTCCAAAAGACGAAAATTTGATTTTATAAAGAATAAAAACCACTCATTTCGCACTATTCAGCCGCAGTGACTGACGTAACAACCGCTTTGTAGTGCAAGCTGATTAGAACTTTATTTTAACAGTATTTCAAACGAAGTTTGAACCACCACAAATAGAGTTGCTAATCTGAGGTAGTATAGGCTCTTAATATGATTTTAACGCATACGCCATATTACATCATCGGACTTCAATAATCGTAGAGACATAATTATTTTGATTGGTTGCACTGGGACCTGAGAAGAAGACCTCCCACTAGGTGAAGCGGTGACCTGGTGAAGGTTGCGGGAATCCGTTGGATGCGAGTCGCACGGGACCGGTCAATGTGGCGACACTTGGGGGAGGCCTATGTCCAGCAGTGGACGTCTTTCGGCTGAAATGATGATGATGATGACTGGGACCTGGTTCAGACAGCATCAAGGGATCTGGTCTGGGAGACTCTGGAAGTCAGAATTAACATAATTTTCTGACTGACTCTGGGGAGGTGAGTTTGCCTCCAATATTCTCTGTGATTTTATTTCTTTTTTCTTCCTTTCTAAGTAGTTTAGTGAGTTTTTCCGCCATCTCTTTCTTTGTTTTCGTTGTGCTCTAGGAGTCATGTCTTTAATGCTACATATCTGATTCCTCTCTTTTCTTGCTAAATATCTACTTCTGTCTTTGTCTTTCTGTAGAGAATATAAATCAGGATCGTTTTTTAATTGTGCATATTTTTCTCGTTTACGTAGCCTTTTTTTTGCCAGTTTTTCTTCTCTTGATATTTTTTTACGAGTTTTCCTCATATTAGTACTAAAAATAATAAAATATAGCCGAATAGAATAATAAACTACATAAAACAACACGCGTCTCATGTTGATAATCATTTTAAACAGTACTTGATCAATCTTATTCATAGTTAACAAAAAGAAAACAATCGAGGCAGTCTTTGGAGACTGCCGATAGAAGTGAAAACAAAAAGTACACCCGCCTCAGTCGTAGCACTGGTTATGCTCCGCGCATGCCTATGCGGTGCTACGCCGTAGCGGATCGCCTACGAGTGCTACGAAGCGTGACCGCACGTTACGTCAAGTAACGATGAGTTCAATGTTTTTCCTTCACCCACAAAGTGCTGCAACGCGCCTAAAGAAGTTTTCACTTCAAAAAACTTTCATTTCGTTCCAAACGGACGGTGAAAAATTAAAACATTTTGTTTAATAATTTTAAAGCCATATTTGTTACAGCCGCGAATCATATTTTAATCAACATACAACCTCACACTGACCTGCAAATTAAAAAAAAACCTAAGGAAATTTCGCGGGCTGCCCGAAATTAAGGTGGAAGCGACCTTAATTTACTGTAGTATTTATGGCATACGCTGTACTACTAATAAACTAATACTCCAATAGGGAATATGCATGAAATACAAAACTCTTTTTAGTTATGAAAAATGCCTTGTATTGACGCATAAAAACATTGTGGTACACTTGTTTAAGTTGCTATTACATCACTTATTTTACAATTTACTGTTTTATGTAGCATGATTTTGGTGAAACGGAACGCACTCTCAAAACGCTTTGTACTCGATAACGCCGGTATTGACGTCAAAGTTCATTGTGTCAAAAAAACACTTTTATTTGAAAAGTGCTTAAAGTTTCACTAAAATTTTATTATAATATTGTTATTGCGATTTTTTCTTGAAAAAAACACATACAATTAGTCAAATTATTTTATTAAGGCTATACAAATTTGATGTAAACAAGGCATATTGTGGATAATGTCGTCACATTATGGCCGCGACAGTCACGGACGTTTGAACTGTCATAGAAAAATGCAGAAGTTTAATATTATTTTTGAGCGACAAGCAGTAGTTGAACTTAACTTTGAATACTTTTCTTGGGTTGATAATACCGTATTTTACTAATTTAAGTGAAGAAACAATCTCATGCATATTCCCTATTATGGGCACTGGTACTCACTCATTCAATGTTTCCGTGAGTGTCACACTACTCGATGCGACCGGGGCCGAGGACTCGCCGGGTGTGTGTTGCCTGCACAAAAAAAAAGATATCATTATTTGATCACTTTTAAAAATAAATGATGTATTAAATATTATGAATGATGTCTATATTAGTTGATCTACGAATAAATTATAAATGAACTGCATTCAAGGTAACATGATGGAGCGAGACGGAATGGGACGCCGTCACCTCCTTCTGCGAAGCAGTAATGCTAGAGAAGGAGGTGGCGGAACGTGAGAGGGAGAGAACCTCTCAACGTCCCGGCCGCCGCGGGAGACGCCCCGGGCGTCGGGGGCCACCACCACGTAGCCCCCGGCCACCGTAGGCGCGGGCCTGTGGACGGTGAGCTATGGGCTAGCTCGCCGTCCGTCCGTCTCATGACGACAGGCCGTGTCGACAAGCAGGAGTGTTCCACGCGCGCCTCAAAGAGAGTCAGCAAAAAGGAAGGGGTCCGTAAGGACCGATGCCTGCCGGGGTTGCGGGACTATTCGAAAGAGATACCGCAGCCCCGGAACACAAAGGGCGATGAAGGAACATGGATGGGTTTTAGTCAGTAAAAGTCTGACACTACCTCCTGCTCCGCTCAGAGCGGGAGGAGTTATTTGATGATTTCCCATCCGAAAAAAGAAAAAAAAAAGGTAACATGATAATTAAGTTTGATATTATTTATTAATTTATTTGGTACACCAACAGCAGTACATACTAAGAATGAATGTGAAACAATGAAAATAACACTTCAAGTGCCCAGCACCCAGCATATAGGTCGAACAATAAATTTGTTCGTGTGCCCACAACCCGTATCCGAGTCGTCGTTATAATTAGACATAGGTGACTTGTATTCATGCCCAGAACCCGACTAGCGAGTCCATAGCTAAGTACGCTTTAAGGGTTGTCGAAAATAAATTATACTGTGAAGTCTTTTTTTAGGGTTCCGTACCCAAAGGGTAAAAACGGAACCCTATTACTAAGACTTCGTTGTCTGTCCGTCTGTCAGTCACCAGGCTGTATCTCATAAACCGTGACAGCTAGACACTTGAAATTTTCACAGATGATGTATCTCTGTTGCCGCTATAACAACAAATACTAAAAACAGAATAAAATTAATATTTAAGGGGGGCTCCCATACAACAAACGTGATTTTTTTATAATAATTTGTACGGAACCCTTCGTGCGCGAGTCCGACTCGCACTTGGCCGGTTTTTATAGTAATAGAAACATAAAATAATAACCCTCCCCTGCCCATACATTCTAGAAATTTTCAAATTTGTTCGCAAGTTTTTACACTACACGAGAAAATATACAGTCAAGATACACATTACGCCACAAAAATAGACTAAACCTACCAAGCTCTAAGCTAAAAATGCATTCAACAAGTACTCTAGTCTTGTCAATGAAAGTTTATAATAAATTGCCGGAAATAATTAAAAAGGAACAAAACTTTATTTCATTCATAAATAAATTACAACAATTTTTATTATATAAATGTTATTATACTATAAATGAATATCTAAATGACAAATTTTAAATTACTTAATACACATACATATTTTTTAATTAGTATTGTTACTTTGTACAGTAAAACCTGGATAACTGGGACATTAGGGGCCCTGGAAATTTGTCTCACCTATAGAGGTATTCCACTTACCCAGTGTCTCAGATATCCAGGTATAAATAAATATCTGTCTCATTTACAGAGGGTTCCATTAGTAGAGGTGAAAATAGAGGTTATTTCAGTTATAGAGGTACGATTATTAAATAAAATAAAGTTTTAGTTTTCCTTGTCCTTCTGAACATTGCGACTGAATTTTATCTTTATGATCTGAATGATTCTACAACCAGTAGATTTTGGCACATGATTAAATTGGACACAGACTTCAACGCGTGTCTTGCCACTTTCTTAGACGGATATTAACTTTAGTTTTTCAGGTACCTACTGATAAAATTTTGAGCCTTCGTTTCGGCATTTTTCAAATGAACATTCGGGTGATAGTAAAACAAAACGAAAACTGGAGGTCATTGTGGCATAAAATCAGACAAGTTTTGGGTAGACCAAGAATTAGTAAACAAAACGGAAAATATGCAATATAGTGCAAGTTAGAGAGGTGATAAATTGATGTTATCTCAGCTACAGAGGTCAGTCAGTCAATGCCTATAAAAAAACAAAGAAAAATATTGGAAAAAGTATTCTTTAAAATATAGTCTCAGTAAAAGAGGTAAAATTCACTTGTTGTCTCAATTATAGAGGTAACTCTGACGATAGAGGTCAGTCAGTCAATGCCTATAAAAAAAAAGAAAAAATATTGGAAAAAGTATTCTTTAAAATATACTTAGTCTCAGTAAAAGAGGTAAAATTCTTTCGTTGTCTCAATTATAGAGGTAACTACGACGATAAAATCGAAAAAACGAATCCCAGATATAGAGGTTTGCTTTGTCCCACTAACAGAGGTAATTCAGTGCTAAAGTGTCGGGTCCTTAGCATGAGTTCCAGCTTTGGAGGTTTCTCACTTATCCAGGTCCCACTTAACCAAGTTTCACTGTATTACCAACTTATTAGAAAAATTAAGCTCTCTTTTTTTTTTGTCCTACTTTGCTGTGCCCTTAAAGGGTCCATATTTATGTACCTAGCTTTAAGCCCTTTGTAACACCTTTTATACAACATGGAATGCAAAATAAATGAATATGAATATGAACATTCTCTTTCGTTTAAAAATCGTGTGTTAAGTCATTTGTAAAAAATATGTCGGCATAAATCATGTAAGGTTCTCTTGGCTTAAGTGTTTAAATACCTAGGCAAACAAATAAATACATATGAAAATCAGTTTAATTTATTGTTGTTCAATAAATAATTCGGGTTTCGACAACCCTACTACCCGCTGGCTGACGTGGGCGTGGCTTAGTGGACTCGGCGCTCGGGTGCTGGAGCATTGGGGTACAGTTACGTCAACATCGCGCTGATGGACTCGACTGACGGGTTGTTTAATTGTTTTATCTACACCCATGCTATAAATCCTCTATAAAAGTATCTGAAACAGTTAGCTTATTGCCAACATTAGAACAGCCAGTGTCATAATAATGTCATAAGTTTATAATTTTACTTACAATGTTGGATTAATAAATAAATAAATAAATAATAATAATAATAATAACCATTATAACATCCAAATACAAACGGGTGTTATAATGTTGTACTGAATTTCATTAAGCAACTCGTTTTAAAAAAAGAACATTGTCTAGCACGTGCAATTCACTACCACAGCGACGTAATTAAAAAAAAAAACTTATAGGTTCGTATCGCGCCAATTTTGTTCGATATTTAGATATTCGTATCGCATTACCTAATATGTACTTTGTTGTTTACAAAAATGAGTGATACAAGCTTTGTGCATTTTAATAATTGTACAATCCAAAATGTATATAATTACACACATCAAAAGTGTCTAGGGATCAAGCATTTTTATGCGGATTTCTTGAGATTGAGATGTGGCTTTGTAATAAATTTATGATTTTATAAATTTATATGGATCCTTTTTGGTGCATTTCATAATTTGAATCAGGAACTCTCAATCAAATTCGAGTAAAAGATGAAAATAAGCTGTCAATATTTTCCCTATAAAAACATACAACGCATTGAAGACATTATTAGTGCTACTGTTTCCCTACTACTGATTAAAACCAACGTTATTATGGAGCGGCGACGTCATTTAAGCAGGGAAGAAATGCTCAGAGCCGTGGGAATGATAGAAGCTGGTTCCCGGCAACGTACTGTAGCTTTAGCTCTGAATACAAGTCAGAGTGTTATCAGTCGACTTTGGACACGTTACCGAAGCACTGGTACCGTGGCTGAGCGCCATGGAGGACGGTATCGCTGCACCACACGGAGACAAGACCGATACATTCAAATCTTAACTCGAAGAGCTCCAACAATAACCGCCATGATGTTAGCCGTGAGGCTTCATCACTCTTCAGGGAACTTAATTAGCGACCAAACAGTCAGAAACCGCTTGCATGAAGTGAACCTTTATTCCCGAAGACCGCTACGGGTACCACCTATAGCAATGCACAATCGTAGGATTCGATATCAATGGGCTCTTGAACACAGAAATTGGGCAGAAGAACAATGGCGTTTCGTGTGCTTTTCTGATGAGTCTCGTTTTGGTATGAGACCGGATACAAGACGTATACGACACTGGAGAACCCCTGGACGCCAACAGCGATTAAAATCCTGCCAGGAAGTCCATCCTTATAGTGGTGGAACCATCATGGTATGGGCGGGTATTTGGATCGGCGGAAGAACTGAGTTGATTTGGATCAGAGGCAACCTCAACGCTCAAATTTATGCTGAGACGATTGTATCAGACGTCATCGTTCCTCTACAAGTGCAAATCGGTCCCTTATTTCAGTTAATGCATGATAATGCACGACCGCACACCGCAAGAGTTGTAAGACAGACTCTCGCCGCAGCTAACATCAATGTCCTGCCCTGGCCTGCTCAGTCGCCAGACTTGAACCCGATTGAGCATGCATGGGATATGCTACAGAGAAGAGCTCTGCCGAATATGGAGGGTATCCAGTCGCAAGAAGACCTTTTTTTGTTGTTGCAACGAACATGGGCGGCCATTCCACAGCGTGATTTGGATGAACTCATTTTGAGTATGCCAAACCGATGTTCTTGTGTTGTTAGTGTTCGCGGTAGAAACACGGATTATTAATTGTTTAAGTTACCCAATAAAATTTTAAAGAAAACTGTGTTTTCAGTCATTTTTTCGAACTTTAATGTTAGTGGTTCAAATGTCAAAAATCCCTTTATTAGGAAAATGGCAAATTTCTTTATTAATGCAAAGGTGACTTGGTTTATCGTTACTGTGACAAACGAAAACACTTTATTTGATGAATCCTTAAAGAAAATTTTAATTAATATCAATCAGGAGAAAAGTTATTGCAAAAATATATGTTGATCCCTAGATACTTTTGATGTGATTGTTGCCTATACATGGCTTTTTTGTATTAAATACTCAGCATTTAAACTTTCCATGAATTTACATAGACTTCTTTACAACACCTATGGTTTTAGAACCTTTTATGGAGGATTCATATCATGGCTGTATATAAAGTCCACACACACACACACACACACACACACACACACACTCATGTGATACTATTATCACACTCGGCTTTGCCTCGTGTGATAAACCCACATTCGTGTTTTAATACCCCTCATTATACAACAGTTGCATAAATAACTATTATGGCATGCCAATTTGTAGGTATGCATTTTATGAACTTAGCAGTGAAAGTGATAACATAAAAGTGCTGGTATTTATGCCTATAGGTATATTACAGGCTGATGTTATGTTATGTTATGATTACTTACCGCGTTGATGTGTCGTCAGTTTTTCTTGATTTCTTTCCTTTTCGTTTAGTGGCAGGCTCATTGGGTGCGACGGTCTCATTAGTGCTGCAACCAAACATAATGCAGAATGAGTCAGAATTCTGGTTGGCACCATGTCGAACAAAAATTGATTATGTAATTTTTTCTAATATAGGAAGACTGTTTCATCACTTTCCAATAAAATGGGTATAAATAGGTGAACGGAGTAGAAGCAAACGGCATGCTTAATTTTTGCAACAAAACAAAAATCAAAATTTAGATTTTTTTTTCAAAATTTCTCTTTCTTTGTTCTAATATGAAAAGTTTACTTGAAATTTGTAGCGTTTTTTGATGATGGATCATTTTTTTTTCTAAGCTGTGAAAAAATGAAAAAAACTAGGTATGGCCATAAGCTTCTACTCCGTTCACCTAATATACCCATTTTTTTTGGAAAGTGATAAAAAAGTCATCCGGTGTATTTGTGTGTCAGATTTATGTTACAACTGGTTGTATTTTATAACAATAGATATGTGTATAAATACAGTTAATAAACACAGAAACAGGCAGTGCAAGGCGGATTTTACTTATTTAGATAGATCTGAATGGGTAAGATCTGTTTTGTAACTGCATTTTGTTTCCCCAATGTTTAATGCATACCGTGGCAGCCTTTAATTAAGGCTACACTATAAATTGTTAAATTCAACGTGAGTTCTTAAACATGTATTTTTGGTTACTTTGTTGGTTGATCTTGAATAAATATATAAATGAGATTAGTGCTTCTAGTTGGTAGATGACACATGTCTTCAAATTTTTGGTTCTAGGACATGTCGGTTTCCTCACAATGTTTTCCTTCACCGTTTTAGGAGCAGTGATGAAATAAACTACACAAAGCAATGCCTGGGCTCGAACCCACAGCCTGCGACTTGTAACACGGTGCTGTCACCACCGGGTCTCCACTACTATCATACTATAAGACCATGGACGACTTCTAAAACAGTGAAAACTGATGACTTACGTATCCAGTACATCTTCTTGTGTTTCAGTCTTCACTTCTACAGAAATTGGGTCAGTATGCTCCCTGAAAATAAAATAAAATAATCATTATAAATAAACTACTAAGAAAAGCTCATACAATTTATATTAGGGGCCGCCTCCACGAGCGAGAGAATCGCGGCGAGTCAACGTATTTCTATACGAAAATATCACCGCGATTCTCTCGCTCGTGGAGACGGCTCAAAAGAGAGTGTATAGAAAAACGTGGCAAGGACGATAATATCGCCGCGATTCTCTCGCTCGTGGAGACGGCTCAAAAGAGAGTGTATAGAAAAACGTGGCAAGGACGATAATATCGCCGCGATTCTCTCGCTCGTGGAGACGGCTCAAAAGAGAGTGTATAGAAAAACGTGGCAAGGACGATAATATCGCCGCGATTCTCTCGCTCGTGGAGACGGCTCAAAAGAGAGTGTATAGAAAAACGTGGCAAGGACGATAATATCGCCGCGATTCTCTCGCTCGTGGAGACGGCTCAAAAGAGAGTGTATAGAAAAACGTGGCAAGGACGATAATATCGCCGCGATTCTCTCGCTCGTGGAGACGGCTCAAAAGAGAGTGTATAGAAAAACGTGGCAAGGACGATAATATCGCCGCGATTCTCTCGCTCGTGGAGACGGCTCAAAAGAGAGTGTATAGAAAAACGTGGCAAGGACGATAATATCGCCGCGATTCTCTCGCTCGTGGAGACGGCTCAAAAGAGAGTGTATAGAAAAACGTGGCAAGGACGATAATATCGCCGCGATTCTCTCGCTCGTGGAGACGGCTCAAAAGAGAGTGTATAGAAAAACGTGGCAAGGACGATAATATCGCCGCGATTCTCTCGCTCGTGGAGACGGATCAAAAGAGAGTGTATAGAAAAACGTGGCAAGGACGATAATATCGCCGCGATTCTCTCGCTCGTGGAGACGGCTCCTTAGAACTAACATAATTATCATTTCAGCCGAAAGTCGTCCACTGCTGGACATAGGCGTCCCCCAAAGGGAGTATTTTTACATAATCGCCACGCTTGGCAGGCGGCTTGGCGATCGCAGTACGGTTGTTACAAAAGCACAGAGAGCGCTGCTGCCCATTCTCTGGTAAGTCCCTTAAGGTCTACGCAGACCGGGACGACATGGCAAGGGATTTCATTTTTTACCAATGGACATTCAAACGTAATGATATAGAATAAATAAGCAACTAGAATAATGAACTAAGTGTTGACTTACCTGCTGGTCTCAGCAACACCCGGTTCTAACTTCACTTCTGTCGGTATGAATATTTCAGGTTCCTCACTGAAATTAAAATAAACATCTTTGCAATCTATAAATAAACAAGATTTTTTGTGGTATCACTAAAAAAACCAGACTACTGAAAAATCACGCGATTCCCTGGTCAGGCCAAGTGTTATTGGGGTTTTCCATTAGGAGTTTCTCAATAGCAGCTATGAAGTCTTGATTTGCGCACGATTGATGGCAATAGGCTCGCCCTCTATTACATAAGACTTTTAACTGGAGAAATGTGGGTCCACTACTAGGTACCCTATGCGATTACAGGCGATGAAATGTGTAAATCGTATTTATTTCAAAAAATGGTGTAAAAAAAACTGTTTTGCACACGGTAAACAGTAAATTATTTTTGAAAACAAGGTGGGGTTATTTTTTTCCCATCCAACTACTCAGAGAAGAAACATTCGCCACAAACTCAGAGGTCACAGTCTCTAATAAAGTCGACACAAATTCGTATACTCTTGGTGAAGTCGTATGAAGCATATAGTCTCTCATCTGCTTAGCCTTACACCAGTACAAAGATTGGATCAACACAAAGTTCCTCCAGATCTTTCAAATAAATAAGTAATTTAATCATGAATATGAACAATATATGAACAATATATTTTTATGTATACAAGCAAGACGCCTCACTCGCACATAATCTTTCAAAATTAAGATTAAGAGATGTGGGTTTAACCAAAATCAATGTAATATTTTAGAAATAAAAGTTTTTTTTTTTTAACAATATTTGAGCCGGCTTCCAGTCTAACAGATGCAGCTGAATACCAGTATTTGATACATAAAGAAAAGAAAATTCTGGTGATTGTTGTAACTTACTTGGTGTATTCTGGAGGTTCCATCTTCACTACCAACGTCTGTACCCTGGAAAAATAATAAATATAAATAAATATCGCTGGACATTACACACAGTGCCTTCTAATGCCACACTAAGCAACGAGGCTTATGTCGTGGACACCAGATAATTGATTACCAGCTGACAGCGTTGAGGAGTTGAAGCCATTTTTTAAGTTTTTAGTTTAAGGGGACTACGGGAGCTAAACGCGAGTTTTATAATGCAAAAAGCATTATGATTCACTGCAATAAACAAAACCTAAAAATATATGATATTCTTCAGGATATATGCTAGTACGATAGTGTTTTGAAAACATAATACAACTAATTTTACTCGATAAAACAATCACGAACTTATCTCTAAAAAAATCTTTTAACGAGTAAAAACCATACTAAAATACATGCGATCATTCTAATTTTTTGGCAAATAATTCTACAAGCAACATTTTAGCATCAGTGTTTTATTTTTTTAATCCAATCAATAGATTTTTTGTAAAAATCGCAAAAAAAACACTCATTTCGCACTACTCGGCCCGCAGTGACTGACGTAACAACCACTTTGTACTGCAAGCTGATTAGAACTTTATTCTAACAGTATTTCATACGAAGTTTGAACCACCACAAATAGAGTTACTAATTTAGCTCCTGTAGTCGCCTTAAGTTAGTTTAAGTTATTTTTAATAGATTTGTAAATTGTAAATAATGTACATACTGAATTATAGTATACTCACTCGTCAACGTAGCTTGGTTGTTCAATTTCCTGGTCATTATCATCCGGAGTGTCTTCTTCGTTTGAACTGAAACAAAATACAATATTTTTGTTAATATTTTTTTAACGTTTGTTTAGCCGACTACGGCGAAGCCGATTTTTGATTTTCGAATTTTGATTTTAGCAGTCTAGAAAGAAGAAGAAGAAAGAAAGAAAAAATTTTTTTTTTTTTTTTTTGTCTATCTATGTTTATATTTACGTACTAGCTGACCCGCGCAACTTCGTCTGCGTCACATGAGAGAGAGAGGGTTAGAGAGTGTGGAGTCAACCTTGAAAGATAGACATAATGCTATCGCGGTTTTTTTTAGAACGCTTTAAAACGAACAATTCCCTAATACATGATTGTTGCGCAATTTTAACCGTTTATGCAGCGCCCGCAAAGGAAGCTCTCGAAAGAAATAAATTTTCCTTGTTTTTGCAACATTTATCATTGATGCTCCGCTCCTTTTAATTATAGCGTGATGTTAGATAACCTAAAGCCATCCTCGATAACTATTCAACACTAAAAGTTTTCCTGTAATTAGCGCGTTCAACCAACCAAAATCTCTTTAGCTTTATAATATTAGTAGATATATACCTACGTAGATCCAAGTGGGTAACAATTTAATTTCTTCGATATATTTGCATTAATCGCTAAAATAATCTACTTATGTTTTTCCAAAAAAGGGCTTACCTCGACAGCCTTTTTTTTTCGGATGGGAAATCATCAAATGACTCCTCCCGCTCTGGGCGGACCAGGAGGCAGTGTCATACTTTTACTGACTAAACCCATCCATGTTCCTTCATCGCCCTTTGTGTTCCGGGGCCACGGTATCTCTTTAGAACAGTCCCGCAACCCCAGCAGGCATCGGCCCTTGCGGACCCCTTCCTATTGCTGGCTCTCTTTGAGGCGCGCGTCGAACACGAACGTGCCGTCGACACGGCCTGTCGTCATGAGACAGACGGACGGCGAGCTAGCCCATAGCCCACCGTCCACAGGCCCCCGCGTACGGTGGCCGGGGGCCACGTGGTGGCCCCGGACGCCCGGGGCGTCTCCCGCGGCGGCCGGGACGTTTAGAGGTTCTCTCCCTCTCACGTTCCGCCACCTCCTTCATTAGACACTCGATGACAGTCATACTCCAGCTAGGTCGAAAGTTCTCATCAAAGGTGCAAGAAATTAGCCCAAACACGATTTTTCAATTATAAATGGGACCAACTTTGAGATGTACCTACGCTTTTTACAAACAAAAGGACCATGTACGGACTTCTCTGTAAAAGTTATCCGTGGTCATATATAAAAAAAATACGCGTCGAATTGAGAACTGCCTTCTTTTTGTTTCGTCGGTTAAAAAACCAATCTTGAGGCAATTTACACGTTTGCAGCGGCGACCTCTCGCGTCCGGCCCTGGTGCAAGCCATGATCCGGAGCGAGACGGAATGGGACGCCGTCACCTCCTTCTGCGAAGCAGTAATGCTAGAGAAGGAGGTGGCGGAACGTGAGAGGGAGAGAACCTCTCAACGTCCCGGCCGCCGCGGCAGACGCTCCGGGCTTCCGGGGCAACCACGTGGCCCCCGGCCACCGTAGGCGCGGGCCTGTGGACGGTGGGCTATGGGCTAGCTCGCCGTCCGTCCGTCTCATGACGACAGGCCGTGTCGACGGCGCGTTCGTGTTCCACGCGCGCCTAAAAGAGAGTCAGCAAAAAGGAAGGGCCGATCCGCAAGGACCGATGTTTGCCGGGGTTGCGGGACTGTTCGAAAGAGATACCGTGGCCCCGGAACAAAAGGGCGATGAAGGAACCTGCTCCGCCCAGAGCAGGAGGAGTCATTTGACGATTTCCCATCCGAAAAAAAAAAAACAAAAAATAGGCAACTGACACGGGCGAGGGTCATTCAATTCAGAAAATGGAGTGAAATAAACAACGCCGTCTATCGACCAAAATGTTAAACTGCTAAAGTATATTACCTATGCTATAATTTTTTTTAAAGCTGGTCAGTCGATTTAAAAGTTATGACTGTGGTGAGCACATTTTTAGTCATTGGTATCATTTTAGTTCAACAGATGTCGCTGCATGTATGTATCTTACATTTGATGATTAGTTCTTCTTGAAAACTTTAAGTTCATATATATTTTGATAGAATTAACCGATTTCAATGAAACAAACACTAAATCATACCCCAAGTTACACACAATTTTTATGTATAAACATTGTCAGCATTGAATTCGTAGATTTTACGTGATGTGCGCACAAACAAACAGACGAACAGACAAACAGACAAAAATTTCAAAAATGATGGAAATGGGTTCTGTTACTTATCTTTTCACACGCTGGCTATTTTTTGTTTCAATTTCTTCAATGTACAAAAATGACTTTTCTACAGATTTATTATATGTATAGATGTTCTACCGTAGCGCCTAAACTAATCATCCGATTTTGATGAATAAGGTGTCAATCGATTCGTTATTATGGCCCGGGTAACATAGGCTACATTTTAACCGACTTTAAATAGGAGGAGTTGATTTTACCTTGTAAACAACGAATTTTATTAGCGCGTGATTTTTTAGTAGTCGGGTTTTTTTTTTGTGGTAGTATACCACACAAATTCTTGTTGTTAAGTACATACATAATCAGCCTATGTATAGCGTTCCCACTGCTGGGACACCTCTCTGCGACAGGCAACGGGTCCACCACGAGGGCCCAGTGCAGGTTGGTAGACACATGTCTTCATATCATAAACTAGTGGACGTCACGCGGTTTCACCCGCGTAGTTCCCGTTCCCGTGGGAGTACGGGGATAAAATATAGCCTATGTTACTCAGGGTGAATGTAGCTTTCTAATGGTGAATGAATTTTTGAAATCGGCGCAGTAGTTTTTGAGTTTATTCATTACAAACATACACACACACAAGAATACAAATCTTTCCTCTTTATAATATTAGTGGTGATACATAAATTCACGTCATTTCCCATGAGGTTGGACAAAGCCTACAGAACGCGGCAGCTACAATCTTTGACTCGTCCACATTCATACCTACATGTGTTTACATGTTTGGTTACAGGATAGCCGGTTTGCTCACAATGTTTTCCTTGACGTGATCTGACGCAGAATGTGCACATTCTCAAAATGAGCACTTCTTAAAATGAGCACTTCTCAAAATAAGCACTTCTAAAAATGAGCACTTCTCAAAATGAGTACTTCTCAAAATGATACAGCTTAAAATGAGCATTTCTCAAAAAGAGCACTTCTCAAAAGGAGCACTCCTCAAAATGAGCACTTCCCGAAATGAACAATTCTAAAATGAGTACTTACTTCTCAAAATAAGCACTTCTTAAAATGAGAAGTTACATGATGACATCTGCGTCAAACCCTTTTGAGAGCAGTGGTGATGAGTGTCCTCTCATACTGATACACTAACACTGTAATATGACAACATGTACACAAACACATACCTATCCGTCTCTCTACATCTCTTGCGAGCCGCGCGTCGTTCCTGAGGCGGTTCCCGTCGCTTCTCCGCATTCCGTCCCTCTTCCTCCTCCAATATCTGCAGTAGCGTCGTCTCGCTCACTCCGGTGGCCAGCGCGGTTCGCTGGCGGAACTTGGACAGAGGAGTCAGGTCCAGGTCTCCGTACATCTTCTTTAATTCTTCATATTCTTGCTCAAAGTAATGGTACACTTTTGCGACGAGTAATTTTGTTGTATCCTGAGAAAATAATTAAAAATGTATTTGCTTACTTATATTTTCAAAAGGTAGTGTTTGTGACAATGGGGGCTATCACGCAAGAATTCGCCGCTAGAGGCGTTTGTGTAGAGTAAGGTCTTCCGAAATGTCAGTTGTCATACAGTGTTCGCGCGTAGCGTGCTTTTTAATCACGTATTTATATTAATACTCACGATTGTGTTCTAGACTGAGCCATTCCTGATTAATTATGATTTGAAGATTTTAAGTAGCAACTTAGGATCTTATTTATTAGTACTTGGAGGTAGAATGATTTATAAATGTTTCATGCTTGCTAATTTTAGGAAGAATATTGTATGTAAAGCTTACACTAGCTCTCATTGTGGTGGTCAGATAGTACGTATACATACTTATTAAGAGGGTTTTTCAGCATTTAAAGTTAACAGCTTAGACATTCTAAAAGAACACTTAAAACATACAATGAAAAGTTACTGGCAGGGAAGACACCCTTCGAGCAAGGCTTTCAGTTTTCATTAAGGCGGTTCCCCGAGCAAAATTAGCAACTCTATTTGTGGTGGTTCAAACTTCGCTTGAAATACTGTTACAATAAAGTTCTAATCAGCTTGCACTACGAAGTGGTTGTTACGTCAGTCACTGCAGGCCGAATTGTGCGAAATGAGTGGTTTTTATTCTTTATAAAGTCAAATTTACGTCTTTTGGTAAAAATAAAACGACAATTATGTTCATTATTAAATTGCCTATCCATTAGTATAAGTAGCAAATCAAAAAATGGTTACTTTACGAGGACATTTTTTGCATTTTATAAATCATTATTTCTCATTTCTTTGGTTTCGTTGTGAGGGGATTTATTAAACATTAAGCAACTTAAAAAAAAATGAAACGACAATTTTGGAGTCAAGAATATGTAGTAATTTAATGTATTTTTTATTAGTTGGTATTTCTTTTGGATAAAGAGGAGTAAGCTCCAAAAAACTGCTCGCTCAAGGTCGTTTGCTCGGGGAGCCGCCAAAAACTAACAACAGGCCATATGTATGTCATGTTGGGGGCCTGAACCAAAAGTAATTGAACAAGCAAAACTTCTCGACGATATTGGTGTCGATTCTGTTGTGCACAAACTAAACTTAATTTAGACTATTGCTATCTTTTTCTCTGTAATATAACGAGAAAGAGACGGACGTAAATAAGAGCTTTCAAATTTAGTTTGAACTAATATTTCCATACAAATGAAGGGTGCAGGTAAAAACATATCGACTAAAACACTGTGAAGCGCAAGGCATAAACTAGTTTGACATCTGTTAGTTCATAGCTATAGCCGTCCTTTTCACGCACTGCCTTTTAGTAAAAGATAGCAATAGGCTAAATTAAGTTTAGATTGTGCACAACAGAATCGACACCATTATGGGGTTTTAGCTATCAAGTTTTGATGCTGAACATCACCATCTGCCTAGCCTTTTCCCAACTATATTGGGGTCGGCTTCCAGTCTTACCGGATGCAGCTGAATACCAGTATTTTACATGGAGCGACTGCCTATCTGACCTCCACAAACCAGTTAGTACCAGGTAATACGATACCCCTTGGTAAGACTGATTGTCGGACTTTTGGGGCCACTGACTACCTGTAACGACCGTCAAAGATCTACAAATGACAGCCGGGACCAACAGCTTAACGTGCTTTCCGAGGCACGGAGGAAACTCGTTATGTAATGGGTGGTCACCCATCCACAGACCAACCTAGGCAAGCACGACTTAACCTAACGGTCGACCCGAGAGGCTGTTATTATTCAGCCAAGAGCTCCTCCTCCGAGTTTTGATGCTGAACATACTTGCTGAAAAACCCTGTGGGTTGGGGAGCCCAACTGGTATTCAGCTGTATCCGATAAGATTCGATCCTAAACTTACGACATAGTTGGGAAAAGGCTATGCAGAAGACAAGTTTGAGTAGTACGTATATTGGTAGTTACCTCTTGTATCCCTTGGGCAGTGTGTGAGACTTCCGTGTTGCATTTCGGACAAAATACTTTGATTTCATTTCCCCTGGAGGAGTCTTCACTCTGTCAACAAAAAAAATATAGTGTTAACGCTTTATAACGAAACTTAAAGGACCGGCCATTTTATTTTTACAGAGTTTTCACTGTAACGAGTGAAAAAAGAAAAATATTCAGATTTAACATGACATGCATACTTATAATATATATATAATCTATAGAGGTAATGGTTGAATGTTGGGGGTAAACTTATCAACTACTAATCCGATTCGGAAAATCAATGATTTTCAATCATTTCACTAATGGAAACCTACATTATCATTTTCATTTATTTATTTCATTTATTCGTGAACAATTTACATTGTGTTGACATTAAATAAAAGAACTGTGAATTATTAAATAACATTCCAAGAAATTCAAAATATAATGCCCAACAGTTACAAATATCATGTCCAAACAGTTTTAAAATACTAATATACAGTTCTAAAATAATATAATTATTCCAACAATTTTAAAAAATACCATGTTAAAACAGTCCTAAAACAATATAATTAAGATGTTTAAAATAATATAATTATAATGTCAAACACTTCTAAAATACCATGTCAAAACAGTCATAGAACAATATAATTAAAATGTAAAACAGTTTTAAAATAAAATATCAAACAGTTTTAAAATAAAATGTCAATATAGTTGTAAATATAATGTCAAACAGTTTTAAACATGATGTCAAGAGATTTTAAATTAAATAAGTCAAAATTTTTCATTTATTATTGTGTGGCATCAGTTCCGATATGAGGGATGGATATCAATGAGGGTCACTAACATCAGACTCTAATCTAAAACGTTCGTGGGATAATAGGGATGATGACTGACAAAAAAAATCGGAGCAGTCTTTGGGGACTGCCGATAGAAGTGAAAACAAAAAGTACAACCCGCCCCAGTCGTAGCACTGGTTATGCCCCGCGCATGTCTATGTGGTGCTACGCCGTAGCGGATGCTACGAGTGCTACGAACGGCTTCGATGCGTGACCGCACGTTACGTTACGTGACGATGAGTTCAATGTTTTTCCTTCACCCAAAAAGTGCTCAACGCGCCTAAAGAAGTTTTCACTTCAAAAATATGATTCTGTTTAGTCCTTCAGTTAGATTATCGAAAAATATTGGATACATGTTTTTTGTTTTATCAAATTAATAAAAATTGACGAAGATAAAACGTGTCAAAGATCATGAGTTGGGGGGCTTGTGACGTCACATTTGAGTAAAAAATGTACAAATAAAATAAAACAAAGTCCTCCACCGCGTCAGTCTGTCTGTTCGCGATAAACTTATAAACTACTGCACCGATTTCCATGCTGTTTTCACCAATGGATAGAGTAATTCTCGAGGAAGGTTTTGGTGTATACTTTGTGAAGTTTTTGTATAAATTGGCTAAAATATAATGATGTAATGGAAGGTTGCGGGAACGGGATCAAAATTTCATGGTTACTTTTGGTCGCGATAACCGACATACACGAGGGCGATGTCGCGGGCATCAGCTAGTTTAATTATACAATAAAAGGGCGCATTACACTAGCATAACAATGTTTTTTTCAATACACTTCCTCGAAAACTGGTCCATAACGCACTACGATTAGGTACAACATGCAACGTATTTCACACGCGTGCGATTTTTTCCACTTTCCCGCACGTGTGCGGGAATGAAAATTGCCACAGATAACTATACTTAAACTTAGTCCAAATTGGTTGAATGCCTATGTCTGAGGTGAATGTTTTTTTTTAAATTTCGGCAAAGCACTACGCGTCTATAAGGCATAAATATTTTTGTATTTTTTTATTTTTGTGTGTATGTTTGTAATTATTATCAATAAACTCAAAAACTACTGCGCCGATTTCAAAAATTCTTTAACCATTAGAAAGCTACATTCACCCTGAGTAACATAAGCTATATTTTATTCCCGTACTCCCATGGGAACGGGAACTACGCGGGTGAAACCGCGTGACGTCAGCTAGTAATTAATAAACTCAAAAAACTACTGCGCCGATTTCAAAAAATCTTTAACCACTAGAAAGCTACATTCAGCCTGAGTAACATAAGCTATATTTTATTCCCGTACTCCCACGGGAACGGGAACTACGCGGGTGAAACCGCGTGACGTCCGCTAGTCTATACCACGGAGTAAATACAAAGAGGAGATGGCCTAATTAGATTTCCTTAGGAAACAACGCGTGACACTTTACGGAGTGAGGGGGTGCTAGATCCCGCCCACTTCTCTATTTTCCATCTACCGGTCAATAGCAAAACTATTCGCTCGTTCTGTCGATTTTGTTTTGTAGTTACGTAACTATCTCACACTAGATGTCACTAAGTGCAGGATGCAACAGGGTCGTACTCAGAATTTTCGTACCGGGGAGTACTGTTTTATTTTAAATTAATTTTGCGAATCATCTTGATGCGTATTTTTTTAATTTAAATTGTGATTTCATTATGAAAAAAAAAAGGTTTCTGATGAACGACGTATTAAGATTTTCCCTTATACAACAAAATCTTATGCGAAAAAAAATCAGCTGTTCCCTACATTTACACTCGTCAAAATGTAGGGAACAGCTGATTTTTTTTCCCGATTTCAAGGTTGGTCCCATAGAAAAAGTTGTTCAAAAAGATGAGTAAGTACAATGATTCCTTTTCAGGTTTAGTGTAAATCAAGAATAATGTTGTATATTTAAATGACTTATTTTGTTAAAAAGACTTATCAAGATGGTTTACAAAGCCAGTATGTTTTGTAGGCAAAACAAATTTCAGCGGCAGAATAAATAATACACAAAAATTATAACGAAAAAAATGTATTTGCAAAATTCAATTTCCTGCAAAAATAACTGCTTTGGTTAGTTGTTGTCGATTCGTTGCTCTATCGTTTTCTACGGTTGCAAAATGCTTAAAACGAATATCTATATATTTTTCAGCTATAGCTTTAGTCAGAAGAGTAATGTGATTACCAGTCGGTGATTGATCGAACAAATGATTCACCGATTTTTCGAAATAATTTTGTCCAATAAGGGATTTTAGTGTATTCGTTATAATTTTATGTTTACGGAAATTAGGAGAATTCAAAGATTTTCAAAGTTTTTCTGACGTATGAGTAAGCATTTGGCGAAAAATAATGGAGTGTCAAAGCGAATGATCGGAGAGCTGGAGAATACTGCTTCGTCAATGGTTTATTTTTTATTTTTTGCAAAATATGAAAAAGTATTTTATTTAGAAAAATATCATCTTAAGGCACTGCGTGAAGTGAAAATAGCGCCACTAGACAGGTACCTTCTTCTTCAAACGCTTAACTTTCATATGAAGTCTTCTGATCTTTAATCTATCTGCTCTTGCTTTCCATCGAAGTTGTGCTATTTCATGCTTTAACTTCTTCTTTCTTGGCGTATCATGCAGTATCAGAAATTCATTTAAATCACTTGTGGGTGTGGTAGGCTTGGGTGATGATATTGTTGGGTCTGTAAATTTTCTTTTAAGCTGTAACATAAAGGATAAAACAATAAATACGAAGTTTACTAATTTCCCCAAATGAATTGAGACTGGTAAATACTAACTGCATTGAAACGAACCGATATATCCAGTTTTAAACTAGGCAAAGTTCCCTACTTTAATTTTCTAAGGCCTTTTTTTGTCACTATGAAGTCTTCATCATTAAAATGGCAAGAACAAATTTTCGTATATTTAGTCGGAGACCAGTCTTGTCTATTAATTTTTGTAATCCATTGCTGTCTTAGATTATCTTCGGATGGAAATCTAAAACATACATCATTTAAAATTTAACTAAATAAACTAGGTGGGCTTTAAATACTTTAAATAAATAAAATAATTGTAGATAGAATATTTAATTTATAGGAGATTGTATTTTTATGTCCAGCGTATTTAATGTTTTAAGTACTTTCCATTTATGAGACAGCCGCAGCCGCGGGACATTCAGTAAAATAATTGATTTCTAATTACGGCCCTGTCTTTTTGTTGTTCATAGTTGACGCTAGATGGCGGCCTGTTTACAAATTGATATGAAAACTACAAAAATAACATTTTGGCCATTAAAGGGTCTTTAGGAATAAATGTTGAACAAATTTCAGTACCTATTAATATTATTAAAATATGTTAGTTCTGGGCTCTACATACCTAAATATTTTTAGTTTCCATGGCACCAAGTGTCGCCATCTAGTGTCGGGTAGGATTATGTTTGGAAACGCCGACGCTAGGAGATTTTTCTAGAACTATTTTAATAAATTACGCATAAAATTACTTACAAATGAAATGTGATGCCATCCATAGCATCAGAACGTTTATCCGAGTAATTTTTACAAGACAAAACACAACACTTCATTCTTTTTTTCGTCTAGCGCGAACAATGCTGTAAAATGGGAACGTTCACAAAGTTGTGCACAGGACGAACGCCAACAATACACTGACTAAGGCCACACCCACATGATGACGTCAGGACCTAGTTGAGAATCACAGTGCACAGTTGCTTAGGCCATATTCTCCTCTTTGTATTTACTCCGTGGTCTATACTAATACTAATATTGTATAGAGGTAACATTTCTTTGTAAGTTTGTTTTGTATGTAGGGGGTAATCTCCGGAAGTAATGAACCAATTTAAAAAATTGTTTCACTGGTATAAAGCTACATTATTCGTGAGTACTATAGGCTATATTTTATTCCCGTACTCCCACGGGAACGGGAACTACGCGGGTGAAACCGCGGGACGTCAGCTAGAATAGAATAAGTTAAATAAATAAATAAATAATGCGCTGTGTGTAATGTCCAGCAAGGACATTACACACAGCGCCATCTAGTGCCACACTAAGCAACGAGGCTTGTGTCGTGGACACCAGATAGTTGATATACTACATAGATACTTTTTGTTTGTAAATACATACTTATTATACATATAAACATCCATGACTCGGAAACAAATGTCCATGCTCATCACACAAACATTTGCTCCGACCGGGATTCGAACCCAGGACCCTAAGAACGTAAGGCAGTCTCACTACCGCTGCGCCAATCGGGAAGTCAAATTTTGAGTTTTCTTACAATAATTTCTAAAGCGTCAAAGTTGGGAGTTGTTCAGCTCTATGTATGGGTTATTGAATCTAATTTATTTTAAACACAAACTTAACACTAGTATTAAAAACCATTGTTAGTAACACTGTGGGCGAAGCCCGAAATAAATGCTATAAAAATAATAATAACATAATAATAAGTAGCAGAAATATTTATATTTGCTACAACAGGCTACTTGACTCATATCGAATTTGACGCACAAAGTAGTATATTATACAGTATTCGACATACAAAACCAAAATATATTAATTTCAATTAATAAAAGTGCAAGATGTCTGCATTATTTCTTTTTTTTTTTTTTAATGAGGGATTTTCTTTTTAGCTCTTCCCTAGTCGCTGGATAGATGGCGCTAGCAGTAAGTATGATAATGCAAGGAACGGAACCTAAAAAAACTGATTTTAACAAAGCGCGATAAATGTTGGTCATATTCGGAAGGTTAAGCAAATGAAAGTGTCAGTCAACGAGAGTATGTGACGTGACACAATGTTTTTTTTTTCAAGCGTTTTGGCTTTGGCATAGTAAGTTCAACGCCATCTATAGAGTTCTTGGAAACTAAGTTTTTTTTTAAAACCTCAAAAGGAAAACCTCTCATTATTCTGTAATTTAATTTAACTATTTGACATTTAAATTCAATGTAAACTTTGTAAATTTTATTTTTTAATTATCATACGTATATATTTCTATTTCAATTTTTATTATTGATTATACAAGTGCTGTGCACACCTATACGACGAATTCACCGCAAAGCTGTCGAAATAGAAGCTAATTAATGTAAATGAATTAGTGATTAAGTCGTTGGTGTGTCAATAAATAAATAATTTTCAATTTAAAAAATGATAATTTTTATTTTTAGTTTGGGACACTGACAACGCTAGCTGACATGATGTGACGTCACGAAATTTGTAAATAAATCAATGTCAGACGTCAGTTGACAATTGTCATTTGGTGGACTGTAATTGTTGTGGTCGTGGTATTTTTCTTACATTTCAAAACCCCTTAATTCATGTGTTATTGTTTTGTTGATAAAAGCAATATGGACGTCGGATTCGTAAAAGCAGAAAGCACAAATGTGCCAAGAATCGATACACTAATGGTCGGTAATTTATTTGCCTTGAACCAAGATTTAGCCGTGTGGTATCCGGCAGAGTAGAATAGAACCAACCCATTACACTCACGGGTGTCGTATAAGGCGACTAATGTCTGAGGCAGAACACCTTGCGCCTCCGTAGACCAGAGAATGGGCAGCAGCGTTTTCTGTTAGTCTTTCATCACTGCGATCTCCAATCCGCCTGCCAAGCGTGGAGATTACGGCAAATTCCTCCCATCATGAGAGAGGCTTATGTCCAGCAGTGGACGTTATGGGCTGTTGTAGTGTAGTAGTAGTATATATTGTACAAAATTATGTAGTTCATATAGGGATGATTACTTATGTGGAGAAAAATCTTAAAAAAAGCGAACCAACCAACTTTGAGCCTTCGGGCACCGTTTGCAAATCTGGTAGATAATGAGCTGGTATTGAATTGTTTTTTAACTTCTTGCGGTGCGGTCTCACTAGAATATCCATAGCGTTAAAATGTTCTGAACATACGGTATAGTTTTGTGGCGGTTTGTTCACCAAATCTTCACGAGCTATTAAGCGAAGCCATTGCGTACGTCTGAAATAAATATTCTTTAAGTCATTTTAATCAGAAGAGCTGTAGTACCTACAAGAACCTTGAAAGTTTTAAAAAAAGAATAACAATCGGCTCTATAACCAAAAAGTTCCAAGATGGTGGACACTTTTTACAATTCAAAGAAACGAGAAAGGTAAACAACAACTTTCGTAAGAAATACTGCCCCATTTAATAATTTGACAGCACTATTGGTTTCAACACCCTCTAAAATCATGAAAACAATACCCATGATGAGATATTTGTAGCAGCCGCCATGTTGAATTTAGAAATAAATTCACGAATTTACTACAATCGACCAGACGGAAATAAAATTCGATAACGATAATAACAATAAGTCATTCTCACCTTTCAAAATCAGTAGGAAGTTTAAAATACGATAGGTCCGGGTTTGAAGCAGCCGAGTTTAAACAGCCGTATACCGCGCAATACGTTCGTGGCATTTTTAAAAGGATTGGGAGATATAAACTTCTACACGACCACTCGTCTCGGCGTGGCACGCTCTACTGCCTGACAGCACCGCAACGCTCGCTTAGGGGCCCCGTCGATGAGCATATTTGTGCGAGTGCCCTAGGTCAAAAATAACACTCTAGAGATGGGGTAGTGCGCGTGCAAGGTTTATCGATATCGATAACCAATGCAACAGTATAGTAGTAAAATATTGAATAATACTTATGTGTTTTCATGTGGAAATAAGTGTCAATATTCATCATCTGCCTAGCCTTTTCCCAAGTTTTATTGGGGTCGGCTTCCAGTCTAACCGGATGCAGCTGAATACCAGTATTTTACATGGAGCGACTGCCTATCTGACCTCCACAACCCAGTTAGTACTGGGTAATACGATACCCCTTGGTAAGACTGGTTGTCAAACTTTTAAGGCCACTGACTACCTGTAACGACTAACGACTATAAGCGTCAATATTATGTATCTTTATTAATATTATAAACAACCTGTTCCCCGCCACTTCGTCTCAGATTAAACTCTAAAGATCGGATATGGTCTTACCACTAAAGGCAAGTCCCGTGTAGGAAGGAATAGCAGTTTTATATAAACGTCGGCGATTTTTTGTAGTATAAAAACAGTTTTCTATGAAATGCCTGGAACAAACGACGCTAAATTCAGTTGGAAACCAGTTTTGTCTTTTTGTAGAATCAATCCATTTTACTTTTACGTCCGGTTGCTTGTAAAAACTGTTAAAAAAATACGAAACGTGGTAAATGGGTGTTTACATGCATTAACATACTTAATATAAAGTAAAACTTGATAAAATAAAATAAAGCATTGTTTTTATATCAATTCCATAAGAATTTATTAATTTTAAGAAATACCTAAGCGTAAAATTCATATTTTTAACTATTAAAGTTAGTAGTTAAAAGATTCATATTGAAAAAAATTGCTGTGCAAAAATAAAATTAAATGGTTTTAAGTAAATAATTAAATTTCACGAAATCACGTCATCTAAGTATACTCAAAAACATAATATTTACACTAAATTAGGGACCTATACCTACCTAATATATCGATATAATCGATCAAAATTTACGTAATCGATAATTCACTACACTTAGTTCCTTACCTAACAAGATTTACATAATCAATAGAGCACAACTCTTCTTAATCAACAAAGCAAAGTTTAATTCAAGATAAGTTTCACGTCAATATCGATACACACCTTGATTCTTTGTATCCAACACTAGTGATAAGAGCGTCGACTAGAAAGAGACGGCATAATACGGATTGCGTTATGTGGAAGCAAGACGCATAGACATACGTCATCCGTTTCAATTGTCCAGTTTGACTTGAGCCGTGAGAGAATTTAATTTTAGAGTACTTTTTAACTGTAACTTACCGATGAAACGTTATTCCGTCTGTTTTATAATTTGATGTTCTGCTGTTTTTTCCACACCATCGAATACAACAGCACGCCATTGTGAAAATCGAAATTTAAATTCGGAATATAAAGAGACGTCCTACGCACAGATTCAATACTGGTTTTGTACTGTTTTTAAAAAGAGAGCGTTCGATAATATTTTTAGGTGACAAATCACTTATTCGTCGAGGAGGCGGATGGCCCGCCATTACCTCTATAATGGGGTATGTGCTCGATCGATGAGTTAAGAGGGCCCTTCCCAGCCCGCCTTTCGTCAACGCGAGCATGGTCGAAAAGCTTGTTGTTTCATCCAGAGCCACAGCCACAGAACATATAAAGGAGGTTAGAAAGGAAATAGATCCTGATTTGTATCAGAACGCGTGTCGCCGCTTGACTCCCACTCTTTAACTTCACTACAAGCAAGAGACTAATGCCTACGCGGATTACGCACACAAATAAACAACACGTACTTAGATCGTGAGTTTGCTATTGGTTGTCACACTAACGCAGTCACTGCGTTTGATGTACACTCATACACGCGTAAAAGCTCATGTATGCTAGGGCGACTAAAAGGTCGATTGTTGATAGCGATAAAATTAATGTAATCTTGCTTCTAACTTTGCAAGTATTGTGGACTATGCGGACTTCTGTAATGCATGTTGTGAACATTATTCATGCGAATATAATAATAATATTCCACAACTATCACACAACGCCATCTAGTCCCAAGCTAAGCAGAGCTTGTGTTATGGGTACTAGACAACTGATAAACATACTTATATTTCTAAATACATACATATTATCAGTGATAGGAATAGGTAGTGCTTATTAGCCTAAACTTCGAAGAAGAACAGAGAAAAGAATCGGAGACTTCCTTAGACTATATTTTATTATGCGACCACGACGAGTTTTTTTTTGTAAATTCTAAGAGTAGATAACTAAATGCGCAGCCATAAAAGTCCGCCCATAGTACTTTCGTTGCAATAAAGATTAAATGATGTTTTTAAAGTTTAAGTGTGTTACTAAACAATGTAACCCGGCTATTATTTTAGAATTTTGAAATATACTTCAGAAATATATTTTAGTAAGATAAAATCCAAATACCTTTTGTTTTTGAAATAATAAATCACTTGAACTTTAGAAATTTCAACAAACGTGGCTGAGAGTGAGCTAGAAAGTAGATATTTACTTCAAAACGTGTACGGCTCCTTGACAAAGATAGCGTTTCATAGTTTTATGATGAAGAAGTCGTTTCCAAAATGTTCTTAAAAAAAGAAAACTTTCAGAAATTTTGATGGTTGTAACGACTGTGTTATGTTATGTCTAGTCGCAAACTTTAGGTAAACATAGACCAATTACTTATTCCAAACAACATTAATTTTTGATGTAGGTACTTACGTGATGTCTCGGAAAAAAATACAGTCTAAGCAAGTACTATTATCTATTCTGTGGTCTAAGGAAGTCTCCGATTCTTGTCTCTGTTCTTCGAAGTTTAGGCTAATAAGCACTACCTATTCCTATCACTGCATATTATAGATAAATAAATACATACATATTATCAATGATATTCTATCAAACAGATATGTTATACACCTACAAAACCACCGAAAAAAGTGTGCCGCGGGGGAGAGCCAGCTCACATACACGCAGTGACGCAGAATAAAGGAAAAACAGGCCAATTGACACGTTTTCGAGTCTTCACGATTGCGCGCTCATAACATATCTGTTTAATTAAATATCATTGCATATTAAAGATAAATTATACCAATATAAAAACAAATAAAAAATACGTAACTGAATTTTAAAACCATTTTTTTTATAAACATTAGGATTTAACATGGAATATTTACCGTGTTTATTGTTTGTTCATTAGAGAAATTCGGTTGCCTTTCAACCTTACATTTCCGGTGCTTATCACAAGTTCAAAAATAAAAAAAAATACACTAGTTTACACGATTTTTGTCCTTGAAATGAAATATATACGGTTACGTTACTTAAGGTATCTACATTTCATAAAATTAGTTTACTTACTGAACAACACATAACGATAAGCGCCTGATTTCAAGTTTCTTTTCCCTGACTTTGTTGTTACGTAATTATCATCATCGAAATGTTGCGAACAAATTGTGCTACATTTAGTAGGGATCCAATCAATTCTACCAGTTGTCTCAATCCACAGTTTTCTTATACCTGGATCTGTAGGAAACCTAAAACATATTAAATCATAATTATGTCAGTTTCAACATTGAAAAATTACATAAAACTTATAGTACTTACTAATACAAAAAATATACAAAAACCTCACTCAAAATCTATATTAACAATCGGTCGTAATCGTAATACTTAAATAATATTATTTTAGTTATAAAGTTTACTATTGATAATAATCCATTGTATCATAGTAATTATCGACATTGTTTACAAATTGGCACAGCACTATCGATGTGCCTAGAGTTCGTGGGATTACACCTTTGGTTCGGCACTCGGGCTGACTCGGGACTCTCGCAGTGAACGTAATACATTGCGCGATCGCTCACGTAATTCAAAATGTATAGTCCATCTATTGCAAGCAATGTATTACTATTCGTCTGCTTGCGATTATTTCGTTTTTGTCTACAAACTTCATAATGCTAATGTTTTAATTACAAATATCACAAGTATTTTAATGTTTTTGGACTTACCGGTGGAAAGAAATCCCTTTTTGTGCTACACTACACACCTGGCTTCTTTTCCGACACGTTATAATAGCGCAAGACGGCATAATTTAATATTTTTTGCGGAGCTTACGTTCGCTGTCAATACAAGAGAGCGATTGCTGGCCGGTAAATTAAATTTCTCATAACCGCGGCGCGCGCGCGTGCCCCGCCCTCAAGGCCCTTCTAACCTCCTTTATATGTTCTGTGGCCACAGCGATGGTATTCTTTCAACTCCCCTGTCTTACCTAGCCCCGAACCCGCACTACTAGTCACCCGCGCACCTCATACCGCCTAACGCGAGGACATTGAACGAAAAATATTGTTCGAAAATTTATAAAACTTGTTCCAGGAAATACGTGTTTTTGAATTAGTCTTACAAGTAGGTATGTGAAATAAATATTTGTTATTTAGAATCACCACTACATTTGCAAGGCTTCTATCAGGATGCTTTCTTTACTTTTACAATTTATAAGTAGGTAGGTACATTATGAACGGCCAAAGTTGAGGTAAAAGTTGTGCAAAACAGCAATTTTTGGAGGCTTATACTTACTGAATTTGTTTCTACAAATTTTTATTTTCTGTTTCGATAGAAGCCTAGATATTATTATAGACCACAAGATACCTATTAGTTCAAAAAAATTAAAGCTAAATGTCTAACAACGGCATAATCACGCACGAGCTATTGTCAAAATTCTCGCGAAAAGTATGGCGGGTTGGCCGCTCTTAATAGAATTCCACGACTGTGAATATGATCACTGTAGCGGTCAGAGTACCTAGTGACTTGATCATGTGTAGCGGTTCCATATTTTGAATTAATGACTTGTATGTTCAATGTAATTTAGTAGAAATCATAAATGGGGCGCGAAAAATAAATGGGGTGCGGCTGTCATGGACACGGCCGTGTGTTGTACTTACGTCAATACTTTGATCTTTCAGTTTCTCTCTGAAAGCTCTAACACGGTCTCTAGTTCTTTGTCTAGTTATAGCTTTTAAGTTTGGATCTTGTGCAATTTTTTCTTTATCAGCTTCTCTTCTTTTTCTGTCCCTCTCCTTTTCTTTTTGCAGGTGTTCCGCATGTTTTTCGGGATTTTCTTTCAGTCTTTGTCTATATTGATTCATTCTATCTTTCGCTGAAGGCATCGTTAATCTAAAACAATAGCAAACACAACCTAAGCAAAGCAAACCGTACCGCATTAAGCGCCAGATATTTTTTAGGGGCCCGCTAAAATAAATCACGTAATTATGTTAAATTTTCGGCGTTTTTGCTGAAATGTAACAGCTGTTAAGCCATGTTAGAGACCTGTCGGGTTCTCAGAGGCTGCTTGAACAACTCTGACACTAGAGGTAGCCAGTTAGGTACTTACACAATAAGAAGTAAGAATAACATACAAATATTTTATTCAACCCAGTTCATAGCAAAATGAAAAATGTTAATGATGTGCGCGAAAAGACACCCAAAACCGTGTCAATGTAATTTATGGAGAACTCCTAAATGTTAAAACCTTCAAAAGCTTCACCAAACTAGCAAATTAACTTTACATTAGTTTTTAACAAGCCATATCAAAATTTAGTAACACCCGTTACGTAACGGGTGTTACACACCATTACCCGCCAATATTTCACAAGCAAATAAGTCAATCATCAAATAAATAGCAAATATTAGTAGTTCTCAATCATAACCTTACTTTCTCAAATGCATTTTATAATGCGTGCATTAACTTAGTCGCTAAATAAACGAATACACTTTTTTTGTAACGGGTGTTACAGGGATGAGGCATCATTTAAAAGTTAAATAAATCGAAAGAATTATTAAACTTACCAAATAATATTTCACACACCAGCTGTTGAAACCTTTTCTTTTCTAATGGCGGGACGCGTAATGTCAATCTGACAGTAGTTTTCTTTTTTTCGGTGTTGCCAGTTATGATTAAAATAAACCACCATCAATCATACATAGCAACCTAACTTTAACATGTAAAAAAATAATAAAATCAAAAACTAATTAAAAAATTTATGATGTTTTATTAAAATATGGGGTTTTAAGATTATCCTCAGATACATTTTAATTTAAAAACAGCATTTTTTAAAAATATGTTGCGGTAGCGTTTTCCATGGAATTACCCATAAGCAGATGTACTGGCAGGGTCGTTGAACCGCTCGGTCAATAGCAGAGTCGCATTCTTATTTTTATTACGTTTCCGACACTGCTTGACTCGTTCGAATTATTTTTCATTGGTTACTTACTACATATTACTGTTTACTACTTAATATTATAAATACAAAAGTTTGGACGTAAGGATGTCTGGATGTTTGTTACTCTGTCATGCAACAATAACTGACCATATTTAGATAAAATTTGGCACACAGATAGTTTTTAACTTGAATTAACACAGATTAAATTTTTTTGGTACTTAGTATGAATCCTGTGGGGCAATAGACTAGTTTCCACCACCAATAAACTGCAAATCTATTTAGTCCGTCAGTTAGAGTATTGGAAAATAATGGACACGTTTTTTTATTTTTGTAAATAATAAATATTGACAAATATAAAACGCATCAAAACTCGGGAGTGGGGGCTCGTGACGTCACGAACGCACTAAAAATTATACCACGGCGTGACGTATTGAGAATTTTAAAAGCGTCGTATCTTCGTCAATTTTGGTTTACGTAACAAGAGAAAAATACGGGTCATATATTTTTTGATAATACTGATGGACACTAATTAGATTTTTTCAGTACACAAGCCTATTACCAAACTCCACACGAGCGAAACCAAGGGCATAAGCTAGTCTATTGGATAGATTACATACTTTAATGTCTACTTTAGGTTATTACTTGTTACATTTTACTTGAAAACTTTATTATATCATAATAATAGCCACAGGTTAGTATTCAGCCAGCCAATTTCAAAATCTCAAATTGTTTAGCAAGACATGGAAGAGTTACCTCCTTAGAAATAGTATTTAAATTACTGCTGTACATTTGAAATTCCAAATATACAATATTTCCCCACAATAAGTGGTTAGAAAATTGTTACCACTTATTGTGATTAATTTACGAACTTATTGTGTTTAAATTGCTACACTGACAGTCCCCTGTGCAGAACATGCATGGAGGCGGAGGGAACAATGGTGTATGTGCTCCTTGAGTGCACAGGCATTACCAAGATTCGCGAGGAGACCCTGGGAAAACCAAAATCCCTTGCGGATGCCCTGAGGAGACCGAGAAGTTTGATCTGCTTCTGGAGGGAGGTGGGCTGGTTGTAGTAACAGCCACCATGGCTCACGCACAATGGCCCACTTTAAGGACTAAGAGCGGAAACCTAAACCCCATGATATATAGATTGCTACAATAAGTGTGGTTACAACAACGGACAAACCAAACTATCAAAATTTCAAGTAGGTTAATTGACTTTTATTTATCTGACCAAATGAAAACACACAGAGGAAGAAATTATAGAGCTTCTAAATTACGTCACGTCAGTTTTTCGTTAATAATATATTAAAAAGGTGCAGCCTGTAAGTTTGGATGTAAGAGAAAACTATTGTTAAAACCTACTACTGATACGATTATGAAAATTCTCTGCTAGACTATCCCCGAGTTATGTACAAATACTTACTAATTTTATTTAGAGTAAAGATTTGTATTTTTGTTAAGTACATACTGTAATGAATAAACTTAAAACTACTGAACCGATTTGAAAAATTATTTCAGCAATAGATAGCTACATTATCAGCGAGTAACAGAGGCTATTTTCATCCCCGTACTCCCACGGGAACGGGAACTACGCAGGTGAACCCGCGTGTCGTCCGCTAGTAATTAATAAAGCTGCTACGCTTTGCGTAAGGTCCGTAAATAGGTAGTTTAAATACACTCCCGTGAGATAAAATCAGACCTTAGCGGGAGCGAAATTGGGGGCAAATGCTTAGCGTGTAGTAAGATAAAACACATACCGTACTTTCCTTTCTGCTTTTATCCAAGAGGAAAGCCAACAAACTCAACAAAACGTCGTCATCGTCGTCGTCTTCTTCTTCCAACATTAGTAACATTTGAATGGCTGATTTTAATTTGTTCGACATTACGATTAAGTTTTTTATTTGTTGTTGTGCTAAAACCCCGCGAAATTACACACACAGCACTCACTTTCACAACATAAACACATATGTAATAAAGTTGTAAATGTAAACAAAGTACAACAAAGCAGAAACAGAAAACTGACAGTGACAGCTCCTGGATAACGGGTTGCTAACACGAGTTTTTGAATTTCCCCCATAATTATTTAATAGTTTTTCCCCAAAACGATTAGTATTGCAAGATTTTCCATAAATCAATTTAAAAAACACGAATTAAGTAAATGGAGAGTTAACAAAATTAATTCACAAAGATACCAAATGGCATTCAAAATTTGTGTATGTATTGCCCATTCCCGTTCACGCACGACTACATACTATCGGTGTATTATACCCAACATAAAAAAACAAACCTACTATTTGGGCTGTTGTGTTTCTTTCTCTTAATAATTATTGTAGATTTTGTCCCCAAGAATTTAATTTCCACTTCCATTATAATGATTCCTAATCTTGCAACACTGCTGACGCCTAACGTCAAGCTGCAGCTGTCAATCGACTGACGCATTTAGTTGGCTGTCAAAAATGGCTGTCATTTGGATTCAAAGCTGTGTTTACTCGCCGACTTTGCACATCTTAGATTAAATAATGTCCAGATTGATAGTAGGCCACTGAGAATTGAAGCCAAAAACACGCGGGACACATGTCCCGCATCGTACGATCCTTACGTCAGTCGCCTAGGAACGTTCCCCGCGTAAACTACGTTACGAGTCCGTGTTTTGATATTTTAAAATGAAGGTTTGTGTTGTGAAATGGTGTAGAAATCACACTAAAAAAAAGGAATGTGCCACTATATATCATTTCACAAGTAAGTATTCAATTTCACTTTGTATTTCTTTGTTACCGCATTTTAAACTTATGTAAACAAAAAGTATAATCCAGGGGCATAATTTTTTTTACCCATTATTTGTAACTTTTAAAAATCTTTTCAGAACGAGAAATTACAAAAGAGTTTTATTTACTTAAACGATGTTTTTTTTTATAAATGTAAAAGCTTTGGCTCAATTACTGAATTCGAAACGCTTTGTCCATTGCCTCAAAGTCTCATTTAGAGTCAGAGTCAGATTAAGAGTCAAACTAACTAACTGGTCCAGATTTGGTCTAGGTCCAGACTGGTGTAACGCGAATGTAACGATTACGTTTAATTCATGTCAACAATGTGGACGGCACACGAACTCAAAGCGAATTGAAAACGCGAATACTGCGTGCGCCTTTGTGTTCGCGCAAAAACCGACAGCCGATGGATCAACCGCGAGCGTTACATGTAATGCTCGCGGTGCCGTCCACACCTAGAATTCGCGTTACATTACACGGTGGAGTCGCGTTACATTACGCTAGTCTGGACCCGGCTTAACGGTCGGACTCGGTCAGGTTCGGTCAGACTCGATCATATTCGGTCAGAGACGTTCAGAATCTGTTGACTCGGTCAGACACGTTCAGACTCAGTCAGATTCGTTTGGACTCGGTCAGACACGTTCAGGCTTGGTCAGATTTGGTCTAACACGTTCAGACTCAGTCTAATTCGGTCGAACTGGGTCAGACTCTGTCAGACTCAGTCAGAATCGGTCAGACTCGGGCAGACACGTTCAGACTTGGTTTGACACGTTCAGACACATTCAGACTTGGTATTTAAGTACACCAAAACAACAAACATTTAATTAACTTGCAAGCAAATATCACAAAAAGTCGTAACATAATAATTTCTGATAAAGTCGCACATGAAAAATTACACAAATTAAAGAAATAACGTTGAAAATCACCAACCGTAATGATAAAAAATCATGTCATTACTGTTGGTGATATATTTTACGCTGAACGTAAAATACTGAAAATCTCCCACATTTATGGGTAAGTCTCCGCCACTGGTATTACACGCACATTGCACACAAACGCAAATCCGATACGTAATACACTCCCGAGCGCGGCGCTCACTCACACATTCAAAAAAAGTGGCTTCACTTGAAACGTTCCATTTTGTTTCGAACACGGAATCTGGACATTATTTAATCTAAGTTGCACATTATTAAAAAGTGCGGTGGAAGCGGCAGGGTAGCCAGCGAAATTCAAATTTGGCTTTAAGTTGAACAAAATAAGATTTGCGACCGTAACAAATCCGGCTATGGGTTTATTTAATCCCATTCAATAACGATTTCATGAACAAATTGCAAAAAACTTAGATACTTTGAATTACGCGGGCTACTCTGGTGATTCCCTAGGTAAAACTTTAGTCTTACCGTAATTCCAGTCCATGTCACAGGAACCTCCTCTGCGCCGCCGGTATACGAATAGACTTGAGCCAAGTTCTGAAACAATATTACCGTATTTTTTTATTACAAAACGTTTAATCCGCGTGCTGTCGGAAAAGAATACCGCAGAAAGATAACAAGTTCTTGTTATTTTTTTACCTCGGACAACAGCATTGCAACAACTGCTTGTCAAACTCTCATGATGCTGAACTGGTGATGACAGCGAGCCTAAAATGGGGGGCGCTCTAGCAGAATCCTAACATGAATCACGTTAACAATTTTAAATTGTAAAAATGGACTTTATGTACTTGATGAAAATATAGTCCATTTTAAGTTTTTTTTTTGACGTCATTCATAGCTAAAGAGGCCATTTTAGACCCGAGATCTATTTTTCTTATATCTACAGGGTGTAAAAGACCTCATCACGAAGCCGTCAACAAAGTTCTCTATAAACTAAGTAACTTTACGCAAAAATTGTTGCTGGGAAACGACTTTTTTTGTTGGGGGTGAAAAATCATGTTTTGTCGTAGAACTCAATGTAACGCACTCAAAACATTGTGCTAATGGATGGCTTGAATAGTACGGGGATCGTGGAGGTGTTTAAAGTAAAAATCTTACATTAAAAAACTTGTATTTAAAGTAAAACTTGACAAAAAGTTGTAACTTCAAAGTTACAACTTTTTGACAAGTCACCCCCCACATCTCCGTAACTAGAAGGTTCCCAGGTATGGTGTAGAACAAAAAAATGACGAGGAGAACAAGTGCCTTTCGGCTTCATTAGGAGGTGTTTTACACACTTTATGTGACAGATACTTACACTATGTAGAACACAACTAAATTAAGGAATGTGTGGGATACCACACCACAACCAAAAAAGTAAAAAAACTAGGTACTAAGAAAATCACAAAAAAAATTTAGGTGGGGCTGTGGGTCCGTGGCTTAAGCCCCCAGTGGTCGACGCACCCGTGGTCGGCGCCCCTGATTCGATGCATTTGTTTTTTGTTCTTTTTCTCATAGTACAGTCATCAGCAGGTACAAAAAAAAGTTTTCGACCTCGAGGAGCCCGTGGGCGTAAGATAAAAAAAAATCGACCCCGAGGTGCCTGAAAACTTCAAATTTTCGGACTGTTAGTATTTTTCCTCGGTAGGTACAAGACACAATTCCCAAGTTAACGAAATTTTGGGATATTGTTCCGGGTGGTGTAGGATCAAAAAAAAAAGTTGACACTCAGGCTTATGTCCTTTTATCATTTGAACGTTGTAACTTTCATTTAGCACACCACCACACTGGCCATGTCTTTTATTGCCTCATAAACAAATCTTTGGTGTCAAATGAACAATAATAATTACAAAACCTAATTTTCCATAAAATATTTGCTTATCTTAATTTTAACTATAGATCATCTAGCTAAGACTTTTGTTAAATATATATATATTCGTATAGAGATACCATCACGGTAAATGTTGATCTTTCAAGACGTACGATCAGTTAAAAGTTGATCCAAAAACAAATGTTGATCCGAAGGCCTTATGTTGATCCATTACGCTGTTTTTCATACCAATGTGGCTCCAATCGGATCAACATTTGACATTCTTGTGACGTCACTCGACTGAAAAGTACGCTTGTCAAATGTGGCTCCAATATACAAATCCGCTCCGATAAATGTTGATCCGATTCAAACGGACCAATCACAATGAAGCACTTTCTTACTTCCTCCGTGATTGGCCGACGGTGGTCACTCCAACGTTGCCGTTCCGCTTACTACAAATCTTCGTGAATTTTAGTACAAAGATTGCTAGCACGCCGGAGACGGACATAGGCTACTTTTTATCAGCTATCGAGGGTCTGGAGTACCTGACGTGGAACATCAAGAGTCCAGTTAAACTGTACGAGATACGGAAATTATGCCTTTGTAAAAGTTGTTCATCATGATGGGCCGCTTCTGCTGGCACTTAGAAATTGAGGACCTGGAGTACCTGATGTGGAATATCAAGAGCCCCATTGAGCTAGTACATTAACAACTCACAGTATTAGAGCTAATAAAAATAAGAAGAATGATAAATTTACAAAGTTACATACTTACCTAGTACCTACCTACAAAATAAAAGTAGGACAAAAAAGACTTCGTAATAAAGAAAAATAAAAAAAAAACATCAAATTACGTGAAAGTTATTAAAATTACTTGTACTAACTACCTACCTTACAGTCTCTCTCTTTTTTCTAAAGTGGCCTCCTCCCCGACGGTCGCAGACGTGAGCGCGCCGTAACACACACAAAACACAAACACCTAATACTAAAAACAAAACCGGAAACGAAAATCTGAACTAAACAAATGTTTCACCTTACGCGGTCGCGATTCAACTGAACTGATTGATTTATTCCCGATTTACGAAATTTGCTCAAACGCATCCCGCGCACGTGCGGCTAATCAAAGGATACCGCCGCGCCGCGTCGCCACCCGCTACAAAGCATACCGCCCGCCACGCGCCGAACAAAACCGAACGATACCTACCGACCGACAACAGTAATAGTGCATTCACACTCTCACCTCGTGCCTCGCCTCGCGACTCGTCTCGTGGCTCGCCTCGCGGCTCGCGTGACGAGCTTCCGTTCACACTCTCGTGCTGTGCAGTGTTGCCGCTGGTCATTTGCACAAATTATCTATATATGTCCGGGTTACCGTGTACGCAAGAGATGAAATTACCGAATTGAAACAAAAAGAGAGATAAGAGCGTATGTTTCGCGTACGGTTTTGAATTCATGATCTTACACAGCACCAGACATTAAAAAGTCGTATAAACACGATTTAAATCGTACGGTTGGCAACACTGCCTTTGACTCGTATCGCTCCTGACGCGAGGAGCGCCGCGAGTCGCGAGACGAGGCACGAGCGTCTGTTCACACTCTCACCTCGCGCCTCGTCTCGCGACTCGTACGCGAGTGTAAATGCCGTATAAAATAAAGCTGTCCACACACAGAGTAGGAGGCGGTTTTTTCGGTGTTATTCGAATTAGTATGAAATCCGGAGAGTAGGCATGGCTAGCTTTTCGTCGCACCGCGCAACGCCTACGTGTGGAAACCTCCGCTCCACGCTCTGTGCCTGCACAGCACATCGATAAACAACTTTATCATGCCTTCTGGAGCAAGGATCATCTGATTCATGTGTGTGAAGTTGGCAGATCATTGTCCAGCAGATCAAAAATAAATCGGAGTTCTATTCGCATGCAGCATAGTTCTGGAGTTCCTGATACTTTTCAGAAATAGTTCTGCCCTTTTTCAGGAAAAAAAGTCAAACGAAAATATGATCTGCTAACTTCCGGTAGCAGATCTTTTTTTCCAAAACTAAATTTTTCAAAGTGTTGTCAAACTGTTTAATGCGAAGACGAAATCTGTTCATGATTTCTGGAATTCTTAATTTTCAACCGTGATCTGCTGATATCTGAGTGTGAGTTCTAGGTTTAATTTTCATGGTTTTCTTTAGCAGTACTATTGTTGTATCTAAAACCGAGGAGTTCTATGTCCTTAATACTACTCATAATTAATTTTAGATTTTTTAAGAAAAACACGAAATCTGTTTATGATTTCTGCAATTCTTAATTTTCAACCAAGATCTGCTGATATCTGAGTGTGAGTACTAGGTTTGTTTTCCATGTTTTTCTGTAGCACTACTATTGTTGTATCTAAAACCGAGGAGTTCTAGGTCCTCAATACTACTCATAATTGTTTTTAGATTTTTTAAGGCTAACACGAAATAATCTGTTCATGATTTCTGCAATTCTTAATTTTTAACCGTGATCTGCTGATATCTGAGTGTGAGTTCTAGGTTTGCTTTCCATGTTTTTCTGTAGCACTACTAATGGTGTATCTAAAACCGAGAAGTTCTAGGTCCTCAATACTACTCATAATTAATTCTTGATTTTTTAATGCGAAGACGAAATCTGTTCATGATTTCTGCAATTCTTAATTTTCAACCGTGATCTGCTGATATCTGAGTGTGAGTTCTAGGTTTGCTTTCCATGTTTTTCTGTAGCACTACTATTGTTGTATCTAAAACCGAGGAGTTCTAGGTCCTCAATACTACTCATAATTGTTTTTAGATTTTTTAAGGCTAACACGAAATAATCTGTTCATGATTTCTGCAATTCTTAATTTTTAACCGTGATCTGCTGATATCTGAGTGTGAGTTCTAGGTTTGCTTTCCATGTTTTTTTGTAGCACTACTAATGGTGTATCTAAAACCGAGAAGTTCTAGGTCCTCAATACTACTCATAATTAATTCTTGATTTTTTAATGCGATGACGAAATCTGTTCATGATTTCTGCAATTCTTAATTTTCAACCGTGATCTGCTGATATCTGAGTGTGAGTTCTAGGTTTGCTTTCCATGTTTTTCTGTAGCACTACTAATGGTGTATCTAAAACAGAGGAGTTCTAGGTCCTCAATACTAATCATAATTAATTATTGATTTTATAATGCGAACACGAAAACTGTTCATGATTTCTGCAATTCAAAATTTTCAACCGTGACCTGCTGATATCAGAGTGTGAGTTCTAGGTTTACTTTCCATGTTTTTCTTTAGCACTCTTATTGAGGTATGTAAAACCGAGGAGTTCTAAGTCCTCAATACCACTCATAATTCATTATTGATTTTATAATGCGAATATGAAATCTGTTCATGATTTCTGCAACTGTAAATATTCAGGCATGATCTGCTGATATCTGAGTGTGAGTTCTAGGTTTGCTTTCCATGTTTTTCTGTAGCACTACTACTGTTGTATCTAAAAACCGAGGAGTTCTAGGTCCTCAATACTACTCATAATTGATTTTAGATTTTTTAAGGCAAACATGAAATTTGTTCATGATTTCTGCAATTCTTAATTTTTAACCGTGATCTGATGATATCTGAGTGTGAGTTCTAGATTTGCTTTCCATGTTTTTCTGTAGCACTACTATTAGTGTATCTAAAACCGAGGAGTTCTAGGTCCTCAATACTACTCATAATTAATTCTTGATTTTTTAATGCGAAGACGAAATCTGTTCATGATTTCTGCAATTCTTAATATTCAAGTATGATCTGCTGATATCTGAGTGTGAGTTCTAGGTTTGATTTCCATAGTTTTCTTTAGCAGTACAATTGGTGTATCTAAAACCGAGGAGTTCTAGGTCCTCAATACTTTTCATAATTAATTCTTGATTTTTTTATGCGAAGACGAAATCTGTTCATGATTTCTGCAATTCTTAATTTTCAACCGTGATCTGCTGATATCTGAGTGTGAGTGCTAGGTTTACTTTTCATGTTTTTCTACAGAATTTCTATTAGTTTATCTGAAACCGAGGAGTTTTAGGTCCTCAATACCACTCATAATTAATTATAGATTTTTTTTACGAACACGAAATCTGTTCATGATTTCTGCAATTCTTAATATTCAACCATGATCTGCTGATATCTGAGTGTGAGTTCTAGGTTTCTTTTCCATGTTTTTCTGTAGAAATACTATTGTTGTATCTAAAACCGAGAAGTTCTAGGTCCTCGATACTACTCATAATTAATTATTGATTTTATAATGCGAACACGAAATCCGTTCATGATTACTGCAATTCAAAATTTTCAACCGTGATCTGCTGATATCAGAGGGTGAATTCTAGGTTTGCTTTCCATGTTTTTCTTTAGCACTCTTATTGAGGTATGTAAAACCGAGGAGTTCTAAGTCCTCAATACTACTCATAATTCATTATTGATTTTATAATGCGAATATGAAGTCTGTTCATGATTTTTGCAACTGTAAATATTCAGGCATGATCTGCTGATATCTGAGTGTGAGTTCTAGGTTTGTTTTCCATGTTTTTCTGTAGCACTACTATTGATGTATCTAAAACCGAGGAGTTCTAGGTCCTCAATACTACTCATAATTAATTCTTGATTTTTTATTGCGAAGACGAAATCTGTTCATGATTTCTTGAATTCTAAATATTCAGGCATGATCTGCTGATATCTGATTGTGAGTTCTTGGTTTAATTTTCATGTTTTTCTTTAGCACTACTATTGAGGTATTTAAAACCGAGAAGTTCTAGGTCCTCGATACTACTCATAATTAATTTTAGATTTTTTAAGCAAACACGAAATCTGTTTATGATTTCTGCAATTCTTAATTTTCAACCGTGATTTGCTGATATCTGAGTGTGAGTTCTAGGTTTTCTTACCATGTTTTTCTTTAGCACTACTATTAAGGTATCTCTAACTGAGGAGTTCTAGGTCCTCAATGCCATTCATAATTAATTATAGATTTTTTTTACGAACACGAAATCTGTTCATGATTTCTGCAATTCTTAATATTCAAGTATGATCTGCTGATATCTGAGTGTGAGTTCTAGGTTTGTTTACCATGTTTTTCTTTAGCAATCCTATTAAGGTATCTAAAACCGAGGAGTTCTAGGTCCTTAATGCCATTCATAATTAATTATAGATTTATTTACGAACATGAAATCTGTTCATGATTTCTGCAATTCTTAATTTTCAACCATGATCTGCTGATATCTGAGTGTGAGTTCTAGGTTTGCTTCCCATGTTTTTCTGTAGCACTACTATTGTTGTATCTAAAACCGAGGAGTTCTAGGTCCTCAATACTACTCATAATTAATTTTAGATTTTTTAAGGCAAACACGAAATCTGTTCATGATTTCTGCAATTCTTAATTTTTAACCGTGATCTGCTGATATCTGAGTGTGAGTTCTAGGTTTGTTTTCCATGTTTTTCTGTAGCACTACTATTGATGTATCTAAAACCGAGGAGTTCTAGGTCCTCAATACTACTCATAATTAATTCTTGATTTTTTATTGCGAAGACGAAATCTGTTCATGATTTCTTGAATTCTAAATATTCAGGCATGATCTGCTGATATCTGATTGTGAGTTCTTGGTTTGATTTTCATGTTTTTCTTTAGCACTACTATTAAGGTATCTAAAACCGAGAAGTTCTAGGTCCTCGATACTACTCATAATTAATTTTAGATTTTTTAAGCAAACACAAAATCTGTTTATGATTTCTGCAATTCTTAATTTTCAACCGTGATTTGCTGATATCTGAGTGTGAGTTCTAGGTTTTCTTACCATGTTTTTCTTTAGCACTACTATTAAGGTATCTCTAACTGAGGAGTTCTAGGTCCTCAATGCCATTCATAATTAATTATAGATTTTTTTTACGAACACGAAATCTGTTCATGATTTCTGCAATTCTTAATATTCAAGTATGATCTGCTGATATCTGAGTGTGAGTTCTAGGTTTAATTTTCATGGTTTTCTTTAGCAGTACTATTGTTGTATCTAAAACCAAAGAGTTCTAGGTCCTTGATACTACTCATAATTAATTTTATATTTTTTAAGGCAAACACGAAATCTGTTCATGATTTCTGCGATTCTAAATTTTTAACCGTGATCTGCTGATATCTGAGTGTAAGTTCTAGGTTTGTTTACCATGTTTTTCTTTAGCAATCCTATTAAGGTATCTAAAACCGAGGAGTTCTAGGTCCTTAATGCCATTCATAATTAATTATAGATTTATTTACGAACATGAAATCTGTTCATGATTTCTGCAATTCTTAATTTTCAACCATGATCTGCTGATATCTGAGTGTGAGTTCTAGGTTTGCTTCCCATGTTTTTCTGTAGCACTACTATTGTTGTATCTAAAACCGAGGAGTTCTAGGTCCTCAATACTACTCATAATTAATTTTAGATTTTTTAAGGCAAACACGAAATCTGTTCATGATTTCTGCAATTCTTAATTTTTAACCGTGATCTGCTGATATCTGAGTGTGAGTTCTAGGTTTGCTTACCATGTTTTTCTTTAGCACTACTATTAAGGTATCTCAAACTGAGGAGTTCTAGGTCCTCAATGCCATTCATAATTAATTATAGATTTTTTTTACGAACACGAAATCCGTTCATGATTTCTGCAATTCTTAATATTCTAGTATGATCTGCTGATATCTGAGTGTGAGTTCTACGTTTACTTTCCAAGTAATTTTTTAGCATTACTATCATTGTATCTGAAACCGAGGAGTTCTAGGTCCTCTATACCACACATAATTAATTATAGATCTGTTGACAGTAATTTTCATATTTTTTGCTAATCTTTATCTTCAACCATGCTCTGCTGATACTTTTGTATGAATTCTGAGTGTTCTTGCCGTGATTTTTTATAGCCCTGTTATTGTTGTATTTAAAACTGAAGAGCTGTCTGTCTAGAATACTATGCATAATTTATTTTGGACTTTATGATTCAAACATAGGATTTTATAATTATTTTCGCTAATCTAAGGCTTCAGCTATGCACTGGTGACACTTTAGATCGAGTTTTTTTTTCATACATTATTTTACTTGTTACTTCAACGTCTAGACTCTGTAGTCTAGACGTTGAAGTATAAAACGTGGATTCTCATAGATTTTTGTAGGCAATATCTGTATATTGCCTACAAAAATCTATGAGAATCCACGTTTTATGTTTGGCATTTGTATGTGTAGTATCGTTTTTTTTCTGGTTTGAAGTTACTATGTTTCTTTTTAATTTTTTCTTTTTTATGGTCACAGAACTATGTCAAATATGTATTAGGAACTATAGAACTCATCATTGTGCGCCTAAAACACTTTGAAAAATTTATATTAGTTAATTATTTTTTTTTTTTTTTTTTTTGTAGTTTTGGAAAAAATGATCTGCTACAGGAAGTTAGCAGATCATATTTTCGTTTGACTTTTTTTCCTGAAAAAGGGCAGAACTATTTCTGAAAAGTATCAGGAACTCCAGAACTATGCTGCATGCGAATAGAACTCCGATTTATTTTTGATCTGCTGGACAATGATCTGCCAACTTCACACACATCATCTGATTCTGTCTTTTCAATTTGCTTCCTTCGGGAATGTAACCTACGGTCTGATCGAAAAACCAACACCCTAACCACTAGACCACGGAGGCAGTTTAAGAAGAGCGCCAATGAATTGTGGTGAACGTGAGGGAGTGAGACCTAGGTTCTACAGTGGTCAACTAACATGTGGTCTCTCTAAAGCTACGTTCGTGTGACCAAGTGTCACACGAACTTTTTTAATTTCGAAAATGTGGAAATCTTCTTAGTTTGCGAGCACTAATCACTACACCACTTGAAAAACTACTGGTGCATTGCTGCTGCCACAAAGTAGGTAAGTAGGTACCTACCTAAGTATGGAGCGGCGGCAGCTGCTATTGCTAGCTAGTAGGTAACAAGCCCCCACTCATGATCTTTGACACGTTTTATCTTCGTCATTTTTATTAATTTGATAAAACAAAAAACACGCACCCAATATTTTTTAATAATCTGACTGACGGACTAAACAGAATCATATTTTTTAGTCAGTCATCATCCCTATTAATGTAAGTACCTACCTACCTAGATCTGTAATTTTACTTCAACGTGAAGAGACTCTGGTGTTGAAACTAGAATGAGTAGGTACCTACATCAGCTGTAAGTAGGTAATTAGTAAATGGCCTTGGGTCAACTTTTATTGCAGACGTTAGAAATAATTTTAATTAAGGCGACGTATCACTGTACACTTGCTGCTGCCACAAAGTAGGTAAGTAGGTACCTACCAAGTATGGCGCGGCGGCGGCTGCTACTGCTAGCTAATACCTACCTAGATCTGTAATTTTAGTTCAACATGAAGAGACTCTGGTGTTGAAACTAGAATGAGTAGGTACCTACATCAGCTGTAAGTAGGTAATTAGCAGTGTAAAAAGCCTAGGGTCAATTTTAATTGCAGACGTAAGAAAAAAATCTTAACTAAGGCGACGTATGTATCACTGTGCACTTGCTGCTGCCACAAAGTAGATGACGCGACAAATGACGAAAAAATGCGCGACAGCATCTTGTCTCACTTTAACTTGAAGTAGGAACTTATGTTTATTTCATTCGCACGCTAGTGCGATGTTGCCGTTCTGTTTTTTAGTACGTACCCTTCATATTCAGCTCCAGAGCAACATTTACCACTAACAGTCAGATATAAACCGGAGCCACATTATACGCTTCAGTATCATTTTTTTGACCGTTATTGGATCAACTAAAACCGTAAAATTTTATGACGAGTAATTTAAAAACAATCAAATGCACATCCACTGACGTCACACGCTGAATTCATATATTCGATAAATACAGCTCTATCTCACTCCGGAGCCAAATGTACACACGAAATAGGCGGATCAACATTTGTTCTAAATCTAAACTGGATCAACATTTACCGTGATGGGTTGATTATATATATATATATATATATCAGATAGAGCCTCTTACGGCGACATATACATACTTACTATCAATATACACGTAAGTACATTTATTATTTTTGTAATACATTTTGTGATTACCAATCCAAAAAAAAAAAAAAAGGGGAAATCGTATTACCCAGTACTAACTGGGTTGTGGAGGTCAGATAGGCAGTCGGTCCATGTAAAATACTAGTATTAGCTGCATCTGGTTAGACTGCAAGCCGACCCCAACATAGCTAAAGGCATCTGCCTAGGCAGATGATGGTGATTTTTGTGCCTGACAGTACATTGGATCAAAAATTGCTTTGAATTAAATTTATTGAATCGGGGGCGTCGGCCACGGGTGCCTCGACCACTGGGGGCCTAAGCCACGGACCCGTGGCTGTGGCACACGTCCGTTGATTTTAACGGACGCGTTTACGAATTGACGCGCTTCTGTTTCAGGTATTGAACCTTACTACTACACGTTCACGACTCACACACACAGGGACAGCGCGAGGCGGCGATTGCGGCGAAATTATGAGTGAACCGACACGACTTGATACTTGAGCATACTTTTATTTATTTCATTGCCGTGTATATTTTTTAAATAATTTCTTTTCAAAAAGTTTGTAACGAGACATGGTCATAAAAGTAGATACCATTGGACAGTGATTGTTTGGTAAGCAAGTAGGTACTGGCGAAATAAAACGAATAAAATAAGCTATTGTTGTAATTATAAATACCATTTATGTTGTGTTTACAGCGAATTGGTTCGAATTCGAATTGTATTTCCAAAAGTCCATTTTTTTGTCTTATACTTTCTTCTGGTTCCATTGCATATGCTGACGACGGGCATTTGATTTCTACCATACCGTGTTCACACTTTCCATCAGGACTTGCACCGAGAAAAGAAATTTCTTTATCTATTGATAACCCACATTGCAGAATTTTCGTGTTTAACAACTTTTCAAGATCGCGTAGTGCGGTGTATTCATTGTTTTTACCATGTTTGATGGATGGTACATTACTTAAATCTTTTCCATACAAAATTTGTTTTACTAATGTTGCACAATTGGAGCTTGGGCGCCGTTTACAGACTGTGGAAAACCATGAAGCTGTTAGTAATTTCCTTCTGGTTTCCAACCATAAGGGACTATTACTTTGTAAAATTGTGTATTTTTCAATCTTCTCTATTTCTTATAAAGTTATTTCTAACCTTAACAAAAAGTCCTTTTTTGCTATTTCATATTGTTTATCGTCCATGTCAACTTTTTGGCATTCTTCGCCATAATCTACGTCCTTATTTGAGGTAGGTTTGATTACTTTCTTCTTTTGGACACGTGTTTCTCTTCCTTTCACACTTAATTGTTTACGAAAGCTTTCTAACTGAACTATTTCATGGTTGGCTTCAGTGCCAAAAATATATTTATGAACAGTTGACTGTAACATACCCGAATTATAAGATATCACGGCTGCAGCATAGCGGCCAGCATACTTATGATCGCCGTTGCGAAAAATTTACTTTTTTTCCGCCAACGAATTTCGCTACGCTGGAGTTAAAGCTCTCCACCAAGTTGTTAGTTTTGTTATGTACGAAGCTATAGGCGTGAAGCGATAACCGATGAGTCAAATCTTCAACTTTCTGGAACACTCCATTTAGTTTCAGTTCTGTCACCATATTTTCTGTAGACGTTTCTTGATTTCGTTGCAGAAATATGATGCACATTTTGAATGATCTCCAAAAATGTGATAAGGACCATTAGTAATATCGTTTTTTTCATTTTCCATTTTTTTGGAAAACGGAATATTTTTCTGCACCCAATGTTTGACGCTACTATCCACTCCCCATCGTATCCGCAAATAATTATCTTTTAACATTTTCTGGGCTCTAATGGGATATGTGGTGTTGCTCGATATTGATAAAAGCCCTTTGTAGTAGTTTCTGAGCAAATTATTTTTGCAGTCGACTTTACCCACACACAGTCACACTCTCATATGGCCTGGCATTTCGGATACTAGCATATGTGCTTGAATCACCGTCGGCGACATATTGATTATAAATGAGTCCATGACTTTATATTTTTTGAAACCCTCTGTTATAATAACTGCTTCCATCGCAGTAGAAGGCCCTTGAAAATTTTTGAAACAACCGTGTTCAGCTGGTTGTACTCCTTTTGAAAGTGCTCGTGAACAGATGATACAAGTCTTATTTTTTACACCGTAGTAAAGAACTTTTTTAGAAAAAAGTCCTACAATAGCACCAACTCCAGAAGAGGCACTGTAATTCGTTCCATACGAACGTTTGGACCAACATGCATCACCCGATACTGGTATCATTGGTATTCCTTTATCATTTACACTTCCAATAGATAGAGCATGATTTTTCTCTTCCTTACCAGCCTCTACTATACAGTTCTGTGCAGTTTTGTTCCATCATCACCACCATCGACACCATCGACAAATTAAATCATGTTTGTATTGATATAATCGTACCGACATTGGTGGCATATTTATATGACTAAGAACCGTATTCAGCTGTGTAACTCGCACCAATACTCATAATACCGGCACAACTTCCTCATTTACATCCATTTTATTAATAGAATCTTTGGAAGATTTGAATATAAATTTAGTGCCACACATTTGGCACTTCATATGAAAAGTTGAGTAAAGTCCATTCCTTTTTTCATTTAAGATTTCAACAGTACCTAAATTACATTTAAACATGGAACTATGGTTTCCAATATCTTGAAGCTGTTTCATAAAATAACCTATTTCTACGACCCTTCTTCCTGTTATCTGGAACGGTTCAGTTTCCCCATTGTTCGTGTTCTAAAAACAATACAGAAAAAAGAAAACTTGTTGGTTTCAGTGCAAAAATAGTAATTGAATAAACAAATCATTAGAGTAATTTAAAATGCAATATAACTTACGTAAGATACATTCAAATTAATGTCGTCAGTAGAACCACAACTCGCTTGGTCATATCTTTCCGGATACACTTCGGGTGTATCAGTCGCAATACTCGTATCACGACTACCTCCATCGTTTTTCCTGTGAATAGAGGATCCTGTGGTGATAAATGATCAAAATTAATTATAAATGTATTTTTAATAATCATATAAGTACTAACCGTCTTCCTTTTTCTAAGTTACGTTTAACGGCCTGAATTTTCTTACGGGAGCACTTCCCAAACGTCTTAGGCCTTGGCATCTGAAACAACAATTGAGTTATAAGAGGTATAAACCTTACACAATTGTTATCAGCTAGCTCAACTCATTTCTTATTTGAAATAATATGTAAAAATATAAAAGATATGTACCTATAGCAATGAATAAACGAAATACTTATAGCACAAGTCAAGCAAACATAACAAGTAAAGTCGAAAATAAAAAAAATATCAAAACACAATTAGGTAACTGCTAAATAAGTAATTTCAGACACAAAAACATCGTATAAGTTTTAAAAAGCTTTGCTCTGAGGTGCCGAAATTTCTACCTAATAATACCTAATTTACCTAATTGCCTGGAACACGTTTGCCATTACACACGGATTGCATTGTCTGCTACACAAAAAGCACCTATCGTATTTATAACAATGTAATTAGGAGCCTATTGATACAAAAAATCAAATTCAGATACACAGATAAATAATAATAGTTTTATAATAGTCGAAACCATCGAAAAAAACGGGTTTTGATATGCTGTAACCGGTTTTTTTTACAACTAACAAAACAAGCCCAAACTCGGCACACCTAGCGCTATTCGTTTATTAATTCCTGTGGCAGTCTTCAAAGTACACCTTCAGGTCACTCCATCAAGTCCGGAGGTAAGATCTAAACGTAACTAACAAAACAAGCCCAAACTCGGCACACCTAGCGCTATTCGTTTATTAATTCCTGTGGCAGTCTTCAAAGTACACCTTCAGGTCACTCCATCAAGTCCGGAGGTAAGATCTAAACGTGACTAACACAACAAGCCCAAACTCGGCACACCTAGCGCTATTCGTTTATTAATTCCTGTGGCAGTCTTCAAAGTACACCTTCAGGTCACTCCATCAAGTCCGGAGGTAAGATCTAAACGTAACTAACACAACAAGCCCAAACTCGGCACACCTAGGGCTATTCGTTTATTAGTACTTGTAGCAGTCTTCGAAGTAAGTTTTTGTATGAGCCAAATAAAAAAAAAAAACAGGTGTACTTTTTTTTAAATATATATCTCTTACAAAAACTTCACATGTCACTCCATCAAGTCCGAAACGAAATGTGAATTTATAATCCCTTTTTACTTCAAGCAAAAACGTAAGAAAATTAAAAAAAATCTTACCTTGGTTGTCCGTAGCCCGCAAAATACCGTATACCCGCAAAATACCGGTACGTAAAGTATCAAGTTCGGTATGTCAAATATTTTGTATTCATACAGCGATCTTTTTCAACACGAGCTCCTGGTTACAAGCGACACAGTGTCCACTCACGACGGCGGCCGAGCGCAGACTAATATTTCAAGACAGTGACAAGCAAAATCACCCTTAACTCAAGCCCTTAAGATTCACCAGATTAAGCAAACTCTGTTGAAAATATAGATGCAATTTTATTATATTCTGAGTTGAATTGAAACATTTTGATAATTTTTTTCATACCTTTTTGAGTTGAACATGTTATACGCTTACATAAACTATTTTTAAATATATAAATTTATGTTGTGAAATAGAAGAAAATTGATCTTACTCAACACGATATCGTTTATTTTGTGTGTAGAGGCACCGGAAATTATTTTTTACAATACTATAAACCAACATTTTCGAATAAAAAGCTACTACCTACTATTAGAAGACGAAAGAGTAATCTATGTAATGTAATTATTAGTTACACTTGGTTTTGTTTCATTTTGCCGCAAAAGCATCCGAAAAACTGCTTATTTTTTAAAGTTTTAGTCAGATTTGCAAACGAAGTACCCATTTAGAAGTGTTCGCGGAATCGGCGTCGTTTAGTAAGCATGCCTTTGCAGCTTTGACACGCTCCCGATACCGTCTCGCTCGCTCGGCTCCCGACATAGGATTACCTGTGCGTGCCCCATAAGCCCCTCTCTCCAACATTAGCCGTGTTTTATATTTCTTGTTAGCCCTTGCACGGGCTGAGGCCGACATATTGATTTTTTATTATTTTTTTTACACTTTTTGGTTATTTTTGACTTGATAACGTCTTTTAATTCAATGAACACCGGCTGCACGCACGGAAAAATGTCACGAAACCTGTGATTAACGCCCAGCCCAAACCCTTGGACCTAGAAAACTGAAAATTTGCACAGTGGTTCCCTTTATAATGTAGACAAGGAATTGGGAAGGATTTTTCGAAATTCAACCCCTAAGGGAGTTAAATAGGGGATGAAAGTTTGTATGAAAGTCTGTCAGTTTTAAAGTTAGGATCTTAAAATTTTGTTTAGGCTGACGATTGAAAATTAATTTATACGTGTCTCAGCGTTTTATAATTCCATCCCCAAAGGGTTAAAAAAGGTGGTTAAGTTGTGTATGGAAAGTTCATAATTTTCGAAGTAAAAATCACAAAAAATATTAGGTATCTAGGCGAATGGTTGGAAGCTAACGCAATGGTGTTGTAAGAATTTCAATCCTTAGGGGGGTGAAAACGGGGGATGAAATTGTGTTTTTTAAGTTAAAATAACTAATAACATGAAAAATCGGGTAATCACGTAAAATTATCATCCGTACACCGACTTTACAGATAACCATTTTTTTTTTCACTTTTTGGTTAAGTATTTTTAACTACAAATATCGTCCAAGTTGTACTTTATACTGAATAGAAATCAGAGAGCGACGGTTTCCGTTATTCGACGCAGTGCCCCTCCCCCGCCGCCCCACCCAGCCCCGATGCAAACTCAAGGTTTCCGAAGCGAGCTGACTTTATACGCTAAATAATGACACTAAATACATGTTTCTACGATGAATAGTTTTGTAAATATTAATGTTAGACCATATAGACCAATTCGTTACGACCCATTACGTTTTTCTGACACGGTACCTACCCCGTCTATGGTACCAAATTCACGTCAAAAAGAAGTTTTGAATCCCATTGTTTATCCGTTACGGTACCTACGGATACTAATAATATAACGTAAAGCTGTTGACTTACTGTTTTTTCAGAGAATGATCTAGGCATGTCCTCGGCGTCGGTTTCAGAGTCGCAGTCGTCTGGAGCCGGGCTCTGTAACAATGTTTAATTTTAATAAACGCCATGATAAAAACTAACTTACAGAAGAATCAAAAATATTCACTATTAATCACTATCATCACTATCACTACTATTATAAAACAAAGTCTCCCGCCGCGTCAGTCTGTCCCTATGTATGCTTAGATCTTTAAAACTGCGCAACGGATTTTGATGCGGGTTTTTTTAATAGGTACAGTGATTCAAGAGGAAGGTTTTAGTATATAATTTGTCAAGCGGGTGAAGCCGCGGGCTAGATACATATTTTTGTAATCTGTTTTTAATTTCCTTTATTTTGATAGCCTACTACTCGATACAAATTATTGGGTTAATACCTTTTTTAACCCAAGTGTTACACTTGGATTTTTGAGACAGATCTAATGATATTATAGCAAAAAATTTAACAATAAGTACTTAGGTACTTAAAATGTCACTTACGAGATATCTTCCGTGATTATTGAATTACTATTTTTGAGCTCCCGATATTCACGAAAGATATCCCGTAAGTGACATTTTAAGTATAGTAATGAACCGTGAAAGCTTAAAACAGTGTTTGAAAAATATAACACTTCCTTGGCAGTTGTGTAAAAATAAATAACTGGTAGATTTAATCCGCGGGCTGTTAGATAGGAATGGAACCGCAGATATATATACTTACTAGCTGACGTCCCGCGGTTTCACCCGCGTAGTTCCCGTTCCCGTGGGAGTACGGGAATAAAATATAGCCTATAGCACTCACGAATAATGTAGCTTTCTACCAGAGAAACAATTTTTAAAATCGGTTAATTACTTCCGGAGATTACCCCCTACATACAAACTTATAAACAAATGTTACCTCTTTATAATATTAGTACCGGGTAAGGCCGTTAAATTGGCCTCATATAACATAAAAGCAACTTAAAAGTATAAATTACCGGTAACTTAAAAAGTAACATAAAAGGTTCTAAAGGTATGTCTACAATAGGGAAAAATACATTAGTATTTAACCAACTTTAAAAAATGGAGGTTATTAACATTTTTGTCAATTCTTGCTTTATCATGCAGAGCTTGTTTTAGGGTTTTCCTTTCATCTCGCCATTTTTGCCTTTTCTCTTCTTTATCCTGTTCTGTATATGTGCTAGTTTTTTTTCTATAATAACGTAAAGCGCATTCCGCAGTTTTTTTTTTCATTTGTGCATATTTCTCTGGGTTCTCTCTTTGTAGTTTCTCGCGGTATCGTTTTTGTTTTTGAGCCGGAGTGAGAGGCATCTGTCACAAAAAAAAAATCACATCATTATCCATTCTTATTACATTATTTATAATATAAAATGTTAAGTAATTTTTACAGATTCCTAATTACCATTTCCCTTTATTATACTAGATTCTACCCGCGAGTTCATCCGAGCGGATCCCGTAACACCCAAAACTTCTGAGAAACCGTTTTTTTTTTTCTGGGATAAACGTAAATATACTACGTGTTATTCCAATCCTATCTACCCACCAAATTTCATCTAAAGCCGATGAGGCCTGAAAGCGAAACAAGCATTCCATCAACCAGCTGTGCTATTCTGTACACATCTTACCGTGAAAACTTGGGTGACGTGAGCTGTCAACCTGTAGAATGATCCATAGCGTTAGGTAGAATGACAGCTGACTTCGTGCTCACTTCACCTAGATTTTCATAGCGTGATATGTACAGAATAGGATATGAACGTATGAATGTTTTTTCCGCTTTAATGTCTCAGCAGCTGAACGGAATTAGATAGAATTTGGAAGGTAGACAGATGAAGCACTGGATTTAGTACATAGGCTTCTTTTTGTCCCTAATAAATGTGTACGGTTTCAGCGGGACGGCATAAAAATCGAAATCCACACAAATGAAATCGCAGACAGAGCTTGTATTATATTAATTACAAATTATATTAGTCAATAGAACTTAGCTATTTTCAAAATTATTTCATTTATAATAATAATAATATGATGCATGAACTCTTAGTTAAATTCTGGATATTTTCTATAAATAATGGTACATTCAAATTACATAGTTACAATGCGCGAAAACTTCAATTTATTGATATTTAATAAAGTTATTAAATATCAATCAGTTAACTAAGCGAAATGATAAAGTTATCATTTCGCTTAGTTCTACAGTTTCCAATGTGCATTAGGTTTTACATCACTTTTATGTTACGTAACTTAAAATAAACTACAGTGGTAACATAAGTAACTTTAAAGTAACATAAAAGTAACATAAAAGCAACATAAAAGTAACATAAAACCTAACCTCTTTTCAAAAGATCCTCGAATCTTCGGCACTATGATGAATAAATAACAGTGTCCATCGATTAAAGCTCATAATTAAACATCATATTTACTAAATAAGCTGTCAATTTAATCAATATGATAAAAACTTACCTTAAAATCATTTCAAAACTTTTTTGTGCCGAACGAAAACACGATGCTGACCAAACTCACTGACACACGAACTAAACAATGGCCGACACGCAATTGACATACCATAGACAAGTTAGATACTGGAGTTGCCAGTGACTAAAAACGGATTCTAATGCTCAATTACTTTATGATTGTAAAAATTATGATAACTTAAAATCAGTAACATAGAAGCATTAAATACGTGGACGTGCTGTTATTATGCGAAAATATATATTATTTTAATAGCTACATTGTCGTAAAGTAATTAAACATTGCCTAAAATATGTTCATCTATAAAGAAAATATTATGATTGCTGATGGAATAAACTGAAACCTATATTTTATTCCAAATATGTCATGGGGGATCATTTGGGACATTTTTATTTGTTCTAGCAATTTGTAGTCTCGTAGTACAGACTATAATTATAAAATAAAAAGAAGTAGTTTACAGAGATTCGCATATATAATAATACTAGTAAAAATGATACCTTTTGCAAGGAAAACAATAAAGTTCAATAATATTATTGTATTTTCTTAAAAATAATTGCCGGACGCTATTGTCACCCATCAAAATTATCATTTTTTGGCGGCCTTACCCACCTATAGACAAGGTGTAAATGGTCCCTACACGCAGCCGTCAACCAAGCATTCTGTACATCAAACTAAGTAACGCAAAAAAAAAAATTGCTGGGAAACGACTTTTTTTTGGGGTGAAAATTGACGTTTTAAGCCTATTTTAGCAATCCTTACATATTTCAAGGCTGCTAATGGATCTTCAATAACAACAAGAATATTGTTGAAAACATGACGAAAGAAAAAAAAGTACCTAAAGAGAAAATAAATAAATACCTAGTCTAAAGTCCCTTTTCCCAGCGAATCCAGCGATACATAAACGAGCCCAATTCGCCTTCTGGGATGTTAAAAAAAACGTATCCATCCATTCTTCATCCGTAAGGTTACTAACTCTTCAATCAACACTACTATTATAAAGAGGAAACATTTGTATTTTTGTGTGTGTGTATGTTTGTAATGAATAAACTCAAAAACTACTGCGCCGATTTCAAAATTCTTTCACCATTAGAAAGCTACATTCACCCTGAGTAACATAGGCTATATTTTATCCCCGTACTCCCACGGGAACGGGACAAAAAGTCTGACAACCAGTCTTACCAAGGGGTATCGTATTACCCGGTACTAACTGGGTTGTGGAGGTCAGATAGGCAGTCGCTCCATGTAAAATACTGGTATTCAGCTGCATCCGGTTAGACTGGAAGCCGACCCCAACATAGTTGGGAAAAGGCTAGGCAGATGATGACTCCCACGGGAACGGGAATTACGCAGGTGAAACCGCGTGACGTCAATTACTAATTAATAAACCAGAGTAGAATTATAAGTTTATTAAAGAATAAAATAATACTTCTATGGCAGCTTTGCTGAGCGTTGTAGTCAAGAAGAAGGCTTTTTCAGTTTTCTGGAACTCAGTGTTGCCAGGCAGATGACCAAACCCGAGACAGAATGTTGTCATTTAATTAAACTATAATGCTACCATGTTCAATCATGTATTGAACATTAACCTAAAGCTGTAGACTCACTGTATTTAGAGACATCCCAGGCATGACTTCGGCGTAGGGCTCCGAGACGAACTGGCCCGGCCTCTGTAACAATATTATTATTTTTAAACATTAAGCTAAATATATAAATAAATAAGTAACTGTTAGTGTAAACAAAAAGTCTACAATCTCTGTTGGGTCCCCGAGAACTTAGAAGTTCCTGCGTCACATCGGATAAAAAACTTCCATTTTTAGGGTTCCGTAGTCAACTAGGAACCCTTATAGATTAGCCATGTCTGTCCGTCCGTCTGTCCGTCCTCGCTTAATCTCTGTGACCGTTAGCACTAGAAAGCTGAAATTTGGTACCAATATGTATATTAATCACGCCGACAAAGTGGTAAAATAAAAATTGGAAAAAAATGTTTTATTAGGGTGCCCCTATATGTAAAGTGGGAAGTGATTTTTTTTTTAATTTCAACCCTAACGTGTGATATATTGTTGGAAAGGTATTTAAAAATGAATAGGGGTTTCCTAAAATCATTTTTTGATAATGTCAATAATTTCGGAAATAATCGTTCCAAAAGTAAAAACCAATGTGTCCCCCCCCTCTAACTTTTGAACCATAAGTTTAGAAAATATGAAAAAAATCTGAAAAGTAGAACTTTATAAGGACTTTCTAGGAAAATCATTTTGAACTTGATGGAAACAACAGTTTTTGTACAAAAAAGACAAAAAGTTGTACAAAATAATTTCTGGACTAAGTTTGTAGTATATTCGTATATGCAAGCATTTTTACATAATGGATCCCACCTTTAAACTCATAAGTGGGAACACTTATTGTGACGGACGGGAAACTACGGAACCCTACACTGAGCGTGGCCCGACACGCTCTTGGCCGGTTTTTATTGTCTGTGCGTCGTGCCACAATTTAATCTATATTTTTATATTATCTGTGTGAGCAACACCGTCTGCCTGCGGCCACTCACTGACCGACGCCCTTTTGACGTGCGCACAGCGGCTATCTGTAACCACCTATTTAATGAGAAATACAGCCCTTTTTTATATCAGCAATTAGTTTCACTCCATCTTCAATAGTCAAGACCAATATCCAACCAACACATCCAAATCAAACATATCAATATCCATTTTTGGTTTTCTTATCACAAAATATGTAATACTTTCCGAAAGCTGATCTCGAAAATAAGAATTTGACCTTATACAATTTAGTAACTTATTTAAATTAGGTCACAGTGTTATTTTGCCTTAGTTTCGGACACGCCAGTTTTATTTATTATCTTCATATGTAAAACCATAGATATACTTAATAAAGAAGGAGATAATATGCCTGTTATATACGAAAATATATCGGAACCCTGTGTCTCCAATTTGCCCCTACGACACGACAATGTCGACAAGTAGGTACTTACTACACATGTTTTTTTTTTTTTTTTTTTACAGTTCAGAGCAATAGATTCGCAGTCGTGCACACACCTACATTTCTTAAAATAGAACGTAGGTACTACACAATCAATTATAAACCTTATGCAATCAAACACAGCGTGTATTTACCATGCACCGTACAACATAACCACACAAAACAGCGGTCGATATTTTTTTTGTGCCAATAAACTTTTTTTTTTTTTTTTTATATCGCAGTGCTGTGCAAAAGCAATTTAGGGCTACCATACACTTGCGACAAAACAGTCTTGAGACAGACTATTTCCCTACTAGTGCGAGCGAGAGATAAATTGTCTGTCTCGTTCGCACTAGTATGGGGAATAGTCTTAGTCTAGTAGCCCTTATTTTACGTAAAAGCTAGTGATCGAGTAAATCGGAAAATTGTCGAATCTTCCATTTATTATTCATTATATAATCAAAGTTTTTATTGTACAATTTTTTTTGGGGTCCTGAAAATAAAATATTATAATGATTAAAAATAAACAATATGTAGCTAAAAAGTATATATATACTAATATTATCAAGAGCAAAGCTTTGTATGATTCTAACGAATAAACTCGAAAAAAAAGCTAAAGAGATATTGATAATTTAATTTAAATGATTATAATTCTCTAAATTTATACATATTTATTACGATTGCAAATCATATTTAACTCAACAAACAAGTGATCAGCAATTTCCAAAAAACGCAAGTAAATTTGAATTTTCGCTACCCTGGCATAAAACATTTCATTAAAATTTAAATTTTAAGAAATAATTATAATAAGTAGGTACCAAAATATTTACGACAGTGTCTGAAAGTTCCACTGATTCTTCGAGTCCAGGGTCTAATGCATCAGGTTCTTTTTCCTATACAATTTAAGAAATAATTAAGATAGTAAGTACCTATACCTACCTACTGATTAAAAAACCTTCTGTTTTAAAAATAAAATTGTTACTAAAACATACAATAGGCATGACGACAGTATCAAAAAGTTGCAAATTTATTTAGTCTGTCAGTTATAGTATTGGAAAATAATGGACACATATTTTTTGTTTTTGTTTATCAATGAATATTCACAAAGATAAAACGTGGGGGCTCGTGACGTCAGAACTAGCTAAAAATTATACCTAGGCGTGACGTATTGAGAATTTTAAAAGCGTCATATCTTCGTCAATGTTGGTTTACTTAACAAAAGAAAAAATATGTGTCGAATATTTTTTGCAAATCTATCTGACGGACTAATTAGATTTTTTTTGTTGTCTCGCCTATTTCTTTGATCACACAGCATGAAGTAGGTACAGATGCAAATTGAACTAATTGAAAATAGAAAAAGAAAAACACCACTGAACTTTTTGCTGTGTTCGTTTATATTTATTCGTTTACTCCAGAAGTATAAAAGTATAAATCCAGAAATAAAATAATAAGCAACATTAAAACATCTAATTGAGATTGATATTTACAGAAATACAAACAAGTAAGTACTAAAAATATTTACGATCGAGTCTGAGGGACATAAAATTGTTACTAAAACATACTATTTCTGTTGTCAAATCAGACTTTTTACTTGTACCCGGCACGGCGTCTCTTCTAAAGGTACTATCTTCCTCTGCCCGATTCACGCGATTTCTCATTCTAAAATGAAAACAAAAGAGAAATTATAAGTCAAGCCACATTTTTTTATTTGCCACGCGATCAAACTTCTCATTTTGTAACTAAGCAACGGGAAAATGAGATAGCCTCTAATAAACTAATTCGTCTTTTTACAACGCCAACTAAATATTCTATAGAAAGCTTCAAATATAGATCAACAATTATCTAAACTTGTTCTTCTTATTTATACATTGCCACCTAATTTACTAATTCAGCCACGGAATTTATTCAACACAAGGTCTTCAAAAAAATATAATTCAAGCTTCCACAGACAACATAATTTATTATAACTTGGCATGTAAAATTAATAATATATCATATTCTTTTATCGTGAAAAAAGCAACTAAAATTGTCCTAAAAATCTTGCTAGCTGGCATGAGGAGCGTAGGCCGAAGGCCGGCGGAGCGACGACGACATTTGTGCCAGAAAGTGGGTGTGTAATGTAAAATGCGAGCTTAGCGAGCGCGCGTCATGGAGTCGTAGCAGGTTCTGAATTTGCTTATATCTCGAAAACGGTGCGTCCTATCTCAAAAATAATGAAAAATTTGCCCCCTTTTAGTAAAAAAAAAGATGAAATAAAATGGATTCGTATTTTTAATGTTTTGTATCATCCCCCTCAATAGTTTCTACGTTTATAGTTATTTACTATAATACCATACCATAATTTACTATTTGATGATAATTTTAAGCTAAATTTTGACGATCAATTAATGTGGGACGAGTTACATTTTAAACGTTTGAGTTAAAAATTAGAAGCTACTATAATATCTTTTTTGATGATAACTTTTCAAGGTCAAAGTCGTTCCTCGACCTTTATGAACTTGGAGGGTTGTATGGATGATTATAATTCTGTAACCACACACGTCTTACAGTCGCGACCATTATTTTAATCAACATACAACCTGACACTGACCTGCAATTTGCAAAAAACGTAAGAAAATTTGAATTTAGCGGGCTACCCTGACGCTTTCACCTTAAGTGATCGATAATTGTGTATATAAATTGCAAATAAAAATGAAATCTACCTCGCTTCTGTTGCTTTCTTTAAGGCTGCAGAATTTTTTCTTTTCCTTTTGTTGACACAATGGTATACACGACCCTTACGCCCCATTGCTAAAACTAATAGTTATTCTACAAACTACTAAAACCATACTTCACTTCATAATAAACGAAACTCTTACCTTATAAAAACAAATACAAAGAAGATCAAAATGTTGTAGTCGTAGTACAACTATGCGTTTACGATAGATGCGCTCGAAACTCGGGACGCGAAAAAAAAAGGCACGGGTCCTTCTTCGATGAGCGCTCGGGCCGTACTCACAGAGTACAGTAATAATAGATAGAGAGCTCTCTCGTAACCTTGATGTGTCTCCCCGTTCTGTGGCGCCATCTATTAGTCTTGGTCCCTAAACTACCCTATATGTTTACACACACATACGTGACTTAAGATTTCTTTGTGTGCAGTCAATCAGTGGAATGAAAATTTTAAAATAGGTATTATTTAGATCTACACTTTTCTTAAAAATCTGCTTTTGTTTTACAAACTTGAGATTTTTCGAACACTCAGTTATATCACTACAACAACAAAAGCTGTGTTTTAAGAAAAGTGTAGATATAAATAATACCTATTTTAAAGTGTATTACTTATTTAAAAATAACTGTGGTAGGTAATATTACTTTACATATACTCAGTAGGCTTATAATAGTAAATAAAACGCATTATTTTATTTCTTTATTTTATTGTGTTTATGTTTATTATAATACAATTGAGCACCGCTTTTTACTTCATCATCCCCATCATAAACTATTTTCCCGGACAAAATTCGGTTGATTGAACGGCACCAACTGTAAATCAAAATGTTTATGACAATATCTTCAAAATATTTTTTAAATGCGATATTGTGTTTCTTGCATTTTAAATTAAAATTTTCTATAAGGAACTCATTCATTACTTTTATATTTAGTTTGGTATTTTCTGTACCTATATTATTTTTTAAACAATCAGTTGTGATTTTTTGTATATCGTAAAAATAGGTACAGATTTTTTTTGAAGGATACACAAGCAATTTTTTTCCTTCAACATATTCTTTATCTTTTATTAAACCACTAATTTCATTTGTTTGCAGTTCTTGTCTGCACGTTTTGCACGATTTGCAAATTCGTGTTAAACATTTTTTCAGGACCCAACCACAAACATAATTCCTTGTTTCCTGACCTGCCTCATGTATTTCAGCATCATTGTTTATTAATTGGTTGCTTAAAGGTATATGGAGAGGCAGCTCATTTTCATCTCTTCTGTCTGACGACTTTTCGGGTTCCTTTTGGTCTAAGAAGAAGTTTAAGGACTGCAGAAATGTAGCAATATCCTCCTCGCAATTCGCTTTGATTGAATGCGAGGAGGAAAAGTTATTTAGCAAAAGAGCTTTATATGCGCCTTCAAAGCCAACAGTATTTGGTGCTACATTTCTGGCCCCTAAACTTCTAATGTTCCCGAAAAAAATTTCGATTGGGTCCTGATTAAAGTTTCTACACAACATCGTGTCCAAACCGTGATTTTTTGACAATATTTTCCAAATGGCTTGCATCCCTTCAATAGTCTTTATGAAGTTCCTTATAGATGGCACCGTTTTTTCAACCACACGTATTTTGTCCCCAGTTTTTTTTTGTTCTAAAAATTTCATATTTTTTAAAAATTTTATAGCGTCTATCCATAGTTGATGATGGGGCGAACCTTTTTTAACACCTGCCCGGTAGATTTTTCCGTGGTGAACATCAAATGTGTTAGAGTTTAGGCTGTCAAACAGTTTGTCGATTATTAAAACAAATTCTTCTATGTTTTTTACTTCCGGCCTAACTTTTCCCGATTCTGACAAATGTTTAACCGCGACGGCAACGGTGTGGCTGAAGACTTGAGCTGCGGTTTTAACTTTCATTTTATTTATTTTTTCTTTATCTAAGTGCTCCTCTGTAATTTTTTGTAAAATTTTTAATTCACCATAGCTCTTATCAGCCTGATATAATTCCTCAAAGTACTCCCACTTAAGGACTTTTTGTTTTTCTTCTTTAACACTAAGGTAAATTAAGTTTTTTGTCAATAAATTGTTTCGCAGTCCTTTTAGCAAATGTGGTACATCATACAAAGTAATAATTTTTTTATTATTAAAAATAATGCAATCCTGTTTCCAAATATTGCCTTTTCTTAAAATTTGTTCCTTGCTATCATTTATTAAGCCGTCTATCGCTCCTACATTTATGGCGCACAAGGACACACACCTGAAATATAAATTTATGGTTTTAGAGATACATTCATTCTATTTCTCAAAACAGACAATTTACTAATTCATTTTAAATATTTAGAAATATTTATTCATACAGAATGGTTATTGGAACTGTAGTTATGTATGTGTACATTACTGTTAGTTAATATCTTTAAAATTATGTTACAAATTTTTTGTGCCAGTTATCATCACATGGTATTAATACATAGGGACGTAGAGGAAGGCGGTTTGCCATACTATGTTTGTTGGAGTTTCCTAACTCCAACAAACATATTATGGTTCAATGCCGTTTGAGTTTAATGCGTTTAGACAGACAGACAGACAGACACACGTGGCGGGGTGACTTTGTTTTATAGTAATGATAATAAATACATAACGGTAGATTTGCAGCCTTACCTGTTGTTTTACATCCAAACACGCATCTTCTTGTAGTTGGCATTGTCAGTTTTTAATTAAGTGAGTCCGCAAGATAAAAGAACAACTTAAAAACTAAAGTCACAATAACACAAGGACAGAAACTTAAAACACTAAGGCGTCCAAACTATCGCATGAAAAGAAAATTAAAAACACTACAGCGTCCACAATATCACAAAAAAACTTAAAACACTAAGGCGTCCAAATTATCGCAAGTAACTAAGAAAGTTTAAAACATTTAAAGCGTCCACAATACCGCAAAGAAACTTTTTTAAATAAAGCGTCCACAATCGCATTTATCTGATGAATTATGACGAGGAGCTAGCTCAACTCGAATGTAGCTGCGGAGGAAGAACACTCAACGCACAGAAATACACCATTAGAATTTAAAAAACAATGAAAATTTGCAGTTTACGGCTATTTGAAAATGTCACGGATTCACGATTGAACTTTGAAAATTTACATCTTAGTGCTGCCAAGGCATATTGATTAAAATCTACTAACACCTTCCAAAATAAAAAAAATATTTGAAAAAAAACCTGAATGAAATTTGATCAAATTATTTATTTTCTCTATGTCAATAGAGAAAATAAATAATTTGAACAAATTTAATTTATTATGTAGATAAATATAAAGTTTTCTCTTTTAAACGGACATTTTATTTTGATATGAAGTTACTGAATTAAAGTAACTATTAAAAAATGGCAGCCCTAAGATATGTTGCCAAAAACTGCTTTAGCGCCATCTGTTGGATTAAAATTGAGCTATTAATAGTGTAAAAGTTAGGGTACAAGACCAATAGATGGCAGCACTATAAACATTAAAAGTGCCTTGTAGGCGACTGTCACCCCCCTGGCCGTACTAATCGATGCCCGCGCCCCCGCGGCCCGCGCCCCGCTTTTGCTAATCGATATTTATTATAATTTAGAGTGATGTTAAAAATTATATTATGTCTGATTAAATGAATTGATTTGAATAAAACTTTGGAATTAGTTTAATAAAAGAACATAGTTTATTTTAACATATCTTATTTAATGTACTTAATTACGCTTTATTCAAACCAAAAACTCACGATAAAATAGCGATATAAAACGTAAAAATTGACCTTAGACTTTGTTTTTTACTAATTAATGTTATTAATTATCGATATTCTAGTATATTATGTGTCAACAAAAGTATATATCTGATGTTTTGTGTATTGTTTTCAGTGACATTTATAAATATTTATGATAGATATAGGAGTCCGAAATTGACTCTGCGGTGATTTCTCAGTAAATTAGCTGTGGGAGAATAATCACTACATGATAAACAAATCATTTTTTGCAACGAAAGACTAGTCTATTTTTGACATGTATTCAAAAATGCCAGAGTGTTTTCTAAGATGGTTTATTAGGCGACTGAAGTCTTAGATATTTGCGCGAAAACGTGAAATGGCTCTTAATATTTAATTAACGAAAGTTGATGTTTACTTACATTACGCTTTTGATCGGAACATCCCGACCGTATAGGTTGTATAGCATCCTGAAAAGTTGAATGACTGATTTCATGAATGCCCTAAATCATGAGAATAACTTTCAGTAATAATATAAAATTTAACCAACTTCTGCAAAATACCGGCGTACACTTAATCTTGGGATTGCCCATTCAAGAAGCCTGCGACTTTTCTTTAGAGTCTGGAACATTTCGGCCTCAAAGTGAACAGAGCATATGGAGCTATTTTTGGTTGGGAACCAGTCAGGTGGTCGGCCTGTGGCGTCAATCCATTGCTTTTTTAAATTCCCATCTTTTGGGAAGCTGAAAAAGTACAAAAACAACTTATTTATCGGCTGAGCTACTTCTAAGCCTCACTTTATATTGAGCAGCAACCTAACGTAACACGCTATCAGTCAAGATCTGAATGGTTTATAAGCATATTGCTAATCCATTGCTTCATGTGTTCGAAAAATTACCATTTTACATGCTTTTTTTTTTAATGTCAATCGATCCTGTTTTTAATAGGTACTGATCAAAAAGTTTTACTAATAAACAGATTTAAGATAAACACCTACAAAACCACCTAAAAAAGAGTTCCACGCAGCAGCGGCAGCACACATACACACTTTTCATTTCATTCTACATTTCACTACAACTCAAAACGATACAAAAAGGACAGCTCGACAAAACCAATAAGAAAAAAAGAGACAGATAGTGTTGTCAATAGCGCTTGAATTTACATTATTCTGACCACCATGTTGGGATCATAGACTAAAAACGAGACAGAAGGTGCAAAGCGCGTGTTGTAAATTTGTACACGCGGTTTGTACCTATAATAGAATTTTGTTGAACAAATACTTCTTCTTCTTCTTCTTTTCTGTAATAGTTTTTGCTTTAAAAATGTAAATTCACGTAAGCGTTTTTTAAGTGCCGCTTTTCTGGGTGTTTCAAAAATATCTTCCATGTCCGGTATTTATGCTGACATTGTCGAGACTTTTGGAAACTAGTAGCGAATTTAGATTATACTGAAAGTTGATGTCAATCAAATATTGTTTACAGTTTTACTTAATGTCAGAACAATTTCAACATGGGCAAATCGGCGGGTATTGGCTATGTAGTAGGTAATCATTTTTTTACATTTTTAATTACCTACCTTTATAAAAGGAACAGCAGTATTTTTGAGAAGTGTTCGACCTTTGTTCGAAGTATATTTATCAGATTCCTTGAAGTGATTGCAACAAATTTTACTGTTTTTTGAAGGCATCCAGTCCCATTCACTTCTTTGTTTACGAACAATTGCGATCCATTCTTGTAGCCGGACCTTATTAGTTGGAAACCTTATCGAAGAAAAGACAATAAATAGTTAAACTCGCTGCTGTCACAAAGTAAACTAATATTTACGATTCAGACTCGAAAGTCGCTAAATGCGGTAATTAAAAATATAAATAGCTTTATTATAACATTCTCTGTGATATTATTATGGTAATGGTAAGCTATTTATATTTTCTTTCCCACACATGACATGTTTAATATATAATTAAGTGTATCAATTTTTCCAAATAACAAAATGATTGAATAATAGAAGGTTAGAAAAAAGGAAATGAGAACTCTGGGGTAACGATGACTTTACTGCCTAATATTCGCATCTGTACTCTTATTGTATGTCTGCGATGCACGCATCCTTGTCGTACTCACAAAAAAAATACATTTCCTATCTCTTTCTTTTTTCTAACCTCAAAATATCAGAATATAAGGAAAATAAATGAAACATATTAATAAATCGAAGTATATTACGTACTTACATGTGGTATGTGATCCCTTGCGTTTTATTTGCTTTGGCATCATAATTGGTACACTTTCTGTATACACACGATGGCATTTTTACAAGCTTTATTTTAAATTTTGTAGCAGCGTATCACTCTTCGCGCTGCGCGACGCAGACTAAAGGCAATACGACCCAATTCAGACGTTTTGGAGTCTCACAACAAATTATTTATCTGTTTACTAACAATGACGTATTATATATAGACACGTCATGAACCAACATCGCGGCGCTTAAAAACGGCGAAATTACTAGAACTACTAAGCGTGAAGAGAAAGAAAATATGACACCGAAAGGCGGGATGCCTGTTGCGAGAGGGAGATAAATATACATCTTCAGTCACGTCACAGGATAAGTAATAGTCAAATTACATGCTCATTGGTCGAGCGCATGAGTGACGTAGCTATCAGAGGCTATATGGGGAAAAAAGGACATTCGATTTTCTAGAGTTAATAAAATAGTTGATATACCGTATAAAGTATAACCTACTTTACGAATAAAGTATCTAATAAAAATATTAATCTTTAAAATATGAATGCTGTATTCCGCAACAGTAATTATTGTTACATAATAAATTAAAAAATAAAACAAAATATCTTTATAAACATTAAAAAAAACTTTTATTTAATAATGAAAAAACATTAACATTCTGATAGAAAATCGAACAGTATGGTAATCGAAGTCATATATTATCGACTCATGAAAACCAATACTTTGAAATAATGTGTTTAAAAATGACGTATAATTTTACCATAATAATAGGAACTGCAGTCTTTTTTATTCTTCGATAATTTTTCTTCGTCACATATTTATATCGCTAGCTGAGAAATGCTTTGAGCAAACTTTAGTATAGGGCGTGGGTAGCCAATCGTTTTCACATCTTTGAACCCTTATTATGTTAAGCCACTTTTCTTTTATTAGCCCGTCTCTAGGCAATCTAAAATAAAAAGGAAAACGATAATTAATATTCATAACATAACAAGTACATATTATATTCAAACAATATTATAAATTCTATAAAAAAAAACACTAGCGTTATACGGTAGTATCCCAACCGTTAGTAGTAACGGCACGTGACTACTAACTTCATGCGCCGGCCGCCATTAGACGGCGTCTTCGAATAAAATGAAATTAAAATATGTAGTTTTGTTAACTTACGCATAAAATGACACATTTTTGTCTTTAACTTTTGGGGTATAATTTGTACATCGTCTGAAAACACACGACGGCATGTTTTCTTTATGTTTTGCACAGGTTTACACACACGATTTATTAAATTATAAACAAACGTAGCGTCGCGCGACAGGTTGGTGCGTAACTAAGCGCGATGTGGGCGATTGGCTTCATTTCATGTTGTCATTTTAGAGTGCGGACAACGTATCTATAGTTTATATAATCATTGTTTACTAAAGTATCACTGATTTATACTTTGCTAGCACTTTGTCCGCAACAATATCGTGATAGCTTGGCTAATTTGCATGACACCTATATAATTTATAGCCCATGTTACTCGGTAAAGATGTACCTACTGCTGCTTTCTAATTGTAAAAGAATTTTTTAAATTGGTTGAGTACCCAGTTCTTGAGTTAAATCGTATAACACTCAACCAAAAAATCAAATCTTTCCTCTCTATAATATTAAATAAACGCTCGTTGGAAAAAGTTACCTACCGAAAGAAGCATATTATATTCCATCAGAAATCTTCGTAGGTATGTGTCGGTGGTTATTTTTACAATAAATAGAACACGCACGGCGGCATTTTGATGTCATGATGTTGGCTATGGTTGGATCAATGATAGATATTCTAATAAACAGATATGTTATACACCTACAAAACCACAGAAAAAAGTCTGCCGCGGGGCAGAGCCAGCTCACATACACGCAGTGACGCAGAATAAAGAAAAAACAAGCCAATTGGGGCGCATGAATTCGCCGCTAGAGGGCGTTCGTGTAGAGTAAGGTCTTCCGAAATGTCAGATGTCATACAATGTTCGCGCGTTGCGTGCTTTTTTAGCACGTATTTATACTAATACTCATGATTGTGTTCTAGACTGAGCCATTCCTGATTAATTATGACTTGAAGATTTTAAGTAAAAACTTAGGATCTTATTTGTTAGTACTTGGAGGTAGAATGATTTTAAAATGTTTCATGCTTGCTAATTTCAGGGAGAATATTGTAAATATGTATCTGAAGTTTACATTATGTTGTTATAGGTAATAAAATAAACTTTTTATGACGTTATTGGTAGGTACTTTAAAGTATAAATAAAATAGAATTATTGACAAGACCTTACTCGACAGTGGCGCCATCTGGTGAACTCAAAAACGATAGCCCCCATTGGCTCGTTTTCGAGTCTTCACGATTGCGCGCTCATAACATATCTGTTTAATAGAATACCTATCATTGGGTTGGATCATATTAATTTTAATTTGAAATTAGACCACGCAATTTTTCGCGGTCTAACTTGTGTGGCCATTTGTGAAGCACCTATCGGGAATCTAAAGAGGATTAGAGATCGATGTAGGTACTCGAGCGATAGTTTCTTTCATATTGTATTCACTTGATTGCGTGTACGGCGACTACACGATCATGATCAACGGTAAAACAAGTTTAAGTTAGTAGTAGTAGTTAGTTTTAGGATGGAGTTTAGTGGACGGAAAGTTTTTATGGGACATTTTAATGTTATTTAATATTAGTAAGTACTTACTTATATTTCTTTTGAATAAGTACTTATGTTTTTCATTATATAAGAATCTTTTGTTGAAATAAGTATAGGTACATAAATATTTTAGTTGTTACGCAGTAACCGAACGTTGATAACCGACTGCCATAGACCGTAGCATAGTGGTCTTAAAATCATGCTCCATACTCATAGAAATCGAAATAATTATGGTACTATCGATACTATGAAAGTACTTCAATGAGATATTTTAAAGGAGAATATTCTATCACGCCATGGGCGACGTCAGTTCGATGAAAACAGCTTGAAATTTTTTGCACTATTCGAGATAATTATGTTACATTTTTGTTTGTCAATTTTAAAGAGGAGTAACTTTGTCAATTTATACAGAAAAACCTACTATAATGTACTATTATGTATGATTAGATTACGCCCGTGGTTAACGAACTTTCTACGGATAGGTAAGTACAATGATAGCAGGACACCAAACATTTGATTTGCAACGCTATTTGTATATTTAGTGTGTTTGGTTACCGTTTACCGATACTTTAACTCGTTTCCATAGACAAGTACATGTTTAAAAATACTCTTTCACTACACTCCCGGCGAATGGCAGCCATCTTGTTTTTTAATTGGTTGATCCAGGGCATGTTCAATCAAAAGCTAATATCTTTGAATCTAAGCAACCTAGAGACGTGCAAAGGATTTTATTCCTAGGGTCAATACCGAGACTTTCTAATTATTACATCAAAATAAAACCTTACCTAGCTTTTTTTTTGCATTATCCAGAGATAAGACATTTCTTCTTTTAAGTTTAGTGACGCAATGATACTTGTAATTCAATTTGTGAAAAAGCTCAGCTACAATCAAAATAAGTACAGAGTTAACTATCTGATATAATAATAATTTCCGAACTTCATACTAATTAAAATATACTGCACGAAAGTAAACTTACATCGGTCAAAAACTGCGGTCGTAGTTTACGATGTTCTAGCACGCACAAAAAAACAGAGTCTGTACGGGAATCGACGCACACCACAATAGTATTGACGTGCCGTTCTATATTGATCGATGACGTGACGAAACGCGCGAAATTATCACCGCGCCGGCCGCCCAGCCCGGCCGTATGGTATGAATCAGCGCCGCATTCTATTAATACTCTTAAACCACAGTAAAAAGATAACCAGTAGGTCGGCTCGGACGTGTCCTTGAATTCAATGCCTACTGTCGATCAGAGGGCTAGGGTTGCTACTATCGGTTATACTGTGTGGAAAATAAAAGCATGTAATATTCAATTTTAATAAATAAATTAATTATTTTGTTTATTTAATTTTTAATTTATTTAACCCCCAATATCTCCGTAACTAGAAGGTTCCCAGGTATGGTGTAGAACAAAAAAATGATCGCAATGACGGGGAGAACAAGTGCCTTTCGGTTTCGTTAAGAGGTGTTTTACACCCTTTATTTTAAAGTATCAAATAGTTCTATAACAATTCTATATTGAACTAGTACCTAGTACCCCCAAATACTCAATCTAATTTAAACTATACGAACAAAACGATGCCTCAAACTTTCTCAAAAAGTCGCTAAGGGCCTAGATTAAAGTTCTAAGCAAATAACGTTAACGTGAAATATATAGACGGGGTATTATTAGGAAATAGGTAGTCACGAAAAAACGTTACGGCCGCGTGGAGGGGGTAGAAAGAATAAATTTAAAATGAAATATAAGTACTACATATATTTATAATTTTTTTATTTAATAAATTTTCAATACGAATGAGTTTGTTTATTTAACAATTAATGTACACACTTAATATAAAGAAAAGTAGAAAGGAACAGAAAATAGTACAAGTTTTTTTTTTTTCTCTTTTTTAAATGTACTTACTTAAAAAATATTTTTTTAAAAGCTACACTCCCCCCTTAAGATCTGACTTTTTAGTATATTTACATTAGATTGAGTATTTGGCGGTACTAGTTCAATCTTTGATTTATGGAGCATCGCCCTACAATCAAAACAAAAAAAACGAGCCAACAATTTCAAGCCTGTGTGCGTGCAGGCGGTGTTTTACACTGTCCTTCTATGTCTCTGTTTGCGTGAATGATGATGATACCAGCTACTACAATTCCCCATAAGTCACATATTAAAAAAAATAGACTAATTAAAATAAGATAAGTTTTAGGTGTATGTATGTAGTAGGTATTATTCAGTTTTAGTAGTGTCTTTTTATTAAGTACTAGCTGTTGCCCGCGGCTTCGCCCGCGTGAAGTTCGGTAACTGTCCCACGGGATCATACTAAAGGGATAAATAGTATCCTACATGTTAATCCAGGTTATAAACTATCTATGTGCCAAATTTCATAATCATCACAATTATAATCATCACACACTCACAATCACTATCACCATCATTATCACTGTCACAATCACAATCACAATCACCATCACCATCACCATCATCGTTATTACAACAACCATCACCATCACTATTCCAATCACAATCACTATCACAATCATTATCACAATCATCACAATAATTCAACAATAATCCTGTATAAAAGTCGAATCCGCCCTATTTTGGATCTAAAAATAAATGCCATATTCGTAATCAGCACCAATGATAATCTCGGAATCGACACCCATATCGATTTAGACATTTCGACCCCATCGCACCCCAACAGGGGATGATAGTATTTCAGGTCCGCCACATTAAATCTTAAAATCGCTGTTTTTGTAATACACCCGACCCGATACACCATACAAACAATACCAAACCCATTTCCCCCTTTAGGGGTTGAATTCTGAAAAAACCTGAAACCCATTTCTACCCATTTATCGATAGGAGTACTCCTGTGAAGTTTCGAATAAAACAGTCTAACTAATCTTGTTTCCCCATACAAACTTTCGGCTCCCGTTTCACCCCCTTAAGTAAGGAGGAAATCTTCCCCTTGGAGTAAATTTTGAAAAATCCTTTCTTAGTGCACCGTTAGACCTCATAGGAAACCTACGCGTGCTAAATTTTAAATCTCTAGACCCAGTATTACAAATAGACACTTCAATTTTATTTATTTGTACAGATAAAGCCCCCTTTTCATCTTTCACCCCATTATTATTATTTTTTTTTTGGATGGGCAGTCATCAAATAACTCCTCCCGCTCTGGGCGGAGCAGAAGGGAGTGTCAGACTTTTACTGACTAAAACCCATCCATGTTCCTTCATCGCCCTTTGTGTTCCGGGGCCACGGTATCTCTTTCGAACAGTTCCGCAACCCCGGCAGGCATCGGTCCTTAAGGACCCCTTACTTTTTGCTGATTCTCTTTGAGGCGTGCGTGAAACACGAACGCGCCGTCGACACGGCCTGTCGTCATGAGACGGACGGACAGCGAGCTAGCCCATAGCCCACCGTCCACAGGCATGCGCCTACGGTGGCCGGAGGCCACGTGGTGGTGGCCCCCGACGCCCGGGGCGTCTCCCGCGGCGGCCGGGACGTTGAGAGGTTATCTTCCTCTCACGTTCCGCCACCTCCTTCTCTAGCATTACTGCTTCGCAGAAGGAGGTGACGGCGTCCCATTCCGTCTCGCTCCGGACCATGGCTTGCACCAGGGCCGGACGTGAGAGGTCGCCGCCGCCAATCGCCGCTTCGAGGACACGGCAGTGCTCCGCCCACGCGGGACACACCTCCACCGTGTCCTCCGGTCGATCCTCGCAATGGAAACACCCGGGCGTTTCCTCTTGCCCGATTCGGTGCAGGAACCTCCCGAAAACATCGTGTCCGGTGAGGACCTGCGTCAGGCGGAAGGTGAGGACGCCGTGGCGTCTCTCAAGCCACTCCTCAAAGAGGGGACTTATCGCCACAGTTGTGGCGTGCCCTGCACGGGGTTGACCTTTCACCCCCTTAGGGTTTGAAATTTTTAAAAACACCGTTGCGTTAGCTTCCAACCATAAGCCTAGATAATAAATTTAGTCAGTTTTACTTCGAAAATTAAGGACAATAAACAACTTCATTCTCCTTTTTAACCCTTCGGGGGTGGTATTATTAAAAACGCTGAGACACATATCAATTAATTTTTAATCATCAGCCTAAACACAAAATTTGAAGATCCTAACATTAAAATTGTCCATTTTCCATAAACAACTTCATCCCCCTTTTTAACCCTTTGGGGGTGAAATTATCAAAAACGCTGAGACACGTATAAATTAATTATTAATCGTCAGGCTAAAAACAAAATTTGAAGATCTTAACTTTAAAACTGACGGACTTTCATACACAATAGCTTCATCCCCTTTTTAACCCTTTGGGGGTAGAATTATGAAAAACGCTGAGACACGTATTAATTAATTTTTAATTGTCAGCCTAAACACAACATTTGAAGATCCTAACTTTAAAACTGACGGACTTTCATACAAACTTCCATCCCCTATTTAACTCCCTTAGGGGTTGAATTTCTAAAAATCCTTCCTTTTTCCTTGTCTACATTATAAAGGAAATCTCTGTGCAAAATTTCAGCTTTCTAGGTCCAAGGGTTTGGGCTGGGCGTTGATGAGTCAGTCAGTCAGTCAGTCAAGCCTTTTGTTTTTATTTATATAGATAGATGTAGTTACTTACTTCAATAAATAAAAAAACACTATTTAAATTTAAATAGAGTTGTGTATCTGAATGTTGTATTAAATCAGCTAAGTTAATTAAATTAGTATTACAATTGTGCCGATTTCCTTGTTCATGATTGATTGATATTATTATGATTGATATTATTATGATTGATATTATATTGATTATTGAAATTCATGATGATTTCTAAAAATAAAACCATTCATGTACCTACTTACACAGTTTTTGTGAATACCACGACATCAGTTTTAACGCGAAAATCGAAACATAGAGACTAAGAAGCAGGTACTTACTGATTAGCATCTTTTTAAACCACACACAATTTGTTCAATTTCATTTTAAAATTACCTCTGCTATCTCAATATCATCAGAATCCTCACTTTCGCTCGACTTTACTGATGATAAAAATAATGCCTGTAAGAAAAAAAATAAACAAACATTAATTAAAAGAAAATACGAACAATTTTATACCTCTTATTATAAAACGTGGTCTTAAAAATGTACCGGCTTTAGTACTAAGCTTAGATTAAAAAATGTCAGATTCCGTGTTCGAAACAAAACGAAACAATTTAAGTAAATCCACTTTTTTATAAAGTGTGAGTGAGCGCCGCGCTCGGGAGTATCGGATCTACGTATATGATTACATGATTGATTGATTTATGAGTGTATGATTTACGTATCGGATATTTGCGTTTGTGTGCAATGTGCGTGTAATACCAGTGGCGGAGACTTGCCCATAAATGTGGGAGATTTTCAGTATTTTACGTTCAGCGTAAAATATATCATCAACAGTAATGACATGATTTTTTATCATTACGGTTGGTGATTTTCAACGTTATTTCTTTAATTTGTGTAATTTGTCATCATGTGCGACTTTATCAGAAATTATTATGTTACGACTTTTTGTGATATTTGCTTGTAAGTTAATTAAAGTTAGTTAAAATTTCTAGCTTTAGATACCAATTTTATTAACTTTCACAAAATACTTTTTAGGTTAAGAAAAATGTATAAGTACACCTTTGTGGGTACAGCTCCTGGTCGGATTCTTCGACAACCACTTTTCATTGTATAAGTGTCCTTGACATGGAAGTGGGCTGAGCAGATGGTCGATTCTGGTTTAGGCTTCCACCAACTTTCATTTCTAGACCGTCTTATAACTTCAATCCAGCGATCGGCAGCTACGGGATCAGTTGGAAATCTATAATAGTAAAGATGGTAATTAAAAGAAAAAAGGAACTGTAAATATGCCTGAAATACGAGCTCTCATAAAATACTTTCGAACTACAAAAAACGCGATTAGACCGAATCTGACCAAGTCTGAACGTGTCTGACCGAATCTTTCCGAGTCCGATCGAATCTGACTGAGTCTGACCGAGACTGACTGAATCTCACCACGTCTGAACGTGTCTGACCGATTCTGACTGAGTCTGACAGAGTCTGACCCAGTTCGACCGAATTAGACTGAGTCTGGACGTGTTAGACCGAATCTGACCAAGCCTGAACGTGTCTGATCGAATTCAAACGAATCTGACTGAGTCTGAACGTGTCTGACCAAGTCTGACTGATTCTGAACGTGTCTGCCCGAATCTGATCGAGTCTGACCGAACCTGACCGAGTCCGACCGTTAAGCCGGGTCCAGACTAGCGTAATGTAACGCGAATCCACCGTGTAATGTAACGCGAATTCTAGGTGTGGACGGCACCGCGAGCATTACATGTAACGCTTGCGGTTGATCCATCGGCTGTCGGTTTTTGCGCGAACACAAAGGCGCACGCAGTATTCGCGTTTTCAATTCGCTTTGAGTTCGTGTGCCGCCGTCCACATTGTTGACATGAATTAAACGTAATCGTTACATTCGCGTTACACCAGTCTGGACCCGGCATTAGTTAGTTTGACTCTTAATCTGACTCTGACTCTAAATGAGACTTTGAGGCAATGGACAAAGCGTTTCGAATTCAGTAATTGAGCCAAAGCTTTTACATATATAAAAAAAAACATCGTCTAAGTAAATAAAACTCTTTTGTAATTTCTCGTTCTGAAAACATTTTTAAAAGTTACAAATAATGGGTAAAAAAAATTATGCGCCTGGCAACACTCAACAAATATGGCGTGACAGTAATGTCAAATTATACTTTTTGTTTACATAAGTTTAAAATGCGGTAACAAAGAAATACAAAGTGAAATTGAATACTTACTTGTGAAATGATATATAGTGGCACATTCCTTTTTTTTTAGTGTGATTTCTACACCATTTCACAACACAAACCTTCATTTTAAAATATCAAAACACGGACTCGTGAGTCGTGACGTAGTTTACGCGGGGAACGTTCCTAGGCGACTGACGTATGGATCGTACGACGCAGGATATATGTCCCGCGTGTTTTTGGCTTCAATTCTCAGTGGCCTACTATCAATCTGGACATTTTTTAATCTAAGGTACTAGGTTTAAACCATGACCTTGAATAAACGTTATTACAAAACGTTTATCCCTAGTCCTAGAACTAACTATGGTACCAAAGTTAGACTATCGTGACCCCTAGTTTAACTATGGTACTAAATTGTCAACTCGTTTTTTAACATATTTATAGTTAATTTCGTCGACTTATCTTCAAGTATTTTAGCCGACTCGGCAATAAGTTGACGCAGTATAATTCCTAGAATGAAATTTGTATTAAACTAAGTAATGCAGCTTAAGTTAATAGTTTAGCTTATCGCATCAAATACTGTGTGTAGTTGTGTACGTAATCTAATATGTCAGTTATCACTAACCTTTTCTCCCACCATCTCTAATTTTCACCTCTTTTTTCTTTGTTTGTTCTATTTTTTTAAATTGAATGCACACACGATCTCACCACAAAGAATACTGTGCCCAAAGAGCTGTGCCTTCACTTGTATTATATTATTACTCTTGAAGTGAAACCGGACATTTAGTTTACTATATTAAGATGTAACATAAACATTTCGATAATATTACTCGAATTACGCGCGCCGCCCAGTTCACTCCATTATACGTGTTAGCTCAATAGTTGTTCCAAAACAGAATAATTGGATTTATGCATTCAAAAAAATACAAGTCGGAATATTTATATAGCTCTAAATAACAAAACTTTATATTTTACCACTACAAATAACAATTTATAAAATAGTTTTTCTTTAAATTACGTAACAACATTTTGTGAACAGGAACGCTGCGGAGAACGCTGAACGAATGAATGAATAGTTTAAATATTTTGTTGCCTATAATCTGTGCAAAATGTTTAGACGAGGGACTATCTTTGGTACTAAGTAGTCCTTTGTTGGTCTACGATTTGTAATACGAAACGTTAGTACCGTAACAATCCCAGACCTTTTAGTCCTGGTTTAAACCTGGTACTTAATGGAAGTTTTATAATAAGACGGTATAAGTTTATAGGAAAATTCACCTTGCATGGCAATGCTTCCTTTGTAAGTCTACGGCGTCCTGTTTTGTTAACAGTGTACATATCTTTGCTGCGGAAGTGATCGGAACAAACTACAGTAAATTTTGTTGGTTTCCACGTGGCATCTCCGCGGCTTTTTTGAATGCGATCTATCCATCGATTCCTGATAACAGGATTATTGGGTATTCTAAAAAATAAGATGCTACGTTGATCACCATATTTTACACATTCAATAATTATGTTTGCTAAGGGTTGATTTTTCATTAGTCAGATAACTTTTATCCAAGTAATAAAAATGGGGGTTAAATCACCGATTTCATACTATTAATCAGTGCCAGTTATTAATAATTACTAAAATGTGAACATGAAGTCGGTGTCAAATAAATTATTTACTTAGCTAATATAATAACAATTTTTACTTGGCATCGGCTTCAAAATCATATAAAAAAACGACTTAATACGAATTGATAAACTCCCTCCACCTTTTTTAAATCGATAAATAAAGTAGACCAACCAAATAATATTATAAACGTAACCATAAACTAACTAATATACCCACAAAAAATTACGTTAAGTTTCAGAATGAAAAAAAGAAACTGGCAACACTGATTAAATATGGCGTAATTTTATGTTCATAACAACAAAAAATAAATATATAGTTTTTGGGTAACTTACCGATGATAGGTGATGTGCTTGGTATTTTTTACCCTTCCTGTATAATTCCGGCACAGTTTAATAGCACATACCGTCATTTTATCGCTGTTATTTGTTTATTACTTAGCGCGCGTAATACGTGGTGACGCCAAAGCGGTACGATCGACACTAATCGGCGGGCAAGGTATAAGCATAAGCCAACAGTTGGCTGATATTTTTAACACGTTTGCGCACACTTTTTATTTTACCGTATATTTATTTATGTATGGGAGAAAACGAGACGTCACTATTACTGGGCGGCCAGGTTTTAGAAGAAAATAATTAATAAATATTGATATAAAAAAAAGTATGGATTATTTGTGAAATATGACTCGTTAGCGGTTTAGGTATGAATATGTTGACTTCATGTTTTTAATTGCAGACCCATATGTCAAAAAAATAAAGACCTAAGTAGGACCGTTAAGAGTAAACGAGTTAGCGGCACGAACTAGTTGGTGGGCGGGGTTAAAATGCATGCTATTTCATCCGACATCACGAGCGAAAGGGATAGACGCTGTGAAGAGCAGTAAGAAGCTACTGCGCGTACACATACACACTCCTAACGCTGAGTGATGCATACATATGCGCGATTTCATTGAATAGTGAACAACAGCGGCGGCGGCGTGGCGGAGCCGCGCCGCTCGGCGGATTCATGTTTGAAGGACAACATAAACTCAAACAAATAGGTGTAATGTAGGTAGATATTGTTATTACAATGAACAAATAATTTCATTGATTTGACTTTTTTTTTCTATGCTTACCTACCTTTGTTTTTGTAAGTTGTGCAACTTTAGGTGTATTATGTACTATTAATATTATATTTATGTATATACCTATACTATTTTGTTACTATTTATGATAAATAGGTAGGTATTTGCTTTGGGAGCAGTGGTGGCCCAGTGGTGGCGGCCCCGACTTATGAACAGTAAGTCGTGGGTTCGAACCCAGACAGGCGTATTACTTTGTGTAATATATTTCATCACCACTGCTCTCAAAACGGTGAAGGAAAACATCGTGAGGAAACCGGCATGTCCTAGAACCAAAAAATTCGAAGACATGTGACATCTACCAATTCGCACTGGGCCCGCGTGGTGGATTATAGCCCATTCCCTCTCATAGAGAAGAGGCCTGTGTCCCAGCAGTGGGAACATTTAATAGGCTGATGATGATGATGACTATTTTATGATAAATAGGTATTTACTTACCCTAGCTAGTTAACACACAGGCGACTCCTCATTAGTACAGCCAGAATCAGGATAATTGCTTTTTCGACAGCGTGCAGATGTGACTGTGAGTCTGTGAGGCTTGTTGTTAGTTCATCAAATAAAAAATATGTTGTTTTGTAAAATGTTTATTGGCTGTTTATCTATACATATAATAAAACAGTAACGAAATAAAAACTGTACATTGAGAATTTTCGAGAAAAAATAAGTGGCTTTTGTTAGAAAAACGTAACTGATGACAAAAAGTGACTTTAGAATTTTGTCTGTTTGTCTGTGTGTATGCTACGGCTTCACGCCAAAACTACTGGATAGCTTAGCTAAACTACTACTAGCTGGCTTTAGGCTACATATTATCACGCCGTATGTTATGGGAGGTAAGCAAAATTGATTTTAAAAGGTTTTTGTTCGTAATTGAATGCACAAAATGACATGTTCTAATTCTAAGCTATATTATGTGACGCAGACGAAGTTTCGCGGGTCAGCTAGTTTACAATAGTGCTCTGTAATATTGTCTTATACAGTTATCAACAATAGGCATTGTGCCGCTCCTGACCGACAGTAGGTAAATACGACGCACGTAGTAAACTAGCGTAATGGATGTTGTAAAAATATGGAGGCAGTGTTTATTTTGTGGGTCAAGTTAAGATTTTTAAATATACCTAGGTACTCAGTAAAAAAATGTGGAGGTGGAGCTCGTGGCTAAATAATAACAGCCGCTCGGGTCGATCGTTAGGTGAAGCCGTGCTTGCCTAGGTTGGTCTGTGGATGGGTGACCACCCATTACATACCGAGTATCCTCCGTGCCTCGGAAAGTACGTTAAGCCGTTGGTCCCGGCTGTCATTTGTAGTTCTTTGACAGTCGTTAGGTAGTCAGAGGCCCAAAAAGTCTGACAACCAGTCTTACCAAGGGGTATCGTATTACCCGGTACTAACTGGGTTGTGGAGGTCAGATAGGCAGTCGCTCCATGTAAAATACTGGTATTCAGCTGCATCCGGTAAAACTGGAAGCCAACCCCAACATAGTTGGGAAAAGGCTAGGCAGATGATGACTCAGTAAAAAAATATTTCGTTGCTATGGCTTCGTTATAGCCGTTGGATGATTCTCTGAAAATATTTCATTTATGAATAGGTAGACCTTCTATCCAGACAAAAAGTAAACTTACAGTAGGTAGGTAACATTTTTATCTTTGAAAATGTATTTAAAAATATGACGTAGGTAGGTACCTACCTTATTTGCAGTAAGTATTAATCCTTATCCAAATAAGTATGTTCATTATCTTGACAATTGAATTTAGATTAAAATTGTCTTATACAGCTTAACATTTGAATGAATAGTTTAGAAGTTATCACAGAATTAAAAAAAAAAGAAAAACATAAAAAAGTGAAAATAACTTTAGCTTCAGACGCCGGTGAAAAAAACACCAAATCAATCAAAGTGTTTTTTTTTATGTTTGTGTTTTTTTAAGTCAGTTTATTTTTTTTGCAAAAAGCTGTTTATTTCTTTTTCCATTTTTAGTCGTTCCCGAACAAGTCGCCTTAAATTTATTATACATTATTAACGATACATCATCATCATCATCATCCTATAATGTTCCTACTGCTGGGACACGGCCTCCTCTCAATGAGAGGAATGGGCTATAATCCACCACGCAGGCCCAGTGCGGATTGGTAGATGTCACATGTCTTTGAATGTTTTGGTTCTAGGACAGTTTCAAGGTTTCCTCACGATGTTTTCCTTCACCGTTTTGGGAGCAGTGGTGATGAAATAAATTACACAAAGTAATGCGCTTGTCTGGGTTCGAATCCACGACTTACTGTTCGTAAGTCGAGGCCGCCACCACTGGGCCACCGCTGCTCTTATCATTAACAATACATGTCATGGTAATAGGCTTATCCCCAATAAATGAAACTTAACATTTATTTATTTAATTACAACGGTTGTATTTAAACCAATTACTGTAACTAAAACTAGAACTAAAAGAGTGAGAGATAACATAAAATTAAAATATACAAAATAAAGTAAAGGTTTACACATTCATAAATTCCTCTCACAATACTTCTGACATGCCAACAAAATCTCTGTCCATCCATCCGCAAACATAGGTACCTAACTTTCGAAATCTGGGTGTATTGTACACATCTGCGTACCCCCTCAAAGCATACAGGCTTGATGTTACGTCATAAACAATAAACATCCAAGCTATTGCAACAATGACTACAGATTTCCGTCTATTTTTGAAGAGTTCCATTGTATATTTCCGAAGATCTGCATCAGATCTTGACCAAATTAAATGGGACAAAAAAAAAATAAAGAAAGAATTTTGAGAATCGGTCCACAAATGGGGAGAAATCGGCTAACATACATAATCAAAAAAAAAAAAAACAAATTCAAACGTAAATCACTATCAAATCGAATCCAAAGTTCAATGCCAGGGCCAGTAAAATTTGACACAAATTCAAAATAATAAACACAAACTATCAATAAAGAAATATCGGAATTCAAAATTCAATCCAGAGTTCAATGTTAAAAAATAACGAGCTTTAAATAGGTAGTATTACTCGTACAATAGCATGCGCGCCCGGGCGGCAGCTAACCAAATGAGCATGTGTGCACCCACACACACTAGATATGAGCGCCGATGGCCATTTCCGCGGCGGCGGCGTAGCCAGGAAATTTGCACGGCGGCGGCGGCGTCGCGGCGGCGCGGCATGGCCGGCCGTGGGCATTAGTTTTTTTTTTTTTATCAGGGAGAGATTTCTTAAAAATAACAAAGAAAACCATATTGTTGTTACAAAAAAAGTTACAGTCTTCTAAATAATAATTGGAGATCACGTTTACTGAAAAATAATCATTTCAGCATTTTGAGTTGAAGTGAAACCGAGTTTTTTTTAATTAGAGCACAATCTATCTATTTAATAAAAACTATTTAAAAAAAAAAACAGAAAATATAAGTATTTTAAGTAGTAGTGTAGTAGTATCGTATATTTTGTTTGTTGTTTACACCACACTACAATACACGTTTACTCGGTAAAATATTCGACTCGACTGCGTTACGGAGAAGCCACACGGTGCGGCGCGGCGCCGGAGCGATGTCGCTGCGGCGGCCTGCATATAAATATCAATGATATGCCAGACGGTGCGTTCCGGCGCCGCATCGCAGGCACTCTGCACTTCGATTGATCGAGAGATTCCGATCCATTTTGTACTGGGACTGGCTAGGTCCCCGCTCCGCATAAGTACTACGGCGCCGCAACGGTGCCGTATTGCCGCGCCGCATACCACATGTGTACAGGGATGCGACAAAATATTTGCGGTGCTGCGCCGCGCCGCACCGCACCGTGTGGTTTCTCCCTTAGCGACGAGTGTGGCGAAGCGACTAGGCTTACTAAATACGGGACGCGGCGCGTCGCGCGGTGCGTTGTGCGGCGCGGCTCGCTTTCAATTCAAACATTATAATAATTATGACGATTGACTATGTATGGGAGTGTTTACGGAGAAGCAATTTTATGCGCGTTTACTGAAATGCAGCGTTGCGTTGGCCGCGGCGGTGCACGTGGCTTCACACGCGCAATTACAAATATATCGCAGATGACACCGCCTCTCCGTAAACGAGAAAACGCGCAACACGCCGCATAACGTGCCGCACAACGCGCCGCACGACGCGCCGCGTCTCCGTGAATGAGCACTTATGCGGTCTGGCCGCGCGTGCGAGCGAGAAAGCAAGTTGCGACGCGTTGCGACGGCGCGCCGCACGCTGCACTCGGCGACGACGCGTCGACATGAATTCACGGCGACGGCGGCGCGCCGGCGCGGCGCTCATATCTAACACACACTGCGCACACAGACGCGCTGCGCGCAGCCCCTCTTCCCCACTGACCGGGGTGGTAACTTGTAGCGAAATGCAATATGATTTACAACAAAAACGGCTGCGCGATATTTTTTATGCAGACCTTTGGGAGTACGGATATCATGAAAAATCTATTGGATGTATCTGTTCAAAATAAAATTATTTCAATATTTGAATAAATTATCTACTCTTGTATGGTTTCAGTTTTTCCATTTTCATACTACTTAAGTCATTTATTTACGCCCAAAGATGAGTTAAAATTAGTGTTGAAATATGAAAGTTTCGACGCTCATAACTTCCAAACCAATTTTTTTTTTCCAATTCTGCTTCCATACAGGGCTAGATAATGACAAGACCAGTTGATACAATTTTTAATTTTGAACCTACACCGTCAAACAAACGAGTAATCACCAGACTACGTTTGTATGGAAGAATGACTGACTTGTTTGACCTTAATGATGATTATAAGACCAATCTTTGCAATTATTTTCCATCGAGCCGATTTCGTCGAAATATAAATCGAGTCCGTCCAAGGTCTTTGAAATATGATCAATTTTTTTTTTTTTTTTTTGCCGTGCTAGAACAAATAGTTTTTCTTAAAAAACTGCTTAAATAACATCAATTTCAACAAATTAGGTGTTGTCAGCCCCTTAAAGCCAAGGTGCACGTTAGCACGTTCCAGTCCCTTAATGGTTTGGTTTCTTTTTTTTTTACCGCATGCATAGGTAATGATTTCCTGATTTTCGACCATTATCTACAACAAATTATGACGCTGCGCTCGCGTGTGGCGGGGTTCTGTACCCCGAGGCCGCGAACTCCCCGCGGTCGTCAAAACATTTTAAATCCATTGAGCTATTACTAATACCGTAATACGTATAGAGAAGACAGTGCGAACAAAATCTGTGCAAAAAGCGCGGCAGTGCGGGACGCGCGGGGAGGGCGACTAAAGAGTCATAGATGCGATGTGACCGCTATAGAGGCGACACTTTGTTTATATTTTGCCTATTTCATTGGGTACCCCTTACGTGCTGACTTACAATTTTAATTACTTATTATTTATTTTAGATACAAACTGACTTTACTCTGACCGTACTATTTTCATTTCTGTTACTTACATGTACATCAATACAAGGAACAGCAGACTTCAACAGATAACACCTTCCCCCTTTTGTGGTATATTTATCCTCTTCGCGAAAATGCAAAGAACATACATAAGTATAATCGGTTGGTAACCAGGTCTCTTCACTGCGGTTCTTTTGGACGAATTTTATCCATTTTTCCCTATCTTTACGGCCCTCACGTGGAAACCTTGAATAAACAAAATGTAACAAATTATCTCTTAAAAAGTAGTTGTCTGTAAAGTCGGTTTTCGGACGATAATTTTACGTGACGTCATATCCACTCAACGTAACTAAACGCAACTCAATGTAACTCAACGTCATAAGGCCGATCGTCCCTTGTTCTGCGCTCTCGCTTGCGGAATGTGATGTGACGGACGTGACATCGTGACATTATTTTCTGCATGCAGCTGGTTTCATCAATTTATAAGACGTTATCATGTCAATAAATAAATAATAATTTTATTTCAGAGCCTTTACTTGTACAAAGAATTAATCAATGAGACACAGTGTGGAACTAATGGCGCTAGCTTATCTGGTTCCCAACATCGTCATTGGTTGAAAATGTGGTAATGCCATTTTATATTTCAAAATAGCTTAACCTCATTGGTCAGATTGAGACCAGCTATGGTGGCGCCATCTTAGATTACCTTTGCCTGTGCCTCCCCATTAAAACCAATCAATCTAAAAACAATTAGGTCAAATTGAATTTCATCTTTCGTGATTTTACATTCCTTCAATTAATAACGACTGTCTATTATTTTCTAAATGTATAAGATTATTATTTTCCACTTCAAAAATATACGTCAGCTAAATACTATCTACTGTCTTGTTACACGCCCAATGTCACTTCTTACAGTTTTAGTCTATGACAAATGACGCAAAATGGCGTCCGCTAAATATTTTGCTCGAATTAAGTTTTAAAAATGATTAAATTTACTTACCGATGGAAAGTTATTCCTTTGCACTTTGCCGTATTACTTGAATTATTAGTGCAATATCGTAAGACACACGTGGGCATATTTGTTGAGTGTTCACGTTTTATTGCTTTAAAACAAACAAGACAAGCGCTCAAGAGCGAGCACCGAGCAAGCGACTGAGTGTACTGCGTCGTCGTGCGGCCGGCCGACCGCAGTCGAACGGTTGAACGAATGAACGGATCACTACGTGATGGGGCGGCGGCCGGCGACTTCTATAGACATAGTAGATAACTCAATGAATAAAAAACTAAATTTTCGAATCAAAAGATGCTACCATTTTGAAGGCGAAAGAGTAATCTAAAGGGTGTAAAACACCTCTTAACGAAGCCGAAAGGCACTTGTTCTCCCCGTCGCGTCATTGCGATCATTTTTTTGTTCTACACCATAGGGAACCTTCTAGTTACGGAGATATTGGGGGTCAAAGTTCCAACTTTTTGACAAGTTTTTTTTTTAAACAAGTTTTTAATGTAATATTTTTACTTATACACCTCCACGACCCCCGTACTATTCCATCCATCGATCAGCACAATGTTTGGAGTGCGTTACATTGAGTTCTACCACAAAACATGATTTTTCACACCAAAAAAAAAAAGTCGTTTCCCAGCAATATTTTTTGCGTAAAGTAACTTAGTTTGATGTACAGAATGATTGGTTGACGGCTTCGTGATCGTGATGAGGTCTTTTACACCCAGTATTTAAGGCTGATGCTGAAGGGTAGTCCGCGAAATTCAAATTTTCTTACGTTTTTTGCAATTTGCAGGCCAGCGCTAAGTTGTATGTTGATTAAAATATTATTTGCGGCTGTAAGACATAAGTAGTTACAGAATTATATTCATCAAAATCATCAATACAACCCTCCAAGTTCATAAAGGTGGAAAAATAACTTATTCAAGGGCAATAGTAGATTGTATGACAAGGGAGCAAAATAGTATTTTTACGGCGAGGGCGCTATTTTGATTCCAGAGCGAAGCGAAGGATTCTAGAATAGAATCCCGAGCATAGCGAGGGATTCTAAAATAGAATCCTGAGCGTAGCGAGGGATTCAAAGTACATCGCCTGAGGGAAAAATATGTTTGCTCTCGAGTCATATACTCTACTTTTCATCTCGTTCTATGAGAAAATAAATAAGAGACACTTTTAAGTGATTAATGAATAAGTTTAATTAAAAAAAACCGGCCAAGTGCGAGTCGGACTCGCGCACGAAGGGTTCCGTACCATTATCTATACATTAGACAAAACGGCAAAAAAATCACGTTTGTTGTATGGATGCCCCCCTTAAATATTAATTTTATTCTGTTTTTAGTATTTGTTGTTATAGCGGCAACAGAAATACATCATCTGTGAAAATTTCAACTGTCTAGCTGTCACGGTTCATGAGATACAGCCTGGTGACAGACAGACGGACAGACGGACAGACAGCGAAGTCTTAGTAATATTGTTCCGTTTTTACCCTTTGGGTACGGACCCCTAAAAATTACATGAATGTAAAAAAGGTCAATTACAAATTTATATTTATATCCAATAGATACAAATATAAATGGCACTGGCAAAATTTTGAAAATTTATTGTCACTGTGTGTATTTTGTTTGGGATTGTTTTTTAATTAGGTACTCTTTCTTTGTTCTAATATGAAAAGTTTACTTGAAATTTGTAGCGTTTTTTGATGATGGATCAATTCTTTTCTAAACTGTGGAAATAGAAAAACAAAACTAGTTATGCTATAAGCTTCTACTCCATTCACCGAATATACCCATTTTTTGGAAAGTGATAAAAAAGTCATCCAGTATTTTGAGTGTTTGTAATCTCAGTATCTGGCTGGTGCTCAGGAAAAGGTTCCTTTGATGTAGAAGAGCGCGGTGACAACGGCATGGGCGAACTATCTGCAACTCTTAATTTAATATTTTCTACAATGCGGGTGCTGACCCCCGCACCGTACAAACACTTACAGCCAGTAATATAGACAATTTTCGTTCGATTTCAATGAACGATTCATGTTCCAAATTCAAATCTCATTACTGCCCGCTAAAAAGTAGTGGACAAAAGAGCTACTTTGCTCCCGCTAAACGGGGAACAAAACGACACTTTTCGAATAGAAGGGATGAAAAGTTATTTTCATTACTCATACTCTGAAAGTAGGTCTGAAGTTGCCTGAGGAGCGGGTTGAAAGTAATACTTTTCAGCCCTAGGGAGAATCGTTTTCAACTGACAGCTGCCAAATTATTAAAAAAAAATAGTTCATTTTTCTATTGAACCATGTTCCAACTTTCTATACAGCCACGATGTAAAATTCAAATAACATAAAGTTAAGTATTAGTTAAAGAATATATATATATATTAAATATCTTTATTATAATTAAGTTTCAACTATTTCTTTAAAATAACATAGATTTGGGAAAAATATTTACCATTTTTCGATGATGAAAATGAAAAATAGGTATTGGCTGAATAGCTGGCCGGCCACAGAAAAAAAAAGCAAAATAGGTGGGAAAGCGGCAATAGGGTAGATGACACCATAAAACAATAATTCCAAGACACCTTTCTCTAAAAAAACACTTTATTTTGGGCCTGAAAACCCGATTTATTTTCAATTAATTGCCAAATTCGATTTTTAGTTGCTTTGAAATCAATAAATAGTCGAGTCATTGAGTTGAATAAACAGTGACAAAGTCTATTAGAGAACCGCGTTTTGACAGCTCTTAAAAAGTATCTCAATTGATTGGTGTGTCATCTACCCCATTCGAATTCCGATCTTCATTAGTTTTTTCGAGTTGTATGTTTTTTTTTACTTTCCTTGTATTCGTAATGAAAAGCACAGTGTTTACCTCGGGTTAAAGACTTATTTAGTCCCTCGAACTATTAGCGCCCTCGCTTCGCTCGGGCACCAAACCCCGTCTCGGGACTAAATAAGTTACTTTCACCCCTAGGGTAACAATGTACTATTCTGCACCTTTATGAATTTGGAGGGTTTTAGCAACCCATAATAGTTATTTATGCAACTGTTGTATAATGAGGGGTATTAAAACACGAATGTGGGTTTATCACACGAGGCGAAGCCGAGTGTGATAATAGTATCACATGAGTGTTTTAATACCTAATTATGTACAGTTGCATACAAGACTTTATCTACATCCATGATATGAATCCTCCATAAAAGGTTCTGAAACCATAGGGTGTTGCATGTTCTAAGAAGTCTATGTAAATTCATGGAAAGTTTAATTGCTTGTATTTAATACAAACAAACCGTGTATAGGTAGTAATATAATTATTTACATTTTGGATTGTCCAATTATCAAAATTCACAAAGCTTGTATTACTCATTATAAAACACATATAAACGGGTATTTTCGCGAATTTTTACCTTTAATATTTGCCCGACGTTTCGACCGGATTGCACCAGCCGTGGTATGCTTGTTGTAGTTGTGGTGGTGGCTTGTATTACTCATTTTTGTAAACAACAAAGTACCTAGTGCAATACTATTATCCAAATGTAGAACAAAAATGGCGGGATACGACGTGAATTCGAATTAACCTATAAGTTTTTTTTTTAATTACGGCGCTGTGGTAGTGAATCGCACGTGCTAGACAATGTTATTTTTTTAAAACGAGTTGCATAATGAAATTCAGTACAACATTATAACACCCGCTTGGGTGTTATAATGGTTATTATGACACTGGCTGTTTTAATGTTGGCCATAAGCTAACTGTTTCAGATACCTTTATAGAGGATTTATAGCATGGGTGTAGATAAATCATTTTAAAACACCTATCCAACGATACGATACCCCATCTGATGGGGTAGACAACGAAAAAAAAATCATCCCCAATTCACATGTAGGGAGCTACCCTAAAAAATAGTACATTGTTACCCTAGGGGTGAAAGTAACTTATTTAGTCCCGAGACGGGGTTTGGTGCCCGAGCGAAGCGAGGGCGCTAATAGTTCGAGGGACTAAATAAGTCTTTAACCCGAGGTAAACACTGTGCTTTTCATTACGAATACAAGGAAAGTAAAAAAAAACATACAACTCGAAAAAACTAATGAAGATCGGAATTCGAATGGGGTAGATGACACACCAATCAATTGAGATACTTTTTAAGAGCTGTCAAAACGCGGTTCTCTAATAGACTTTGTCACTGTTTATTCAACTCAATGACTCGACTATTTATTGATTTCAAAGCAACTAAAAATCGAATTTGGCAATTAATTGAAAATAAATCGGGTTTTCAGGCCCAAAATAAAGTGTTTTTTTAGAGAAAGGTGTCTTGGAATTATTGTTGTATGGTGTCATCTACCCTATTGCCGCTTTCCCACCTATTTTGCTTTTTTTTTCTGTGGCCGGCCAGCTATTCAGCCAATACCTATTTTTCATTTTCATCATCGAAAAATGGTAAATATTTTTCCCAAATCTATGTTATTTTAAAGAAATAGTTGAAACTTAATTATAATAAAGATATTTAATATATATATATTCTTTAATTAATACTTAACTTTATGTTATTTCAATTTTACATCGTGGCTGTATAGAAAGTTGGAACATGGTTCAATAGAAAAATGAACTATTTTTTTTTAATAATTTGGCAGCTGTCAGTTGAAAACGATTCTCCCTAGGGCTGAAAAGTATTACTTTCAACCCGCTCCTCAGGCAACTTCAGACCTACTTTCAGAGTATGAGTAATGAAAAAATAGTTTATAAGTACTACACTTGCTTAGTAAGTGTACCAATACTACCCCAATAAAAGGCTTGAAAGCTGTTCATTAAACCTTCTCAAAAATCTAGGCAGATTGTATGGAATTTCATTACTGCCCTGAAAATCAGGGTAGTAATCCATTACTAACGCGTTTTGTGTGTGCCGCGGGGGAGAGCCAGCTCACATACACGCAGTGACGCAGAATAAAGGCAAAACAGGCCAACTGGCGCGTTTTCGAGTCTTCACGATTGCGCGCTCTTATCATATCTGTCTAATTGAATATCATTGCAATCAAACGATTTAATTTTACCACACGGGGCGTTTTTACCTTCTCTAACGTCTTCTGGCGCGAAAACTGTTTGACGCGCTAAAATTAATAAAAAAACTTATTGTTGGTTGACGTATTTTGTAGAGACAATTTTCTTGGTAAAGTTTGTCAATATAACTTTTTAATAAAATGCTTTTTTTGCTATTTTGTCTTTATTTCTTTGTGCTTAAAAGTGCAAGTGTAGTATAAAGCAGTATATATCACTCGAGAGTAAGTACAGATTACTAAACTCGTGTGGTTCACGGCCCTCCGCTTCGCGTCGGGCCTCAAATGCACACTCGATTAGTAATCTGTGCCTTACTCCCCTTGGTGAATAAATAGCTATTCCAAAATTTTATTTTACCTTTCTGTCGGCGTTATTGATATACACACCTCTACAAATTACAGTTTTCTAGTACTAACGTGCAAATTTATGTTCCAGTAGGGCGTCCCTTCTAAAAGCTAAACTACTAGCTTGAAAAATTCATGGTGATAGTGCATTTCATGAACTTTAAAGGAAAACTATAGCGGTTAAGATAACTTTATTAGTTTAGCAGTAATCGACAGTCTGCATCACTTTTTACGCTATCACTGAATCACTGTCTCTCAAGATACAAGTTACCTAGTTTGAGAGGCAGGGTTTCCCATATTCTGTACAGATTTCTGTCCCTAGATTGTATTGCATTGTGTTACTACCTAAGCTCGTTTAAATTGTGTTTACTTAAAACATGTTAAATCTTTGTTTTTGTGTTTTTTTTTTTTTATTATTATTTAATAGTCGTTGAACTTGGGTGTTGGATAATTTTGTACCAAATATAAAATCCTTAGAATAAAATTAAATCCTCTAGTGACTAAGATTAAGTAGTTGCTTGTTTACAACGGGTAAAGACTTGCATTGAAAATCAAAATCTAAAATATATCGGGCTACTACGGAACCTACACTGCGCGTGACCCGACACGCACTTGGCCGGTTTTTTTATCTTCTATTCTTGTAACGGTGATCGAGAGTTAAAACTTACATGTTCTAGAAACGAGACGGGTTCCTTCTATCTGGCAGAATCTTGATGCTCCGAAATTTATTTGGCATAACACACTTGGCATAATCTTCTTTATACGAATATTTCTAAGGCATAAAAAATATTTAATATAGTTATTGTTTGGCCGAATGTTTGTATTTCCGAATTTACAATAACATACTTTTAAGATGGCAGAATTTTATTTGGCATAATTACCTTTGGCAATGTTCAAATTTCGCACAATTTCACTTGGCATATTACGAAGATGGCAGAATTTCATTTGGAATAATTTTATTTGGCATTATTGCCATTTCTCTAGAATAGCATTTTTAACCAAACATTTAAATATTGTCTCAAAAAGTCAATATGATGGACTACAAAAGTTAGTGGCAGAAACGAATCGCTCCAAAATCGACTTTACGTAGTCTTGTCTGCCCTACCCCTAGAGTGTAATTTAAAATTGCGTAGGCGCGGAGGGGCGAGGCGGCCCGCGAGTTGAGGAGCAGGTTGTTGTAACACTCGCCGCCGCTGCTGAGGCTGGCCGGCGAAGCCGGCCAGCAAGTCGAAGCTGCGGTGGTGAGCGTTAAACACATCTGCGACGATAAGCTCGCGTGGGACCGCCGGAGCCCCGCAGCGCCGGAGCCGTGACATAAACCATGCCTGCTGCATGTTGCATGCTTGCTTGCATGCTTGCTTGCATGAATGGTGTATGCTTGCTGCATGAATGGTGTATGCTGGTTTGCATGTTTGCATATTGTATGCTGGTTTGCATGTTTGCATACTGCATGCTTGTTTGCATACTGCATGCTTGCTGCATGCAAGATGTATGCTTGTTTGCATGTTTGCCTCCTGCTTACAGGAAAATAAAAACCACATGTTCACAATCAACTGTTTTAATGAATTTTCTGTGATGTGGATGTGAAAGATGAGTCTTTCCATTGTTAAGCATAAGAAATGTATGCCAAAAGATGATTTTAACTGTAAACTTTCAGAGATATAATAGTTCTGCTTTTAGTGACTATCGATATAAAATTTATGCCAAAAGATGATTCTGGCTGTGAACTTTCTGCGCTAAGATGGTTCTACTTTTAATTCTTATGCATATGAAATTTATGCCTAAAGATGATTCCGACTTACAAAATTATGAGTTTTGAATGTATGATAAATGAGTGTCTGCCAAACGATTTTCTGCGAAATGAAATTTATGCTACCCGCTGTTATGCAAAGTAATATTATGACATAAAAATTTCTGCTATAAAGGGTGGACCCAAACGAGACCGTAGCGAGTTGATAAGCTTTACGTTCTCTAAGTCCATTAAGTACTTGTCTAGCACGTTCCAGTCCCTTGTTTAGTTTCCTTTTCTTTTTACCAACGCATGCGTAATGATTTCCTGTTTTTCGACCCATTATCTACAACAAAATGAAGCGGCGCGCGGCGCTCGCGTAGACGGGTCCGGCACCCCGCGCCCCGCGCCCTCCCAGCGTTAGTAAACCAGACTATACGTTTTAGCGCGGGATTTTGGCACACAACAGACAGAGACAACACTCACTAGGTTTAGACTTAGCGTACGGATTTTTATACAAGAGACATTAGACAATACAATATTAGGTAGGTACACTATCACTAATCACACAGACATTTGTTTACATTTGGCGGGAACGCGGGAACGCCGGGTTCGTTCTGTAGGTACACGCCCGCTCACGGTTTCGACTAGAGTAGCTAGCTAGCAGCTGTTACTGCTGTAGTCGTTGCAGTGGCTCTGGCTCTGTGCAACGGTCGCAGCACAGAACCATAGAGTATAATATAATCACTAGAGAGTGTGTAGGCGGCTGATTTCTTCAAAATAAACGACTCGATAAGTCGTTAAGTCGATACCGCGAACTGGGGGACGAGGAAGAATGCGCGGGCCGCGGCTGCAATTGTTCAGTTCAAGGTCAAGTTGCGTAGGGTATGCCTGGTTAGGGATTGCTCTAATTGATTAAGGGAAAATAGTAGATATCGATAAAATGGATCCTAAAATTACAAAAAATAAGTAGGTACTTAATAAAAATCACAGAATTATATATCATCATCATCATCAGCCTATTAATGTTCCCACTGCTGGGACACAGGCCTCCTCCCTATTTAATCAAAATCATGACCTTTGTTTGATCCTTTCTATAATACATATAACAGAATTCCTTCAGTTTAAATTTAAATAATCTAATTGTAACAAAAATTTGCATGTCATTATTCTATGATTGAATATGTTAAGCTACCTACTGTAATACCTTTGTAACCATATTTATCGGCAAATAAATCTTTGACTTTGACTTTGATTGATTTAGTGTTTTTGTCACCGACTTCTGAAGCTTGACCTTGGGTTCCATACTTGAAATCGAATGACTTTAGATCAAATAACACTTGCTCGAAAACGTTAACTCGATAGTACTTAAATCGATAAACTAGAGCTCGACACGACAGTTCACTACCTCGATGCATCAAAATGTCGAATAAATAAAAGCACGAATCATCGGCAGCGCGAAGGCTCATTATCTTGAAACATCAATTCTCGACCGACCATCTAATCGATTTACAGAATAGTTTTAGGGATTTTTTTGAGTACCTACAATGATTTGTTGAGTGTCAAGCTCCACTTGTGTGGCGCTGGTGGTCTTGACCATAGATAATACACTATTTAATATAAGATAGATGTGCAACTGAGGTTTTCGTTTTAAAAAACTGTGTACCCTAACTGTTAGATGGCGCTACTTGTCTCAATGTCCCCTCCGCTTACGCTATCGCTCACTAGATGGCGCTTTTGGTTTTTGTTTCTAGTAATAAATCCTTTTATTGAAGAATGATTATTATTTATTTGTGTGGAATAAATGAATTCCTGTGTATAAAATAGAATATGATGACAACATCATGATTATTCTAGTCTTGTCTTAAAGAAAATATAGAATTCGAAACATAGGTACACATTAGAATTTACTTAATTCACAAAATAAATAACAATCATTCGTCAATAAAAGGAAAATCATTCTTCAAAATCTATGACATAAGAGCCTTTAACAATAAATGAATGATAGCTAGAAATGAAAAAATATTTAGTCTTTTAAGGAATTTATTTCCTTTTTTTTACAATGTGTGTTATAATAATAAACATACAGTACAATACATCCAAAAAGCACTTATAGGCCGTCTTTCTCGGCATCTTGCAAGTTTCGTCGAATTCAAATCAAAAAGTTAAAATCGAGGTCCAGTATACACAGCGTTGGGTCAATCGATTACGTATCTTATCACAGGGTCCAAGGGTCCAACGTTTATAGCAGATATTAGCACAACAAGCACAGTATTAGGTTAAAAAAAAGCACAAAACAGATCACCAGAACACCACGAAACAACGAACATAACATTAAAAAGTTTTCAAAGTACCTACGTTACTGTGTATTCAATAAACTACTTGAAGCGAAAACGAATATATGTTATTTATTTTACTATATTATTTTTAAATTTATTTGTAATGAAAAACATGTTGAAATAATAATAATAAATAATACTTATTTATTAATATTTAGTATTACTTTTACTTTACTGTTATCAACTAGCTCTATCTATTGGCAAACATGTAAAACTATGGCCAAACTAGCGTACCTGACCACACAGATGGCAGCACTGTCTATGAAAATTTTGTTTGAAGCCAATGTATGGAAGTTTCACCCCCCTGGTCTTGACTATTGAAGATGGAGTGAAACTAGTTGCTGATATAATATAAGGGCTGTCTTTTTCATTAGATAAGAGGTTACAGATAGCCGTTGTGCGCACGTCAAAAAGGCGTCGCTCAGAGAGTGGCCGCAGACGGTGTTGCTCACACAGATAATATAAAAATACAGATTAAATAGTGGCACGACGCACAGATAATAAAAATGGAAGTTTTTTATCCGATGTGACGCAGGAACAGATTTCTTTTTAATACTTAGGACATTAATTATTGTTTTTTTAAATACTTATGAAATTCATTTCATATTTCGTACTAAATAACTTTACTTCTTATAGGTAAAGCCCATAAGCCCAAAGGAAAGTAAAGTTATTTAGTACGAAATAGTAAATTACCAAATAGGTTTGGTAATTTGTAATGTTATTTTGTTACTATCAATATTTTTAATGAATATAATTGATTTATATTTCTGCGCATGTACTGTTTCATTAGATTGTAGGTACTCAAATAAAAATCCATAGAACTATTCTGTAAATCGATTAGATGGTCGGTCGAGAAATGATGTTTCGAGATTTTGATGCATCGAACAATGAGCTTTCGCGCTGCCGATGATTCGAGCTTCAATGTAAAAAAAGTAACTTATTTACCAGTATATTTCGTCTCTTCATGGGCTTAGCTCTTTGTGGCATAGATGGAGTTGATTTGCTTGCATTTACAAACGGCTGTAATTTAGAATACAAACATCTGTTGTACTTAAAGAAATTATTATTATTTTACACTAACTATTGCTTGCAATATTTTTTTTTTATTGCCTTTTTTAGGGATCAGTAGGATGGAAAATTCAAAATTTCATTACTTTGTTTTTACTGATTATTTCATTTACGATAAAAACACCAATAAAGTTTTATAGAATATAAATTACACAGTCACACTACTTACTCTGATATTTTTATTTGGAGAAGCTCCTGGTTTTAAGTATCTTTTGCCTGACCTTTTTTGTATGTAATCATTTTCTGCAAAATGTTTAGAGCAAATTGTGCTACATTTAGTAGGTATCCATTTAATTCTACCGGTTGCCTCAATCCACAATTTTCTTAAATCTGGATCTGTTGGAAACCTAACAATAAAATGTAAAGTTTATGTTTTTATTAAAAACAGCTAACCTCGAACGAAATTTTAGACGAAACACCCACTCAGAAACTAAATTGATAACCACAATTAACAATAATTGGTGGTAATGAACAAAGGTATTATTAACAGATAATAATCACTTGAATAAATTGGTAATATCGACAGTGTTTTCAAATTGGTACAACACTATCGATCGATACGCATGGCATTTCCCGGCATTCAAGCATTGACTCGGACGGAACACGCGACTCTCGCAATGAACGCAATACATTGCGCGATCGCTCGCGTAGTACAAGATGGTACCCATGTATTGCAAGCAATGTATAGTTTTGGCCTTGGCATCTGTTTGCGATTGTCTCGATTTTGTCTACAATACATAATCCTATTTCAATAATTACAAATAATCTCTCGTATTTTAAGGTTTTAAGATTTACCGGTGAAAAGAAACCCCTTCTCTGGCTACACTACACATCTGACTTCTTTTCCGACACGTTATGATAGCGCATGAAGGCATAGTTTTTTTTTTTCGCGGAGCTTGGTACGTTCTCACAATAAGAGCTCGACTGTTGGCCGGTGAAGCAAATTTCGATTGTCATATTATGAGCGTTCACGTATATGAGCGGCGCGCCTGCCCCGCCCAGAAGGCCCTTCTAACCTCTTTTATCTGTTCTGTGATATAAACGTACTACAAACGATATCGCAGCTGTGTGTGGGATCTGGAGGGGTCTATTCGCTCGCTTCGCTCGCTCATTCGACCCCGTCATACCCTTCTAACCTAATGTATCCGTGACGGGGTGCCCCAAGTTGGCCTAGGCAAAACTAGTTTGTCATCAACCACCTCATTAAAATTTGGTGTTCAATTTGCCTACTAAATTTGGTGATCAATTGATAGGTATTTTAGGTGATAGATGTTAGTGGTCACAAAGTTATTTTTGGTGGTCATTGGAGGTAAGATCGCAGTCGGCAGTCGCTCCATGTAAAATACTGGTAGGTATTCAGCTGCATCCGGTAAAACTGGAAGCCGACCCCAAAATAGTTGGGAAAAGGCTAAAGGCAAGATGATGATTCATCTATACTAATATTATAAAGAGGAAACCTTTGTATTTTTGTATGTTTGTATTGAATAGGCTCAAAAACTACTGGACTGATTTCAAAATTTCTTTTACCATTATTTAGAGGGATTCTTCCGAATCCGTATAGGCTATATTTTATCACCGTACTCCCACGGGAACGGGAACTACGCGGGTGAAACCGCGTGACGTCCGCTAGTCATATATAAACCGGTTGAAATCGTAACAGTCCTCCCACCCATCCATTTTCAAACCTCACCGCCAACAGCCTTACCATCCATCCATCCATCCAATTCCTAACTTTACTAAAAGCCATTAACCACACCCATCCATTTTACAATTAGTCCCGATCCCGATCTTGCCGACCATAAATTTCTAAATCACATTCTAATAATAAAAGTATGAAACTCGTACTTACTTTTACTTGATTGCGAAAAAGTATCAACTCCTTCCGATTACACTATACGACGACGGTACTCATACTCACACACATGCACATTACAAAAATCGTATTTATTTTTTGCGAGAGAGCGATACACCCTTCCACGAGTGCTTCTGTGAGCGCGGAATGGAATGAAGAAATCAGCAAGTGTTTTTATTTTAGCTAGTAATTGGAAAACATGTTGATTTTTATACAAAAAAAATAGCTGAACCAATAAAAGACTACATATACCGCAATTTGTTATAATTTTTAAGATAAAATATGCTGTAAATTTACCTAAAATGGTACCTATTTTGACCCTACTTTTTAAAATTTTCTGCGATTATTGTGATGGGAAAAACGTTTAATACGTTATAAAACGATTTTGATGTTAGCACACAGTTAGTTTATAACCTGGATTAACACATAGGATATTTTTTATATCGATAGTATGATCCTGTGGGACAATTATCGTCGAACTCCACGCGGCCGAAGCCGTTGGCATTAAGCTAGTAAGATAATAAACTGTTGACTTACCGCACTTGCAGATGATGTGCAAGGCATGTCCACGGCGCCGACGTCCGCGTCGTCATTGGCCAGCTCCTGAAACAATAATAAAAAGATTGTCAGCCTGAAACTTTGGGTAGAGACGTGTTGACGTGAAAACGTCTTTAAAACAGTACCATACACGGGGTACCATGTCAGAAAACCCGACCGTTACGTAACGAATTGATGTTTTGGCCAAAAGGCGTAAGTGACGTGTATTCCACGGCGGTTACGACCTTTGGCTCGCGAAGTTTTAAGCGAGCCGCATTACACCACTTCCATCGCTTTTATCTACTTGGCATCGCTAGACGCTGCATGCTTGGTGCTCCGGTGAAAGCGCTTTATTATCTTAAAGGAAGTTTCCATTTTATTAATTTCCAAAATTAAATAAATAAAATAAAAATCTTTATTTCAGACCTCTATCAGTCCATAAGTTGTTAGTGGTTAGTAACAGATTGTGCTTATGTGCTATGTTAGTGTTATTAGTGAGTTTTTCTATGATTTAGTGCAATTCTGACAGAAATGTGAGAAAATTTTCAATTCCTTATTTTCAACTTTCACGAGAATTGGTATCAAGAATATAAACTATCTAAGTAATTTATACAACATTATACGCATTACTTATGTAGTTATGTAGATATTGACTGATGAAATTCTGTACTGCTGATGGTAATGAAAACAGTGGAGTTGGTAATGAAATTGGGGACTAAGGTAATGAAAAAACTACATTTTCTTCTCTATCACTTGTTGGAGGTGAATTATCAATCAGCATCTGTTGTATTACCCTTTCCTTTTTCTTTTTCTCTAAATAACGCTTAGGTACTATTTCCGTTCCATTTTTTTCTTTGAAATCTTTTTTCCCTTCGTGTCATTTTAGCAACAGATTTTATTTTATTTTGTTCTTTTCGTTTCAAGTATCTCTGTCTCTCTTTTTCCTTCTGAATTGCATATTTCTCGGGATCGTTTTTAATTTCCTCGTACTTTTTCCGTTTATGCAACCTTGCTTGAGCAAGCTTTTCTTCGCGAGTTTTTTTAGTTTTAGTATTAGCCATAGGTACTTGTTTCCTGAAAAGAATAAAATTTGTTAGAAACCCTATAATGAAATCTTATATCAAACTGTAAAATTAGGGTTGAATAGAATATCACATAGAATAATATGAAAAATTCATTACCTTCATTTTAGTCTCATTACCCTCACCTTCAAAGCTGAAGGTAATCGATGGTAATGAAAGTGAGGGTAATGAATTTTACAAACTGTTTTTTGTTTTACTCTGCAATTAATCGATTGCGGTACATAATGATAATAATAAACATGAACATACATTATAACAATTGCCTTAAGACTAAAAGTATGAAAAAAACACCGTCAAAAATCCGCTGAATGTAATGAAACCGAAATTGGTTGAAACGCGTAGTTGTCGAACTTATTTAACGGTCGCGAAAAAAATGGCGCGCGTCCTGCCCCGTTTGTTGTTGCTGGCCGACTGACCGGCAAGTGCGGGGAGGCGGGAGGGGGTGCTCGATCCAGGGACGATGTAATATACAGCACGATGTTTGATATTTCAAGATAGGCTGAAGGTAATGTAATATTTTTTACGACAAATTGTTTTTATCACAATGTATTAAAATAATACAATATTATATCTTGCAAAATCATAATTCATTTCCTTATGATGTACTTGAGGTTCCTCAAGTAACAATTCGCAGCATAAACCTCTACGTATAATTAAATAAAAATGTTTTTCTAACTCGTCGCATCAAAGACTTAAAATTTAAGCAACTAAAATATTATTTTGAGTCATTAAGTCATCATGATTAATTTTAATTCTTCTTGGCATTAAAAGTTAGGCTACCCTATTATATATAAAAAATATTGGTGGGCTTTTAGGATGTTTAGATTCGCCAAAATATTCACGGACATGTGATTTGCACAAAATCAGAGAAGTACCCTAGTAGTCCTTAATTCAATTTAACATAAATCTATACTTATTTTGACCCAATGTCTTTGGATGGGGCAGTCCACTCTGCCAACAATTATTCTTAGGATGCTGTTCCGAGTGCTACGCAAGCGTTGCAGTAAGGAAGCCGCTTTCTTACGCATGATGGCGTGAAAGCCATCCGTATGAGCTGCAGCAAACATTCCTGATGCACTGCAATGTCGCGGCAACCGCAACAGCATCCTGAAAGCGTTGTTGTATTGTACGCGCAGGACGTTGTAGGCTCGGCTCGTAATATGACTAGGGCTTTCAAATACTTACCGGACTTTTTCAATACCGGTGTCAATACCGGTATTGGAAATGTCAATACCGTGATCCCGGTATCAATACCGGTAGTCCGGTATAGAACGCAAGCTCAATTAGGACTTTAATAAAACCAATAAAATACGCCTTTTTATATTTTCAAATCAGTCTTTATTGTTCTTATATATTGAAAATAATAAAATAAATACGTTTTAAACATAGCTTTCTTATATTATTATAATAATTTGGTATTGGTTGATTATTTAGGTAGGACTATGAATTAGGAACATAATGAAAACTTAAACTTAATCTACTCTTTTTGTAGGAAGGCATTTCACATAGACTTTGTTTGTACAATATAAAAAATAAAAATAAACTTACTATTATCTAAATGTCATCATCTAACTTTTTCAACATACATTTTAGAGCAACATCAGCTTTCAATAAGTTGGCATCAAGTTGGTTTGCAAAATTACAGTACTGTTGCTTTGACCACAGAAAGGGTCTTGTAAATTATTGTTTAGAGTTTCCAATTCATTTAATGAGAAATCAGAGTTTTAATTTTAGATCGATTAAAACTTTTGATACACAATCCTTTAGTTTCAAAAAGCGCCCAATCATGTTGGCCATTCTGCTCCATCTTGTCTTATAATCTAGTATTAACGTCATTTCCTTTTTATACATTTCAACAACATATTTTTGTAATAAATCATTCTTTGTAGTGGTCTTGCGAAAAAGTTTGACAAATTTTCTCCCTTTATTTAAGGTTTTTGTAAATAAACTCAGGTTTCTCTGTTTCGAGCGGTTGTATTTCCACATAATTCAAAGCATCGTCTTCGCCTTGGTTAGTCTGATCAGCGTTGTCGTCTTTGCTGTCTCAAACTCAATGTCAGTATTTAGCGGTGAGGCGATTGAGATAGAGGGAACAGCAGAAAAAATCTGTTGAAACTGGTATTTATACAACACGTCTTTAACCACTAGTTGAATTCCATGCACCAGGCAGACCTGAAGAACGTTTTGGGTAAGACACGAAGAGGCAGCAACGACGGTAATCTAATTAAACTAGCAAAAATACGCGCTAGTAGATCACAACTTCACAGTCACAAGTTAACACTACACAATAACAAAGTCTATAGACGCGTTATCCCGTCGCCTTTTTGAAACTGACTGACAACAACAAAAACGACACATAAGTACAGCTCGATTTCAGGCATTGTCTCAGGCGGGACGCGGCAGGGTGAGATTAAGATAACAGCGGGACGCTTGCGCTGGAGAAAACAAGTGTGAGAATAAGAACACATAATTTTCAGATCTAATGTTTGTAATACCGTAATCACGGTATTGGGGCGTCAATACCAGTATTGTAAAAGGCCAAAATAAAATCCGTGATCACGGTATTACGGGATCCCGGAATACCGGTATTGAAAGCCCTAAATATGACACCCACAGGCCGCTCATGTAGAAGGACTGACGTCTGCCGTCTTCTATTATTGATCGAAGTCTGCCGTGCAGCGAGCAAACCTACGGGCGAGCATATTGCTCCTCACCGCCAACGCCCTGCGCTCACGCTCTATGTCGCCATCATCACGGAGGTCACTGGTGACAACATGCCCAAGGTATTTAAAACTATTCACCACATTGAGTACAACGCCGTTGAGATATACTGGAGGTACACGACGGGGCTGTTGTTTAGGTGCCGTAAACACCAACACCTCACTCTGTTTTGAGTTGTATTACTCGTTGTGATAAAAGCATTACCAATTACTTGTTTCCAATTGCCTAATATTATACCTCTTAACAAAATTGTGAAGGCATATTCAGCTGCATAAGGACCTTGAATGTCATCTGTTTCGTGTAGACCTATTATTTTGTCTCTATGTATGTCATAAAAAAGTGAACATTTTAAGCTCATTAATTTCATCTAAGTATACAAAATGTACATTCCCTTTCAAAAGGTGACGAGTGTTTAATTACCTGTGACTGTGACAAAACTCCTCAGATATAACCACTAATTTTTGTACCCACAGGCATGGCCAATGTGGCCAAAGTACGTTTAGAGGGCAAACATAAGGTTTTTTTTTTATTAGTGATCGATGGTTTTTGATAAAAACTTATAAGCAATTGGACTTGAGTAATAAATGTTTAAACAAAATAATTTAAATTCTTTTGAATATCTGTTATTTCTAGAATGAGGTTTGAAACTGACCTGAGTTTTGACAATATTACTTAAATTGGGTGGTAAGAGCTTGTCACATCCATTGACTTGAGAAGTAGATGGACTGGAAATACCTACAAAAAAAAGGTGCCACAAAATTTCTCATAAAATGGCTGCCAATGATAGGGATGTACCAATTAGGGAATATAGTGTTACTATAACAAGTATCGATACTAATACTACATAATAGTTTTACGAATCTTACTAGATATCACGTTTGAATCATATTCATAATTTACTAAGCACTTCGCCCGCGAAAATTGTGATAGCTCGGCTAATTTGCATGACATCAATATAATTTATATCCTATGTTACTCGGTAAAGATGTAGCTTTCTAATGGTAAAATAATTTTTAACAGTAGTTCTTGAGTTAAATCGTAACAAACACACAAACAAAAAATCAAATCTTTCCTCTATATTATTATAGCATAGATTCTTACAGTCTGTTGTAACAAAAAAAATGAGTTAGTTTAATGCTCTTCTGATACCTGACCGTTATTAAATGTAGTGTTTTTCTGCACAGAATTTATAAACAATTTTAGTCGCATCACTTTTGCGCTTTCGCTTATTTTATATCTGGTCTGTAGCTTCTAGTAGGTATGCGGACTAGGTTTGCCAGATACAGTTATTTCATTTCCTGGCCAATTCGAAGGATACTAATTTGGTGGGTACGAAAATAGATAATGGTCTTTGTAAATTGCATTTCTTGTAATATTTTACAAACATACCAATACACATATATGTATGACAAAAATCAACTTACCAGCTTTAATTGCTCATACTATGCAGATTATTTTTTAAATATGAAAACACAAACATTAATTGAGTATCGCACCTCGTTTTTAGTTATTCATTAAATAAAACTTCGGTAAAAATCAACATGTGTTTTATTTATTCAATAAACATTTGGCATGAAAACAACAATATTATGTATATCAAAATAAAACAAACTACCTATTCATTTCTAAACAATGTTAGTTTGTTCAAAAACTGCTTTCCGAGGCACGGAGGAAACTCGGTATGTAATGGGTGGTCACCCATCCACAGTCCAACCTAGGCAAACATCAGATTTTTTAACGTTGCTCGTCTCACAGAAAACAGATGACTCTTGATGTTGTTTTTTGATGGATGCCTGAAAAAAATAGGAATTTCGTTATGGAATATTTGTTTTGTATTATGTAACGGGCTGGTGTCCGTAACTCCACGTCAAATTCGTCAGTCATAACGCATAATCTTTTTTCGACCCGATTAGCACACGAATGTACTATACCGATATTGTACCAGCACAGCGAAGGAACTAGTATCGGAAAATATTACCGCAACGGTACCACACTATTCCGCCATGACATATTATTGTAAACAAACGAATGAAATTATGAAATTAAAAAAAGGTCTGTTGGACGAAAATAAGCCCAAATATGAACACTACAGCCATAAATTCACGATCCCTTAGCACTTTTTTCATCAAAAGTGTATTACTATGTGTAATAATTCATGAAAACCGGCTACTAACCTGTGAAAAGACAATTTAGGTTGATTTTCCTTCTTTCTTGCACAACACATCATAACACAACACGCAGGCATGTTGAATAGCTGTTTTCCACCATATACGTGCAAATTTTATAGATAAACTCTTCGTAATTTTCTCACAAATCTTAATAATTGCAAAAGTAAACACTCATTTGACAGCAGAACTACCACAAAACTCGTCGCATAATATGGCGGATACGGCACTTACCTACAACTGTTACTACGTCACAACAAAATGTTGTCATTATGAGCAACAGCTGAAATATTGTTGTCTCTTTTATCAAATACGATTACCACATTAAATAGAATGAAGCAAAACGACATTTCACATTCTGTTTCGTATTTCACTCACATTTGTCTATGCAAATGTAGGTATAGAATATCGGGGCCCCTCCATATTTCTTTCTATCTCTATGGTCACATCCTTGTAAGAATTGTTGACGGCTGACATCCATGCACTGGGAGTCTTCCATTAGCTTCAACTTTTTGACACAACCGAAGAGTTCCTTTCCAAGTTTTCTCTTTCCTGGAGTACGATCTGTCAATTCTTTTGTAGTCTGCGATGTTTGGACACTAGTAGATGCCGTAACAGAGACGCCTACTGAAGTAACTTCAATCTGGTTTTGAACACCACTGCTATGCAAATCTCTTAAAATCTCTGTTTTTGGGGCTTCCGTTTGAGTAGGGTAGACCGGGGACAATTGAAACAATTTTACTTAAACCATGTGTAGTGAAGTATCTATAGTCCCTACATCCTTCGTATTTATATCGCCGAAAGGGTCGTTATCTAGTTACTAAATCAAACATAATCTATATCTCTATTTCGAATAGTTAACCTACAATCACATATTAAAGAAGACCTGGCACATTGGTTCTATTGACCCCACCCTAAGGACGGTTGAAACAGTATGTAGGGATAATTGAAACACTGAAATATTTCAGGAACTACTGAAGGTTTTAAATCAATCTTAATAATTTAACTTACCACCAAACTATTTATTGAGATAGTGACAAGTCCGTCACCGTAACATTAATATTTTGAAAATTAAAAATGCAAAAACATCTTCAATCTAAACAACGCAAAATATCTCTTATTTTAATAATTTTCGTGCTCCTAATTGTGTTATTGAATACTATTTCACATTATTGAAAGATTTAATACCCTATTTTGCTGTAATTGCACTTACATGGGGGAGAAAAAAAGGTAATCCAGTCTCATACAAAACAGCTTGTTTTAATCATAACAATGTTTCAATCATGACAATGTTTCAATCATAAAAATGTTTCAATCATAACAATCGTTTATTGACCCGTATAGGTTTGACTCTTCATAGGAAATTTAATTTAAGAAACGATCAACTAAATTAGCTAATATTTGGCACCTAACACCTAAAATATTGGGAATTTATTCCCTTTGTCTCTTTTTTATATCGTGCCAATGAGACTTGATCTAAGCTGAAAATTTCTGCAGCCTGCCTCAACGATTTACCCGATAGCAATTCATCTTATTATGCTTGCTGAAATGCAAATACGTTCTTGGAACTTCTGTCTGTGTGTCTTCTAACGTGTTTTCGTTTTCTGAACGAAAACACGTTACAGACAGTCTTCGGAGTTATTGGGTAGCCTATCAGATGTAATTTTATAATACCTGGTGACCTTGTGATTGTGAGTTAAAGGTGGTTTTATTTTTATCGTTACCTTTATTTAAAAAAACGATTTTATATTCTATTAATTATTGACATTTTAGAAAACACAACCTTCTTCTGTGCAGTCGGGTAAACATGCGGAATATGCGGGGACGTTTGAAACGTTTCAAACGTCCACAGACACGTCGTTTCAAACGTACCCATGTCACATCTTCTACTTCAACACTCAATATTTTGTTATGTATTGACTTAATCATTAATGAATAATAATAAAAACAAACTTAAATAGATAGACAATACTCCAAAATATTTAAAACTGACAGACAACAAGATTTAAATAGGTAAATAACAAAAAAAATAAAATCGTGAATACTTTATTTTTGGCGCGAAATTCGTCGAGGCGTCCTGTGCACGACTGCGTTGCTCGCTCGCTCGAGCCGTGCTAAACACACACAAAACCGAACATAGCCGACGATGCAACGAACGACGCGTCACACGCGTATGTATCATGGTTTCCGAGAAATTGGCGTTGTTTCAATCATGACCTGTTTTAATTGTCCCCGGTCTACCCTACTCATGTCATGTATTGAAGCAGGTGGTAAGTTTGACACGGGAATAGCAGCACTTTTTAATTTTTTTTTCATATACATCCATCCTTCAAAGTGTAAGCTACATACGTACATGTTATTTAATTTTTCAATGGTTTGATGTTTTAATTCAGGTCTTCGACAAGCGTCTATCCATAACTTGCACCTGGAAAAAACCCATCCAATAAATAAACATAAACTATGTGCAGCACTCATCATTATCATCATGACCATAATTATAAGTACCTACTTACCTAATGACAAAAATAATCTACCTCTTTGTTTAATGTTGTTTTACATTAATTAAAATTAAAAAACTTCGTAGAACTAAATCATCAAACATTCTGTTTTTTTTTTATATTTTTACTATACCTTCGGTATGGTACTCATTATTATCTCCTAAACGCGTGGACCGATTTACATGATTCAAACGGATAAAATGGTTTTAGACCTAGACCTTTCATTTGGTACCAAAATCGTCAAGATATCTCAACAAACAAAAAATCACATTTTCAAATTGCTCTCGTAATATTATCCAACATGTATGAAACGCGTAACAATTCTTTTGATATGCCTACGTTCACAATTAGCGCAGACGCAGTAGAGTTGGCCGGCAGAGCTATTATAGGTGTAGGTATAGGAGGGCTAAGGCATAAGGTCTGTCTTTACGTACCTACCTACTTGGCGTTTTAGTACTAGATATACGACGGGTAGGTATTACTAATTTAAACGAAAATAGTAATAGTAGGTACTAGATGGTTATTTGGTTAGGTAGCTAATTCGAATTTATAGGAAGATAAACTTACCTCTCGTCACGGGGAAATCTATGAAATTTTATATTTTTATCCTTATTGATGCTCGTCGAGGACTCGAGGCACACCCGTATACGCAACAAGTGTTCACCATTATATTCAAGTTATATAACGATTATTAATAGTATTAACAACGATTTACACAGACGCGTCAGCCCTAAACGTCCAAGGCTATGAACTGCGCGAGATCGTAGAGCCAGTGTTGCCAACTCGGTATCAAGTTTCAGGGCTGAATAGAGTCAAAAAAGGGCTAGAATAGGGCTAAATTGCTTTTATAGTAAAAATAAATACAATTTTTAACTATTGTTTACTTATTAATTATATTTATTCTAACACCCCATTAAAAATAAATTAAAAACATTCTAACTTTCTAAAAAAATAACAGCCTAAGTCCAAGTTGAGCTTTATATGCTTCACTAAGCTGCCCAGCCTTGCTCATTATGAATGTATATTTGTCTTTTGATCCTATTTTTATAACATCTTTTGGGATATCATAATGTGTAGCAAGTTCCGTTGAATTTTATAAGTCCAAAACGTATTTGTAACATGGAATTTAGCGTGTCAAATTTCATCCTAGTAGAGTTTTCTTACACGATTTGGGGGCTAGAAATAGGGCTAGGTGCTAAATAATTTTTTTAAGGGCTGACAAAGCTTAAAAAGGGCTAAATCTAGCCCCGAAAGGGCTAAATTGGCATCACTGCGTAGAGCGCGTACCGCGTCGCCCAACCCCCCGCAAGATCCCCGGCGCCGGCGTTGCTCCACGGAAGTACATTCGTTGCGCAACTGTATGAATTGTAAAACTGTGACATTATTAAATAAAGATAATATTAATACTTACCGAAAATATGAAATTCCATCCTTTTTTAGCGTCCTTGATGTGTGATTTTTACACTTTTTAAACGAGCACTGAGGCATGTTTACCGTCGGAGCGTTCAAACTTACGCTACTAGTAAAGTAACTAGATTAAAAAATTAAAAGCGTACCCAAATGTTCGAGTGGGTCAGTGGGCGCTCATTCGGCGAGGACATTTTTTGTCACAGATTGTCTATGTATCTAGTTTTTTTAAATTAGTGATCGATGCGCTAGGGTCACCCGAGTAGATCAACGGAATTTGCATGGATTCTGTTTGGTAGCTACGCGATGTATAATCTTCCAAAATAACTATTTTATTTAAAAAGTTATTTGAATTTGAAGGTATTTTGGGCAAAAGTTGGATAAGTAGGTAGGTACCTGATTTTCTTGTACGGATACATTCTCAAATTGGTTTAAATTAACCGTCGGGACAGCATTTTCTTGTATTGAGGTTAAACTTGCACCTTCGTTTGACGGTAATTTGAGTGTTGGAAAAGCGTAATCAAACAAATATTTAACAGTTCTATTTTTCGAAAACTTGATGCAGTTTCTTTCGAAGTGTTCCTCACATATTCTGTACTGTTGTCTTGTTTTAATATCAACAAGTTTTGGAAGGAGATCTTGGCGCCCTACCGCTGTGAGCCAATCATGTCGTCTGAAACAAAAATAAAATGACAAGCCAACCGAACATAGACAAAAGAAAGGTATATTTTTTAATATTTATTTAATTTAAGGACAGACCGACTAGTAACGGGAAATAAGAACGATGTAGGCAAGTACATACCTATAAATGATAAGTTGTCATTAAAAATGCTTTTTCAAACGCGTATAGATCGCGGCACGTAAGTTGAACCAAAATGGCGGTCGTTCGCGAAGCTACAATTATGAAAAAAAGTCGATCGAGACCCAATAATGTGTTACAGATTGCATCCCGTAAGTTTAACTATGTCCTTGAATGCGCAGTTGCACATTTTCGGGTCTTACTCGATTTTTTTCAATAATTGTACCTAGGTATGCGAACGACCGCCATTTTGGGTCAACTTACGTGTACCTACGTATATACCTACCTATCTATTCAAACTTCCATTATCATGCTTCTAGTATAGGTAGCCGTTAAGGAGTTCATGGGGAGACTGTCCTGTCTGCAGCAACAGTTTATGGTGAAGATCATACAAAATTAAATTTAAATACAAAGTTTCAATTCCATGCTACCAACCGTTAAGATGATTGCTTCAGGGTAGCCCGCGAAATTCAAATTTTCTTACGTTTTTTGCAATTTACAGGCCAGTGCTAGGTTGTATGTTGATTAAAATATTATTCGCGGTTGTAAGACGTATGTAGTTACAGATTTATATTCATCAAAATCATCAATACAACCCTCAAAGTTCATAAAGGTGTAAAAATGACTTTATCAAGGTCAAAATCATTCCTACACCTTTATGAACTTGGAGGGTTGTACTGATGATTTTGATCATTATAATTCTGTAACTACATACGTCTTACAGTCGGGAACAATATTTTAATCAACATACAACTTAGCACTGGCCTGCAAATTGCAAAAAACGTGAAAAAATTGGAATTTCGCGGACTACCCTTGAGCATCAGCCTTAAAGAGTTCCCTCGTAAGAACACAATGCTAGCTGTAGCAGCAATTCATGATAAAAATCGTGTTGAATTATCAAAATTAAACTAACATAAGTAGGTACCTACTTACATAATTTCGTGACCCTGCTACTTACCGTTGAAGAGTTCCCTAATGAGGAGCATACCGTGTAGTAGGTACCAAGGATCATACAATAAAATAAAGGTAGGTATTTATTTGAAAAATGTAATAATCAAATATTAATTTGGTACTTACCTATTGTCCTCCTTGGGATAGTTAAAGTATGATATATTTTTATTTTTTTTAGTATTATTCATACACACAGTACAATAAACAACCATTTTTATAATAAAACTAGTATTTGCGTGGGTGCGCGAGCTGCGCGCAGCTCGCGTGTTGTCGTGTTCTTGAGAAGTATTCCTTACCATCATAAAATTTTGAGAATCCATAGGAATCCTTGAAATAATTGGAAAATCCGTTACAACTACCCCTATATCACTATGAAAACCCTTAAGAACCCCTAAAACATTATAAAATTAATATAAAAAAAAAACCTTATAAAATAAATTAAAAAACCCTGAGACCCCTTTAAAAAAAACATAACCCTAAAGTTGCTTGTCGTCGCCCCTGAGTTACGCTTCACCCACTCGACCTTCGTTACGCTACGGTGGTCACCGGCTCGCTTCGCTCGCCACCTCCCCCCTTCTCTCCACTCGGTCTCGCAGGTTCGCTCCACTCGGGACTTACCACCACCGGACAGGTTTTGACGCCTACTATAATATTTGTTCAAACACATAATGGCTATCTCTGACCGTTACGAAGTTATAGACCTTTTATTTTTAGGGGAGGTTGGGGAGTGAAGGATACCCTCCGTATACAAATTTAAACGCTCCTCAATAATAATTTATGGTAAAAATTAAAAAGCCGCTACGTGTCCTAGTTTCCGAGATTAGATGGGGGTAGGGGTGAAGGGGGGGAGGGTGGGGAGTTTTGAAAAATGATTTTGACTAACGCGTTGCCCCTTTATATGAATCTGAAAAAAAAAATGTTCCAAGTCTCTCAACTTCCGAGATCCGCCTAAAGGGGGGAGAAGGGGGCAAGGGGGGCAACTTTGAAAACTGGTTATTACTTTCCCGAGCCTCCTCTATACGAATCCGTAAAAAGAAAAAAATACGGGTCTCTTGGTTTCCGAGATACGATAGGGGGGGGTGAGAAGGGGGGCGAAAAGGGGAGGTTTGGCACTTTTCCCATACTCGCGAGAGTCACTTGTTTACGAATCTGTCAAAATATACCCACCTCCCCATCCACCATCTGGGAGAACAATTATGTCAGTGAGTCAGTCAGTCAGTCAGTGAGTGGTAATCGAGCTTTATATAGTATAACTAGTATTTGCGTGGGTGCGCGAGCTGCGCGCAGCTCGCGGGTTTTGTGTTCCTATCTACCTACTACTACCTACTACTACCTACTACTACCTACTACTACCTACTACTACCTACCTACTACCTACCTACTACCTACCTACCACCTACCTACTACCTACCTACTACTACGTACTACTATACCTACTACCTACCTACCTACCTACCTATGTACTACCTACCTACCTACTACTACCTACTACCTACCTACTACCTACCTACTACTACCTACTACCTACTACCTACCTACCTACCTACCCCTACCTACTATCTACCTACTACCTACCTACCTACTACCTACCTACCTACTACCTACCTACCTACTACCTACCTACCTACTCCCTACCTACTACCTATCTACTACCTACCTACTCAGAACTTTTCCCATTTAAAGAACACTACCCTAAAGTTTCCTTGTCGTCGCCCTGAGTTACGCTTCACCCACTCAACCTTCGTTACGCTGCGGAGGTCGCCGGCTCGCTTCGCTCGCCACCTCCCCCCTTCGCTCCACTCGGTCTCGCAGGTTCGCTCCACTCAGAACCTACCTACCACCAGACAGGTTTCGACGCCTACTATAATATTTGTTCAAACACATAATGGCTATCCCTGACCGTTACGAAGTTATAGCCCTTTTATTTTTAGGGGAGGTTGGGGAGGAGAGGATACCCTCCGTGTACAAATTTAAACGCTCCTCAATAATAATTTATGGTAAAAATTAAAAAGCCGCTACGTGTCCTAGATTCCGAGATACGATGGGGAGAGGGGTGAAGGGGGGGAGAGTGGGGAGTTTTGAAACATGATTTTGACTAACTCTAGGCTCCTTCTTACGAATCTGAAAAAAAAAATGTTCCAAGTCTCTCAACTTCCAAGATCCGCCTAAAGGGGGGAGAAGGGGGAAAAAGGAGTCAATTTTGAAAACTGGTTTTTACTTTTCCGAGCCTCTTCTATACGAATCTGAAAAAAAAAATGTTCCAAGTCTCTTTGTTTCCGAGATACGATAGGGAGGGGGAGGAAGGGGGGTGAAAAGGGGAGGTTTGGCACTTTTCCCATACTTGCGGAAGTTACTTGTTTACGAATCTGTCAAAATATACCCACCTCCCCATCCACCATCTGGGAGAACAATTATGTCAGTGAGTGAGTCAGTCAGTCAGTGGTAATCGAGCTTTATATAGTATAATAATATAATACCACGTTTTTACATTAAAATATTCAAACTTGCAACTAACAAAACGAACAAAACAAACAACGTGCGTCGCACAGCGCAATGACCCTGAGATTGTCAACTGGTTTTGCCAGCGTAAACCGGTTTTTTCCAGACACGCCGCGTACGTGACAGGCGGCCGGTGGTCACGCACACATGCCCCGCGTGCTTGTAGTAGTGTAATCGATTCGCGCGAATTGAATGAATGAATCCGTTTATCTACTCATATTATGCTAGGATTGTCGGCTTGCCGCTGCTACTATAATTTTCATCATCTTTCTACCTACCTACTTGACACCGTAATTCGTATGTTTGATGCGTACCTACATAATTATTATGATTAGGTACACGTCAATCCGGCATTTTCTTTTTAAACGTTACTGCAAGGAACGGAACGTCACATCATTTCACTTGGATGCATAGATAAGACTCGTAAAATGACAATATTATACTTACTGGTACAAATAAAGTTGGAATGGCTCCTTTAACTAAAACTGTATTTATTCGACTTTTTCTTTTATGTTTGTCCGGGAAATGTTTGCTGCTAATGGTAGAGTTCTTCTTTGGATTCCAACCAGCGCGCCCAATTAATCTCAACCATTTCCCTCTAATTATATTATCTAAAGGGAATCTGTTAGACAAATTAAACAAAACAATTGGCTTATGTATTTGTTAAAAGTTAATTAACCTCTTCTTGACAAAATGGTTCAAACATTAGACGATAAACGTATCCTAGCATTTATTTTCATAGTTAACATTCAAAATAAAATATCGATAATAATATCGATAAATTTGAGTCAATGCCTAGCGTACATGTAAAATTAAATGATGAAAAATGTATCCACAGAAATCATATAAATTAACAACAAATGGACTTTTAGCTATTCAAAATATGAAAGTAGGTAAACAAAAGCATTGGTATTATTTTACATTTTGTACAGGCTATAAGACAAACTTTAACCAAAAATAAACGAATCATAGCAGTGATGACCCCTGAATATTTACCTGTGAAACGTGCAATTTTCAGGATTATTTCTATGATTGACACCACAGTCACTCACAGAACAAGTTACCATTGTTGAATACAATTGTATTTACTGCAAATAAACCACGATGTACGCTAAAAATCCAAATTGTACTGAGGATTTGATTCCCCGCGTGCCGACTTGTGCCGGACCTGTCATTCAAAACCGGTCACAGTGAAATTAGAATCACTATCCTTTTCTATCTTGCTATATTTCCGTAAGGGATTTTCTTCTCTCTCGCACGCTTTGTTGGTCTATATTTACTAAGTCTATGCTTGGATGTAATGGTTATATTCGAAAACTTAAGCGTCAGTCAACGACAAGCTTATGTGACGTGATCATGTGACGCGATGTTTTTTTTCCAAGCGTTTTGTCTTTGGCACATAAAACAGTCAGTTCAACGCCATCTACAGAGTTCATAGAAACAATTTTTTTTAATACCTACTTAAAAAGAAAACCTCTCATTATGTAGATAAACATAGACAATGAATAACAAATGAAAACAAACTTTTCTAAGCTAGGTACCAACATACCTCTACGTACTTAGGTAGACACATACCTACCTCTTTGTTTAACATTCCTCTACAACCACAGATATAGACAGACCTAGATAATGCAAGTATCACGATCTGTATAAAAATCGAGTATGCCATTTTGACTACTTACTGTGACGTCACAACAAGTGCGTCACAATTCCGTCACAAGCACTATTTAGTGATGGGAAAATCAAATCGATTCAAAGACGCCCGCCTCCTGGTGTGCACCCGTCGCGCCCCACCCCCCGCATACCGCTAAAGTTCACCTTTGTACACACAGCAAATTAGTTCGGTTTGCAGAGCACACCAACATAATGTTGGTGGGCGTAAAATCAACTGGTGTATTACTTCGCCTCACGTCTCACAATATGTCAGCAGCACGTGTGTGTGTGGCTAATCTTCGCTAAGATTGGCCGTCGTAATTGAAAACGGTTAGGACTATTTTGTAGGCAAAGAATATGAAGCATAAATTTCACAATATTACTAACTGGTCTGGTGGCGTAGCTGTAAAAGCAATCGACTGATAAAGCAACGTTCGTAGGATCGAATACCGCCGCCGACACTAGCTTTTTGCATTTTTGAAACATTTTGTCATTTCGTTGATTTTTTTTTAGTATTTTATCTGATAATAAGAAAAAAATATGGAAGTGGAAATTTAACAATTTGTAATAAGAAATCAACAATATTTATTGACTAGTTTTTTTAATAAGTATAATTACAAATAAAAAAGTTTTGTGCGTGACAAATATTCTAAGTCGGACAGGAAATAACGTTATTTTTCATATTCAAGAGGGTAATTATTATTTATTTATTAGTGACATGAATAAACATGTTAGTAAGAAAGATATTAAGATACAGGTATCCTAAATTGTTATCTCACCAACAATAACATCACTCACTTAAAACAAATTACCCCCTGATATTTTTATTAATAGCCGATTGGTGCGCCTTCACTATCTATTACTTGTTGCAATCGTGTCCTCATGCTAGCAACCATATTTTTACACAAGTCAGATCCACGAAACGATTCCCATGACGACATAACGACATCATCTAAATTGGATTTGGACCTGACTTCAGACGAGTCCCAATTTAGCACCATATGACCTCATAGGTTTTCAATGGGGTTCAGGTCAGGACTTTTTGATGGCCATTCAATGACAGTAAAATTTTCTTGAACGTTTAACCAACTTTGCACAAGTCGCGCGCGATGCACTGCGCAGTTATCATGCACGAATCAAGCCTTTGGTCCCGGTCGGCAAGGATCAATGCTTCCCGAATCTGCATAACGATGGACCCACAATTGCACAGTCCTTCTCTGTGAACAATAATAAAATATTGTTACAAATAACAACAATCAATAGGTAACATGTGGATTATATTAAAAACACATTAATCTTCTAAACATATTAATAACATTTTGTTACTTACCGATATCTTTAAACGCCTCGCAATTTCACTAATTGAAACGTTTTGCTCACGCAAAATAATAATCTCGGCTCTTAAAAGTGTAGTTAGGTGATTCACAATGGTTAACAAATAAAAGCACTGCTCAAAACACCTAGGGTATAATGTCTAAAAACGTAACGAAAGCCCGATAGTCAATAGCATTATAACGATGAACTTAAAACTATTAACTTACACATGATTTGTCATTTTTAGAGGGTAGATCTATAATAATAAATTCTAACTCAAAATAAAGGAAACTTGCCAATAGTTAAGCAATGAATTGAACAAACAAATGTAAAATGTTTTATTAAACATACAAAAACATTGAAATGTTGGCAATCGGATTCGAACTTACGGCGCTACGCGCTGGCGGCGTAAGATATCGTTAACCGCACGTCCGACCATTGCGCCACGGAGACGATTGATAAAATGGCTAAAGGACATGATTTGTTTTGGTACTTTATTCTGAGAAAATCTAACCACTGTAAATAAAATTATCACAGATAATACTGCACAATAGACTGCTAATCTCAAGTTTCAAGCTGAAAAACCTGCATTTTCGAGAAAATAATGTTCAAAGATCTATTAATTAGTGTAGATGTAGATACGTTATAATAATGTCAATAGATGGCGCTGTGCTGAGTTTGGGACCAATTATAATTTATTATTACAAAAATGCACTTGTGGTATTCTTATCTCTCTAATATCGATGATGCGCTGTATTTTTGCACCGAATAACACACTGAAAAGAACGCACGCAGTCAAATGACTAACTGTCACAACTGTCTGACGGACTTATCTATCATGACATTGACATCTAGCTTTTTTCAAATGTCTTTCAACGCAGCGAGTTCCGAATTACGCTGAATGCATTCTCAAGTATATTTGCTCAAAGCACAAACATGTCGGTAGGTACACCTTGTTTTTATTTTTTTCTTTTGCGTAACCAAAGCGTAACCATTCTTATGATTTTGATAACTAAAATTACGTTTAAGTACGACCATCCTCATAATTAATAATTAGCGCTGCGATTTGTAAAGGAACGTAAAACATGGTGTTACCAAAATCTACCTGTGTTGCAATGTAAACTAAAAATAAAATCTTCAAAAATGAATATCTTCATTTTGGAGGATATTTACGTGAAAAAGATATAATTAAGTTAAACTATATTTTATCCTCTTTCGATTAATATAGTAAAATCTGTGGTTGCGTTCAATTTGAATAAAGTACCAAGCTTCATACTAATTCAGTTTTCTCCTTTATGCTTCATATTCATGCAACATCAAGTGACAAAAAACCGGCCAAGTGCGAGTTGGACTCGCGCACGAAGGGTTCCGTACCATTATCTATACATTAGACAAAACGGCAAAAAAATCACGTTTGTTGTATGGGAGCCCCCTTAAATATTAATTTTATTCTGTTTTTAGTATTTGTTGTTATAGCGGCAACAGAAATACATCATCTGTGAAAATTTCAACTGTGTAGCTGTCACGGTTCATGAGATACAGCCGGGTGACAGACAGACGGACAGACAGCGAAGTCTTAGTAATAGGGTTCCGTTTTTACCCTTTGGGTACGGAACCCTAAAAATTACAAGTGTGTGGGTGGACAACGGGTTATTGTGAAGCGCAAACACTAATAAATAGGCGAAGCCAAACCACGTTGATTTTACGCACACCATTAACTATGTTAGTGTGCCCTGCAAACCGAACTAGTTTGCAGTGTGTACATATCTCAATTACTGTACGTATACTATTTATTAAGTATTTGTGTATACTATTTATTAAGTATTTGTGTTAAGTATTAAGAATCGTTTAAATCGAGTTTGTCACAGACACAGTAATGACATAGTATAAAGAGGGGAAGTAGGTTATATCCGGCCCAATCCGCGATATAATTGCCTACTGTCTTAGGGTTGTCACTATTAGCTAAATTTTAATTCAGTACCTATAAATTGGCAAGGATCGGGAAGTTGTATTTTTTACTTTTATTGTCTGGGTACAGGGTTTGTCAGGCCTCACTAATGTTTTAGTTTAAAGCCCGGCCCTTGCCAAAGATAGCACATCTATTATTAGTCAATAAAGTTCAACAATGGTTTTCCTATCAAATATAGAAATGTATTCAAGATACAGAGCAGCATTATTTATAATAAAAAAATATAAAATAACACATGGTCACATGCCTTAACTTCCTGTACCAATCTTGTAGGGATTCCATTTGACTTCAGTTTTCGTGTGAAGATGATTGAAGATTCATCAAAATGTTTAGAACAGACCACGTAACTTTTTGGTTTTAAATCTGGTTTGTCAAGGTCAGGTCTGTTTATGATTTCCAACCACTGCTTGCGTCTGAAATATAAAAACATAGTAGGTAATATTTTAGCGAAAAAAAAGTATAGGTAGGTACTATAGGTAGGTACTTATTTATTTTATATAGGTACCCCCGATGTGGCAAAATAAATTAGGTATTATTCAGTGTACTATAACCGTGTGGTATCCGGCAGAGTAGAATAGAACCAACCCATTACACTCACGGGTGTCGTATAAGGCGACTAATGTCTGAGGCAGAACACCTTGCGCCTCCGTAGACCGTAGAATGGGCAGCAGCGTTTTCTGTTAATCTTTCATCACTGCGATCTCCAATCCACCTGCCAAGCGAGGACCAGTTTCAATCAGCCTTAGAGTCAGGGTCGCTGCCCCAGTTCCTGACGACAGGAATTACCCACCTGCTCCATAAATCAGGTAGTGTTGCGGAGCCCAAAAATTATAGACCAATCACTTGTTTACCAACGGTCTATAAAGTTCTTACATCCATTTTGAGAGCTAAAATCAACCAACATATTGAGAGTAACTCTATCATGTCTGCCTCTCAGAATGGATGTAGGAACGGGTCCCGCGGCACTAAGGAGCTGCTCCTCATTGATATGGCCATTAGCCAACAGGTTCGCCGCTCCCGAAAGAATCTGTCTACATGTTGGATAGATTATAAGAAGGCCTACGACTCTGTGCCTCATACATGGCTCATGAAGGTGCTGGAGTTGTATAAAATAGATGCAACTCTACGTACCTTCTTGATGTCATGTATGGGACACTGGAGAACGGTTCTTCGCTATCCAGGATGTCGACAGATCCAGGGGAACAGCGAACCAATAAGGATCGAGCGTGGTATATTCCAGGGTGATAGTCTGAGTCCATTGTGGTTTTGTCTAGCCTTGAACCCTCTCAGCACACTGCTGGAGCGTTCAGGTCTAGGCTATCTGTTGAGGAGAGATGGTCAGGTCATATCTCACCTTCTTTACATGGATGATCTGAAACTCTTTGCCCCCAACAATTTGCAACTGATGAAGCTACTGAAGGTAACAGAAACTTTCAGTAGCGCCATCAGAATGGAATTTGGTGTGGACAAATGTGCAGTCATGCATGTGAAGCGAGGGGAGATTATGGAATCCGTGGGAACTCAACTCTCGGATTCCATACACCTTAGATCCCTCTCCTCAACAGAAACTTACAAGTATTTGGGTATGTCGGAGGCATTAGGTATCAATAGATACTGCAGACGTGAAACAATCGTTGAGGGAGCGCTTCTTTGGCCGCCTGAATAAGGTGCTAGGCAGTCTTTTGTCAGGCGGAAACAAGGTGCGCGCCTTCAACGGTTGGGTCATGCCAGTTTTGATGTATTCCTTCGGCATACTCAAATGGACTCAGACGGAACTTGATGCCCTGGATAGGAGGGTCCGCACACTGCTGACCGCAAATCGAATGCATCACCCACGGTCGTCGGTGATGAGACTGTATATCCCACGGAAGTGCGGGGGTCGTGGCTTCTTAAATGCTAAGACCCTACATAACCGTGAGGTATGCAGTCTCAGGGAATACTTCCTAGAAGCCGACGGGGAGATGCACCGAGATGTGGTCTCAGTGGACAAGGGCCTCACCCCGCTCTCCCTGGCTAACGAGAACTGGCGCAAACCTAAAGTATTAGACACTAATGACCGCAAGATGGAATGGCAGGGCAAGGAGCTTCACGGACGCTTTTACCGGGCCCTACATGGCCCCGATGTAGACTTTTTACCGTCCGTATCCTGGCTGCGCTTTGGTGACCTCTTCGGGGAAACAGAAGGTTTTATCTGTGCAATAATGGACGAAGTTATGATGACGAATAACTACCGGAAATACATTGTGAAAGATGGCACGGTTGACATATGTCGGGCATGCCACCGTCCGGGAGAATTGATCCGACACATTATTTCTGGGTGTTCTAGTCTGGCTAACGGAGAGTATTTGCATAGACACAACCTTGTTGCCAGGATAATCCACCAGCAACTTGCTTTGAAATACAACCTTGTGGAATCAGAAGTGCCATACTATAAGTATGCGCCCGACCCAGTTCTCGACAATGGTCATATCACGTTGTATTGGGATCGACCTATCACCACTGACAGGACTGTTGTTGCCAATAGGCCTGACATTGTGGTGATAGATCGATTGGAGCGTCGCACAATGATTGTTGATATAACGATCCCGCATGACGAGAACCTCGTGAAAGCAGAGAAAGATAAACAATTCAAATATCTAGATCTGGCTCGCGAGGTTGTCGACATGTGGGACGTGGGTACAGCAGTCATTGTGCCGATAGTCGTGTCGGCCAATGGCTTAATAGGCAAGAGCTTCGACCAACATCTTAGGAGGCTCTCGCTTGGCAGCTGGATCAAGGGCTTGATTCAGAAAGCAGTACTTCTGGACACGGCACGTATCGTTAGGAGGTTCCTCTCTCAAGAGCCCTGACCACCGGCAGCTCGGACCCTGTTCCCAGCGCTGGTGGGCTACTATTTTTTATATTTTTAAATGTTTTTTTTATAGTATTTTGTATAGAAATATTTAAAAATGTAAAAAGATATGTAATGTAATGAATAAAGGAAATAATAATATGTTTTATATAGAAATATTTAAAAATGTTCAAAATATGTAATTTATTGAATACTTAAAGGAAATAATAATAATAAAACTTTATTTCATAAAAACACAGATTTAACGTGTTTTAAGTAAACACAATTAATTAATAATATTTCACATTAGCAATAAAAAGTTCGTAGAACAAAAACATAAAAATTCTGGTAAACGAATTCTTAATTATCTCCTAATTACTAAACGCGTGGGCCGCTTTACATGATTCAAACGAACAAAATGGTTTTTGACCTAGACCTTTCATTTGACAGCAAAGTCGTTAAAATATCTCAACAAACAAAAAAACACATAAATTTCAAGTTACTCTCGTAATTATATCGCGCTGTCGTCTAATGTTTTGTGGTACTGGAACGCGTCTGACTTCGTGGAACGTAAACATTTGGGCCGCCATTTTGATTTAAGGTGAATAATGCTACAAATACAACCAGCCCGCAAAATTCAATTTTTCTTACGTTTTTTGCAATTTGCAGGCCAGTGCTAGGGTGTATGTTGATTAAAATATTATTCGCGGCTGTAAGACGTATGAAGTTACATAATTATAAAAATTCAAAAAACGAAAGTAAATTTGAATTTCGCGTGTTGGAGGATTCATCAAGTTCGAAGTTCACGCTGACACGCTGTCAATACTGTATTTTTTTTTTATTTGATCCAAAGGTTGCGAACCCGAATGTGTGTTTACAAAATAGCTTCTCGTGACGGGGACTTTAGTTTCATAGTTTATACAAGAATTTGAACTTACCTTTCCTCATCTGCTGGTAATGTAAAAAATGACACTCTCTCGTCTCCTTTTTTCGACACACATCCGTCAAATGAGCAATGCTTTAAACCAGCCATTCTTCTTGTTCACTATTCGAAACTTATCGCGAGCTCTGCACGCGAGCGGTGACAAGACAACCACCGGCGGAGTGGCCACGGCGCCACGCGAAAGTGTAGGCATTTATCGCTGTAGGTAGGTTCGGCCGAGTGCAGGAGAACCAACTGCTTTGCGTTGACCCCAATTTCTCCGTAACTAGAAGGTTACCAAATATGTTCCAGAACAAAAAAATGATTGCAATGATCCCCGTCATGTCATGCTTAGAACAAGTCCCTTTTGGTCAAAGATCTACAAAATATGACGAGTTGACGACACATATTTTACGAATTGGCGCGCATTTATTCCAGGTATTATTATTATCCGCGCATTTATTCTTACATGTGCACGGCTCAGAGGCTCTACTCCCTAACCGTTAGGGAGTAGAGACGGATAGATCCGAATTACGGACGAAGCGTTAGGGCCTAACGCTTCGTCCGTAATTCGGATCTATCCGTCTCTCTTACTCGCACTTATCTGCATACGTGCGCGAGATAGACGATAGATCCGAATTACGGACGAAGCGTTAGAGAGTAGGGCTTCAGAGTCTCACACTCACACACATACAAATCGGCAATATTATAAATGGACTGACACGGCTTATTACTTGAGCCTACTTTTTTATGCCGTGTATTTTTTTAACTACGATTATTTGTTTTTATTAAGGACGCGTTTGCAAAATTGATAGGTTTCTTTCGAACGACTAACTGCGAGAATAGTAGTAAAGTGACATCTTTTTGATAAGTAAGTACTTTGAATTCATTTTTTAGGGTTCCGTACCCAAAGGGTAAAAACGGAACCCTATTACTAAGACTTCGCTGTCTGTCCGTCTGTCTGTCACCAGGCTGTATCTCATGAACCGTGACAGCTAGACAGTTGAAATTTTCACAGATGATGTATTTCTGTTGCCGCTATAACAACAAATACTAAAAACAGAATAAAATTAATATTTAAGGGGGGCTCCCATACAACAAACGTTATTTTTATACGTTTTGTCTAATTTTGTATAGATAAGGTACGGAACCCATCGTGCGCGAGTCCAACTCGCACTTGGCCGGTTTTTTTAATCATCAACTCTCTCGGTCTTGTCATAACTAACAAAACGAGCCCAAACTCGGCTCACCTAGTACAACACGTCGAGGAGTTGCAGTAGCAGTAACCGAAGAACACCTTCAGGTCACTCCATCAAGCCCGGAGGTAAGGTCTCATCATAACTAACAAAACGAGCCCAAACTCGGCTCACCTAGTACAACACGTCGAGGGTTACAGTAGCAGTCTTTGAAGTACACCTTCAGGCCACTCCACAAGTCCGAAACGAAATGTGAATAATAAATAAAATAAAATAAAAATAAAAAAGCCTTTTATTTCTTGCCGAATTAAAACTTACAAAGTTATTTGTTAGTAACATAAATAGTATAATTAATTTGTTTTTAGTGTTAGTTTTTTTTTTTTTTTTTTTTTCATAATTATTCCGCAAGAACCCCTCTGCAGGTAAAGGCCTCCTCCAAAGTGTTCCAGTCTTCTCTGGATTTTGCTATTTGCATCCAGTTTGGACCCGCTGTGTGTTTAATTTCATCTTCCCATCTATTGCGGGGTCTCCCTTTTTTTCTTTTGCCCACTGGTCCCTTCCATGCCGTCACGCTTTTTGTCCACCTCTGGTCTTGAAGACGTGCTACGTGCCCAGCCCACTTCCATTTCAGTGCAAGTGCTTGTGCCATGCTGTCTGTTGCTTTAGTAATGTTTCGTATTTTTGTATGTCTAATTTTGTGTATTTTTTTAATATTTAACATACTGCGCTCCATTCCGCGTTGGCACGTTTTGATTTTGTTTATTATGTTATTATTAAACTTCCACGTCTGGCAGGCGTAAGTCAGGCATGGTATGAGGCAAGAGTTCATAACCTTGGTCTTCAGATGAGTTGGCATGCTACTCTTAAATATTTCTTTTAAGCTCCAGTACTTGTTCCATGTTAGCTGTGCCCTGCGTTCGACCTCTTGGTAGTTGCTTTGGCTGTCGAAGCTAATTTGTTTACCTAGGTATATGTATTTTTCGGTATGTTGAAGAGGCTCGCCGTCGACACATATTTGTACCTTGGTGCTGTTGGTCATTAACATGGTTTTAGAGAGGTTCATTTCTAAGCCAGCCAACTTACTGGCTTTGTTTAATGACTCTACCATGTACTGTAGTTCCGCTCCTTTCTCTGATATCAGCACCAGATCGTCGGCGAAACGTAGGTGATTTAAGTATTCGTTATTTACTTTTATGCCGCGTTCTTTCCAGTCGAGCTTACTTATAATTGATTCTAATGTGGCTATAAATAATATAGGTGATAATGGGTCCCCTTGTCTTACGCCTCTTGTAACAGGGAACCAAGTACCGGCTGTTTCTAGTTTAACTCTGCTTTTACTGTTGTTATATATGCTTTTAATTACTCGTATGTATTCTTTTTCTACTTTCTGTGTTATTAGAGTTTCCCAAATAAAGTTATGTGACACTGAGTCGAATGCTTTTTTATAATCTATAAATGCCAAGTACAGCGGTCTTCTTTTCTCCTGGTATTTCTCAATAAGGAGCTCGAGTGTGTGAATATGATCGATTGTAGAGAAGCCTTTTCTAAATCCTGCTTGCTCATTGGGTTGTCTCTTATCTAATGTTGAGCTAATTTTTTTGGTGAGGATTGTTGAAAATAGCTTATAAGTGCTCGGTAGTAGGCTAATTGGTCTGTAGTTACCTACATCTTTTGGATCTCCTTTTTTGTATAGCAAAATGATGTTAGATTCAGACCATTGAGCGGGCGTCTCTCCAGATTCGAGGATGAAGTTAAATAGATTGGTAAAGGGTACGGCTAGTATAGGGGCAGCTATTTTTAGAGTTTCGTTTGTTATGTTATCCGAGCCCGGGCTTTTGTCTGGTTTTAGTTTAATTAATGCCTCTATGACATCGTTTTCTTCTATTTGGGGTCTATCTAATTCGTTGCCTTCATTGGTATCTTGGTCTTCCTGATTGGTGTCTTTAGGGTCCTTTGTGCTGTATTATTTCTTGTAAAACTCGGTTGCGATGCTGATGACGTCACTGCGATTGTTTTTAGTTATTTCGCCTCGTTTTAGCCCTTCGATCCAAGTTTTGTTTGGTTTCAGCTCTTTGTATGCCTTTTTTGTGCTACCAGTTTGGCTCAGGTGTTTTTCAATAGTTTTGTATCTATAGTTAGTGTAGTCTTTCTTTATATATTTGCTGACAAGCTTATAGAGGGCCGAAATTTCGTTTCTCGTTGCTCTAGTTTTATTATCACTTTTTTGCAGTTCTTGTCTTCTTTTTAAAAGTGTTAGTGTGCGTTCTGACAATATTTTATGGTTTTTCTTAGAGTTTTGTACTTTTCGGGCGTTTTGCAAGCTTACGGTGATGAGTTTGATTAAGTTATCGTAATATTTTTGAACTGAAGTAATATCTTGTGCGCACATTTGATCTTTCGATATGTAGGAGTTTAGGTTTTCTTTGAACTTCGAAATTTCTTCTTCGCTTTTTGCTGTGGTATTTTGACAATTACTATATTTTGTTCTGTTTTTCTTTAGTTGAGTGTCATATATTATTGTAGCTCTTACTGGTCTATGATCTGAAGGGTAGTTTATGTTCAGTACTTCTATATTTTGAAATAAGAGAGGACGGTTGGACAGTACAAAATCGATTTCGTTTTTATAGGTCCCATCCGGTGATCGCCAGGTCCATTTGTTTTTTGTTTTTTTTTTTGAAAAAAGTATTCATAATTGATAGGTTGTTTTCTCTGGCAAAATCGATTAATCTTTGTCCTCTCTCGTTTCTGATTCCATATCCGTGTTCTTTCATGATCAGATGTTCATCTTTGTTTGGTATTCCAATTTTCGCATTTAAGTCACCCATCAGTATATAGACTTTGTGTGACAGTTCCAAAGCCTTCTTTAGTGTCATATAAAAGCTATCTATTTCAGCGTTTGCTGTTGAAGTGGGGGCATAGACTTGTATGATGGATAAGCTAGAACTTTCGAATTTCAGGTTTAAAATGGCTACTCTTTCTGAAAGGCCAAGGTAACTTTCTATATTATTTTTGAGATTGGTTTTTATTATAAAACCTATGCCATATCTTCCACGTGTGTGGCCTGTATGGCACAAAATGAAGTTTTCATGTTCTTCGATTTTGTTTCCAGTGCGTCTCGTTTCAGCTAACCCCACCACATCGAATTTAATTTCCTTGAGCACCTCGTCCAGCTCCATCAAGCGTTCGTATGTTGACAGTGTTTGGACGTTATATGTCAGTATGTGTAACTTTTTATGTGGGTTCTTTACGTCCCTTGGAGGGTTTTGGTCATGATCTTCCACGGTGACCAGCCGGCTTGGAAGATGGGTTTCGTGTTCTGATAGAGGTTTTTGTATGTTGGTGTTGCGAGAGGGGGGCGGTGGTTGCTACATATTATCGCTTTTGTTGTCCTGTGGATCCGCTGAGTTATTTGGGTTCTTGTTTATTAGGTAATTCAACATGCCTGGTTTTGTAATTCCATCCGATAAGCTTGGAGTTCTTCTTACTGGTGTCTGGGTTTTATTTTTCTTGCTACGCTGTGTATTAGTTCCTTTTGTATTAGTTTCGGCACCATTCGTGGTATTGATTTCCGGGGATGTTGAAAGCATTCTTTTGTTGTTGCTAGTTGTTTTGTTTTTCTCGCGTACGATTACAAGCTTGTCGTATTTTATTTTTACAAGGTTTCCTTTCTCCTTCTCGAGTCTCGCTTGCTCTTGAAGTTCTTTTCTCTTTTCCAGGATATGTTGTGGGTAATCTTCCGTAATATAGTATCCGGTATCTTTTAGTGCGATTCTCTGTTTGAACAAATTATTTTTTGTGCCAAGTGTAGAAAAAGTAACTATTATTGGGCGAGCTCTTTCCCCTTTCTTGCCTACTCTTCTGACTTCTTGGATATCCCTGCGATCTAGTTCTTGAGAGAAGCGTTCTTTAATAAAATTGAGCATGATGCTTTCTAAGTTTGAGTATGACGTTTCAGTTTCTTTCAATCCGAAGAATACAACGTTGTTTTTCCTTGCCTGTTTTTCTAAGAAATACAATCGCTTTTCTTGATTTTCGAACTTTTCCTTGAGGTTCTCGTATTTTTCATCAAATAATTTGAACTTATCTTCCAAAATGCAGTTTATGTTTTGTGTAACTTGTTCAGTCACCTTTTCTGCACTTTTTTCTATTGCGATTTTTTGTTCATCTAGATCCCTTCGAATTTTTCGGAGCTCGTGCATAATTTCATCCATTTTTATCTTAGAGTCTTCGATCTTAGTGATTGTTATGATACTGGTGGAGCCCTCTTGTGTTAACAATCCGACTTACTGAGTAAGATAAAAAGCTAGTTGCCGGCTGGATCAAAGATGGATCGGGATTTTTGCTGTGATACAAATATTTTTCCACAGATGTCGCTAGTGTCTTTGTATAACTGTGTAATTAATTATTGCTCACTATCTTTTTTGTAAAGACTTGCCGTGGATGTCACTATTCGTGCGGAGCCGAAGTAAGCGTTAGCGCTGCAGCGCCTTCTCTCCACTCTCCTTGAATGTATAATATGTGCAGGTGTAGTGACCCTTTGTGATTCTCTTTAGCACAAGCGTGATGAAATGTATCGAAAATTTATTTTTACGCCCTCTAAATGTGAATATATAATGTCTTTTTTCTACAAGCAAAAATACAAGAAATTAAGAAAATAATCTTACCTTGGTTGTCCGTAATCCGTACAAAATACGAAAGTATCAAGTTTGATATACCTATCATTTGTATTCGTACAGCGATCTTTTTCAATAAGATTTCCAAGCGATACAGTGTCCACTCACAAAGGTGCGGCGGGCAGACTAATATTTAATTTAATTACTTTCTAAGCAATAAAACAAGTCAATAACAAGCAATGATATTCTAGTAAATAGATATGTTGTGAGCGCGCAATCGTGAAGACTCGAAAACGGCCCAATTGGGCCGTATTGCCTTTAGCCTGCAACATGCATGGCGACGAGCGATACGCTGCTACGAATTTAGATAAAAATTGTAAAAATGTCATCGTGAGTGATTGCGTGTTCAAAAAGTGTACCTACCAATTATGATACCAAAGTAAATAAAACACAAGGGATCTCATACCAACCACATGTAACTACGCAATGGGTCTACCCTTTATAGCAGAACTGTTTATGTCATAATATTACTTTGCATAACAGTAGATAGCATAAACTTCATTTCGCAGAAAATCGTTTGGCAGACACTCATTTATCATACATTCAAAACTCATAATTTTGTAAGTCAGAATCATCTTTAGGCATACATTTCTTATACATAAGAAATAAAAGTAGAACCATCTTATCGCAGAAAGTTAACAGTCAGAATCATCTTTTGGCACACATTTCATATCGATAGTCATTAAAAGGCAGAACTATCATATTACAGAAAGTTTAAAGTTAGAATCATTTTTTGGCATACATTTCATTCATTATGCATAATAATGGAAAGCCTCATCTATCACATAACAAAAAAATCATAGTTAGAATAATGTTGTATTAGAAAAAAAAGAATAAAGTGTACCTACCAATTATGATACCAAAGTAAATAAAACACAAGGGATCTCATACCAACCACATGTAACTACGCAATAACGCAATATACTTACTTCGATTTATTAATATTTTTCATTTATTTTCCCAATATTCTGATATTTGGAGTATAAAAAAAGAAAGAGATGGGAAATACATTTTTGTCTTGAGTAGGACAGGGACGCATGCACTCCAGTCAAGACATAGAACAACACTATCGTATCTTTTTAGGGTTCCGTAGTCAACTAGGAACCCTTATAGTTTCGCCATGTCTGTCCGTCCGTCCGTCTGTCCGTCCTCGCTTCATCTCTGTGACCGTTAGCACTAGAAAGCTGAAATTTGGTACCAATATGTATATCAATCACGCCGACAAAGTGTAAAATAAAAATTGAAAACAAATGTTTTATTAGCGTAGCCCCCCTATATGTAAAGTGGGAAGTGTTTTTTTTTTTTTAATTTCAACCCTAACGTGTGATATATTGTTGGAAATGTATTTAAAAATTAATAGGGGTTTCCTCAAATCATTTTTTGATAATGTCAATAATTTCGGCAATAATCGCTCCAAAAGTAAAAAACAATGTGTCCCCCCCCCTCTTAACTTTTGAACCATAAGTTTAGAAAATCTGAAAAGTAGAACTTTATAAGGACTTTCTAGGAAAATCATTTTGAACTTGATGGAAACAACAGTTTTTGTACAAAAAAGACAAAAAGTTGTACAAAATAATTTCTGGACTAAGTGTGTAGTATAGGTATTCGTATATGCAAGCATTTTTACATAATGGATACCCACCTTTAAACTCATAAGTGGGAACACTTATTGTGACGGACGGGAAACTACGAAACCCTACACTGAGCGTGGCCCGACACGCTCTTGGCCGGTTTTTTTCATATTGGTTTTATCGAGCTATCCCTTTTGTCATTTTGACTTGTAGTGAAATGTAGAATGAATGAAAAGGTGTGCTGCCGCTGCTGCGCGGAACATTTTTTCGGTGGTTTTGTAGGTGTATAACGTATTATTAGATATCTGTTTATTAGAATATCATTGGTAACAACTGTAACAAGTACAATAACGTCAATAACCCTCAATTCAAGCCAGAGCCGTCTCTAGCCCATGTAGTGCCCGTGTGCAAACATTACCCTAGCACCCCCTAGTAAGCGCGCGGTCAAAATGGAATGGGTACAAAGTACAAGTAACGGCACATCAAGTTACCACTAACTGACAAATTTACCCAATGGATAATATACTCTATTGTATGGAGATTCAATTTGAAGAAGAAATTTGTCGGTTTTGGATAACATGTGCAGCTGTTGTCTGTGTTTAGAATTATAAAGAGTGTTCTGGTGTTTACTCTATCAAGCCAAAACGTACCCATGTTAACATGCCTTGCTTTGCTTTAATTCTACAAATATAAGAAGAGCTCCAGATGCTATACAAAATGTATGCAAAGCGGAGCTCTTTTTACGTTGGTCATTGAAAGTGCCGCGGCCGGCCAACGCGCGCGCCCATAGGGGTTCCGTAGCGAACGGCGGCGCTCGGCGCCCCCTAGGACCGCTGCGCCCGTGTGCAACGCACACCCTGCACTCTAGGTATAGACGGCCCTGATTCAAGCTCAGCCAGTTTCCAGTTATATGTACATTTTGTTAGGGGTCAATTTAAACTTATCATAAATATCTCCGAGCAACTGACAGAATTTACTTACGACCATTTTGTTGAATCCTATTGCTCTAGCTGCTACTGTGGCTTCAGGTTTGCGAATTGATAAATTTTGATGACGTTTTAAAAAGCTTTTGAGCCAATCAACACCTGCCATTTCCTTTCCAATATTAAAATTGTGTGCCTTTCCGTTTTTAACTGCCCATTGATATGCCAGACGTCTCATTTCAGTAGTGGTTAGTCCAACAAGACGCACTTCCATATATTTCAGATATGCTTCTATTTCGTCTTCTTCTTTAGGTGTAAATATAGTTTTTTTCGGGCCTAAAGGTAAACCAATAGTAACTTCACCGCCTTCCTTCATTTTCCTAACATATCGCTCTAAAGTAGTCTGGGGCACTGCGTATAAAGAAGCAGCTTTTTTGTATCCCATCTCTTTGCTTAAAACTTTATCTATAGCTGTTTTCATGGCGTCTGTCGACCACTCTCCTCTTTTGGTTTTTTTCTTGTAAGTACGTACCATGATTTTACCTAAAAAAATATAAACCAATGTTATGATGATGATGATGATTGAGCACCACACCCAGCCAGGAGCAAGCCTGACCCGGGCAAGCCGGATACACCAGGGGGCACTTTTTTGTAAGGAAAGACATGCTCCGGGATGGGAAAGGAAGCCCGACCAACCGCAGCCAGTCGGGCACAATCAGCCGACTATGCAGCCTCGAGCCAATATAGGAATAGTGGTAAAGACAGGTACAATTTATAGGGATGAGCATTGGTGTTTTGACCTTCGTTTGATTGGTCTCTTCTATCATTGGAGAATCATATACGTTTCTGGCGGTTGGGATTCCTTTCGGTTTTGGCTCGCCTTATGTAACAATATTATGTTTGCATAATGTTTCATTGTCAGTAGTATTTGTTTCACTGTCAGTTTAGCTAAGGTGATATATTCCTTGGGTGGCTGATTTGAATTTTTCTCTATCTGCTGCTAACTGAATCCATTCTTCTTTGCTTTTATTGAAATAATCCATGTCTTGTTGGAGTGACTCGTTCCATGTGCCTATATATTGGTCTTCCAACTATTAGCCGTTTCGCCTTGTTTCTAATAGCTGCGTGCAGTAAGTGAGGCTCAGGTCGTCGGAGGATGTGCCCGTGGCTGCGTGCTTCACCCTTAATACAGTTTCGCAATCATGCCAAGTTCTCAATCGCGGTAAACTAGTAAATGCTCGATGAGTCGACGTACGCCGCTTTGAACGGCATCCACTCAATGGCCGCTCCCGTGAAGACAGGTAGTTCAGTCACTTGTTGGGGCGGCGGTCGTACTCGCATCATTTTGTCTAACATATCGGCAAACTGTTTTATCCCTATGCGACGCTCTCTTCGGATGGGCGACTGCGGGACCGATCGTTGTCTTCTTTATTCATGTCTGGCGGGGGTTATGGCGTCGACACATGTGGCGGGCTTGTTGCATGTGGTATTTCCTTCGCACGTGGTAATTTCTTAAAACGCGTGCGGGGCGGCGGGACGCTGGGGCTGCTGTTCTAGTATTTGTTTCGGGACTGAGAGGTGGCTCCGGTTGATATTTTGAAGCCACTCGTCCACCCGATCCTCACTCTTGTGCACTGAGCCCTCTTCTCGGGCCTCTGCTTCCGCCTCGATCACCGATACTTCGTATTCGTACCGTTTGTTGACGAGCGCCTTTTCAATCTCTAGTTGCTCGTTACGTATCGCGGCGATTCTCTTTTGTGCCTCGTATTCTGCCTTCTAAACTCGTGCCACTTCGCTGCTGTACGAACTTCTCGGACGTATTGTGCTTGCCGTATTCCTCACAGAAACTTCGCAGGCGGCCGTCATAGTTCTATCCGAGTCCTGTAGTATGGGGTTTTGTGCGGGAGAATAGCACGTGGATGGCGTCGCGATCGATTCCCCGTACTCTTACGCGGTCGCGGTAGCTCTACTCGCCTGGGGGCGTAGAGCAGGTGCGGCGAACGCGCTTTCCGACATGGTCAGAGCAGCCCTCTTCGCAGCGGCGGTAGCGGGGGGCGCGGTCGCGAGCGCGCGGGCGCGGGCGGCAGGATCGGTCCCAGCCACGGGCGCACCGTACGGGGTGCGCGGCAACGCGGACGCGATGGTCGACGACGGTGACCTTGGCAGCTCTTCAAAGTCTTCAAACGTACTTACGTGGCCGCCGACTATTATAGCCCGACTTCGATTCACTCTCTTTTCTCTTCTTCTTTATTTCTTATATTTTGCAGATTGTGTCCTGCTTCGCCTTTGCTTGATTGTGAATGCTTCTCTGGGGTTGCTCGCGATTCCATGTTCTTATTAACCGAATGTTTGGATTTCTATTTGTTGGTTTGACAAGTTACCGTAATTAATAGCGCAACGTTTTTGTTTGTCCGCTTGTCCTTTCTAGAATTGTAAGACAATGTCGGACTACTCGTAAAACGATAAATCCCATATTTTAAAGGGTAAACGCACTGGGGATTGGACAGGCCTTTCAAAGAATTCTAAACGTTACAATATCCGATTTCTCCGAGCAAAAAACAATAGCCAAGCCACATCTGGAAATAGTAAGCCATGGTTAAAGTAAAACATCCAAAGGGATACTTAAAACAATCGATACATTCGCACAAAAACGGTCGTAAACTGACCCTGTAAAAACGTGAGACAAGGCGGCCAGCCAGGCGCCGGGAAGTGTGGCTAGGAACAGCCGTCATGTTAATTTACACAAATGCATTCGCTGATGCATTATTACAAAATATGTTATATATTATTTTTAAACATTAAACGGTATACGCGGAAATACTGTTGACGGGAGGCCCCAATATATTCTAGGTACATATATTAATATGTTTATGTTGTTATTCATGCAATTAGTATTATACCAGTATGCGGTCGGTGCAGGCAGGTATGAAAACTGGGGAAGTCTCCGAGCTGGGCTTTTATCTCTGTATTGATGGCCGTTCCAGGCCAGATTGGGCACATAATACAATATCGGAAGAGTACTCAATTTACAGGGAGAGTGTTTGATGCATTGCAAAATTATGACTGTCGTTTGTCCAGCATGGTGTGCACGATTTAGGCCACAATTCCAGTAGGTAAAGTTAAAGCCAGGCCACCCCTCATAGTTATATTTTAAAATGATTCCCTCATAGTAATATTTTCCTAGCCAGGTAGACTGGGAAACCTCAGACCCGCACACACTTGTCACCGCCGGTTGGCTGAAAAACAAACTGTGCTCATTCAAGATCAATAAATTCAACGAGTTCACCGAATTTCAGCTTCAGACGCAGAAATGCAGAACACGCTGCTGGTCGCTGTGCCTTGCTCTCGATGGCATCTTGGGTGCTCGTATGCACAAAGAACACAAACACTACACTGCAGCACTGCACTTGGATACGCGAACGTTTCAACCCTAGTCTAATCTAATCTAATTTTAAAACGACATGCCACTCAAATTTATTTATTTATTATAAACTTCAAAACAAATAGAATCAATAGTAATACAGTATCTATACGAATTCACTAAGTGATGGCACAGAACAATAAAACCTTTGTCGCAAGCGCACCAGATGGGCGACCATTCACGACCGCTGTCCGAACCGAACTCCCCTAAAAAAATATAAACCAATGTTATATTTAGAAATTTAAATGAACCCACAACCACCCACAACCCTATTTTGCCCCAATGCCCCATCATACCCCACACCCAATACCCCATCTTGCCTCAAAAGGTAACTTTGAACAAAAAAACAATTCACTAATAAAATCTTTAACGGATTCATACAAACAACATACCATAACTAATTAAACATAACTAAGTAAACAAAGATCAATAAATGGGGTGATCATAATTACTTACCTTAAAATAATGACGTTTGACCTTACACAAAATTAGATCGACGAAACGTTAAAACAGTTTTCTGTTTGTAAAAAAAAGACGCGTGCACTCTCACTCACAGATTCTCTCGCACTGACCGTTACCGTTGGTCGAATGAGGCTTCTTATTGGCTTATTTCTTTCTATTCACAAACTTCTAGTTTCTTGCATGTGTGCGATACCCCGTCATGCCCCCCTTCAATACGTTCTGTACGCGAACGCTCGCAGTTGTGGGTTTTACGCGGCTAGTCGTCGGCGCAACGGTGACCTTGGCTTGAAAAGCGTACGGGCGGCATCTTCGTTCGCGCTCCGCGCATCGTTTCTCTGTCGCTCTTGTATAAGTACGACAGAGAAAGCAAGATGTGCTCCAATGCGGCGGCCGCCGCGTACTGTTTCGAGGAATAATCAAATTAAATTGCCTTTAAAGACCTTGAATTTTTATCTCTAGATCAACTTTTCCATTTTTTCAGGGATTTAGATAATATCATTAATCAAAACATGTTCATTATTTAGCTTAGAGTATAAAAAAAAAAAAAAAATGACCTTAAAAAATGGCGTCAAAAAAACTCCTTACGCTGTCAACTGGTAATGTAATGTACTGTTCGATAAAAATATCAACTTCCTATGTATACAAATACATACGTAGGTATAGGGTGACTAGGTGATTGTACTCATGATGACAAACAACTTTCCCAAAGAAACATTATTTTTAAGGTCATTCCTTCGATCAATAATAGAACTAGATTCCCGGTAAGCGCTTCAAAAACGGCCCGAAGAATAAGACCACGAATACTTTTGTGGTCTTATTTCAAATTAGTATGGTCCAATTATAGCCAACATTAAGACGTCAAAATGCCGCAGTGCGCGTTCAAAAACTGTGTAAATAACCACCGTAACACCAAGATTTTGGAAGGAATATCTTTTTTTCGGTAAGTTTATATCATTAAGTGTTTTTCCATAAAATAAAAACAGAATTAAATAGTAAATAGACAATTAGCTAATATTATAATTGTTTGGCCAATGTTTGCCACAATGCACCACCTATTGTATCAAACATCGACTGTTCTTGAACAGGGAATGCATGGAGTAGTGTTGTTTTTTTTTTATATAATGTTAATTTTGATTGTAGATTTCCTAGTGACCCATTTTGCTGTGCAGAATGGGTATATATTGTCGCGAAAGAAAGAGGAGAAGAAATATACAACCCTTCTAAAAATTCGAGAATAAGTTCAATTCACTTAGACAGATTCGACATAACTGGAAACAAAATAAAAAAAGCAAATCAATGCAAAAAAGTATGATAAAAACTTTATGTGTAAATGTTTTAAACGCATATATTGAAAAGGGAAAGGAAAATGAGTTTTCAGGGGGAAACTAACACAACCATAAAATAAGCTTAATTAAACTAAATATAGAAATATTCATTGATGTAAGATTACATTATATCTGTAAAAAAGAAACCGCTTAAATAAAAATAACTTCTCTATGACAGCTTTATAACAAGCTGAATCTGTTTAAAGGTAATTAAACATACCTACGAATACGCCGAAAACACGTTTCTTGATTCCCTTTATTTTTTTACTTTTATTTTATCCTTTATTACCTATTTGTTGTACCTAATAGATGCAATGTTAAATAATAGTATCTTCTATTTTTTTGGATCGGTCAAAATATTTGCCACCATACAAAACGAACTTAAAAACATATTCTGCAACTCTACGTCTTTCAATACTTACTGTGTTCTGACTGTTCTGAGCATTGAAATCTAATACCAAGAACTACGTCTAGTTCCACAATAGAATAGGCACGAAATTGTAAACAAAAGGTTTTTAACCTTACTAGTTAGCTTTTAAGTTTCATTTTAGAATAAATGTTTTTGTACTGATGACTTTTTATTTTCAAGCGACATTTTAAATTTATTGCTTCTAAACCTTACTTCGATAAAAGGACTTCAATAAATATATTTTGCAATGGTAATTAAATTTTATGTTTAAGTTTTAAGGTTTCTAACAAACTGAAGTTGTTAATATTATTAAACTTTTTTCTAAGAAATGTAGTTGTTTACGTGTGTGCAAACGTGGCCACTTGAGCGACTTATTTTTGTTCCTGATCCTTATGCCATGTTCGTACTGAATGGCGTTCAGATAGCGTTGCGTTGTTATTATAAGTAGGTACTTACATAAATGTATGCAGTAATTTATTTTTAGGAGGGACCACTCGCAGTTGCAACTCTAGACGGTTGCTTGACTGCTTAACCGGACAATCCTGTGGTGGCCAAAAATTACTTTAAGGCCCCCAGCCAGGGCTTACAAACTAACAGGAATTACACATTAAATGAACCGTCACTAAGGGCACCCCCTGTGGGGTTCGGGCCTCGGCTTAGTGGGTCATTGGCAAGAGGGCAGCAAGGGACAACAACAGGCTGGGTCGGATCATTAATTTAAAACTACGACAGCGATAGATAATACGGAACGTATCAGATAGAAAGAGATAGCTAGTTTTAGTGTGTAGCGCTTGAAGTACACGAGAGTATCATAGAGTTTGTCGATACAAAAATAATTTTTCAATTCGAACCAGCAGTGCAAGTACGTAGCACTCGATTCGATACGATTCGATAAATCTGACAGTTATTCTCGATAAAATGAGTTTTTAACCAATCGAAAAGTCGGATTTATCGAATCGTATCGATTCGATCGTTATCGATTGCTACGTACTTGCAGTGCAGTAGTTAATCAGTTAAATAGCCAAAAAAAACTCTTCAGGTTTATAATAATAAGTATAGATTAAGTTTTACCTGGGCTGTCACAGGTACTGCAATTTTTTTCAGACGCTTGAGTCCTTTTGGAGTCATATATTTATCATCTTCTTTAAAATGTGCCGAACAAATTGTGCTACAATTACTAGGCATCCAGTCAGGTTCACTTCTTTCCGCCTTAACTATGCTAACCCATTTATTTTTTATTAACTCATCACTTGGAAATCTGTAAAATAGTAAAACATTATGAGAAAATATGTTTTATCTAGGTACATTACTACGTACATTCCAATTTTACTAATAAAATATATGACAGCCCGCTATTACTAATCTCATTCTATATAATTTTAATCATAAAAAATTGAAACCGCAACGCTATATATTGTGCCTACCATTTCGCTTCTGTTTGATTAATCTATGACCACCTATGACGGATGCTATTTGTCTCTGTCACGCAGCAGATTGCCATCCTATTCTCTATCCTTTTCGAACCATCATGTCAATAATACGAAATTTATTTGAAAATGAGGAATAACTCGTGAAAAAAATACAAAATTGATATATTTTATTATACTTACTTATGGAATGTCACTCCACAACTCTTATTTTTCTTGGCACCATAGTTTTTGCACTTTCGGAATACACAACTTGGCATTTTTGTTACGCCGCGCACACACGTTACCTCGCTCGCTGTTATAACCCGACTAAATCAAAGTGCAACATTTGTGTCACTTTGTCCTCAACAATTTGTGCATGCTAGTGCGATATCTAGCTCTTTTTACTATATAATATCATTGATTCTAGTTCTATTTTATTGATCGAAGGGTCATTCACATATATTATCACAACCACGGAACAGACGTATTACATTCGCACGCGCGCGCCTGTGACCTATCAGCTGTTAGGCGCGTGACGCGACGCAGTCCTACATGTTTAGGTTGTTCGTGCAAACAAATATTAGGAATTGCCTTTCTTCTCCGTCGAGGAAGACCTTCTTCCTCGTCACGATAGCCACGCGGTGGTCTCCCTGCTACCACACTCGGCGCGATAAGCATTTTCCAGTCTCTCAATCGCTGTATGGTGCGTAAAAATGTTCTTGGACTTGGGAGAATTCGTGTTGGGTTCCCGCCTCCCGAGTAGTCAGGGTTACCATTGTTTTAATGTTACTCCAGTGTGAGAAAGTGACGGAGCTATAGAAGATGTCTAGCGCCATCTCTTTCTCACTCTGGAGTCCTGCTTTAAGACGTCACGGTAGGCAGAGATCATTGTACTCACTCGCTGTATAAGTGTACGGCATAGTGCGAGTGGGCGTCAATGACTCGTACAATGATATAACATGTGCGCATTGCGCAAGCGACGCGCTTTCCGGGGCTGAATGACTGTTATTTAACGTTACCAGTGTTGCCAACTCAACTACTTCAAAATTTGCTATATTGGTTGTAAAAAATATGGCAAAAATATTCTAACCTCTAAAAAATGTCAAATTAAATGTGTCGGTATTTATTAAGAAATTAAATTAGGGGAATAGAATATTTACTGTCTTGATATTCATCAACATTAGCTGATGTGGAAGGCTGAGAGCTACAGTCGTAACTGGTTAAGGCTCACAAAAGTTGTACTTTGTCCATATTTTTTATGGGCCAGTTTCTGAGCAGAGAAAAAAAAAAGTCGAAGGTTCATAATGAATTAATCTTTTGTTTTCCATGTTAGCTATTAATAACTTGTTAATATTGAGCCTTTGAAATAGTGAATATATTTGGAATTTAACCAAAACGAACTGCTATAATTTAATTTCTTACTTCTAATTTCATTCAACAATAAAATGTGTCCACCCCAAGTTGAGTTCATTTTTTATTTATTTCATCCTATCTGTGCTTTTTATCGTGAAATTTATGTAATGTGTAAATTAAATGGAGTTAAAACTACTTGTTTAATGGAAATTATAATAAAACTGACCATCAATTAAATAAATATGATTTGAAAAACAAATGTGTCCAACACGTTTCACGTGTGTTACAATCAGTTTGTTACGTAGTAGTTTACTTGCATTATAAGCTAGCAACACTTGGTATCTATTTTTTGTGATGGCAACATTACTATTTTCAATATGACATGTCAGTGTGTTGTCGGACATCTTGGCTTCTGTGCAAGAGGCAATGCTCCGTGAGTGTTACTTTTCGTCCTTAGATTTTCGAAACTTTTCGGAAGCAATTTCGCGTGGTAAGAAGTAAAAGATGTTTGTTTCGGATATGGGCAGTTGAAAAGGATAATTATATGATCAAATAAAGCAGTTTAGTACAGATTTGAATTGCATTTTAAAGATGCTAATGACTTTTTAGGTTATATTACTCACGAGTGTTTGTCCACGTGTGTTGCGTGTGTTACGAAATTGTGTGACGTAACACACGAGAAACTCATAAAGCTTAGTTTATATGGCAATGTTATTGAGAAGTCCACTAATAGGTATGCATGCAGTCCTGAAATGTGCATTTGGATAACCTACCTACTTAGTATTTTATTCAATTAATAACATGTAAATTAACCCTAACAATATTTCCAGTGTGTTACATATTTCTAGTGTGTTATCGTGTGTTACAAGTTCCCGTGTGTGATGGTACACTTTTTATGAGCCTGAGCCAACTCTCTTTGGTTCCGATACAAAGTAGTAGGTACATTGTCTGGAATATTGTAAGAATAACAGCACGTCTTTCCTGCTCTTTTTAGGCCGAATCTGACGTAAAAAATGGCATTCAGGGTTCTCACCGCCAAACCGCGCGCGGCGCCGCGGAGTCAAGTACTTATCGATTTCAATTTTTATTTCAAGAAACATTGTGATTTACCTACATTCTTTTCATGTTTTATAAAATATGTTGACAAAATATGCTATTTATGCTAAAAGCTAAAAAAATATGCTAAACAAGGACAAAATATGCCTAATTTAGCTTATAATATTATTATGCTACCTAAATTGGCAACACTGTACGTCACTATGCACTGCGGCAAAGGGAATGGTGCGTGCGGGCGGCGGGGTGGCGGGGGAGCACATTTGCCCTTTCCCGAGGTCAGACACATGAAGGTTATACAAAATAGGTTTAATAAAGTAGGTAATCGATTTTCTCTTGCCCTTTTCCCAATTTTTTTGAGGACGGCACAGCCTGTCGTCTTCTTCCATACACCTCCATTCGTGTCATATATAAGATCATTGGTCACAAAAACCGAACAAAGCAATAAATTACTCCTGTCGCGAAATAAAAAGACATAAGTATAACAACATACTAAGTATAACAAGTATACAGTGTGAAATCAACCTTAAAAGCAACAAATAAAGTTCTTTTCCCGTTATTGCCTTACGAGCTACATCGTTTTGTGTACGTTTCCTTTTGCTTCTTCGCTTTTTACTACAGGAGGTATGGAGTCGCGTTGAAGATTAAATAATTTATGTTTAGTTGCTTACTTTTTATGTTTTTAAGATCTGTGTTAGTTACTATACATTAGGTAGGTACCTACTTATTATTTTATTAGCGTTACGTTTTGGTGTACTTCATCTGTTAGCGAAGTAAACAAAATAGTTTAACAATCGCGTCAGACCGATTCAGTCGGGCTTCACAGACAAAGGGTTAAGGTTATTTCCTAAATCAGTATTTTTAAGTGTGGTACACAAAAATGTAAGTACTTACCGGTAATTTTGGAACTGCTGTTTTAACCAATCGACATCGGTTAGGATTCCCGTTTATATCCGATTTATCGAAGTGATCCGAACATATCACCGAATTCTTAGCTGGCATATAAAAGTGATCTCTTCTTTGTCTAGCGACAATCGAGATCCATTCTGCACGCGTTAACGGATGGCTAGGAAAGCTAAAAAATAATAATTAAAGCTAAGTCTCTAATGAGAGTCCAACAAACAGACACAAAAGTAGCATAAACTAATTTTAAAGTTATGGTAACGATTAAAAGCATTTAATTATTAAAAATTATTACAATACAAATCTACTCCACGCATCTACTGTTAAATAAAAGTTCGTGCATGTTGGTGACACGTAGGCCAAACATTTGTAGCGGGGTGGTTTAAAATCGGTTATTTTGTTCTAAACTTGATATTATTTGTTAGTGTATAGTTAAAATATAACTTACTCTTCATGTACTTACCGAAAGTAAGACACTCCGACCGTAAAATTGTTTGTTCGGGTATTATTTTTGCAACAAGTGAATACACACTGCGGCATCGTGAGACGTGTTTACATTGGCTGTGTTTCAAGCGAACTAATCGAAATAAGAGCTCACCGAGTCACCGGTCACGTCTCGAGTGCGCTGTTATAATACCAAAACGTATTTTTTTGCGCCCGCCGACCCGATATCTAGTTGGTAAACTTGACTAGTTTGACATCTATAACTTAGTTCATAGCTATAGCCGTCCTTTTCTCGTACTGCCTTTTAGTAAAAGATAGCAATGGCCTAAATTTAGTTTGTACACAACAGAATCGACACCATTTTTGATCGACGATATTCTGTACGGGAAACTGTCAAATTTTCTCACTAAGGAGGTACTTATACTTAATTTGAACGAAATCGTCAACATTTTATGGTATAAAATCATTTGAAGTAATTTGACAGTTACCACAAACTGTTAAATTAGTCCAAATGATTACCTTTAAAGCATCCGCTGGTGACAAACTCAAACTCAAACTCAAACTCAAAGCATTTATTTCAATTAGACCATTACGGCACTTTTGAAAGTCAAAATTACAATAAAGAAAATCAAAGCTACAGTCCCAGTCACAAGGCATAATAACTTGAGAAAGTACTGTAGTTGCCCATTCCCTAGCGTAGATCTCTATGGAGAAGAATGGGCAAGAAACTCCATGGACACTCTTTTAAAATCAAAATATTGTTACAAAATCTTGGTTACATCATTAATTTTGAGATTATACATATATGTGAGAACGATGTAGAAAGACGTGCACACTAAGAGCATCCAGAGTGAAAGATTAGATTAAAAATGTATGAATAAAGTAATTAAAATGAACCTTGGCAGCTAAGAGATGACCAGTCCCAACTGACAGCGCCCGTTCACAGACATGACGCATGTACCGGCGCCATTCAACTCAACCATATTGAAGGGAACTAAATGACCCGACACACCCGCCACCATCAGCGAGACATTTAAGTGAGCATGACATTCTCTCAGTCACCAAGGCATATTCAAGTCAATGAAAGAAAATGCAACCGATGCGAGATGATATATCTACAATGAAAGAACAAATAAATGATATTAAGAGCTCAACTAATACATTGTTGGCAGAGCACAAAAGCATGAAAGAAAAAATCTCAGTACTTCAACAAAACTATGACAACACGGAATCGAAAATATCTACGCTTGAAGCTGAAATTGAAAATATTAAATCTACCACACCCAAACCAAGCACATCTGATATTTTTGCTGGTGAGAAAATTATTTCTGAACTCCAGGAAAGGAATAACAGAAGTAAAAATGTAATAATTGTAGGCCTGTCAGAGCAAACTCTATCGGATAGCTCTGCTCGTCAAATCGCAGATGTAAACGCTGTACAGACTATCCTGCAAAATGTAGTTTTGGAAAATCCTAAAGTGGTCAAAGCTATTCGACTTGGTAAATACGCCCTAGGAAAAAATCGTCCGTTAAAGGTATGCTTTAAGAGCTCTCAGGAAGCAAAGGAAATACTGCAGAATAAAAATAAGGTACCAAACAATATCAAACTTTACTCAGATCAGACCCCTACTCAGAAGAATATAATGAAAGAACTGAGCCAAGAGTTGGCTCGACGTAAAGAAAACGGAGAAAAGGATCTTATTATCAAGTATGTTAACGGCTCTCCAAAGATCGTAGAAATGCCTTCAAAAAACTTCAACCCTTAATCTCACCTACTTTCCAAAACCCAACCCACGAAAGCATTACTCACCAACTATGTCACACCTACCAGGATCTTTCTACATCAAAATCTACCTTAAATTTATTTTACGCAAATGTGCGGAGTATACGCAAGCGAGGAAAATTTGACGAACTGAAATGTTCGTTAAAATCGATCGGAAACACAACCCATGTTATCTTGCTCACCGAGACATGGCTGAGATCTAAAGAGGATGCGGAATCATTTCAACTACCCAACTATACACATTACTACAATCTCAGAACAGACTCTAGAGGTGGTGGGGTTTCCATTTATGTGCATAATAATATAAATCATAGCATGAACGCAGAAACCTACACTGGAGGTGTAAACTACCTGTGGGTAAGTCTAGAAAAATATGCACTGAATATAGGTTTAGTTTACAACCCAGGAAATATCAACATAAAGGAGTTTCTTGAAGTGTACTCATCACAATTGATCAGCAAAAAGCGAGCTATTGTCTTTGGTGATTTTAACATCGACCTATTAACGAAAAATATCAACAGCAAACGGTATAGAAGTGCCATACAAGAATCTGGCTACGAAATCATCAACAAAATCAGCGAAGCCCACTGCACACGTGAAACTACTTCAACAAAGACTATTCTCGATCATGTGTGCACAAACTTGAAACATAAGAGCTTCCACATGGCAATTGTGGACTCGCCCATGTCCGATCATAAGCAGATTTACCTAGCAATGAAAAAGTGCAAATCGCCAACTAGAAAGCGGGTCAAGTATGATGGGGTGGACTACGAAAAGCTCTTCGAATATATAAAAAGTACAAACTATCAGCCAAGTGACAACCACTACGACAACTTCAAAAATCATATAAAATGTGCAATACTTGAAAGCAAAGTTACTAAAACTAAATTCCTAAATCCACCTCAACAGGACTGGATATCTAGAGATATATTAACAAAGATCCATGAAAGAAATGTAGTTTGGCACAAATTAAAGCAAGATCCAGAAAACAAAGATTTACACAAACAATTTATAATAGAAAGAAACAAAACTACAGACAGAATACAAAATACTAAAAAGAAATATTACTACGCCACATTCAAGAAATACTCAGGAAACCCAAAAAAGATGTGGAAACTTATTAACACACTGTCCAGCAATAAGGTCAAAGCACAATGTACTCCTCCAAATCTCTTAACCAAAGATGGGCCTGTAACCGATGGTAGTGAAATCTGTGAAACTTTTAACATCTTCTTTTCAACGATCGGTTCGACACTCGCTAACGCTATTCTAACGACACAGCAAAAACACAACATAGACACCACAACACAGACAAGAGATTGTACAAATGAGTTAACTAATTTTACACCTTGTCAACCGGACGAAATCTCAAAAATAATCGCTAGTCTTGATCCAAACTGTAGCGTAGGGATTGACGGGATAACCACAAAAATTATTAAATGTTTAAGAACCCTGATAACACACAAACTGACAACTTGCATTAATGAACACCTTGCTGAGGGAACGTTCCCGGATGCACTAAAAATTGCTAAAGTTACCCCTATCCATAAATCTGGCACAAAAACAGACCCAAACAATTACCGGCCTATCTCTGTCCTTCCTGTCGTGTCGAAAATCTTTGAAAAGGTTATTTATTCACGTTTAGACAAATACCTCACCTCTATTAACTTCCTTTACAAGAGACAGTATGGGTTTCGCTCTCTGTCCAACACTTTATCAGCTACAGCAGACCTAATCACAGCAACACAAACCAATATTGACCAAAAAAAGATAGCACTAGGTCTTTTTATCGACCTAAAAAAAGCTTTCGACACCGTTAGTCACTCAATATTACTGCAAAAGCTCAGCAACATAGGTGTTTCTGGGGTTGCACTCAAAATGTTTGAATCATACCTAAAGAACAGGTTTCAAATAGTAAAAGTCGGGGAATACCAAAGTAAACCACATAGCACCGGCTCATTCGGTGTGCCTCAAGGATCCGTTCTTGGACCACTATTCTTTCTCATCTACATCAATTCCGTACACGAAATTTCTTTACACGGACATGTGTCTCTTTATGCTGACGATACCTGTCTCTTTTACTATGGTACTTCGATTGATGACATGATCAACAAAGCGCAACAAGATTTAAACACGTTGTCTATTTGGTTCCAACAAAACTTACTCACAATAAATGCTGCTAAGACTAGCTATGTTATCTTTAAAGCCAAAAATAAAAAAATACCAGCTCACCCCCCCTTGACCATTGATAATGAAATAATACAGCAAAAACAACACGAAAAATACCTTGGATTAAGAGTAGATAGTCAGTTAAACTGGAAAATACAAATTGAACACATTAGATCCAAGCTTTCTTCACTTTTGGGCTCATTGCGCAATGTTGTCCATTGTCTTCCTCTTCGAGTGCGCCAGACCATTTACAACTCTCTAGTGAAGCCACATCTGATGTATCTCATTGAAATCTGGGGCAATGCGTCAAAAACTAATCTAAAGGACTTACAGATTGCTCAAAATAAAATCATTAAACTGCTATTCCACTATGATTACCTTACACCTACATTTAAAATTTACAGGGAAACAAAACTCATGAATATCAAACAACTCCACACATACTGTACCAGCATACTTATAAGAAAAATTCTAAACAAGTCCATTCACACACAAATACACTTCACTAAAATACATCAAGTACATAATCGTAGCAGTCGTAGGAAGGATCACATTTTACTGCCACGAGTGCGGACAGTCAATGGTGAGAGAACAATTATTTTTTCGGGAGTGCAACAATATAACAAGCTACCTAAAGAGGTAAAAAATGCGAGCACGTTTAATATTTTCAAAACTAAATTAAAAAATCACATTCTAAATGATCAAACACTACTTTAAACAAACTTGCCCTACTGCTGCGTTGCCTTTATTGTGGCACCGAGCTCGCATTCCATAGCTGTTATGATTATTTGCGACCACAGTAACTATTTCTTTTGCGGGTGGATGAAAAAAAAATAATAATACGTAAACTTTGTGTTTTGTAAATGTTAGTTGCGTACGAAATTTCATTTTGTTTTATGGATTTGAAAATTGTTACAAAGAAAAACTACCTATTTAGTTTGTATGTCAAAGTTAGTGTAAAGTTATTATATTTAAGTTCCAAAATGTTCTCAAGTAAGTGAAATACTGTAATTTCTTATTGAGAAATAAATTTCTTTAACCATGAAAGATAAATAAATGTAAATGGTGGCTGAACAGTACAAAGTACTCACACATGTGCTATGCAATTATATAATACTAAGAACTGGAATCTATACAATGCAAGTATATTTTTACAATCTTTTGCAGCTTCCACAATACATTAACATGGGAATCAATTCTTCATCTTCTTCTTTACGTGTCGATGGACTCAAATAATGCCCGACCAGTACAAACAATTAGTTTGCCCCGGACCTATGGTTGTGGAGCAGGACCAGCATTTAGCCAAGCATTTTTATCATCAATGTAATCCCCCAACTTATAATATGCTTGCCTACATAGTGTGCGTTTTATACAAGATTTAAATTTCGTCTCATTCAGTTGAAGAATGTGGGGAGGTATTTTATTGTAACATTTCAAACAGTACCCCATGAAAGATGAATCCACTTTAGCAAGCCTGAAACCTGGCTGAACTAGTTGGTCCCTATTTCTAGTGTTATAGTGGTGTCTGTCCCCTCTCTTACTGAATAAATGCCGATTTTTTCTAACGTACATGATGTTTTCATAGATGTATTGACAAGGTACTGTCATGATATTAATTTCCTTAAACAGTTCTCTTAGAGAATCGCGTCTACGTAATTCATAAATGGCTCTGATGGCTCTTTTCTGCAGAATAAATATAGACTCGATGTCTGCAGCCCGTCCCCATAGTAAAATACCGTATGACATAATACTATGAAAATCACTAAAATAGACCAGCCTCGCGGTATCAACATCAGTAAATTGACGGATTTTTCTAACAGCATATGCTGCTGAGCTTAGCCGTCCTGCAAGAGATGTTAGATGAGGACCCCATTGTAACCTTGAGTCGAGCGTGATTCCCAAGAAAACCGTTTTATCGACAAATTCTAGTTTCTCTTGATTCAATATTATGTCACAATCACTACTTTTGACATTTGGTAGAGCAAATCTAATGCATTTAGTTTTTTTCCCATTTAGTACTAAATTATTAGCGGTAAACCAATCGTGGACCTGCAGTAGGGCGTTATTTACGTCATCAAGATTAGTGGCACGTCTGTTTATTTTAAATATTAAAGAAGTATCGTCAGCAAACAACACCATATGCGGATGGTTGTTAAATAGATGGGGTAGGTCATTAACATTTTTACTTTTAAACCCATTGAGTTGACTCCATTTATTTGTACCTGCTGCTGTCTATCATTCAAATACGATTTTATTAAACTGAGCGCAAGTTTACCTAAACCGTAATGCTGAAGTTTCAAGATCAGGGTTTCGTGATTTACGCAATCAAATGCCTTCGAAAGGTCACAAAAGATTCCTATGGCATCTTGTGCCTCTTCCCACGCAGTAAATATGTGTTTTAATAAAGTGACACCGGCGTCAGTTGTACAACGTCCTTTGGTGAAACCATACTGTTGCTCGTGTAATATTTTATTAGTGTTAAAATGGTTAAGCATTTGATTGAGCATTATCTTTTCAAACACCTTGCTGAAAACCGGCAACACGGATACGGGCCTATAGTTATTGGTGTCTTTACTGTCCCCGGATTTAAAAAGCGGTATTACCTTACTGAATTTCATTAGATCCGGGAAGACCCCTTGATCCACGCACAAATTAAATATTGAGGCTAAATACGGCGCTACAGTCTCAATAATTGAGGTACAAGCTTTGATAGACATACCCCATAGATCTTCCGCTAATTTGATCTTAATTTGCTTAAAACCTTTTATGACTGTTATGGGGTTTATATGCTGAAATTTAAATTCATTTGGACAGGCTGAAACGTTCGCTTTCAATAAATCAATAGAGAGCAAGGGAGAGGAATTTAAGGTTTCTGTAGTTTTAAGTGGGATACTGGTAAAGAAATTTACAAATTCTTGAGCAACTTCATTGTTGGAGCTCACAAGGCCACGCGATGTCTCTAGTGTGAAGTCATTACCTTGTTTTTTATTTCTATTTGTTTCACTGTTGATGATTTTCCAAACCGTTTTTATTTTGTTGTCGGCTGATTTAATCTTGTTGCTAATGAATAAGGATTTGGCTACCTTGTAAGTGTTTTTAAAAATTTTCGAGTAAGTAGCAACATATTTATTAAAACTCAAACAATCGTTCCCTACTTTTCCGAATACCCTGTGTTGCCCAGTCACTGAAAATAAACTTTGGGCCAATAGTTTTAGATTTCTTTTTTAAAGTATTATTAAATTCAGTGTGCACTACCGAAAAGAATTCTTCATAAAATACATTTGCATTGTTTCTAATATGACCCGGTATACTTAACTTGCTAATTAAATTATTATTAAATTTGTCTAGATTGCTGGGTGTTATTTGTCTAGTTTGTTAGTGACAGTTGGTTTAAGTAGGTACCTACCTATATTGAATAAAATAAAATCAAATGTTTCTTCAGATGTAGGTACAATCGGCGAAATATCAGTAGTAGTCCCTAATAGCTCGATGATATCAAGATACATTTCCAGTAAAACATAGCCTCGCTTTGCATTGAATTTCCGTACAATGTCGATGGCAGAGTGTTGCATAGCTTGATTTGACGCCTTGTGAACTGGTTTTACACTTTGGGTATATTCTCAAAGCACAACAAGTAGAATATTTGTGGAAAACTATTAATTTGCTTACTTAATTAATACTTAACTTGCTAATTAAATTATTATTAAATTTGTCTAGATTGCTGGGTGTTATTTGTCTAGTTTGTTAGTGACAGTTGGTTTAAGTAGGTACCTACCTATATTGAATAAAATAAAATCAAATGTTTCTTCAGATGTAGGTACAATCGGCGAAATATCAGTAGTAGTCCCTAATAGCTCGATGATATCAAGATACATTTCCAGTAAAACATAGCCTCGCTTTGCATTGAATTTCCGTACAATGTCGATGGCAGAGTGTTGCATAGCTTGATTTGACGCCTTGTGAACTGGTTTTACACTTTGGGTATATTCTCAAAGCACAACAAGTAGAATATTTGTGGAAAACTATTAATTTGCTAAACACTGATTAAAAAGACAAAAACATAAGGCCTAGCCCTAAAAAGTGATTTCTCGTTTTCCAATTGCATTCAAGCAAGGTATTCAAGTGTATAAGTAGGTGTGTGTGGGTGTGTGTGGGTGTGTGTGTGTGTGGGTGTGTGGTGTGTGTGTGTGTGTAGTAGGTGGTGTTTAAGTGTTAGTAAAAAAAATAATTAAAAAAATTAAAAAACCCGACTGCGTAAAAAAAACTAATAAATTTAATAAAAAAAAAAAAACTGAAAAGAATAAAACAAGTTCAGGAGACAGGATATATTGACTGCAACAGTCGGGACCCATATTGGATGTAATGATTTTAGTCTAGATTATTTAATGGGTCCCGACTGTAGCAGTCAATATATCCTGTCTCCTGAACTTGTTTTATTCTTTTCAGTTTTTTTTTTTATTATTTTAGAGTTTAGTTTTTTTTACGCAGTCGGGTTTTTTTTATTTTTTTTTTATTTTACACTTTTTAGTTACTTAGATATTATAACCTTTTAAAATCCTCATGATGAGCCCTTTATTGGGGTGTGTAATATTATTGTATAATAACAAATATTACATTATCACTTGAAATAACGTTCCTAAGATATAATTTTCATATGCTATAAAAACAAATAACCTAATTTCATGACATCTAATATTACATTTCATATAAACTTATTTTGCTCTAATTACATTTAGTATAACATTCATTTCATATAATTTTCATTATACTAAATAAAAAATATATTAAATGAAATTAGGTCATGTGATCGTTAGTACTTCTGTAATTATATCAAATGGTACGCACTGCCTTTAGAGCCGTTCAGGCTGCAGAGCGTGCCAAACATTTGAATTTGGCGCTAGAAATCCGCAATTTTATATTTTTTTATTATTTTGCTATACCCAGACTCACTCTCACAGTAAATACAAATCTAAGGACACCTCTGAAGCTAAAATCCATCTAGCCGTTCAGGCTGCAGAACGTGCCAAAAATTAGAATTTTATTTACTTTTATAATATTTGTCATTTCGAATTACATTCAAACATATAAGTTGCATATATTTTTGTAATCACCTTTAAAAACCCTTCATTTTGATACCCCACTCGATGGTATTACAAGAAAAAAAAATCGACCTTCACAATTTGGCTCCCCAAATCCACGATTTTTTTTGTTTATTTATTTTAATGTAGCCAGTGACACTCGCGCTATCAAGGCAAATCTAAAGACATATAAATTATCCAAATCCCTCCACCCGTTGAGGAGTTACCATGGAACAAAGAAACAAACATACATACATACATACATACAGGGCAAACACATAACCCTCCTTTTGGGCTTCGCCGCAGTCGGGTAAAAAAAGCCAGTAAAAGTCCCGTCAAAACCGGTCCAGCCCTTTCGTAGATGATCCAGGATCCAGAACCACAAGAACCACAGAAATCTTAATATAATAGAAATGCTATGCTATCTACTGTCTAAGCCGCAGGCCACACTAGAGCTACCGCGGTGAGTGGGGGCGACCTGCGGGGGCGGGAGGAGTAAAGACGCTGCGTCTTGCCGCTGCTGTAGTGTGCCACGTTGAAGCGGCCGCGCCGCGCCGCCGCGGGGCCGCGTGACACGTGATTTTTTACTGCTATTATTGCGCGGGATTTAAAATGAGTTTGTCTAAATTGGAACTTTCATGTTTAGAAGGAAGTATTTTTTTTAACAGGATTTATTACAAATAAAAACGGGGGTTCATGATTTAAATTTTCCCATTTTTTTTATTAAGTACATCATTTATTCTTATATTGACCCTTACTGCACCAGATTGCTGGCCGAGACATTATTTCACTAATAAACTCCTTATTTATGTTTTGCAGCGCGGATAATTCAACAAAATTTAATAAGTAAATACGCAGGACGCACGAACTCGTACTATTCCCTCCGCTGCTCGCGGTCGCCTGCCTTGCCTGACGGACGCGCACGGCGCACGCACGCACGCACGCCAGTCGCGCTAACATGGCGCCCCCCGTTCAACACGTATTATTATTTTTCCCGCTCATCGCAGACGCAAGACGCGTCGCGCCAGCGTGGCCTGCGACTTTTAAGAGGGCCCTTCCCGGCCCGCCTTTCATCAACGCGAGCATGGTCGAAAAGCTTGTTGTTGTTGTTTCATCCAGAGCCTAAGCGGTGGTATTTTTTCAACTCCCCTGTCTTACCTAGCCCCGAATCCGCACTACCTGCCTCCCGCGTACCTCATACCGCGTAACGCGGGGACATTGAACGAAAAATATTATTCGAAAATTTATAAAACTTGTTCCAGGAAATACCTACTTACGTGTTTTTGAATTAGTCTTACAAGTAGGTATGTGAAATAAATATTTGTTATTTAGAATCTCCACTACATTTGCAAGGCTTCTATCATGATGCTTTCTTTACTTTTAAAATTTATAAGTACCTACATTATGAACGGCCAAAGTTCAGGTAAAAGTTGTGAAAAACAGCAATTTTTGGAGGCTTAGTACTGAATTTGTTTCTACAAATTTTTATTTTCTGCTTCGATAGAAGTCTATATATAGTCCACAAGACACCTATTAGTTCAAAAATTTCAAAGATATATTTTATGTCTAACAACGGCATAATCACGCACGAGCTATAGTCAAAATTCTCGCGAAAAGTATGGCGGGTTGGCCGCTCTTAAGAACGAACAAGTTAGCGGAACGAACTAGTTGGTGGGCGGGGTTAAAATGCATGCTATTTCATCCGACATCACGAGCGAAAGGGATAGACGCTGTAAAGAGCAGAAGGAAGCTACTGCGCGTACACATACACACTCCTAACGCTGAGTGACGCATACATGCGCAATTTCATTGAAGACGGGACGACATTGTAGCGGTGGCGCGCGGCGCGGGTGCAATTGTGTAGTATCATCGTTGGCACGTGCTGGCGTATATGCGATTTATGTTTGAAGGACAACATAAACTCAAACTAATAGGTGTTGGAATTTACAACATAGGACAATCACTCAGTGAAACGTAATTATTATGCACCCAATTTAGTTGTTATTATGAAAGGACAAGCTCCTACATACATCCTATAATATTCCTAATAGGTAGACCCGCGACTTTGCGAGACGTGGCAATGAGTTCGCTTGCGAAAATGTAGGTAGGTAGTAATGTAGGTAGATATTGTTATTTAGTTTAAAAAATAATTTCATTGATATGACTTTATTTCTATACTTGTTTTTATAGGTTGTGCAACTATGTTACTACTTAAGTTAAATACCTAGGTAATTACTTAGCCTAGCTAGTTACCTATAATTAAACCACAGGCGACTCCTGATTAGTACAGCCAGAGTCAGGATAATTGCTTTTTCGACAGCGTGACTTTGATGTGACTGTGAGTCTTGTTGTTGATTCATCAAATAAAAAATTATGTTATTTTGTAAATTGTTTATTGGCTGTTTATTTATTTACAATAGCGGTCTGTAAAGCGGTGTGTGTGTCTTATTATACATTTATCAACAATAGGCATTGTGCCGCTGATGTAGTATTGTAGTAAACTAGCGTAATGGATGTTGTTAAAATATGGAGCCAGTACCTATTTATTGTGTGGGTCAAGTAGAGATTTTTTAAATATAGGTACCTACCTACTCAGTAAAAAAAATATTTCGTTGCTATGGCTTCGTTATAGCTGTTGGATGATTCTCTGAAAATATTTCGTGTATGAATAGGTTGACCTTCTATCCAGACAAAGAGTAAAGTAGGTACCTAAGTAACCATTTTTATCTTTGAAATTTTATTTAAAAATATGACGTAGGTACCTACCTTTTTTTTTTTTTCGGATGGGAAATCATCAAATAACTCCTCCCGCTCTGGGCGGAGCAGGAGGGAGTGTCAGTCTTTTACTGACTAAAACCCATCCATGTTCCTTCATCGCCCTTTGTGTTCCGGGGCCACGGTATCTCTTTCGAACAGTCCCGCAACCCCGGCAGGCATCAGTCCTTACGGACCCCTTCCCTTTTGCTGACTCTCTTTGAGGCGCGCGTGGAACACGAACGCGCCGTCGACACGGCCTGTCGTCATGAGACGGACGGACGGCGGGCTAGCCCATAGCCCACCGTCCACAGGCCCGCGCCCACGGCGGCCGGGACGTTGAGAGGTTCTCTCCCATCTCACGTTCCGCCACCTCCTTCTGTAGCATTACTGCTTCGCAGAAGGAGGTGACGGCGTCCCATTCCGTCTCGCTCCGGACCATGGCTTGCACCAGGGCCGGACGCGAGAGGTCGCCGCCGCCGATCGCCGCTTCGAGGACAACGTAGGTACCTACCTTATTTGCAGTATTAATCCTTATCCAAATAAGTATGTCCATTATCTTGACAATTGAATTTAGATTTAAATTGTCTTTTACAGCTTAACATTTGATTGAATAGTTTAGAAATTATCACAGAATTAAAAAAAAGAAAAACACAAAAAGGTGAAAAATAACTTTTGCTTCAGAAGCCGGTGACAAAAACACCAAATCAATCAAAGTGTTTTTTATGTTTGTGTTTTTTTTAAGTCTGTTTTATTTTTTGCAAAAAATATTTTTAAGTACTTAGGTATTTATTTTTCCATTTTTAGTCGTTCCCAAACAAGCGGAGCTCGTGGCTAAATAATAACAGCCGCTCAGGTCGATCGTTAGGTTAAGCCGTGCTTGCCTAGGTTGGTCTGCGGATGGGTGACCACCCATTACATACCGAGTTTCCTCCGTGCCTCGGAAAGCACGTTATGCCGTTGTTCGGGCTGTCATTTGTAGATCTTTGACAGTCGTTAGGTAGTCAGAGGCCCTAAAAGTCTGACTGCCAGTCTTACCAAGGGGTATCGTATTACACGTTACTAACTGGGTTGTGGTGGTCAGATAGGCAAATACTCCATGTATACTGGTATTCAGCTGCATCCGGTAAAACTGGAAGCCGACCCCAACATAGTTGGGAAAAGGCTGATGGTGGTAGTCGTTCCCAAACAAGTCGCCATAAATATTTATTATACCTACATTAATAACAATAAGTACATGTTATGGTAACAGGCTTATCCACTATAAATGAAACATAATATTTATTTATCTACTTACAACGGTTGTATTTAAACCAATTACTGTAACTAAAACTAGAACTAAAAGAGTAAGAGATAACATTAAAATATACAAAATAACAAAGTAAAGGTTCACACATTCATAAATTGCTCTCACAATACATCTGACATGCCAACAAAATCTCTGTACATCCATCCGCAAACATAGGTAGGTACCTAACTTTCGAAATCTGGGGGTATTGTACAAATCTGCGTACTCCCTCAAAGCATACAGGCGTGATGTTACGTCATAAACAATAAAAATCCAAGCGACAATGACTACAGATTTCCGTCTATTTTTTTAAGAGTTCTATTGTATATCTCCGAAGATCAGCATCAGATCTTGGCCAAATTTAAATGGGACAAAAAAGAAATAAAAAAATAATTTTGAGAATCGGTCCACAAATGGGGGAGAAATTTGAAGAACATTCATAATAAATAAAATCGAATTCAAACGCCACCCGTAAATCACTATCAAATCGGAATCCAAAGTCCAATGCCAGGGTCAGTAAAATTTGAAACAAATTCAAAATAATAAACACAAACTATCAATAAAGAAATATCGGTATCCAAAATTCAAGCCAGAGTTCAATGTTATAAAATAGTATACTTGTAATACGACAGCATGACGTGCCGGGCGGCAGCTAACCAAGTGAGCATGTGTGCACCCACAGACACTGCGCACACTCACGCGCTGCGTGCTTCCCCTCTTCCCCACTGACAGGGGTGGCAACTTGTAGCGAAATGCAATATGATTTACAACGAAAACGGGCGCGCGAAATTCTGTATGCAGACCTTTGGGAGTACGGGTATCATGAAAAATCTATTGGATGTATCTGTTCAAAATAAAAATATTTTAACTTTTGAATAAATTATCTATTCTTGTATGGTTTTAGTTTTTCCATTTTCATACTACTTAGGTCATTTATTTACGCCCAAAGATGAGTTAAAATTAGTGTTGAAATATGAAAGATTCGACGGTCATAACTTCCAAACCAATATTTTTTTTCCAATTCTGCTTCCATACAGGGCTAGATAATAAAAATACTAGTTGATACAATTTTTAATTTTGAACCTACACCGTCAAACAAACGAGTAATCACCAGACTACGTTTGTATGGAAGAATGACTGACTTGTGCAACCTTAATACTGGGACGCGTGTCGCAGATTTGCAGCTACCATAGACAAACAATAAATACACACTATCGCCAACACATGCATTTAGTATGGTCTTGTTATTCTGTGGTATGGTTCAACAAAAATTAAACTTTTTGCGATGACATTACGCAATATTGTTTACTATTGTACAATTGTGTGTTTACTATTGTAACGTATAATCTCAGGAGGCGCGGCCGGCCGGCCCTATAAATAATGTAACGGATACGTGTGTGAAAGGCAGAGAATGATATCGCGCGCTCACTCTCACTTAGGAATAGTGCAGTGCAACGTTCGTAATGTTCATATCGATAATTTTCCGTTGAGTGTTAATCGCCAAGGAGTCTCGCAACAATAGATAACTAATTTTAGACGATTTATTTATTAGAAAACGTAATACAAAAAAACGTTAATTGTCAAAGGGTAGTGTTTTTATTTTGCATTACCGCGTGGAAAGTGAATATATCAAAAATCAGTTATAAAGCAAATAAAATGATAAAAGATATCAATACCAAATTACCAACGTTTATACTTACAACAACTATCTCTGGAAATTCACATTTACGTGAAGAATTTGATGGCGTCACCTTCGGCTGCAAATTATCTGTTGCCTGAAATTTTTGTTTGTTAATACGTCCCATTTTTTAAGAACTTTTCTTGCCCAAAATTAATAGCCCATAGGTATAATATATTTTTCAATACACTTCCTCGAAAACTGATCCTTAACGCACTACGATTAGGTACAACATGCAATGTATTTCACACGCGTGCGATTTTTTCCACTTTCCCGCACGTGTGCGGGAATGAAAATTACCACAGATAACTATACCTCTAATTAGTCCAAATTGTTTCAATGCAAATTTTAAAAAAAACTTTCACCTCAGACTATAGAGTCTGAGGTGAATGTTTATTTTTTTATTTTTTGCAAAGCACTACGCGTCTTTACGGCATATTTTTTTTTGAAAATTCAAATTGTGTTTATAAATAGAATATCATAGATAAACATGATTATTTAAAACTAATAGTTACTTTTGCACACAAATTAACATTTATTTGTGTTCTGAATTCAAAAATATAAAATAAATCTATTTTTTATATTAGGCTGTTTAACGGCTTCATACCATTGCCTCTCCTTCAACCTGGCGAAACTAAAGCGCGAAAAAAAAAGAAAATTAAAATCATAGTTTCATAGTTCGTGACAAAAATATTTTTCGTTATTTTATTTTATTTCTTCAAAAGTGTATTGAAAAACGTCGTTTGATACACGTGGACAATTTTGTTATTGCAATTCTCGGCTCATAAACACCGTTTATGAGCCGTCAAACGTTATAATTCCGCCTCGAATACAATAACAAACTTTCTCCACTTGTATCAAAATGTACTATTTATTCTTACCGTAATCAGTCTCCAAATGTTAATTGTCGGTACAGCTGATTTGAACAAAGTCCGTCTTTTTGTTATCAAGTTAAATTGTTCATTTGTGAAATGAACAGAACAAATTCTGCTATGGTTTGTTGGGAACCAATTTCTTTTCCCAGTAGCAGATATCCATTTATCTTTAATATCCGGATCTTTTGGAAACCTGTAAATATTTGTTTGTTTTTTGCATTGGATAAAGTAAACAGATGCATAAATAGTATGAATATATATAATAGTGTTATTTTTATTATTATTTTTATTACAAAATGGGCCAGCTCTTGACTCTTTTTCTTTCTCGGCTTCTCACCAATCGAATTTAATCAATTATCCTTACAATATATTAATATTATGTATAATTATTTTGAAATAAAAAAAAAAATTGATAAACACGGAACACGTCAATGATACAAGGATACTCAACGCGGATTGTTTTTTAACTTACCCAGATATATAACAATAATAAGCCTACCTCCTAATAATTTTCTGAATGAAAAAGTAGTTAAAAGTATGGATTAACAGATAACCGTTGATAAACGATTTTTATAAACTACATAATTAGAAAGGCGAGAAAATACATATTGAGATGCAATAATTAAATATTTAACGAAAAATCACATTTCATTCCCATTTTGGTAAAACTAGGTGTTAAGCCAAACGTAATAAATTATCGATACAAAATAATAGTGGCACGTCACTAATTCGCGGCCAACTCATACGGCGTGTGGCGTTTCCGTACGCGGCAAAATTGTTTATTGCGCATGACTATAATTTCATTGCTGCTTCTAGCAGTTGTAATAATAAACATGAACAAGCATAAGTATGGTTATTAGATTAATAAGAAAACGAATGTTTTTCTGCTATAATTGTAGTAGTAGCGGTGAAAACATTTGATAAGACTGATAGGTATTTCAAAAATTAAGTACTTACATATGAAATGTTATCCCTTTATTTGTAAAGTTACAAATTTTGGAAGAATTTCCGCAGTGGGATATGCTGCAAAACACCATGTTTATCGCTCCGCGTCCCAACCAAACAACACAAGTTACCGCAACAAACGCTCCACGCGCATTTGTGTTCTACGAGACACATGCGCGGCGACAAGGTCACGGCACGCGCCTTTGGAACTAAAGATTTCTGTGGTTCCTTAGATTAAAAAAATGTCCAGATTCCGTGTTCGAAACAAAACGGAACGTTTTTTTAAACGAACATTACGTATCGGATTTGCGTTTGTGTGCAATGTGCGTGTAATACCAGTGGCGGAGACTTACCCATAAATGTGGGAGATTTTCAGTATTTTACGTTCAGCGTAAAATATATCATCAACAGTAATGACATGATTTTTTATCATTACGGTTGGTGATTTTCAACGTTATTTCTTTAATTTGTGTAATTTGTCATGTGCGACTTTATCAGAAATTATTATGTTACGACTTTTTGTGATATTTGCTTGTAAGTTAATTAAATGTTTGTTGTTTTGGTGTACTTAAATAGGTAGTAAGTAGAAATAGCACAAACGGTAACTGTGACGGCAAAAAATCCGATGTCATATGAATGCTGCTTTTATCAAATTTTTAAACACATAACCTCAAATCTCGATACCTATCAAAGAATTTAGTTTAGCACCATGTAAATAGACAAGTTACTTACCGGTTCGTCAAGATTTGCATTTGTGAGTTCATTAGTTCCTGTATTTTGCAATGTCGAAGTACTCTAAAATAAAAATGAAATAAATGTTTTATTTACTTTTATTATAATTAATTATGTATTAACATGTTGTCTTTCTATTACTATAACTAATAACTGTTTTAACTTACACGTTCATAAAGGTTCTGTTCTAAAGCCTCTTGATCTTTCATCCTTAAAGCAGTAGGAATATTGGTATCGTCATTTGGGTTTTCTTTTTCGTCATCATCAGACATTGTGGAAGATAAATACAAAGCCTGAAAATATAAAAAGAAAATGTTTAAAAATAAAAAAAATCTAGATTTCTAGTTAAAACAGGTGGTAATCTTATGATCGACTCAATAATAAAAATAAAGAAGTTATTTACGTATCTTTTTCTAAAATTTCTAGCTTTAGATTTAACTTTCACAAAATACTTTTAGGTTAAGAAAAATGTATAAGTATACCTTTGTGGGTACAGCTCCTGGTCGGATTCTTCGACAACCACTTTTCATTGTATAAGTGTCCTTGACATGGAAGTGGGCTGAGCAGATGGTCGATTCTGGTTTAGGCTTCCACCAACTTTCATTTCTAGACCGTCTTAGAACTTCAATCCAGCGATCGGCAGCTACGGGATCAGTTGGAAATCTATAATAGTAAAGATGGTAATTAAAAGAAAAAAGGAACTGTAAATAAGCCTGAAATACGAGCTCTCATAAAATACTTTCCAACTACAAAAAACGCGATTCTGACCGAATCTGACCAAGTCTGAACGTGTCTGACCGAATCTTACCGAGTCCGATCGAATCTGACTAAGTATGTCTGAGTCTGACCGAGTCTCACCAAGTCTGCACGTGTCTGACTGATTCTGACTGAGTCTGACAGAGTCTGACCCAGTTCGACCGAATTAGACTGAGTCTGAACGTGTTAGACCGAATCTGACCAAGCCTGAACGTGTCTGACCGAGTCCAAACTAATCTGACTGAGCTGAACGTGTCTGACCGAGTCCGACTGATTCTGAACATTTCTGACCGAATCTGACCGAACCTGACCGAGTCCAACCGTTACGCCGGGTCCAGACTAGCGTAATGTAACGCGAATCCACCGTGTAATGTAACACGAATTCTAGGTGTGGACGCCACCGCGAGCATTACATGTTCCGCTCGCGGTTGATCCATCGGCTGTCGGTTTTTGCGCGAAAACAAAGGCGCACGCAGTATTCGCGTTTTCAATTCGCTTTGAGTTCGTGTGCCGTCCACATTGTTGACATGAATTAAACGTAATCGTTACATTCGCGTTACACCAGGCTGGACCCGGCATTAGTTAGTTTGACTCTTAATCTGACTCTGACTCTAAATGAGACTTTGAGGCAATGGACAAAGCGTTTCGAATTCAGTAATTGAGCCAAAGCTTTTACGTTAATAAAAAAAACATCGTCTAAGTAAATAAAACTCTTTTGTAATTTCTCGTTCTGAAAAGATTTTGAAAAGTTACAAATAATGGGTAAAAAAAAATATGCCCCTGGCAACACTCAACAAATATGGCGTGACAGTAATGTCAAATTATACTTTTTGTTTACTTATGTTTAAAATGCGATAGCAAAGAAATACAAAGTGAAATTGAATACTTACTTGTGAAATGATATTATATAGTGGCACATTCCTTTTTTCTTAGTGTGATTTCTACACCATTTCACAACACAAACCTTCATTTTAAAATATCAAAACACGGACTCGTGACTTAGTTTACGCGGGGAACGTTCCTAGGCGACTGACGTATGGATCGTACGACGCGGGATTTATGTCCCGCGTGTTTATGGATTCAATTCTCAGTGGCCTACTATCAATCTGGACATTTTTTAATCTAAGTGTGGTTCATTATAAACATGCTCATAGCAGCCCGCGAAATTCAAACGTTCTTACGTTTTTTTCGGAATTTACAGGTCAGTACCAGGTTGTCAGTCAACTTAATTTAGGCTATTGCTATCTTTTTCTCTCTAATTAAACGAGACAGAGACGGACGTAATTAAGAGCTGTCAAATTTAGTTGGAACTAATATTTTTATACAAATGAAGGGTGCAACTAAAAACACGATGAAGCCAGAAGCGCAAGGCACAAACTAGTTTGACAATAAACTAAAAAAACTTGTCTCTTTTAATTACAATATAGTGCCACCATTACTTAGATGTGCACATGCTGTGCACGTGGACAAAATTGGAACTACAGCCGTCATTTTATGAACGTCATGCCGCTCTCAGTGTCCGCCAATCCGCGTTGCGACTGTGACAGGTCAGTGATGTCACATTTGGAAATTAAATCACCCATTATTAAATAAATTACAGAGTGACAGTGAATGCTATTCGTGTGAGTCACAAGATGAATAATTGAAGCAATTGTCAGATGGCTCAAGAACATCGATTACGATAGGAATTCCTTTAGTGCGGCCGCTCGAACTTAGAGTAGAGATTCAGCACAATCCATTGTCCGTTGTTCGGTAGCGGCTCGGAAGCGTGTGTACATACAAAATTGCACAGTCGACACTCGGCTCGGACCCGGCACGGTCTAGCTTGAGTCATCTTTAACTGGCTACAAAATTAAGGTAGATAACGAGGAAAACCTACTTATAAAAATAATAATATTTAGTAGGTATGTCACAATACTCACACTAATGAAAGAGAAAACAAAGATATATATCAAAAGCATTATTATTGATCCGTGCGCATATTCAGCTATATACAACAAAAACAGATAAATTAACTCTTCTACTTACCGAGAGTACCTACGTTTTTCAATGTTCATGACGTGATATTTTTCATTTCTTTAGCGAACACTTCGTGACGTCCGTCCGTATAGCATTTATATATGTTCTGTGCGCAATACTAACCATAAATTAGAATAATATAATACTAACTGGAATGAACGCACAGTTTCGAATTGTTCGTTTTGTGTCTTGGATTTCTTAATATTAATTTCGTTAATCAATGTACGAAGTCCCAACGTCGCAAACGGCATAAATATAGTATTTTAAAATTTTTTAACGTTGAGGGAAATACACTAGAGAAGCAAACCTCATTAAAATGTCCATTTCTTGCTGTGAGAGTTTTTATATTTTTTGTTTACCATTACCTATAATTTGATAATATCAATTGCCGCATGAAATTATTACTTACAATATGGACTGGAATTGCTTCATTGGACAAATAAACACGGCTACATTCTATTTTGTCTTGATCACGGAAGTGCTTCGAACAAATGGCAGTAGATTTAGTAGGAAGCCAGTCAGTCTCTTTTCTCAGCAATCGTATTATTTCCACCCACTTTTCACGGCGTGCTGCATCTATGGCACCCTACAACGTTGTTATTATTAAAATATATTATAAATCACTTATTCCATAAATAAAAAACTTTCCCACAAATGTGGGAAACTATGTTTTTAGTGGTAATACTGAACATAATTTACAAAATTCTACATTTTATTTATTTTATTGCGTTTTTACGTCTAAATAGACACAGAAACAATAAACTTACGCGTGAAAAGTAATTCCGGTTAATCTATTACATGATCTTGAATCGCACTCTTTCACTACGCATTTACCCATTTTTTGTCGCGTGCCACTCGGTACACTTCGGTAGACGTCCGTCAAGGCCGCGCCAGACTGTTGTAAACAAGCTTCCAACAGAGGTCACCTTGGTGGGAGGCTTGTGGAGCCTATGGCTGGTGTTAGCGTCCATGTTGCGTCCTTACTGTACTTACTTTACAACAAGGCTCCCACCGCCCGCAGTGTGTTGTCTCTCATATAATATATACTGTACTCTTTGGTGTTGTCGACTCTTTCTTTGGAAGCATGCAATACGATGTAGAATTCGCTGATAACTTCTTTTTCCCGCGTAAACGCCATATTCTTGCAGCTTTACACACAGTCTGTGTTGCCACCTTGGTGGTTTTCCCACCAAAACTGGTGCTTTTTCAAGGCTTCTAGTGGTATTTCTTAGTCGTTTAGCGGTTTTTTTTTTTTGTGGTTTTTAGCGGTTTTTCAATATGGAATCTGGTATCACATTTTTGAAAGGGAAATCTTTTACAGTTTCTTTATTTCACATTTGTTTATCTTTTTCTCTTGATTTTAGATGAACTATATTTTAAACAGACTCTCCACAAATCCGTCAAACCAAGCATTCTGAATCTGTTTAGCATAAAAATAACTTTAGGTGTAAAAATATTGATGCGAAACGACTTTTTTTTTGGGTAAAAATCACGAATTACGGTAAAAGCCAATATATCGCACTCAAAACATCGTGCTGATCGATACATTGAATAGTACGGGAGTTGTGGAGGTGTCTAAGTAAAAATCTGACATTAAAAACATGCATTTAAAAAAGTCTTGTGGAAATGTTGGAACTTTGACCCCCAATATCTCCGAAACTAGAAGGTTCCCGACTATCATGGTCTAGAACAAAAGAAAATATCGCAAAGACGAATACTTGAAATTGTATGATTAATAAAGAACGACCAACAATTTTTTAGCATCTCATACATATTCGTTCGTTTTTAATGTAAATAATGTTTTTTTTCTGAGATTTAAATGCAGTAAATTAAGCGGAATTTAGTGGATTTTTTTTTCCAAATTTCTGAAATCTAGCGACATTTTACTCTTGATCTAGCGCCTTTAAAAAATCCAAGGTGGCAACCCTGCACACAGTTGCGCAGCGGCAACCGTTGCGTGCGCACGTCATCAAGTGTTGCCTTGGTGGTTTTCCCACCGGCCGGCAGTCTCGACAGAGTTAACGACAAAATCGCTAACTTTAGATTGCTAATTACTTACGAATTAATTCGATTGCAATGATGATGCTTGCGAGAAACGTATCTTGGATGTAGAGACTTGCTTTACACGCAAGCGTCATTATTGCAACCGAATTTATTCGTTAGTTATCAGCGATCGAAAGTTAGCGAATTTGTCGCTATCTATGTCGAGACTGCCTGCCCAGAACTAGTGCTTTTTCAAGGCTTCTAGTGGTATTTTTTATTAGTTTAGCGTTTTTATTATTTTTTGTGGTTTTTTGCGGTTTTTTCATTAAGAAATCTGGTATCACATTTTTGAGAGGGAAATCTCCTACCGTTTCTTTTCACATTTGTTTAACTTGTTTCTCTTGATTCAATTGAACTAAATTATTGCTGCGAAACGACTTCTAATTTGGAGTAAAAATCACGAATTACGGTAAAAGTCAATGTACCGCACTCAAAACATTTTGATGATGGATAGATTGAATACCTAGTACGGGGGTCGTGGAGGTGTTTATAGTAAAAATCTGACATGCATTAAAAAAAAACTTGTGGAAAAGTTGGAACTTTGACCCCCAATATCTCCGAAACTAGAAGGTTCCCGAGTATCATGGTCTAGAAGTCTAGAAGGAAGTCGGTTAAAAAAATGATCGCAAAGACAGAGAACAGGTGCCTTTCGGCTTTGTTAAGATTACATTTACACCCTATATAATACTAGGTATTATGCTTATGTACTTGTAATGTTTACGTTTGGTTAATTGTAAGTTTCAAATCTACAATTGACAAGTCATCAGATCAGTAAGGACGCACATGGACGCAAACGCCAGCCATGGGCTCCACAAGCCCCAAACTTCTGCTTGCCCCAAGCTTCCAACAATGGTCACCTTGGTTCCACCAAGGTGACCATTGTTGGAAGCTTGTTTACAACAGTCTGGGCAATAAGTCTAGTGACCGCGGTGTACCTGATGGTGCATCCACACCGCATGTTGAGTTAACATTCTCTAACAATGTTAACAATGGTTACCACGTGTTGACTGTTTTCAAAAGGCAACTTGTAACGTTACATTTTCCCGGTAGGAGTCAGGAAACTGTAAGGTCACAATGAGCACTCACCTACCTAACTCAGTCTGGAGGAGAGTACGGTTAAAAGAAACAATCAAGGGTTAAAATAAAAATAAAACAGTTTTAGTAATGCGAAACAGCTATCAGGCCCTACTTAATGGACGCTGGAGTCTTATCTGAAAAACTATCAAAGGCCGGGGCGAAGAACGTTGCAGGTCCTTGAGAGTGGTGCAAGGTCCAGGGGTTTCTTGAAGAAAGGTATTGAGTCAGGCCTCTAAGTCGCCGACCTCGGAGGGGCAGGTTGTAGCAAGAAGGCTGAGTGAGAGCTACTAGCCGTCGGAGTGTCCAGGCTCGCTGAAGTCGCCTAGCTTGACTGCAGCTTTCAGATGAGGAAATAACTGTGAAACGACTGTACTTATCTAAAGGTGTAAAAAAAAAATCGGAGCAGTCTTTGGGGACTGCCGATAGAAGTGAAAACAACAAGTACACAGGCCCCGCCCCAGTCGTAGCACTGGTAATGCCCCGCGCATGCCTATGTGGTGCTACGCCGTAGCGGATGCTACGAGTGCTACGAACGGCTACGAAGCGTGACCGCACGTTACGTTACGTGACGATGAGTTCTATGTTTTTCCTTCATCCAAAAAGTGCTCAACGCGCCCAAAGAAATGTTCACTTCAAAAAAACAAATTATAGTCATAAATGTTTAATGCACATCGTGCCTACATAAATTAAAGTCCGAATTTTACATTACAGAACAATAGATACAATTAATGAGATAGAATAATTTATTTTTTTAGTCACTCCATGTAAAATGCTGGTATTCAGCTGTATCCGGTTAGACTGGAAACCGACTTGAGAAAAGCTTACCGAAAAAGGTTGGACAGATGATGATGATTATATAGTACATACTTAATAATAATACTGGCTAATCAGTACAAATCCTTTTTGAAATATGCACAATAAACACAGGATTAATAAAAAAGTAAAAATAAGTACATAATAATACTGGCACAGTACAAATCCTTTTTGAAATAGGTGCAATAAACACAGGATTAATAAAAAAGTAAAAATAAAGTACATAATAATACTGGCACAGTACAAATCCTTTTTGAAATAGGTGCAATAAACACAGGTTTAGTAAAAAAGTAAAAGTACAATCAGATTAAAAAATATGTGTTTGTTCATTCAGTCGAATAAGGATTGGACCAGATAACAACCAGGAATTTGACCAAAACCGATGCAATGCATGCATAATTGGCTAGATTGTGTTAGAGGTGACAATTTAAATCCTTTAAGTGTAAAAAAGTAAGGACTTTACTCCTATAGATGGGTAGTAAAATAATTGACGCAACGCAACGGTCTTGCGCATTTTATAGCGCACCCCGCCCTCCAGCGCCGTGTCTTGGGGCCCGTGGATTTTTTTTGGTTTTTCCTTCACGGGTGTCGTTATCGTGGTTTTTGGGGTCGGTGATTACGAAAATGACCAAATAAGAATAAAAATCACATTCCTCTACTCAGTTTCTATAAACCGCTTCTCATTATCATGGGCCCTCATGTGTGCCCTCAACGTATAACTCCTTGCGTACGACTTACAACAAATATTACAACTAAAAGGCTTCAACCCACTATGTTTCAACATATGTTTCTTTAAACCATGATTTGTTATAAATGCCATGCCACATTCTGAACAATTCTTATTCTTTTGACCGTGTGTCTGACGTATGTGAGTAGCTAGGTAATGTTTTATGTTATATTCTCGCCCACAAATGGGACATTTGAATTTATGTGTGATATTGTGGGCCTCAGACATGTGCTTTATTCTGTCATTATAATGTTTCATAGGTTTAAAACATATTTGACATTTGATAACGCGTTTAGAATGAGCGCTTTCCTTGTGATTCGCTTTTGACGTTTTAGTTTTAAGAACTTTGCCGCATTTCCCACAAGGAAATTGACCGTTTTCGTGCGTCCGTTTGTGGACTTTCAAGCGTTTTGAGTTTATAAATGATTTGCCACATACATCGCAAATACAGTTAGCGTAGTGCTCGTTTAAATGTGTTGTTAATGTTCTGAAAACATGAAACTGTAGACCACACAAGTGGCAAGAATAAGGACTAGCATCAACTTTATAATCAGCTATACACTCGTTATATATAACCTTCTTGTGCACCTCAACAAAATGGCGACACATAGAAATGACATCTGTCAATGTCAAATTGCACTGCCGGCATTTGAGATTCGAAATTTCAATTTGCAAAGAGCGCGGGTAGCGTTTTATTTTTTTAATTTCTACGTCTATGTCCGCGTGAGTTTTCAGCATATGATCTCTAAGGAGGTTTATTTCCATGAAGTCTTGTTGGCAGAAGAAGCACTGGAACCAGCTCTTGTGATGCCTGAAGGGACAGGCGGTGGTGTCTCTAAGGACGGTGTCACACGTTAGCATGACACGTTTGCGCTCAGACACTTGTTTGACTCCATTCTGGCCGCTTGAGTGTTGGTAACCTAAAAGCAGAATATATTTGAGTTCTGAGTATTTCAATGCATAATATAATGATCTATTGGCACATGGCAAAAATAATGATAGCTTGGTTAATATGTATGATAAATATATTTTCACCCTATAGCACCCTCGAATAATGTAGCTATAGGCCGGTGAAAGTATTTTTAGAATAATTGAGTGAATTTCCCGGGACCGAAAATTGCGTGGCATCAATGAAATCGGTACTAAAAAACATAGTTATAATGTTCTCACATTTTTTTTCGGTTAGGTGAACTATTAATCTATGTGTAGCACTAAATATTTTATTTTATTGGATTATGGATACTCCAAAAAAATAAATTAAACCTCGAAATCTTTCATTGCCGTGTTTCTCCACACTTCACCTTGTTGTGTATTATTCCTCATTGATAAAAATCTATTGGGTATTTATATTAAAACCTAGTTTTATTTGATACATGAATAGTTAAAGTATTGTTACGGAATACATTTATTCAAATATTTAAACAATACAACGAATGGTTAATAAAAAATCATTTGACCCAGAACTACCGTTCATCGCCGTGTCCTAATCATGTTCAAGGATATTGTTTTACCTACGACTTGCGTCCCCCCTCCCGGTATGCTAAACGTTGCATATTAGTGCTGCCTAAGTGCTCAACGTGGAAAGACGTACACACGTGCCAGCGTTTTCGCGCCATAAATATAAGTATTCAATTTTTATGTTACTGGACATTTTTTCTTTCATCGCCGTGGATAGGTATAACTATATATTTGAATAAGTTTGTCTTCATGAGTAAGCATTCGATAGAACACCATTTCTCATATGTTAATTTGTGAAGTGTTTATTTCTTCGAATAGTTAATAGATGTTTTGTTATTTATATTTTTTGCCTTGATTTTCATCGCCGTGCTTTCATTGTCGTGGTTTTCGTGGCCGAAATTTGCTATGGCAATGAAAAAAAAGACACGGCAATGAAAAAAATTTCATTGCCATGCCTTGTAAAACAATTTAGTTTCATTGCCGTGGCCAGGTATTTCATTTCCGTGACTTGTGTTTTCATCGCCATGGTATGATTAGGATAAAAATTTTGTACTTGTTATTTTGAAAATGCATCTTACTTGCTACAGATCACATTATACGTCTTCTGGAGAAGCTATTTTGTTTTGTCAAGTGCAAAAATATATCTGATCATGCCTGTCTCCAAGAGGAAAAGGCAAACCCAGACAGATTGTGTATGGGAGTAAGATTTGGATAGATATTACAAAAGGAAGAATGGGAGTATGTATAAGAAAAGAAAGACTGTACTATTAAAGTCTCTAAGTAGTGTTGCGAGTGTAATTCAACAGTCTTTGTTTACTTATTGTACTCTCATTCTTTTTTTGTAATATCTCCTTACCCAAATTTTACTCCCATACAAGTGGTGGAATCAAGAAGGTCTTATAAACAGTCATTTTTATTATATCTATCTGTTCGCGCCAACACCAACGCGACGAGAATATCGCCTGCACCGCGCTTCGCATCACTAGAGCGCACCCCGCGCCCGCCTCACTCCCCGCAACGTGTCTGCGTCGAGCGAGCCGCGCCCTCCCGCTCTCTTCACTCTTGCTCTGCGACCGCCAAAGACGACACATGCGCCTACGCGATTCCTACCGCGCTCCATAAAAACGACCCGCGTTGATCTAGTTCTTAAGTACAAATTGTAAAATCGATCTGTAGTAATTAAAAATCGATTAGTTAATCTTTCAACCGACTTTTACTTCGAACTACAACTGGCGAGGCTACAAACGAACGTGTAAGTCGTGAAGAAAGAACCCGCGCTTACACTATCTGTCTATCTCATTAAATAAAATATTTTTTAATTTCCGTGGATTGATTCTTTCATTGCCATGGCACAGTTCTTTGATTGCCGTGGACGCTTGTTTCATTGCCGTGCACGCATGTTTCATCGCCGTGGCACGAAATTTTTAATCCTGATAATATCGCTAGTTTTTTAAGTTATTTGCTAGACATTAAGCAAGAATATATACATTATCAAAAACTTTAACAAAAGCGTTAAAAAAAAAAAAAAAAACTTAAGATGAAAAAAAAACACGGAAATGAAGATTTTATAGGACCTGTTGAAATTCACCCAATTGTTGTTTTAGTTCTGGGGATTACCTCCTACATACAAACATACAAACTTATTAAAAAAATGTACCCCTTTATAATACTGGTATAGATTATAGAAGTATATATTATGTAGGGGGTTATTAATATTGATGACTTAAGTAACTACTTCTACTTTGATGTTGACTGGTAGTGTAGGTACCACTAAAGGTCATCGTATATTAGACAGACTCGACGCCACCTCCGCACCGCAGTGAAACGTTTTATTTTATTTCATACTACACTACTACAACAAACCATAACGTCCACTGCTGGACATAAGCCTCTCCCATGATGGGAGGAATTTGCCGTAATCTCCACGCTTGGCAGGCGGATTGGAGATCGCAGTGATGAAAGACTAACAGAAAACGCTGCTGCCCATTCTCAGGTCTACGGAGGTGCAAGGTGCTCTGCTGCTTCAGACATTAGTCGCCTTATACGACACCCGTGAGTGTAATGGGTTGGTCCTATTCTACTGTGCCGGATACCACACGGCTTTATTTCATAATCTCTGTAAAATTTACAACATTTATTTGGAAGAACTATGATTGAAATTACCTTGACTATAGAACCACGTTTTGCAAATTATGTTTAAGTCCCATGTAATCCCTATTGCCATCAATCGGGCACAGTCCAGCAGGCCTATTACGTATCTCTGTTGACAGCTCGAAATGATAGTAACTGGGCTAAGTGTCCATCAAATAACTGTCAAAAGGTTAGTTTCGAAGTAAATATGACGAGTCGCGATCAAGTATGACGACATCGAGGCTGATAGTCACCGTAACAACTCATTTTAACAGACGCTTTCGTATCGATTCTTCTAATATTGCGATTATGTAAGCATAGTGGACATCAAATTGATGACAACTGAGTTTAAATTGGCTTGTGACATCCACTTTGTGTAATACGTAATACCAATATTTTAACATTCTCGGTTGTCATCAAAGTGCGTTGTACAACCGAAGCTTGACAGTCACTGGAGATCAAAAAGATACGTAACAGCCTTACAGACTCCGTGGCTGTTACTAAGTAGCTCTTTATGGATAAACCAATTACACTTTCCCCAATCAAACATCATGGACCCCATGTTCAGCTATCTCGACCGCTATACCGTCGACCTAAAAATGTGTAAAAAAAAACTAATCACTTAAATACATACCTATTTCAAAAACGGAAGCATCAAGATCCTTTACTTCACTGTCTTTGAGCAAACCATCATTTATTTCAATTTCGTCTTTCCCGGTTACTTCTTTTGGCACATTGTTTTTCGACAACTCGGATATAGGTGTATCTGAATCCACATCTTCTTTCAAATCAATCTTTTTTCTCTTTCTTTTCCTTTTTAGTATTGTTTTATGCTTCTTTCTCTTGTTTGAGATTTTCGTTTGATTTAGAAGTTGTTAATAATATTTTTTTTGCTTCTTGTATTGTAGAATCTGCCTTCAAAATATCTTTACTGTCATCTGAAAACATTTCAAAATGAATTATACTTATTTTCAACAACACAGACACATTTAAATAAATACTTAGACTAAATTATATTGGGCACTGTTGTAATTTAAAATCTCTAGCTGCCAAGCAAACCAAGAGTTTTAAAAAACCATGATGGATAATTTCTTAAACCTCTCATTGAAGTGTCTGATTGTCATCCTTGTATCTGCCTTTTCCCAAATAAGTTTGAAGTGAAGTGTGTTTGTAATTTTAAAATAATTCCTTGCTAACGGAATAACATTGAAAATATACACTCTAAAACAAAAAAAAATGTTTTTGTCAGTCTATTCCGGCTAATCTCCGAAACGACTGGGCCGATTTTGACGGGACTTTTACTGGTAGCATAAAGAGCTGATGACAAAAGGAGTAACTTAGTACGTAAGCTACCGAAGGGTTTGGAACGGATCAATGGAATAGTATTATGTACTTTTTGTTGAAATAGTAATATTTTATAAACTTGTACAGTTTATTTTGTGATGGCAACTTAATTACTCTATGGATGTATGAATCCAGTGTCGTTCTTTTTAAGAAAAATATAGTCTATGACTGATTATAAAAGTGGTGTTGTTTTATTGTCTAGAAATTAAATAATAACCATATAAAAATATAACAAGATCTGATAAAACCCAACACTTTAGACTTCTCTACTATCTAAATAACATATTTTTAGATTTTATCTACACCCATGCTATAAATCCTCTATAAAAGTATCTGAAACAGTTAGCTTATGGCTTTGATTATATAATGTCTAGATGGAGCGTCAAGTGCGCGCAAACGTGTCAAAAAATATCAGCCAACTGTTGGCTTACCAGTTCTTACCCGCCGATTAGTGCCGATCGTGCCGCTTTGGCGTCACCACGTATTACGCGCGTTAGGTAATAAACAAATAACAGCGATAAAATGACGGTATGTGCTATTAAACTGTGCCGGAATTATACAGGAAGGGTAAACAATACCAAGCACATCGCCTATCATCGATAAGTAACCAAAAAACTATATATTTCTGTTTTGTTTTTATGAACATAAAATTACGCCATATTTTATCAGTGTTGCCAGTTTCTTTTTTTCATTTTCCCAACAGAACGTCATTTTTTGTGGGTAAATTAGTTAGTCTAGGGTTACGTTTATATTGTTTAGTTGGTCTATTCGTATTAAGTCTTTCTTTATATGATTTTGAGGTCGATTCCAAGTAAAACTTGTTATTATATTAAATAAATAAAATAATTATTATTATGTAAACAATTTACTTATAGGTACCGATTTCATGTTCACATTTTAGTCATTATTAGCTGACCCGCGCAACATCGTCTGCGTCACATGAGCGTACCTACCTACCTACTCCCTTCCTACCTACTCCCTACCTACCACCTACCTATTAACTACCTATTACCTACCTACCTACCTACCACCTACCTACCTACCACCTACCTACCTACCACCTACCTACCTACCTACTACCTACCTACGACCTACCTACCTACCTATTTCTCACCGTTTAAACCTTCCGTGAACTTCCACAAACAATTCAAGACCAAAAATAGCTAAATCGGTCCAGCCGTTTTCGAGTTTTAGAGCGACGAACGGCAATTCATTTATATATAATATATTATTAATAACTGGCACTGATTAAAAGTATTAAATCGGTAATTTAACCTCTATTTTTATTCTTTGGATAAAAGTTATCTGACTAATAAATAATCAGCCCATAACAAACATAATTATTGAATGAGTAGAATATGGTGATCAACATAACATCTTATTTTTTAGAATACCCAATAATACTATTATCAGGAATCGATGGATAGATCGCATTCAAAAAAGCCGCGGAGATGCCACGTGGAAACCAACAAAAACGAATGTAGTTTGAGAAACTACTGTAGAGAGAAAAAGATAGAAATAGTCTAATTTTAGTTTAGTTTGTGAACAAAGGAATCGGCACAATTCTAATACTAATTTAATTAACTTAGCTGATTTAATACAACATTCAACAACTCTATTTCAATTTAAATAGTGTTTTTTTATTTATCGAAGAAAGTAACTACATCCTTAATAAAAATACACTACTAAAACTGAATAATACCTACTACATACATACATACACCTAAAACTTATCTTATTTAATTAAGTAGTCTATTATTTTTAATATGTGACATATGGGAGAAGTATTGTACCTACTAGCTGGTAACATTATTCACGCACACAGAGACACAGTAGGGCAGTGTAAAACACCGCCTGCACGCACACAGGCTTGAAATTGTTGGCTCGTTTTTTACGTTTTGATTGTAGGGCGACGCTCCATCTAGACATTATATAATCAAAGGCTTATGGCCAACATTAAAACAGCCAGTGTCATAATAACCATTATAACACCCAAACGAGTGTTATAATGTTGTACTGAATTTCATTATGCAACTCGTTTTAAAAAAAGAACATTGTCTAGCTAGCACGTGCGATTCACTACCACAGCGCCGTAATAAAAAAAAAACTTAAGTTAATTCGAATTCACGTCGTAGTCCGCCATTTTTGTTCGATATTTGGATATTAGTATTGCATTATGTACTTTGTTGTTTACAAAAATGAGTGATACAAGTTTTGTGCATTTTAATAATAGTACAATCCAACATGTAAATAATTATATTATTACCTATACATGGTTTCTTTGTAATAAATACTCAGCAATTAAACTTTCCATGAATTTACATAGACTTCTTACAACACTACAAAAGGTTTCAGAACCTTTTATGGAGGATTCATTTCATGGATGTAGATAAAGTCTTGTATGCAACTGTACATAATTAGGTATTAAAACACTCATGTGATACTATTATCACACTCGGCTTCGCCTCGTGTGATAAACCCACATTCGTGTTTTAATACCCCTCATTATACAACAGTTGCATAAATAACTATTATCTCTTATAGAGTAAAATACCCTATTGCGTTCAAAAGGTTAATTGGGCAAGGAATGAATTTATTATCGTATTGTCGGCGCCTCCTTGTATACAGATATTTCATTTAAATAAACTGAGAAAGGACTGTAGGAAACAAACAATACATAACAGATAGAAAATAAAACAAAATCGTTCAGAGCATTTTCATATATTTCGATCAAGAAAATAACATGAGTCGGTTAAATTGAAGCAATCCCACCAATCAATCTATGTTTTATTTCTAAAATTTGTTACTACCTACACACAGTAAAGTATATAAATATATAAAAAGACTACGTTTCTAATAAGGTGAAACCGCCACAGTAGCCCGCAAAATTCAATAGGTACCATTCAACAATTAATGAAAAATACATTCAATGGGGTTAAATGAAATATAAGGGTTGTATTGATCATTTTAAGTACCTATTATAATTCTTTAACTAAATGCGTGTGAATCATATTTTCATCAAAATACAACCTAGCACTGGCCTGCAAATTGCAGAAAATGTAAGAAAATACGAATTTCGCGGGTTATCGTGACGCTTCCACACCTAAATCTGGATTTATGCCGCGCTCAAAAGGTATGACAATGAATCTTAACAAAAAAGAAATCACAAAATACTGACTGTAGCTAGGCATCTAGCTAATCTCAGCAATAATTATAATCGAACTAACTTATTTATTATTTTTAGTAAACTTAAAAATATCCACTTCCATAGGAATGACATTGACACGTAATCGTCAGTCGTTTTTGGCCGAGCGTCACACTGCTTTTATAAAATAAAAATTAAAAAAGATTCTCCTGCCCTTATTACAATATACAGGATGTTCAGTCAAAAATCAACAAAACAAATTACATACTTAGGTGAACGCACACTTGTCTGCGCCGAACGAATAGTTCTAAGTATCATACGTATAACGTTATCAATGAGGGATTTTCTTTTTAGCTCTTCCCTAGTCGCTGGATAGATGGCGTTATACTTAGTATGATAATGCAAGGAACAGAACTTAAAAAAACTGATTTTAACAAAGCGCGAGAAAACTGTCATATTCGGAAGGCTAATCAAATGAAAGTGTCAGTCAACGAGAGTATGTGACGTGACGCAATGTTTTTTTTCCAAGCGTTTTGGCTTTGGTACCAACTATCATAGTCAGTTCAACGCCATCTATAGAGTTCTTGGAAACTAAGTTTTTTTCTAAATACCTTAAAAGGAAGACATCTCATTCGTCTGATTCGGTGCGGATAAGTGTGCGAAGTTACTTAAGACTTCGTACAAGTAATGGGGTAGATGACACACCAATCAATTGAGATACTTTTTAAGAGCTGTCAAAACGCGGTTCTCTCATAGACTTTGTATGGCAATAGCAAACTGTGACGTCACTGTTTATTCAACTCAATAACTCAACTATTTATTGATTTCAAAGCAACTATAAATCGAATTTGGCAATAAATTGAAAATAAATTGGGTTTTTAGGAGCAAAATAAAGTGGTTTTTTTAGAGATAGGTGTCTTGGAATTATTGTTTTATGGTGTCATCTACCCCATTCTAAAATTCGATTATTTCGGCTCTTTAGCTTCCTTCGGCTCTGATAAGTGTGCGTTCACCTTTAAAATCACTATGAGATAAAAATTAGATTACCACAGATCTACGATTGCGTAATCAGCCTTGTTCCCACTGTTGGGACACAGTCCACACTATGAGAGGGAGTGGGCTGTAATCCAGCACGCGGGTACAGTACAGGTTGGTATGTCACATGTCATCGAATATTGGATCTAGGACATGTCGGTTTCCTCACGGTCTTGAGAGCAGTGAAATAAATTACACAAAGTAACGCGCTCTGCCGGGACCGCTTCTGCTCACAATCCAAAGATCAATCAAGGAAAACTTCTTGAGACACCGACATGTCGTAGAACCAAAGATTCGAAGACATGTGACATCTACCAACCCGCACTGGACCGCGTGGTGGATAGCCCAATGTGACTAGACACTGGCTTGGCCGCCATCAGGGATTTTAGTTTTGATAACACAAAAATGAAGTCGCTAATTTGTCGCCAAATATCAGAATTTGTCGGTCACTGGTTCAAAATATATAAGGGTTTATAGTTGGCCGATCTGGAGAGTCTCCCCAGCTTGGCCACATTTATATCTCAAAAACTAGGGCACCTAGCGAAGATCTGTTTTCTACCATATTTTGTCGCTAATGTGTCGGAATTTGTCGCCAAGTCATAGATTTAATCGGGTCTTAGTTTAGTTAGAAGATATAATGAGTTCAATTAGTAAGGTATAGTCTAAGAGCTATATCGAAAGAAATTAGAGTCTTCATTCGATCTAGATCTTGGACTATACCTTACTAATTGAATTCATTATATCTTCTGAATTAAAATCCGATTAAATCTATGACTTGGCGACAAATTGCGAGTCGACTGAGAGGCGACAAAATATGGTAGAAAACAGATCATCCCTAGGTGCCCTAGTTTTTGAGATATAAAGTGGCCAAGCTGGGGAGACTCTCTCCAGATCGGCCAACTATAAACCCTTATATTTTTTGAACCAGTGACCGACAAATTCTGATATTTGGCGACAAATTCCGACTAATAAGCGACAATTTTTTTGTGTTATCAAAATTAAAATCCCTGATGGTGGCCAAGCCGGTGTCAGTCACACGATAGCCCATTCCCTCTCTTAGAGAGCAGTGGCAGTGGGAACATTATAGGTTGACAGCTGAAGCTAATTCTACATTGAAAAATCATCAAACTTAAGCACACAATTCTAATTTTGATCACATAATACTCCATACTATTTATCAATCATTAATTAGCTTAATCCTTCTTCATCTATTTCTACTTCCATTTTTATTTCTCCCCCGCCCGGCAGACCGCTTCTGAAAAAAATAAAAAATACTAATTTTAGAAGTGATTCATCTAACTATCATCTTATTATCTGCCTAGCCTTTTCCCAACTACATAATACAGGGTGTAAAAGACCTCATCACGAAGCCGTCAACCAAGCATTCTGTACATCAAAATAAGTAACTTTACGCAAAAATTATTGCTGGGAAACGACTTTTTTTTTGGGGTGAAAAATCATGTTTTGTGATAGGACTCAATGTAACGCACTCAAAACATTGTGCTGATGGATGGATTGAATAGTACGGGGGTCGTGGAGGTGTTTAAAGTAAAATTCTTACATTAAAAACGTGTATTTAAAAAAAAACTTGTCAAAAAGTTGGAACATTGACCCCCAATATCTCCGTAACTAGAAGGTTCCCAGGTATGGTGTAGAACAAAAAAATGATCGCAATGACGGAGAGAACAAGTGCCTTTCGGCTTCGTTAAGAGGTGTTTTACACCCTTATGTTGAGGTCGGCTTCCAGTCTAACCGGATGCAGCTGAATAAAAGTATTTTACATGGAGCGACTGCCTATCTGACCTCCACAACCCAGTTAGTAGTGGGTAATACGATATCCCTTGGTAAAACTGGTTGTCAGATTTGGGTAAGGAACCAACCATGAATTGTTCTATTTTACCCAAAGCTTGACTGGTAAAGAATGCCTGGTGGTATTAAATCTGAATAGGTAACAACACTCTTGAACATAAAGTTAAAATGAATAAAAGAATATGGCAACATCGAGGTTCGAGGCCCTATCAGAATACCAGCTCTGTGACTTTTTTTAAAATGTCACAGCACCTTGCTGAGATAGGAGCCTTTTGGCCTTGCACAGGACCATTTTGATTGTTTTTTTTTTTCTCTTGTTTACTTTTCCAAATAATTTTGTCATATCTATTCTCTTTTTTTTTTGTTATGTCCTGTGTAAGTTCAATAAATACTGTTCTTTCTTTCGAAAGAGTCTGGCATAAGTAACAGTTATAAAAATATAATTATCGCGTGTTCGTATTTCCGAAGATTCCCGAAGCGTATGATTCCATGGAGATCTGGTGCCTACCGCGACTTCTTATAGCTTGTTCATTTCCATCATTTTTTCACACCAAAGACAATAATTATTGACATTATTGAAGTGTCATTCATTGTATTTATAATGTGTGTTCAGTGTGAGGGCTATAGCTAGAGCTATTGTTCCTAGTTTCTTGTATAAAGGTCATTATAATTTAAAAAATAAAACATTATTTCAAAAAGTTATTATTTATTTCCATAAATACACATTATTTCACATAAATCAATCAAAAGAACATACCTCATCATACACATAAATGTACACCTTTTTTATACTTTTTAAATAAATTATTCTTGTTAATTAACATTCTAGGTGACCATCTTTAGGCTGTAACTCGTGGCTAAAATAATAACAGCCGCTTGGGTCAATCTTTAGGTTAAGCCGTGCTTACCTAGGTTGGTCTGTGGATGGGTGACCACCCATTACATACCGAGTTTCCGTGCCTCGTAGATCTTTGATAGTCGTTACAAGTAGTCAGTGGCCTAAAAAGTCTGACAACCAGTACTAACTGGGTTCTGGAGGTCAGATAGGCAGTCGCTCCATGTATAATACAGGTATTCAGGCTGCATCCGGTTAGACTGGAAGCCGACCCCAACATAGTTGTGGAAAGGCTAGGCAGCTGATGTTAGGTGTAAAGGGTTGTGGCTCACTTTCGCAAATAGCGTTTCGTCTTCTTAATACTATTATCTTCGCTGTCACTGGAACTTGTAGTATTTTCATTCATATGTTTACTTCCTTCCTTTAATAATTTCTTTGATTGAAAATGTTTTCTAAAGCTTTCTCTCCATTTCTTCCTCTGTAACATTCTAGCTCTTGGCGTCATGTCAACAATTGATAAAATTTTCTTCTCTTGTCTTCGTTTTTTGTACCGTTGTTGTTCTTTTTCTTTTTCAAGAGCGTATAAAACAGGGTCTGCTTTGATTTTAGTGTATCGATTTCGGCGAGCGATTTTAGCTTTAGCCAATATGTCCTCCTTTGATTGCCGTTTTTTTCGAGGCATGTTTACTCTGAAAAAAAAATATGTTGGTGGTAGGTGGGTAGAACTATTCATACACGAATTATTTTCAGAGAATCATCTAACGGCTATAACGAAGACATTTCAAGGAAATAAATATATTTATATAAGTATATTTAAAACTAGCGGACGTCCCGCGGTTTCACCCGCGTAGTTCCCGTTCCCGTGGGAGTATGGGGATAAAATATAGCCTATGTTACTCAGGGTGAATGTAGCTTTCTAATAGTGAAAGAATTTTTGAAATCGGCCCAGTGGTTTTTGAGCCTATTCATTACAAACAAACAAAGTTTTCCTCTTTGTAATATTACTAGCGGACGTCCCGCGGTTTCACCCGCGTAGTACCCGTTCCCGTGGGAGTACGGGGATAAAATATAGCCTATGTTACTCGTGGATAATGTAGCTTTCGAATGGTGAAAGAATTTTTTAAATCGGTTCAGTAGTTTTTGAGCCTATTCATTACAAACAAACAAACAAACAAACAAAGTTTTCCTCTTTATAATATTAGTATAGATATAGTATAGAAAATAAATATTTTAAATTACTTGACCCACAAAATAAACACTGGCTGTTTATTTTTCAACATCCATTACGTTAGTTTACTACGTCACCGCGTCGTATACGTCGTACTACGTCGCGGTCGTAGTAAAAGTTTTATGCAAAATGTCTCAAGAAATTTTGGAACTATAATAATAGGTTAATTTCCACCGTCAATAAATTTCAAATCTATTTAGTCCATCAGTTAGAGTATAGGAAAATAATGGACACGTATTTTTTGTTTTTGTAAATCAATGAATATTGACAAAGATAAAACGCATCAAAACTCGGGAGTGGGGGCTCGTGACGTCACAACGCACTAAAGATTATACCACGACATGACGTATTGAGAATTTTAAAAGCGTCGTATCTTCGTCAATTTTGGTTTACGTAACAAAAGAAAAAATACGGGTCAAATATTTTTTGATAATCTATATGATAGATTTTTCAGTAAGTACACTATTTCGTAAAAATAAAAAAACGCCGATAATAGTACATTTTGATACAAGTGGAGAAAGTTTGTTATTGCAATCGAGGCGGAATTATAACACACGAGCCGTAGGCGAGGGTGTTTTTGAGCCGAGAATTGCAATAACAAATGTCCACGTGTATCAAACGACGTTTTTCAATACACTTTTGAAGAAATAAAATAAAATAACGAATAATATTTTTGTCACGAACTATGAAACTATGATTTAAATTTTCTTTTTTTTTCTCGCGCTTTGGTCTCGCCAGGTTGAAAGAGAGGCAATGGTATGAAGCCGTTAAACAGCCTAATTTAAAAAATAGATTAATTTTATATTTTTGAATTCAGAACACAAATAAATGTTAATTTGTGTATAAAAGTAACTATTAGTTTTAAATAATCATGTTTATCTATGATATTCTTAAAAACACAATTTGAAAATTCAAAAAATATTTATGCCGTAAAGACGCGTAGTGCTTTGACAAAATAAAAAAAAAACATTCACCTCAGACTATAGACATTGAACCAATTTGGACTAAGTATAGGTATAGTTATCTGTGGCAATTTTCATTCCCGCACACGTGCAGGAAAGTGGAAAAAATCGCACGCGTGTGAAATACATTGCATGTTGTACCTAATCGTAGTGCGTTATGGACCAGTTTTCGAGAAAGTGTATTGAAAATATATTTTTCGTTGCTATTGCTTCGTTATAGCCGTCAGATGATTCTCTGAAAATGTTTCGTGTTTGAATAGGTAGACCTTAGGTTAATTTATTTTTTTAGTTACATTACTTCTTTTAAGTAACACATCTTTTTCTCTTTCAAGTTTACTAATCTTATCTTTCAATTACCATATTATTATATTATATTAAAATTACCGTCTTAAGGGCCTATACTACCTCAAATCGCTTAGCATGATCCTCCGATACGCCTAAAATACTGCAGCATTAATTTCGAAATAAATATATGGTAAAATTGAGGATTAATGTTAGGTCTTATGTTTGGCGAAAACACGATTTCATAAAATTTTCTCTATAGAAAAAAATCCCAAAGTTACCTCCAAATCGAACAATAAACCGCTGGTATTCAAAAAGTACTTCAAAATAAATCATGAAACTTTGCATACTAACTGCTAACTATAAAGCAGGTCTTATGTTTTTTATTTTTTCCAAAAGACTAAAATTTGATTTTATAAAGAATAAAAACCACTCATTTCGCACTATTCGGCCGCAGTGACTGACGTAACAACCGCTTTGTAGTGCAAGCTGATTAGAACTTTATTCTAACAGTATTTCAAACGAAGTTTGATCCACCACAAATAGAGTTGCTAATCTGAGGTAGTATAGACTCTTAATATGATTTTAACGCATACGCCATATTACATCATCGGACTTCAATAATCGTAGAGACATAATTATTTTGATTGGTTGCACCTGCGAAGAAGACCTCCCACTAGGTGAAGCGGTGACCTGGTGAAGGTTGCGGGAATCCGTTGGATGGGAGTCGCACGGGACCGGTCAATGTGGCGACAGTTAGGGGAGGCCTATGTCCAGCAGTGGACGTCTTTCGGCTGAAATGATGATGATGACTGGGACCTGGTTCAGACAGCATTAAGGGATCTGGTCTGGGAGGCTCTGGAAGTCAAGATTAACATAATTTTCTGACTGACTCTGGGGAGGTGAGTTTTCCTCCAATATTCTCTGTGATTTTATTTCTTTTTTCTTCCTTTCTAAGTAGTTTAGTGTGTTTTTCCGCCATCGCTTTCTTTGTTTTCGTTGTGCTCTAGGAGTCATGTCTTTAATGCTACATATCTGATTCCTCTCTTTTCTTGCTAAATATCTACTTCTGTCTTTGTCTTTCTGTAGAGAATATAAATCAGGATCGTTTTTTAATTGTGCATATTTTTCTCGTTTACGTAGCCTTTTTTTTGCCAGTTTTTCTTCTCTTGATAATTTTTTACGAGTTTTCCCCATATTAGTACTGAAAATAATAAAATATAGCCGAATAGAATAATAAACTACATAAAACATCACGTCTCATGTTGATAATCATTTTTAACAGTACTTAATCAATCTTATTCGTAGTTAACAAAAAAAACCAATCGAGGCAGTCTTTGGAGACTGCCGATAGAAGTGAAAACAAAAAGTACACCCGCCTCAGTCGTAGCACTGGTTATGCTCCGCGCATGCCTATGTGGTGCTACGCCGTAGCGGATCGCCTACGAATGCTACGAAGCGTGACCGCACGTTACGTCAAGTGACGATGAGTTCAATGTTTTTCCTTCACCTAAAAAGTGCTGCAACGCGCCTAAAGAAGTTTTCACTTCAAAAAACTTTCATTTCTTTCCAAACGGACGGTGAAAAATTAAAACATTTTGTTTAATAATTTTAAAGCCATATTTGTTACAGCCGCGAATCATATTTTAATCAACATACAACCTCACACTGACCTGCAAATTAAAAAAAAACCTAAGGAAATTTCGCGGGCTGCCCGAAAAAAACGAAGTTAAAAAAAAAAATGCTTGCATATAGCAAGCTTAATTTACTGTAGTATTTATGGCATACGCTATACTAAATAAATTAATACTCCAATTATGGGCACTGGTACTCACTCATTCAATGTTTCCGTGAGTGTCCCACTACTCGATGCGACCGGGGCCGAGGACTCGCCGGGTGTGTGTTGCCTGCACAAAAAAAAGAATATTATTATTTGATCACTTTTAAAAATAAATGATGTATATTATATATTATGAACGATGTCTATATTAGTTGATCTACGAATAAATTATAAATGAACTGCATTCAAGGTAACATGATAATTAAGTTTGATAATATTATTTATTAATTTATTTGGTACACCAACAGCAGTACATACATACTAAGAATGAATGTGAAACAATGAAAATAACACTTCAGGTGCCCAGCACCCAGCATATAGGTCGAACAATAAAGGAGAATGCCCATTTTTCTACTGACCGCCGTTGCGCATCAAAACTTTTTGTATGATAGCATAAATTGAATATAAAAGAGGGGTGATGTCGTACATTCTAAGGGGAAAAAAAATATCCATTTATTTTGTGGGGGTTTTAGTTGTTCTTTGATTTTCTGTTCAGTTTTGAGGTTAGTTTTGTAACGAACCTCCCACTAAAAGCAGCAGCCCATTACAACACTATGACTTGAATTGACATAAGACACGAACAGTATGCAATGATAAGTTATTTATAAGCACAACAAACTCAACAACAGCTATCGATGCACAAGTGAAAACAAAAGTTCGCTGTTGTTTTGTTTGTTTGACAAATTGACAGAGACAGTTCACATATTATTATCACATTGTGATAGTGTTACCAACAGTCAATATAAATCACTCTGACTATACCTGATTTGTCAACTAAAGAAAGATTTTTAATTAGCAAAGTAATATTATCTATAGGATGTGAATTAAGAAAATATGTTATTTCAATTGTGCTAATTAAAAATTTAAATAACGAGGATAAAGTCATAGTTGAATTTATTTTTAAAACTGAGCCTGACGGATTATGTCCCAGGTTTTAATAAATTTGCAACATTGATTTTACCGAAATACGCCATTTTAAAAAGTAAGCAATAAAATCCAATACTGTAGCTAATAAAATACAAAATAGTAAACCCACATACGATTTCGTTCAAGTGAATTAAGATAAGTTAAAAAAATATTTTATAATTTATGAGTTTATTTTTATGGCCATACTCTTTTACTATAAAGGAGGATTGTGGTCAATCTCCTTTGTTCGTGTGCCCACAACCCATATCCGAGTCGTCGTTATAATTAGACATAGGTGACTTGTATTCGTGCCCAGAACCCGACTAGCGAGTCCATAGCTAAGTACGCTTTAAGGGTTGTCGAAAATAAATTATACTGTGAAGTCTTTTTTTATGGTAATAGAAACATTCTCTTTCGTTTAAAAATCGTGTGTTAAGTCATTTGTAAAAATATGTCGGCATAAATAATGTATGGTTCTCTTGGCTTAAGTGTTTAAATACCTAGGCAAACAAATAAATACATGTAAAAATCAGTTTAATTTATTTTTGTTCAATAAATCATTCGGGTTTCGACAACCCTACTACCCGCTGGCTGACGTGGGCGTGGCTAAGTGGACTCGGCGCTCGGGTACTGGAGCATTGCATTGGGGTACAGTTACGTCACATCATCGCGCTGATGGACTCGACTGACGGGTTGTTTGATGGCATGCCAATTTGTAGGTATGCATTTTATGTACTATGGGGGTCTTTTCCGCCTGACCATTTTAATTTTTTTTCGCTTAAATCATGCGGAGGCGCCGAGCCACGCCCCCTTAAAGTTTGGGCCTATTAGGAAAGCGTCAACTTTGGCGCGCAAAATAACAATAACTCTCGTTTGGCGTGCGTCGTCAATGCGCTCGGCCGAATCGGTATCTTTTCATTCATTTTTTCTACACAAAGTCAACGGGGCGGGGCTAGAGAGCGTTTCTATGTTACGAGTGCAAGCAAAAATGAGCTTAGTGGTGGTCAGGCGGGAGTGTCCTCGATAGTACTTAGCAGTGAAAGTGATAACATAAAAGTGCTGGTATTTATGCCTATAGGTATATTACAGGCTGATGTTATGTTATGTTATGATTACTTACCGTGTTGATGTGTCGTCAGTTTTTCTTGATTTGTTTCCTTTTCGTTTAGTGGCAGGCTCATTGGGTGCGACGGTCTCATTAGTGCTGCAACCAAACATAATGCAGAATGAGTCAGAATTCTGGTTGGCACCATGTCGAACAAAAATTGATTATGTAAGATTTTCTAATATAGGAAGACTGTTTCATCACTTTCCAATAAAATGGGTATAATAGGTGAACGGAGTAGAAGCAAACGGCATGCTTAATTATTGCAACAAAAAAAAAAATCAAAATTTAGATATTTTTTTTCAAAATTTCTCTTTCTTTGTTCTAAAATGAAAAGTTTACTTGAAATTTGTAGCGTTTTTTGATGATGGATCATTTTTTTCTAAGCTGTGGAAAAAATAAAAAAATCTCTAGGTATGCCATAAGCTTAGATTCTACTCCGTTCACCTAATATACCCAATTTTTTTTAGAAAGTGATAAAAAAAGTCATCCGGTGTTTTGTGTGTCAGATTTATGTTACAATTGGCTGTATTTATATACCAATAGTTAGGTGTATAAATACAGTTAATAAACACAGAAACAGGCAGCGCAAGGCGGATTTTACTTATTTAGATAGATCTGAATGGTAAGATCTGTTTTGTAACTGCATTTTGTTTCTCCAATGTATAATGCATACCGTGGCAGCCTTTAATTAAGGCTACACTATAAAATGTTAAATTCAACATGAGTTCTTAAACATGTATTTTTGGTTGCTTTGTTAATTGTTCTGAAATAAATAATTAATGAGATTAGTGCTTCTAGTTGGTAGATGTCACATGTCTTCGAATTTTTGGTTCTAGGACATGCCGGTTTCCTCACGATGTTTTCCTTCACCGTTTTGAGAGCAGTGGTGATGAAATAACCTATACAAAGCAATGCCTGGGCTCGAACCCACAGCCTGCGACTCGTAACACGGTGCTGTCACCACTGGGTCTCCACTACTATCATACTATAAGACCATGGACGACTTCTAAAACAGTGAAAACTGATGACTTACGTTTCCAGTGCATCATCTTGTGTTTCAGTCTTCACTTCTACAGATATTGGGTCAGTATGCTCCCTGAAAATAAAATAAAATAATTATTATAAATAAACTACTAAGAAAAGCTCATACAATTTATATTAGGAGCCGCCTCCACGAGCGAGAGAATCGCGGCGAGTCAACGTATTTATATACGAAAAATATCGCCGCGATTCTCTCTCTCATGGAGACGGACCAAAAGAGAGTTTATAGAAAAACGTGGCAAGGACGATAATATCGCCGCGATTCTCTCTCTCATGGAGACGGACCAAAAGAGAGTTTATAGAAAAACGTGGCAAGGACGATAATATCGCCGCGATTCTCTCTCTCATGGAGACGGACCAAAAGAGAGTTTATAGAAAAACGTGGCAAGGACGATAATATCGCCGCGATTCTCTCTCTCATGGAGACGGACCAAAAGAGAGTTTATAGAAAAACGTGGCAAGGACGATAATATCGCCGCGATTCTCTCTCTCATGGAGACGGACCAAAAGAGAGTTTATAGAAAAACGTGGCAAGGACGATAATATCGCCGCGATTCTCTCTCTCATGGAGACGGACCAAAAGAGAGTTTATAGAAAAACGTGGCAAGGACGATAATATCGCCGCGATTCTCTCTCTCATGGAGACGGACCAAAAGAGAGTTTATAGAAAAACGTGGCAAGGACGATAATATCGCCGCGATTCTCTCTCTCATGGAGACGGACCAAAAGAGAGTTTATAGAAAAACGTGGCAAGGACGATAATATCGCCGCGATTCTCTCTCTCATGGAGACGGACCAAAAGAGAGTTTATAGAAAAACGTGGCAAGGACGATAATATCGCCGCGATTCTCTCTCTCATGGAGACGGACCAAAAGAGAGTTTATAGAAAAACGTGGCAAGGATGATAATATCGCCGCGATTCTCTCGCTCGTCGAGGCGGCCTTAGCGAACATCATTACCATTTCAGCCGAAAGACGTCGACTGCTGGACATAGGCCTCCCCCAAAGGGGAGATTTCGTCGAAATCGTCACGCTTGGCAGGACAATCGCAGTACGGTTGTTACAAAAGCACAGAGAGCGTTGCTGCCCATTCTCTGGTAAGTCCCTTAAGGGCTACGCAGACCGGGACGATATGGCAAGGGATTTCATTTTTTACCAATGGACATTCAAACGTAATGATATAAAATAAATATGCAACTAGAATAATGAATTAAGTGTTGACTTACTTGCTGGTCTCAGCAACACCCGGTTCTAACTTCACTTCTGTCGGTATGAATATTTCAGGTTCCTCACTGAAATTAAAAAAATATATAATTACAATCTATAAGTACAATACGGCCGATGTATCTTGGCGAGTCCGAACTTCGCGCAGAAGGTTGCGCAATCACTGTTTTGAGGAACCAAATGGTGGCATGAGGCGACGTGCGGGGGGCGGTGGTCTAGGCTAGAGAATGACCAAAAATAAACACAATCGACCCTTTATTCAATCTAATATCGTAATCGATTAGTTTTAAATAGAATTAATTGATTTTTGTTTATTTAGGATATTAAACGAAATAGATTTACAAATATAGTGTATTTTGTTTGTGAATAAACGGGATTTCGATTGAAATTAAAAAAAAAACTTATTAAATTTTATTTTATCGGTTGAAAGACATGATTTACATAAAATATCAGTTATCTATTAACGACTACTTGAGTAACGACTATTTGAGAAAATTTAAAACCTCCTTAAAAATTTTAAAATAAATATACTTTTTGACTTAATTTTAATCGATTTGAATAAAAATCGATTAAACAGCACCCTCAGGAACGCGTATTGGACATCCCTATTTGATTACTTCGTGAAGCTTCGTGCTTATTCGGCAATGCTCGGTACACGGTAATATGTCTCACTCACACGTTAGCATTGGTGTCGTTTTCGTGTCACTATCTCTGTCTTGAGTACAGTCGGTTATAAAAGTTTTCGTTGTTATTGTTATGAATTATTTATTATTGGTTATTATTATTGTTTAGTTTTTTTGTTTAGTGTTAAGTTTGTTCTATTTGCGGTATTTGCAAATGTCAGTTGGCACTTATATTATTCGCCAAATATGCCAACCATAGCATATTATGGTTATTTTATTCGTACATTGGTTTATAAAAAATAAAGACAATAACAGTTTTCTTCACGAGTGTACATGCGCTAAAGTTCGCAGAGCCTATGTTCAGACTCGCCAAGATACATCGGCCGTATTGTAAACAAGAATTTGTGTGGTACCACTTAAAAACCCGACTACGGAAAATCACGCTGTAATTAAATTCGTGGTTTACAAGGTAAAATCGCCGTGTGGTATCCGGCAGAGTGAGTAGAATAGATCCAACCCATTACACTGACGGGTGTCGTATAAGGCGACTAATGTCTGAGGCAGAACACCTTGCGCCTCCGTAGACCATAGAATGGGCAGCAGCGTTTTCTGTTAGTCTTTCATCACTGCGATCTCCAATCCGCCTGCCAAGCGTGGAGATTACGGCTAATTCCTCCCATCATGGGAGAGGCTTATGTCCAGCAGTGGACGTTATGGGCTGTTGTAGTGTAGTAGTAGTAATATTTATTTTATAACCATGTTGGAGGCGGCTTCCAGTCTAACAGATGCAGCTGAATACCAGTATTTCATAAAGAAAAGAAAATTCTGGCGATTGTTGTAACTTACTTGGTGTATTCTGGAGGTTCCATCTTCACTACCAACGTCTGTACCCTGGAAAAATAAATATAAATAAATTATATAAATATCGCAGAACATTACAGACAGTGCCATCTAGTGCCACACTAAGCAACGAGGCTTGTGTCGTGGACACCAGATAGTCGATATACTACATAGATATTTTTTTTGTTTGTAAATACATACTTATTATACGTACAATCGGGGTCTTTTCCGCCTGACCATTTTAATTTTTTTTCGCTTAAATCATGCGGAGGCACCGAGCCCCACCTCCTTAAATTTGGGCCTATTAGGAAAGCCTCAACTTTGGCGCGCAAAATAAAAATTCCTCTCGTTTGGCGCGCGTCGTCAGTGCGCTCGGCCGATTCGGTATCTTTTCATTCATTATTTCTATACAAAGTCAACGGGGCGGGGCTAGAGAGCGTTTCTATGTTGCGAGTGCAAGCAAAAATAAGCTTAGTGGTGGTCAGGCGGGAGTGTCGTCGATAGTACATATAAATATCCATGACTCGGAAACAAATGTCCATGCTCATCACACAAACATTTGCTCCTACCGGGATACTAATCCCGGACACTAAGAACGTAGGGCAGCCTCCTACCGCTGCGCCATTCGGGTCGTCAAGAAAAAAAAAATCAAAACGTTTAGTTGACACTTCTCGTGACCCTAGGGCTGGCTTTCAGCTTGGTTAAAGGCTTAGCGTTGCCATACAGCGTGGTAACGTCCGCCGCCAGTCTCTTGGGGACATTACCAGTTGACAGTGTTCAGGAGTTTTTGATGCCATTTTTTAAGTTTTTAGTTTGAGGGGACTACGGGAGTTAAACGCGAGTTTTATAATGCAAAAAAGCATATGATTTACGGCAATAAACAAAACCAGAAAAATATATGATATTCTTCAGGGTATAAGCTAGTGCAACAGTGTTTTAAAAACATAATACAACTAATTTTACCCGAAAAAAAAATCACGAACTTATCTCTAAAAATTCTTTTAACGAGTAAAAATCGTACTAAAATACATGCGATCATTCTGATTTTTTGGCAAATAATTCTACAAGCAACATATTAGCATCAAAGTGTTTTACTTTTTTAGTCCAATCAATAGATTTTTTGTAAATATCGCAAAAAACCACTCATAGTTCGAAATGATATTCGTCTCGCAGTGACTGACGTAACAACCACTTTGTAGTGCAAGCTGATTAGAACCTTATTCTAACAGTATTTCAAAAGAAGTTCGAACCACCACAAATAGAGTTACTAATTTAGCTCCTGTAGTCGCCTTAAGTTAGTTAGTTTAAGTTTATTTTAATAGATTTGTAAATAATGTAGTGAATACTGAATTCTAATAAAGTTTACAATATTTTTATCACATTTTCTGCTACCATAGAGTTCGGTGCTGGAATCGCTTTTTATTCAAGACGCCAAATACTTTCATCATCTGCCTAGCCTTTTCCCAACTATGTTGGGGTCGGCTTCCAGTCTAACCAGATGCAGCTGAATACCAGTATTTTACATGGAGCAACTGCCTATCTGACCTCCACAATCCAGTTAGTACTGGTTAATTCGATACCCATAGTCACTAATTGTCAGACTTTTTGGTCTACTGACTACCTGTAACGACTGTCAAAGATGTACAAATGACAGCCGGGACCAACGGCTTAATGTGCTTTCTGAGGCACAGAGGAAACTCGGCATGTAATGGGTGGTCACCCATCCACAGACCAACCTAGGGAAGCGCGGCTTAACCTAAATATTGAATCGACCGTCTCTTATTCTTTAACTACGAGCGTCCAATACTGTATCCTTACTAAATAGGCTTGTGTCCTAAAAAATCTAATTAGTCCATCAGTTAGATTATCAAAAAATATTTGACCCGTATTTTTTCTTTTATTACGTAAACCAAAATTGACGAAGATACGACGCTTTTAAAATTCTCAATACGTCATGTCGTGGTATAATATTTAGCTAGTTCTGACGTCACAAGCCCCCACTCCCGAGTTTTGATGCGTTTTATCTTTGTCAATATTCATTGATTTACAAAAACAAAAAATACGTGTCCATTATTTTCCAATACTCTAACTGACGGACTAAATAGATTTGCAATTTATTGATGTTGGAAACTAGCCTATTACACTATTCACTCGTCAGCGTAGCCACGAGCGGTAAGTACTGACGCCAGAACATACAAGCTACCCGAATATTGAACCTAATGATTTAACGATAAAGTTTAAAATCTATTAAAGAAATTTGACAGATTGTAGTACCTTGATGTGCTGTGTATAAAACAAAGTCCCTCGCCGCGTCAGTCTGTCCCTATGTATGCTTAGATCTTTAAAACTACGCAATGGATTTTGATGCGGGGTTTTTAATAGATTGAGTGGTTCAAGAGGAAGGTTTTAGTATAAAAGAGTGTAAAACACCTCTTAACGAAGCCGAAAGGCGCTTGTTCTCTCCGTCATTGCGATCATTTTTTTGTTTTACACCATACCTGGGAACCTTCTAGTTACGGAGATATTGGGGGTCAAAGTTCCAACTTTTTGACAAAGTTTTTTTAAAAAAATACAAGTTTTTAATGTAAGTTTTTTACTTTAAACACCTCCACGACCGCCGTACTATTCAATCCATCCATCAGCACAATGTTTTGAGTGCGTTACATTGAGTTCTACCACAAAATATGATTTTTCACCCCAAAAAAAAGCTTCTCAGCAATAATTTTTGCATAAAGTTACTTAGTTTGATGTACAGTATGCTTGGTTGACGGCTTCGTGATGTGGTTGTTTGCACCCTTTATAATTTGTTAAGCGGGCGAAGCCGCCGCTATCAGCTAGTCTTTACTAAATAATAGTATACTCACTCGTCAACGTAGCTTGGTTGTTCAATTTCCTGGTCATTATCATCCGGAGTGTCTTCTTCGTTTGAACTGAAACAAAATACAATATTTGTTAATATTTTTTTAACGTTTGTTTACCCGACTACTACGAAGTCTAAAAGAAGGGTTTATATTTTAGCAGTCTAGAAAGAACAAGAAAGAAAGAAAAAAAAAATCATTTATTTTATTATATTTTTTTTTTTTTTTGGCTATTTATGTTTATATTCACGTAGTCCGTAGCGCCTAAACTAATCATCCGATTTTGATGAATATGGTGTCAATTGAATCGTTATCATGGCCCGGGTAACATAGGCTACATTTTAACCGACTTCAACAATAGGAGGAGTTGATTTTACCTTGTAAACAACGAATTTTATTAGTGCGTGATTTTTTAGTAGTCGGGTTTTTTTTTGAGGTAGTATACCACACAAATTCTTTTTGTTAAGTACATACATAATCAGCCTATGTATAGCGTTCCCACTGCTGGGACACCTCTCTGCGACAGGCAACGGGTTCACCACGAAGGCCCAGTGCAGGTTGGTAGACACATGTCTTCATATTGTCACGCGGTTTCACCCGCATAGTTCCCGTTCCCGTGGGAGTACGAGGATAAAATATAGCCTATGTTAGTCAGGGTTAATGTAGCTTTCTAATGGTGAAAGAATTTTTGAAATCGGCGCAGTAGTTTTTGAGTTTATTCATTACAAACATACACACACACAAAAATACAAAATGTTTCCTCTTTACTTATAATATTAGTGTAGATAGATAAATTCACGCCATTTCCTATGAAATGAGCACTTTTCAAAATGAGCACTTCTTAAAATGAGCACTTCTCAAAACGAGCACTTATCAAAATGAGCACTTTTCAAAATGAGTACTTCTCAAAATAAGCACTTCTTAAAATGAGAAGTTACATGATGACATCTGCGTCAAACCCTTTTATAAGCAGTGGTGATGAGTGTCCTCTCATACTGATACACTAACACTGTAATATGACAACATGTACACAAACACATACCTATCCGTCTCTCTACATCTCTTGCGAGCCGCGCGTCGTTCCTGAGGCGGTTCCCGTCGCTTGTCCGCATTCCGTCCCTCTTCCTCCTTCAATATCTGCAGTAGCGTCGTCTCGCTCACTCCGGTGGCCAGCGCAGTTCGCTGGCGGAACTTGGACAGAGGAGTCAGGTCCAGGTCTCGGTACATCTTCTTTAATTCTTCATATTCTTGCTCAAAGTAATGGTACACTTTTGCGACGAGTATTTTTGTTGTATCCTGAGAAAATAATTAAAAATGTATTTGCTTACTTATATTTTAAAAAGGTAGTGTTTGTGACAATGGGGGGAGGGGGCGAAGAATTCGCCGCTAGAGGCGTTTGTGTAGAGTAAGGTCTTCCGAAATGTCAGTTGTCATACAGTGTTCGCGCGTTGCGTGCTTTTTATCACGTATTTAATTAATACTGACGATTGTGTTCTAGACTGAGCCATTCCTGATTAATTATGACTTGAAGATTTTAAGTAGCAACTTAGGATCTTATTTGTTAGTACTTGGAGGTAGAATGATTTATAAATGTGTCATGCTTGCTAATGTTAGGAAGAATATTGTAAATATGTATGTAAAGCTTACACTAGCTCTCATTGTGGTGGTCAGATAGTACATAGGTACTTATTAAGAGGGTTTTTCAGCATTTAAAGTTAACAGCTTAGACATTCTAAAAGAACGCTTAAAATATACAATGAAAAGTTACTGACAGGGAAGACACCCTTCGAGCAAGGCTTTCAGTTTTCATAAAGGGCCAAAAACTAACAACAAGCCATGTGTATGTCATGTTAGGGGCCTGAACCAAAAGTAATTGAACAAGCAAAACTTCTCAACGATATTGGTGTCGATTCTGTCGTGCACAAACTAAACTTAATTTAGACTATTGCTATTTATTTATTTATTTAAACTTCATGTACAAGAGTGGTACATAGGCGGACTTAATGCCACAAGGCATTCTCTACCAGTCAACCTTTGGGTTTAATAGGATCTTTTTCTCTCTAATATAAAGAGAAAGAGACGGACGTAATTTGGAGCAGTCAAATTTAGTTGAACTAATATTTCCATACAAATGAAGGGTGCACATGAAAACATGTCGACTAAAAACACGGTGAAGCGCAAGGCATAAACTAGTTTGACATCTCTAACTTAGTTCATGGCTATTGGCATCATTTTCTCGCACTGCCTTTTGGTAAAAGATAGCAATAGCCCAGATTAAGTTTAGTTTGTGCACAAAAGAATCGACACCATTGTGGGGTTTTAGCTATCAAGTTGTGATGCTGAACATCACCATCTGCCTAGCCTTTTCCCAACTATATTGGGGTCGGCTTCCAGTCTTACCGGATGCAGCTGAATACCAGTATTTTACATGGAGCGACTGCCTATCTGACCTCCACAACCCAGTTAGAACCGGGTAATACGATACCTCTTGGTAAGACTGGTTGTCAGACTTTTTGGGCCTCTGACTACCTAACGACTGTCAAAGATCTACAAATGACAGCCGGGACCAACAGCTTAACGTGCTTTCCGAGGCACGGAGGAAACTCGTTATGTAATGGGTGGTCACCCATCCACAGACCAACCTAGGCAAGCACGACTTCACCTAACGGTCGACCCGAGAGGCTGTTATTATTCAGCCAAGAGCTCCTCCTCCGAGTTTTGATGCTGAACATACTTGCTGAAAAACCCTGTGGGTTGGGGAGCCCAACTGGTATTCAGCTGTATCCGATAAGATTCGATCCTAAACTTACAACATAGTTGGGAAAAGGCTATGCAGAAGACAAGTTTGAGTAGTACGTATATTGGTAGTTACCTCTTGTATCCCTTGGGCAGTGTGTGAGACTTCCGTGTTGCATTTCGGACAAAATACTTTGATTTCATTTCCCCTGGAGGAGTCTTCACCCTGTCAACAAAAAAAAAATATTATTGTGTGGCATCAGTTCCGATATGAGGGATGGATATCAATGAGGGTCACTAACATCAGACTCTAATCCAAAACGTACGTGGGATAATAGATATGATGACTGACAAAAAAAATCGGGGCAGTCTTTGGGGACTGCCGATACAAGTGAAAACAAAAATTACACCCCGCCCCAGTCGTAGCACTGATTATGCCCCGCGCATGTTTATGTGGTGCTACGCCGTAGCGGATGCTACGAGTGCTACGAACAGCTACGATGCGTGACCGCACGTTACGTTACGTGACGATGAGTTCAATGTTTTTCCTTCACCCAAAAAGTGCTCAACGCGCCTAAAGAAGTTTTCACTTCAAAAATATGATTCTGTTTAGTCCGTCAGTTAGATTATCGAAAAATATTGGATACATGTTTTTTGTTTTATCAAATTAATAAAAATTGACGAAGATAAAACGTGTCAAAGATCATGAGTTGGGGGGCTTGTGACGTCACATTTGAGTAAAAAATGTACAAATAAAATAAAACAAAGTCCTCCACCGCGTCAGTCTGTCTGTTCGCGATAAACTTATAAACTACTGCACCGATTTTCATGCTGTTTTCACCAATGGATAGAGTAATTCTCGAGGAAGGTTTTAGTGTATACTTTGTCAAGTTTTTGTATAAATTGGCTAAAATATAATGATGTATTGGAAGGTTGCGGGAACGGGATCAAAATTTCATGGTTACTTTTGGTCGCGATAACCGACATACACGAGGGCGATGTCGCGGGCATCAGCTAGTTTTATTATACAATAAAGGGGCGCATTACACTAGCATAACAATGGTTTTTTTTTACACTAATATAATAAAGAGAAAAGAATTGTATTATTTTATTTTTGTGTGTATGTTTGTATTTATTATCAATAAACTCAAAAACTACTGCGCCGATTTCAAAAATTCTTTAACCATTAGAAAGCTACATTCACCCTGAGTAACATAAGCTATATTTTATTCCCGTACTCCCACGGGAACGGGAACCACGCGGGTGAAACCGCGGGACGTCAGCTAGTAATTAATAAACTCAAAAACTACTGCGCCGATTTCAAAAATTCTTTAACCACTAGAAAGCTACATTCAGCCTGAGTAACATAAGCTATATTTTATTCCCGTACTCCCACGGGAACGGGAACTACGCGGGTGAAACCGCGTGACGTCCGCTAGTCTATACCACGGAGTAAATACAAAGAGGAGATGGCCTAATTAGAAACAACGCGTGACACTTTACGGGGTGAGGGGGTGCTAGATCCCACCCACTTCTCTATTTTCCATCTACCGGTCAATAGCAAAACTATTTGCTCGTTCTGTCGATTTTGTTTTGTAGTTACGTAACTATCTCACACTAGATGTCACTAAGTGCAGGATGCAACAGGGTCGTACTTAGAATTTTCGTCCGGGGAGTACTGTTTTATTTTAAACTAATTTTGCGAACCATCTTGATGCGTATTTTTTTAATTTAAATTGTGATTTCATTATGAAAAAAAAAAAGGTTTCTGATGAATGACGAATTAAGATTTTCTCTTATACAACAAAATCTTATGCGAAAAAAAATCAGTTGTTCCCTACATTTACACTCGTCAAAATGTAGGGAACAGCTGATTTTTTTTCCCGATTTCAAGGTTGGTCCCATAGAAAAAGTTGTTCAAAAAGATGAGTACAATGATTCCTTTTCAGGTTTAGTGTAAATCAAGAATAATGTTGTATATAGCCAGCAAATAACTGCTTTGGTTAGTTGTTGTCGATTCGTTGCTCTATCGTTTTTTACGGTTGCAAAATGCTTAAAACGAATATCTATATATTTTTCAGCTATAGCTTTAGTCAGAAGAGTAATGTGATTACCAGTCGGTGATTGATCGAACATATGATTCACCGATTTTTCGAAATAATTTTGTCCAATAAGGGATTTTAGTGTATTCGTTATAATTTTATGTTTACGGAAATTAGGAGAATTCAAAGATTTTCAAAGTTTTTCTGACGTATGAGTAAGCATTTGGCGAAAAATAATGGAGTGTCAAAGCGAATGATCGGAGAGCTGGAGAATACTGCTTCGTCAATGGTTTATTTTTTTATTTTTTGCAAAATATGAAAAAGTATTTTATTTAGAAAAATATCATCTGGCACTCCGTGAAGTGAAAATAGCGCCACTAGACAGGTACCTTCTTCTTCAAACGCTTAACTTTCATATGAAGTCTTCTGATCTTTAATCTATCTGCTCTTGCTTTCCATCGAAGTTGTGCTATTTCATGCTTTAACTTCTTCTTTCTTGGCGTATCATGCAGTATCAGAAATTCATTTAAATCACTTGTGGGTGTGGTAGGCTTGGGTGATGATATTGTTGGGTCTGTAAATTTTCTTTTAAGCTGTAACATAAAGGATAAAACAATAAATACGAAGTTTACTAATTTCCCCAAATGAATTGAGACTGGTAAATACTAACTGCATTGAAACGAACCGATATATCCAGTTTTAAACAAGGCAAAGTTCCCTTCTTTAATTTTCTACGGCCTTTTTTTGTCACTATGAAGTCTTCATCATTAAAATGGCAAGAACAAATTTTCGTATATTTAGTCGGAGACCAGGGCCCCAAGTCTGCTATTTTTATAAAATTCGTCATTCCTACACGACGCCATTGTCATTTTGGTAAAAGTTCATAGTCTGCTAAGTTCATAATGATAGATCACTGGTCGGTCAATGGTCTCGTAATAGAATTGTGTTGGAATGATATTGTTGTATTGCCATTTTTAAAACCCGGTGGTAGAAATGATTTTCGAAAAACTACTATTAAAATTGAACATTTATTCATGCCAGATTTCATTTTATATATTTTTACATATTATTTATTAGTGTTTTAAGCCATCTGAATTAATAAGAAGTTCGTAAATAGGAAAAAACATTAAAATGTTCAACGCGGATTAATGTAAAACTTAATATTTTATCTGTATAAATGTCAAAGTCAAATGTGACATTATAGTTTACTCTCGTGTATCTGTTTTTGTTTCTAGCGGCCGGTGTTTTGTTATTGTATTAATTTTCATTTGAGTGTTCTAGTTAGATTTTAGTTTGTATATTTTAACCCCTATGTGGAGGAGCTCGTGGCTAAGTAATAACAGCCGCTCGGGTCAATCTTTAGGTTAAGCCGTGCTTGCCTAAGTTGGTCTGTGGATGGGTGACCACCCTTACACACCGAGTTTCCTCCGTGCCTCGGAAAGCACGTTAAGCTGTTGGTCCCAGCTGTCATTTGTAGATCTTTGACAGTCGTTACAGGTAGGTAGTCAGTGGCCCATATAGTCTGACAACCAGTCTTACCAAGGGGTATCGTATTTCCCAGTACTAACTGGGTTGTGGAGGTCAGTTAAGCAGTCGCTCCTTGTAAAATACTGGTATTCAGCTGAATCCGGTTAGACTGGAAGCCGACCCCAACATAGTTGGGAAAAGGCTAGGCAGGCAGATGATGATTTTAACCCATAGGTAACATGCATTTACAATCTTGCTTGCAGTTGTTGAACTCTAAAGGCTACTTTACGCCGGGGCAACGCTATGCGATATTGCAGCATGCCACATGCTACAATGCTTTAAAATGTTGCACATTGTGGCAAGAATCGTGTGGCTTGGCAACACCTTGCGTCATGCTGCTAAAGTTACTTCATCAGCCATAATCTACGGTGTCTTGTCCCCTCAATCAATCAAGTTGGTAGACCAAAACACTCCAATAAAATATACAGCATGATACTTTGAAAAAGGCACGATGTTGCCTCGGCGTAAAATACGCTGCCGCATACCGCAATTGCTGCATTGTATCGTTATTTGTAGCACACCATAATACGACGCACGCCACAACATGTAGCATTCTGCAATGCCGCACAGTGTTGCCCCCAATGATATTCTAAAGGTAGCTTTACGCCGGGGGCATCACTGTGCGGCATTGCAGCGAGCTACATATTGTGGCGTGCGTCATCTTTTGGTATGATGCAATAAACCACGGTGAGCGGCAATTGCGGTATGCCGCAGACTATATTACACCGAGGCAACATCGTGCCTAGATAATTTTCAAAGCATCCCAAACATAACCTATAAACTGTATGACGCACCAAGATTGTGGCATGGAATCCATAGTGTTTGGATAGAAGCTGTGACAGTCTGATACATGACGCAAGTTGTTGCAATGCCGCACAATGTGCAACATTTTAAATAATTGAAGCATGCGCCTTTGTGGCATGCTGCAATACCGCACAGTGTTGCCCCGGTGTAAAGTATAAACTAGCCTTATACAGATATGTTATTACACCTACAAAACCACGGAAAAAAGTGTGCCGCGGGGCAGAGCCAGCTCACATACACGCAGTAACGCAGAATAAAGGCAAAACAGGCCAATCGGCACGTTTTTGACTCTTCACGATTGCGCGCTCACAACATATCTGTTTAATAGAATATCGTTGGTTGCCCCGGTGTAAAGCAGCCCTATGTAAAGCATGTGTGCTGCAAACACCTGCAAAAAATCAATTTACTTTTTTACCTAGCTGCATTTGGCATTTGGCTACATTGGGACGACCCGATTGGCGCAGTGGTAGTCAGGCTGCCTTACGTTCTTAGGGTTCCGGGTTCGAATCCCGGTCGGAGCAAATGTTTGTGTGATGAGCATGGACATTTGTTTCCGAGTCATGGATGTTTATATGTATATTAAGTATGTATTTACAAACAAAAAGTATCTATGTAGTATATTAACTATCTGGTGTCCACGATACAAGCCTCGTTGCTTAGTGTGGCACTAGATGGCGCTGTGTGTAATGTCGAGCAATATTTAATATTTATTTATTTAGGTAAACGTAGATTAACTTATATTTAATTACTGTTCTTGACATAAACAAGAAATAGAGCATCTAAATTTATAAAGTAAGAAATTAATTCTATTTTCTATTCTAATAATCACTCATCATGAGTATTTAGAACAATTGCTTAGAATAATGCTCTTTATATAACGCTCTTCGTCAGTCCAACACGATCCTATTGTCATTTTGGTAAAAGTTCGTAGTCTGCTAAATTCATAGTGATCGATCATTGTCCGGACAATGGTCTCGTGTTGTAATGACTTTGTTGTATTGCCATTAATATAAGACCCGTTAGTAGAAATGATTTTCGAAAAACTACTATTACATTTGAACATTTATTCATGCCAGATTTCATTTATTTATTTATTTACATATTATTTATTAGTGTTTTAAGCCATCTGAATTAATAAAAAGTTCGTAAATAGGAAAAAACATTAAAATTTTTAACGCGGATTAATGTAAATTTAATATTTTATCTGTTTATATGTCAAAGTCAAATGTGACATTACTGTTTACTGACGTTTATTTGTTTATGTATCTAGCGGCCGGTGTTTTGTTATTGTATTTATTTTCATTTGATTGTCTAGTTAGATTTTTGTTTGTATATTTTTACCCCTAAGACGACCCACTGACCGAGAAGCCTATATTTATTGATTTTATACAAAATGGTGATAATTGAGCAAATTTCGGCTCCACTTGAATAATTGGAAAACCACCAATGAAGGGCGAAGTTTATCGAAGGTAAAGATCTTGCAATTATTTGTTTTGACCATTAACGCCCCACTTTATGGGCAAAGTATGTCGCCCGATGTTACAAAATATATATTTTTTTATAGAAACAGACCATGTACCCTCTCGATGTTGCTCAATCAAGGCTGGATGCTATTGAAGCCAGGAACGAGGCGACTTTAAAACATGCTCGGGCAGGCCATCAACAACTCAGCTGCTGCATTGATGGACAGCTCCACCACAGAAAAAATGGTGAACCATAGAGGCCACTGTGTGCCAAAAAAGGTAATTACTAATTTAATTACTGTTGATTTATAGGTAAGTCATTCACCTTTAGGTAATGGTTTCACCCAAAATCGGAACTTCTACTCATTGTGTGTGCTACCAACATACCCACAATAAGTATTATGGAGCATTGAAAACAAAACAATAAAAATTATAATAATTAATATGACCCCTCCATCTAAGCTTTTAGGCTTGTGTTAGGTTTAGGCTCAATCAGTAGTAGTACATTGGCCAGAATCTGACATCTTGATTGTAACTCTGATACTAAGCGCTAGGTTACACAACATGCTATAAAAGAAGTTGCAACTTTTGTATTAAACTTAATTTTGTTTTCACACAAACTCTGCAGAATTATAATGTCATGACAAAATGATTAAATGAAACAGTGTTTATAAAAAGAGTATTAATTTATTTTAACCTATAAGTATACCCGTAATTACAGGAATAACAATGTTCTGTTCCCGGGCTTGAAACGTTAAATCATATTTTGTCAATACTGTGGTCACTGTGGATCTGTAACAAAGAGTTAAATCATTTTATTAATACTTAGAGCATTTTCGTACTTCATTAGAACATTAAGGTAGGTTTACAGTACATACCTGCTAATTTAATTTATGCATTTCTCCACAGTCTGTCAAGAAGAGCCTGCTGCAGTGCCCGACCTTCAAGAAGATCCCGATTCACCCTTTGATGGTTTTGATAATTAGGTGCTGCATTATTATTTTCCTCCTAAATTAAAAGACAGATTAGTGATTAATGACATGAATGACTGTTATTATTTTTATTAAAAGGTAATATTTGTGATTTGTTATTCAAATGATGATTAAAATTAAAATATTGAAGATCTTTTTGATTTGTATGAAGACTGATTTTGATTTGTTATTATTATTACATTAGATATTGTAACTTGTCTTTTGTTTTATGTAGTACTTATATTTACATTTCAGGTTTTTCAATTGACTTGAAATTCAAGTTTAAAATGTTAAATAAATATTTAGTTTATGAGAAATAAAGATTATTTTAAATGTTGATTTTTAACATAGCAGTATTATTTTAAATTCCATCTTCATTCTAAGTGAAATGTGGAATGTAAATCACCTATTGCAAGCCAAGTACTTCTAGATAAACTTCATCAGGTGGCAACGGTGCTCTTGCCATGTATGGAATGTTGTGCAATATGTAACATGCATTCACAATCTTGCCTGCAGTTGTTCGACTATAATGTAAAGCATGAACTGCAACCTGAAAAAATCAATTTACTTTTATAAGTACAACCGCAGGTAACTTAACTTTTATTTAATTAATACTGTTCTTGACATAAACTATTGCATCTAATCATTGTTATTGAGTATCTAAAACAATAAATTGCTTATAATAATGGGTCTTTACCTGAAACATGCTTCTAATACGCTGCAATGGGGAATGAGTTCTTCAATTTATTAACCTCCTTAAGAGTTCTTTCCAAGGCGAAACGACTTTACAAATTCCGCCTCGGGAATATCTTAAAAGGGTTCAAATAATCCCTTTAGGCTCAAAACGTCTACTCTCCCAAAACATCCACTCTCCCAAAACGTCCATCATTCGCGTCAAGCGAAGGGCACGACGACGTCTTCTGCATTCCGCCCATCTTCTTTCTCTAGCATCCACTGCGTTGGCTAGCTCGAGAACATTTTGTTCGTAGTGAATTCATTGTCTCCATTCAATATTCCACAAACACGATCGAAATAAAAGCAATGATTGCACAATGACGTTCCACTGATAGGTTAGTGATCAAAAGAACTGTCAAAACTTTAGCAGATTACCGCTCTATGTTAGTCATTGTGTACGAGATTACCATTCTAAAACAGTGGTTGTTCATTGGAAAGCCATAATGACGCCATTATATTAGTAGATTACCAAACTTGTCAAAATCAACAAATAGAAGATCAACGATAGATCATTCTGACACTATTGTAATAGCAGACTTGATTTGCGTTGGCTGGCTCGAGAATATTTTGTTCGTAGTGAATTCATTGTCTCCATTCAATAATCCACAACCACGATCGAATTAAAAACCATGACCGCACAATGACGTTTCAATGATAAGTCAATGATCCAAAGGAACTGTCAAAATTTTTGCAGATTACCGCTTATGTCAGTCATTCATTTGTCATTGTGTACGAGATTACCATTCTATGCCAATTCTTACAATGGAGTGTCAGTGGTTGTTCATTGGAAAGCCATAATGACGCCACTAAATTAGTAGATTACCAAACTTGTCAAAATCGACAATTATGAGATCAATGAACGACTATTCTGACACTATTGTAATAGCAGACTTGAGGCCCAGTCTTGTCTATTAATTTTTGTAATCCATTGCTGTCTTAGATTATCTTCGGATGGAAATCTAAAACATACATCATTTAAAATTTTACTAAATAAACTAGGTGGGCTTTAAATACTTTAAATAAATAAAATAATTGTAGATAGAATATTTAATTTATAGGAGATTGTATTTTTATGTCCAGCGTATTTAATGTTTTAAGTACTTTCCATTTATGAGACAGCCGCAGCCGCGGGACATTCAGTAAAATAATTGATTTCTAATTACGGCCCTGTCTTTTTGTTGTTCATAGTTGACGCTAGATGGCGGCCTGTTTACAAAATGATATGAAAACTACAAAAATAACATTTTGGCCATTAAAGGGTCTTTAGGAATAAATGTTGAACAAATTTCAGTATTAATATTATTAAAATATGTTAGTTCTGGGCTCTACATACCTAAATATTTTTAGTTTCCATGGCACCAAGTGTCGCCATCTAGTGTCGGGTAGGATTATGTTTGGAAACGCCGACGCAAGGAGAATTTTCTAGAACTATTTTAATAAATTACGCATAAAATTACTTACAAATGAAATGTGATGCCATCCATAGCATCAGAACGTTTATCCGAGTAATTTTTACAAGACAAAACACAACACTTCATTCTTTTTTTCGTCTAGCGCGAACAATGCTGTAAAATGGGAACGTTCACAAAGTTGTGCACAGGACGAACGCCAACAATACACTGACTAAGGCCACGCACACATGATGACGTCAGGACCTAGTTGAGAATCACAGTGCACAGTAATTGCTTATGCCATCTCCTCTTTGTACTAATATTGTATATAGGTAACATTTCTTTGTAAGTTTGTATGTAGGGGGTAATCTCCGGAAGTAATGAACCAATTTTAAAAATTGTTTCACTGGTAGAAAGCTACATTATCCGTGAGAGCTATAGGCTATATTATATTTTATTCCCGTACTCTATACATATTTTATTCCCGTACTCCCACGGGAACGGGAACTACGCGGGTGAAACCGCGGGACGTCAGCTAGTATAGAATAAGTTGGGAGTTGTTCAGCTCTATATATGGGTTATTGAATCTAATCTATTTTAAACACATACTTAACACTAGTATTAAAAACCATTGTTAGTAACACTGTGGGCGAAGCCCGAAATATATGCTATAAAAATAATAATAACATAATTATCAGTAGCAGAAATATTTATATTTGCTACTACAGGCTACTTGACTCATATCGAATTTGACGCAATAAAGTAGTATATTATACAGTATTCGACATACAAAACCAAAATATATTAATTTCAAGTAATAAAAGTGCAAGATGTCTGCATTATTTCTTTATTTAAAAAAATGAATTATACTTTTATTTAATTTAACTACTTGACATTTAAATTCAATGTAAACTTTGTAAATTTTATATTTTATTATCATATATTTCCATTTCAATTTTTATTATTGAGTATACAAGTGAAGTGCACACCTATAAGTGACGAATTTACTGCAAAGCTGTTGAAATAGAATCTAATTAATGTAAATGATTTAGTGAATAAGTCGTTGGTGTGTCAATAAATAATTTAAAAAAAAAAAGTTTTTTGTTTGGGACGCTGAAAACGCTAGCGGAAATGATGTGACATCACGAAATTTGTAAATAAATCAATGTCAGACGTCAGTTGACAATTGTCATTTGGTGGACTATAATTGTTGTGGTCGTGGTATTTTTCTTACATTTTCAGAACCCCTTAATTCACGTGTCATTGTTTTGTTGATAGAAGCAATATGGACATCGGATTCGTAAAAGCAGAAAGCACAAATGTGCCAAGAATCGATACACTAATGGTCGGTAAATATTTGCCTTGAACCAAGATTTAGCCGTGTGGTATCCGGCAGAGTAGAATAGAACCAACCCATTACACTCACGGGTGTCGTATAAGGCGACTAATGTCTGAGGCAGAACACCTTGCGCCTCCGTAGACCAGAGAATAGGCAGCAGCGTTTTCTGTTAGTCTTTCATCACTGCGATCTCCAATCCGCCTGCCAAGCGTGGAGATTACGGCAAATTCCTCCCATCATGGGAGAGGCTTATGTCCAGCAGTGGACGTTATGGGCTGTTGTAGTGTAGTAGTAGTATATTTGTATAAAATAATGTAGTTCGTAAATGGATGATTACTTATGTGGAGAAAAATCTTAAAAAAAGCCAACCAACCAACTTTGAGGTTTCGGGTGACGTTTGTAAATCTGGTAGATGATGAACTGGTATTGAATTGTTTTTTAACTTCTTGCGATGTGGTCTCACTAGAATATCCATAGCGTTAAAATGTTCTGAACATACAGTATAGTTTTGTGGCGGTTTGTTCACCAAATCTTCACGAGCTATTAAGCGAAGCCATTGCGTACGTCTGAAAAAAATATTCTAGTCATTTTAATCAGAAGAGCTGTAGTACCTACCTATGAACCTTGAAAGTTTTAAAAAAAGAATAACAATCGGCTCTATCCAAAAAGATCCAAGATGGTGGACACTTTTTACAATTCAAGAGAAAGGTAAACAACTTTCGTAAGAAATACTGCCCTATTTAATAATTTGACAGCACTATTGGTTTCAACACCCTTGAAAATCATGAAAACAATTCCCATGATGAGATATTTGTAGCAGCCGCCATGATGGATTTAGAAATAAATTCACGAATTTACTACAATCATTCAATCATTCAGATTACAAAAATAAGTCATTCTTACCTTTCAAAATCAGTAGGAAGTTTAAAATACGATAGGTCCGGGTTTGAAGCAGCCGAGTTTAAACAGCCGTATACCGCGCAATACGTTCGTGGCATTTTTAAAAGGATTGGGAGATATAAACTTCTACATGACCACTCGTCTCGGCGTGGCACGCTCTACTGCCTGACAGCACCGCAACGCTCGCTTAGGGGCCCCGTCGATGAGCATATTTGTGCGAGTGCCCTAGGTCAAAAATAACACTCTAGAGATGGGGTAGTTGCGCATGCAAGGTTTATCGATATCGATAACCAATGCAACAGTATAGTAGTAAAATATTGAATAATACTTGTGTTTTCTTAAGGAAATAAGTGTCAATATTCATCATCTGCCTAGCCTTTTCCCAAGTTTTATTGGGGTCGGCTTCCAGTCTAACCGGATGCAGCTGAATACCAGTATTTTACATGGAGCGACTGCCTATCTGACCTCCACAACCCAGTTAGTACTGGGTAATACGATACCCCTTGGTAAGACTGGTTGTCAGACATTTAAGGCCACTGACTACCTGTAACGACTAACGACTATAAGTGTCAATATTATGTATCTTTATTAATATTATAAACAACCTGTTCCCCGCCACTTCGTCTCAGATTAAACTCTAAAGATCGGATATGGTCTTACCACTAAAGGCAAGTCCCGTGTAGGAATAGCAGTTTTATATAAACGTCGGCGATTTTTTGTTGTATAAAAACAGTTTTCTATGAAATGCCTGGAACAAACGACGCTAAATTCAGTTGGAAACCAGTGTTGTCTTTTTGTAGAATCAATCCATTTTACTTTTACGTCCGGTTGCTTGTAAAAACTGTTAAAAAATACGAAACGTGGTAAATGGGTGTTTATAAAGTTAAACTTGATAAAATAAAATAAAGCCTTGTTTTTATATCGATTTCATAAGAATTTATTAATTTTAAGAAATACCTAAGCGTAAAATTCATATTTTTAACTATTAAAGTTAGTAGTTAAAAGATTCATATTGAAAAAAATTGCTGTGCAAAAATAAAATTAAATGGTTTTAAGTAAATAATTAAATTTCACGAAATCACGTCATCTAAGTATACTCAAAAACATAATATTTACACTAAATTAGGGACCTATACCTACCTAATATATCGATATAATCAATCAAAATTTACGTAATCGATAATTCACTACACTTAGTTCCTTACCTAACAAGATTGACATAATCAATAGAGCACAACTCTTCATAATAATCAACAAAGCAAAGTTTAATTCAAGATAAGTTTCACGTCAATATCGATACACACCTTGATTCTTTGTATCCAACACTAGTGATAAGAGCGTCGACTAGAAAGAGACGGCATAATACGGATTGCGTTATGTGGAAGCAAGACGCATAGACATACGTCAAACGTTTCAATTGTCCAGTTTGACTTGAGCCGTGAGAGAATTTAATTTTAGAGTACTTTTTAAAACTGTAACTTACCGATGAAACGTTATTCCGTCTGTTTTATAATTTGATGTTCTGCTGTTTTTTCCACACCATCGAATAGAACAGCACGCCATTGTGAAAATCGAAATTTAAATTCGGAATATAAAGAGACGTCCTACGCACAGATTCAATACTGGTTTTGTACTGTTTTTAAAAAGAGAGCGTTCGATAATATTTTTAGGTGACAAATCACTTATTCGTTGAGGAGGCGGATGGCCCACCATTACCTCTATAATGGGGTATGTGCTCGATCGATGAGTTAAGAGGGCCCTTCCCAGCCCGCCTTTCGTCAACGCGAGCATGGTGGAAAAGCTTGTTGTTTCATCCAGAGCCACAGCCACAAAACATATAAAGGAGGTTAGAAAGGAAATAGATCCTGATTTGTATCAGAACGCGTGTCGCCGCTTGACTCCCACTTTTAACTTCACTACAAGCAAGAGCCCAATGCCTACGCAGATTACGCACACAAATAAACAACACGCACTTAGATCGTGAGTTTGCTATTGGTTGTCACACTAACGCAGTCACTGCGTTTGATGTACACTCATACACGCGTAAAAGCTCATGTATGCTAGGGCGACTAAAAGGTCGATTGTTGATATCGATAAAATTAATGTAATCTTGCTTCTAACTTTGCAAGTATTGTGGACTATGCGGACTTCTGTAATGCATGTTGTGAACATTATTCATGCGAATATAATAATAATATTCCACAACTATCACACAACGCCATCTAGTCCCAAGCTAAGCAGAGCTTGTGTTATGGGTACTAGACAACTGATAAACATACTTATATTTCTAAATACATACATATTATCAGTGATAGGAATAGGTAGTGCTTATTAGCCTAAACTTCGAAGAAGAACAGAGAAAAGAATCGGAGACTTCCTCGTCCATCTCGTCCTTCCGAAGTCCATCTATTGCAAGCAATGTATTACTATTCGTCTGCTTGCGATTATTTCGTTTTTGTCTACAAACTTCATAATGCTAATGTTATAATTACAAATATCACAAGTATTTTAATGTTTTTGGACTTACCGGTGGAAAGAAATCCCTTTTCGTGCTACACTACACACCTGGCTTCTTTTCCGACACGTTATAATAGCGCAAGACGGCATCTAAATATATAAAAGAAGAAACTGACTGACTGACTGACTGACTGACTGACTGATTGACTGACTGACTGACTGACTGACTGACTCATCTATCAACGCACAGCCCAAACCGCTGGGTCTACAGATTCCAAATTTGGCAAGTAGGTTCCTTATGTGATCTAGGGGTGCACTAAGAAAGGATTTTTCAAAATTCACCCTCAAAGGGGGTTAAACGGGGCTCCAAAGTTTGTATGGGGAAACAAAATTAGTTAGACTATTTTATTCGAAACTTCACAGTAGTGCTCCTATTGATAAATGAGTAGAAATGGGTTTCAGGTTTTTTCAGAATTCAACCCCTAAGAGGGGGAAATGGGGTGGCAAAGTATAAAAATCAGTGCACAGCCCAAACCGCTGAGTCTAGAGATTCCAAATTTGGCAAGTAGGTTCCTTATGTGGTCTAGGGTTGCACTAAGTAAGGATTTTTCAAAATTCACCCCCTATGGGGGTTAAACGGGGCTCCAAAGTTTGTATGGGGAAACAAGATTAGTTAGACTATTTTATTCGAAACTTCGCAGGAGTGCTCCTATTGATTAATGAGTAGAAACGGGTTTCAGGTTTTTTCAGAATTCAACCCCTAAGAAGTGCAAATGGGGTGACAAAGTATAAAAATCAATGCACAGCCCAAACCGCTGAGTCTAGAAATTCCAAATTTGGCAAGTAGGTTCCTTATATGGTCTAGGGTTGCACTAAGAAATGATTTTTCAAAATTCACCCCCTATGGGGGTTTAACGGGGCTCCAAAGTTTGTATGGGGAAACAAGATTAGTTAGACTATTTTATTCGAAACTTCACAGGAGTGCTCCTATTGATAAATGAGTAGAAATGGGTTTCAGGTTTTTTCAGAATTCAATCCCTAAGAGAAGGAAATGGGGTGGCAAAGTATAAAAATCAATGCACAGCCCAAACCGCTGAGTCTAGAGATTCCAAATATGGCACAAAGGTTCTTTATGAGTTTTAGGGGTGCATAAAGAAAGGATTTTTGAAAATTCACCCCCTTAGGGGTTGGAACGGGAGTCCAAACATTACATGGGCAAATAAGATTAGTTAGACTACTTTATTCGAAACTTAACAGGAGTACTCCTATCGATAAATGAGTTAACGTTTGTGTTTCAGGTTTTTTCAGAATTCAACCCCTAAAGAGGGAAATGGGGTAACAAAGCCTGAAATTCAACATAGGTATTGTTTGTATGGTGAATTGGGTTGGGTGTATTACAAAAACAACGATTTTAAGATTTAATGTGGCGGCCCTAAAATAACATCACGTGCTGATTACGAAAATGGCATTTATTTTGAGATCCAGAAGATGACGGATTCGACTTCTATACAGGGTTATTGTTGATTTATTGTGACGATTGTGATAACGATGATGATGATTGTGATGATGATGATATTTATTACGATGATGATGATTGTGATGATGATGATATTTATTAGGATGATATTGATTGTTTTACGATGATGGTGATTGTGGTAGTGATTTTGATGGTGATTGTGATGGTGATTGTGATAGTGATTGTGATGGTGATGGTGATTGTGATAGTGATTGTGATAGTGACGGTGATTGTGATTGTGACAGTGACGGTGATAATGATGAAGATGATTGTGATTAGGATGATAACGAATTTTGATAACAAGGATAGTGATTGTAAGAGTGATTGTGATTGTGATTTTGATTGTGATTGTGATTTTGATAGTGATTGTGATAGTGATTGTGACAGTGATAGTGATAGTGATAGTGATAGTGATAGTGATAGTGATTGTGATTGTGATTGTGATTGTGATTGTGGTTGTGATTGTGATTGTGATTTAGATGATAACAATAAATTGTGATGATTATGAAATTTGGCACATATATAGTTTGTAACCTGGATTAACATGTAGGACACTATTTATCCCTTTAGTTTGATTCAGTGGGACAGTTACCGAACTTCACGCGGGCGAAGCCGCGGGCAACAGCTAGTAATTTAATATTTTTGGCGGAGCTTACGTTCGCTGTCAATACAAGAGAGCGATTGCTGGCCGGTAAATTAAATTTCTCATAACCGCGGCGCGCGTGCCCCGCCCTCAAGGCCCTTCTAACCTCCTTTATATGTTCTGTGGCCACAGCGATGGTATTCTTTCAACTCCCCTGTCTTACCTAGCCCCGAACCCGCACTACTAGTCACCCGCGCACCTCATACCGCCTAACGCGAGGACATTGAACGAAAAATATTGTTCGAAAATTTATAAAACTTGTTCCAGGAAATACGTGTTTTTGAATTAGTCTTACAAGTATGTGAAATAAATATTTGTTATTTAGAATCACCACTACATTTGCAAGGCTTCTATCAAGATGCTTTCTTTACTTTTACAATTTATAAGTAGGTACATTATGAACGGCCAAAGTTGAGGTAAAAGTTGTGCAAAACAGCAATTTTTGGAGGCTTATACTTACTGAATTTGTTTCTACAAATTTTTATTTTGATAGAAGCCTAGATATTATTATAGACCACAAGATACCTATTAGTTCAAAAAAATTAAAGATATATGTCTAACAACGGCATAATCACGCACGAGCTATTGTCAAAATTCTCGCGAAAAGTATGGCGGGTTGGCCGCTCTTAATAGAATTCCACGACTGTGAATATGATCACTGTAGCGGTCAGAGTACCTAGTGACTTGATCATGTGTAGCGGTTCCATATTTTGAATTAATGACTTGTATGTTCAATGTAATTTAGTAGAAATCATAAATGGGGCGCGAAAAATAAATGGGGTGCGGCTGTCATGGACACGGCCGTGTGTTGTACTTACGTCAATACTTTGATAAGCAGATGTACTGGCAGGGTCGTTGAACCGCTCGGTCAATAACAGGGGGCAGGGTCGCATTCTTATTTTTATTACGTTTCCGACACTGCTTGACTCGTTCGAATTATTTTTCATTGGTTACTTACTACATATTACTGTTTACTACTTAATATTATAAATACAAAAGTTTGGACGTAAGGATGTCTGGATGTTTGTTACTCTGTCATGCAAAAATAACTGACCATATTTAGATAAAATTTGGCACACAGATAGTTTTTAACTTGAATTAACACAGATTACATTTTGTTGGTAGTATGAATCCTGTGGGGCAATAGACTAGTTTCCACCACCAATAAACTGCAAATCTATTTAGTCCGTCAGTTAGAGTATTGGAAAATAATGGACACGTTTTTTTATTTTTGTAAATAATAAATATTGACAAATATAAATCGCATCAAAACTCGGGAGTGGGGGCTCGTGACGTCACGAACGCACTAAAAATTATACCACGGCGTGACGTATTGAGAATTTTAAAAGCGTCGTATCTTCGTCAATTTTGGTTTACGTAACAAGAGACAAATACGGGTTATATATTTTTTGATAATACTGATGGACTAATTAGATTTGTTCAGTACACAAGCCTATTACCAAACTCCACACGAGCGAAACCAAGGGCATAAGCTAGTCTATTGGATAGATTACATACTTTAATGTCTACTTTAGGTTATTACTTGTTACATTTTACTTAAAAACTTTATTATATCATAATAATAGCCACAGGTTAGTATTCAGCCAGCCAATTTAAAAATCTCAAATTGTTTAACCAGACATGAATGAGTTACCTCCTTAGAAATAGTATTTTTACTTCTGTATATTTGAAATTCCAAATATACAATATTTCCCCACACTAAGTGGTTAGAAAATTGTTACCACTTATTGTGATTAATTTACGAACTTATTGTGTTTAAGGTGAAAAAAATGTGGTTTTCCTATTTCGTGTAACTTGTTGAGTATGTAGAATAGGGATCTAACATTTCGGTATATGTTTTTTGACTCTTTGGTCTAGTATCGTGTAAAAGGAATACACGATTAAATGATTTTTTCTCGATTCAAATGAATTGCAAAGTTACATCTATTTTTTTACTTTTTTCAACATCACGGCGTAACGCTTAAAAGATATTCAATGGAATTTACTTTAAAACATAGAAAATTATTATATCAAAGTTTACTCAAAGTCATTTTAAATGTTATACCTTTATTTTGTTAAAAATAGAGTGAATTCGTTTTGGCACATACGTCCTTTTATTCCGAGCGCACGCACATTGTAGCTATCTCTTCTTTTGTGTTTCAAAAGTAATTGTATCACTTTCGCTCGCTCAGAAGATCAGTCGCCCGGTGCACTTCATCGAAGACGAACCTATGACATTTGTTTGCATATCGGTGCTATCGGATTTTCGTGATTTTGATAATTGTTTGTATAGTAAAAGTTAGTAGATTGTTACTTAATTAGTGTTGAATAGGTATATAAAGACTATTCTTGCGATTTATTTCATAAATATAAAAATGGCTAAAATAAACTTAAAATTAATTTTGGGTTAGAATTATGTCAACAATACGTCAAATACTATTACCGCGTATGACACACTTAGAGCAGAAAAAAGATTGGAGCAGCTTTTAAATTGCGAAAAAAGGTGAGTTTAGTCGAAATTCATTTTTTGATCTTTCTTGAGGCATGGTTTATCGTGTGTGATTAAATATAATATATTTTAGTTTTTTAACCCGTATACCCGTATGCTCCCGGCCGTGCCTCCAGAGGCACAGTGCATTGTTATTTTAATTGTGTCTGTAATTGCGGGTATTGAAGTGTTAATCACTTTAGTTTTATTTCCAACTAGAGTAGTTTTTTTGCGATTTCTGGTTTTAGAACAAAAGTTATCAATAATAAAAAACGATATGAATGAATTTGATTATGCTCCACTTGAATGTTAATGATCGTTTTTATTTCAGAAATAAAAGGAAGCAACCACATGATGTCGATAACGAAGATGAGGAAGAAGAACCACTGCCATACGAAATCGAACTCGTATCTTTTTCTATCGCCCAGAACCGTCATTTGTTAGAGCGAGCTACAGAGCGTGCGCCCGATAGCATCGGTGATGCTGCCGCGTGCGATAGCATTCCCGTTCTAGCAAATTATGGTTCTGAGCGACAGAAAAGGATAGGACCACGGAAAAGTGCGATTCCATGCTGCCAGATGAGGTTCAACGCTAATATTGTTATTGCAATTTTTACTTGAATAAAGCACATACCTACAATTATTCATCATCATCTACCCATCCTTTTCCCAACTACGTTGGGGTCGCCTTCCAGTTTTACCGGTTGTAGCTAAATACCAGTATTAAAAAAAAAAGGCCAAAAAAATTAGATGTAAACAAGGCAGATTGTGGATAATGACGTCATATCATGGCCGCAACAGCGACGGACGTTTGAACTGTCGTAGAAAATTGAAGGAGTTTAATATTATTTTTGTGCGACAGCAATCGTTGAACTTTACTTTTAATACTTTTCTTGGGTTGATAGTACTGTATTTAATTGATTTAGGTGAAGAAAAAATTACGTGCATATTCCCTATTATAGGTAGACGATTTCTTTTCATAGCAGTTAAAAACAAATACTGTTGTATTTGTGCTGGAGCGGAAAAAGGAAATGAGGTAGTAAAACAACATGAGTGTTTTCTAAATTATTTTTTATTACATGTTGTACTAAATAAAAAAACCGGCCAAGAGCGTGTCGGGCCACATCAGTGTAGGGTTCCGTAGTTTCCCGTCCGTCACAATAAGTGTTCCCACTTATGAGTTTAAAGGTGGGTATCAGTATCCATTATGTAAAAATGCATGCATATACGAATATACTACAAACTTAGTCCAGAAATTATTTTGTACAACTTTTTGTCTTTTTTGTACAAAAACTGTTGTTTCCATCAAGTTCAAAATGATTTTCCTAGAAAGTCCTTATAAAGTTCTACTTTTCAGATTTTTTTTCATATTTTCTAAACTTATGGTTCAAAAGTTAGAGGGACACATTGTTTTTTACTTTGGGAGCCTTTCCGAAATTATTGACATTATCAAAAAATGATTTTCGAAAACCCCTATTCATTTTTAAATACCTTTCCAACAATATATCACACGTTAGGGTTGAAATTAAAAAAAAAATCACTTCCCACTTTACATATAGGGGGGCTACCCTAATAAAACATTTTTTTCCAATTTTTATTTTACCACTTTGTCGGCGTGATTGACATGGCGAAACTATAAGGGTTCCTAGTTGACTACGGAACCCTAAAAAGGTTGAAAATTAAATATTTGTCTACTCCATACCACCTGTGTGCTAATATTTCAAAAATCCCAAGAAGTGCGTACTCGGTTCTCCTAGTTAGAGAGCCCATGCAACTTCTAAACCTATTTCGATAACACTCCCAGAATGATGATATACATATATATTATATAATTAGTCACATTATTAATTGGGGAACACGAAATGACGATGCTGCAATGCAAAAAACCTGGAGGCACTATTAATCAAAATATTCGTAAGTGACCGTGGCACGCGTATTCAATCAGTACAAGTCGAAAGGAACCGGGTGATTGCTGACAAAACGCCGAATCTGCTGCGTGGTGAGCGACTTTCAATCGCTGTAGCAACCACTTTCTCCACTGTTTGGAAGATGCAGCAGTGGTTTTTCTTACACAGAAATTATGATTTCATCATCATCATCATCGTCATCAGCCTATTAATGTTCGCCAGTGCTGGGACACAGGCCTTCTCTCTATGAGAGGGAATGGGCTTTAGTCCACCACGCGGGCCCAGTGTGGATTGGTAGATGTCACATGTCTTCGAATTTTTGGTTCTAGGACATGCCAGTTTCCTCACGATGTTTTCCTTCACCGTTTTGAGAGCAGTGGTGATGAAATAAATTACACAAAGTAATGCGCCTGCCTGGATTCGAACCTACGACTTACTGATCGTGAGTCGGGGCCGCCACCACTGGGCCACCGCTGCTCCCAAGTTATGATTTGAACGTGGCTAATTCATCATCTGCCTAGCCTCTTTCCAAAACTATGTTGGGGTCGGCTTCCAGTCTAACCGGATGCAGCTGAATAACTGTATTTTACATGGAGCGACTGCCTATCTAACCTCCACAACCCTGTTAGTACTTACTTCGTAGTACGATACCCCTTGGTAAGACTGGTTGTCATACGTTTTGGGCCACTGACTACCTATAACGACTGTCAAAGATCTGCAAATGACAGCTGGGACCAAAGGCTTGTAGCGGCACTAACGCTACATGGAACAAAAAGTACTACAGCGCCATCTATGACACAGATGATGAACTAACCGCGAAACACGTCAGAATCCTACATCGCGCAAGCAACTTTGTCCGTGACTTAAGAATATATACGAGAACCCGACAACAACTGTCGGGCAGTGGCCCACCAGACATAACACCCGTCTGGTCGGAGGATCCTCCCTTTTCTACGGGGGATGAAGAGCTTTACACCCTGCTCTTCATACCCCCAAATTGGTGACCCCGAAATGGACGTCAGCGCAGCCTTCGAGCAACGTGACGTCATCAACATCATCAAGATCACTTCCTCAAGCTTTCGAGCAGCGAGACATAGCCAGCCAGCTTCAAACGGGTATTCCTGACCACCAGCATGCAGCGGACGCGCATACCTGGTCAGCACCCTCAACCTAGCGACCTTGGCACTGCACCTACGGCCGGTCGAGTGCTGATCCTCCCGGTCAGCGCCAGCAGTCAGCCACATCGCAGCGCCACTCTCTACGGCGCTACTCTACGGTGCCAATCTACGGCGCACCTCTACGGCACCTCACCATGGCACATCTGTCTACAATCGACTCTGGTCTCCGAGGGGGAGTGATGTAGCGGCACTAACGCTACATGGAACAAAAAGTACTACAGCGCCATCTATGACACAGATGATGAACTAACCGCGAAACACGTCAGAATCCTACATCGCGCAAGCAACTTTGTCCGTGACTTAAGAATATATACGAGAACCCGACAACAACTGTCGGGCAGTGGCCCACCAGACATAACACCCGTCTGGTCGGAGGATCCTCCCTTTTCTACGGGGGATGAAGAGCTTTACACCCTGCTCTTCATACCCCCAAAGGCTTAACGTGCTTTCCTAAGCACGGAAGGAACCCGGTGGTCACCCATCCACAGACCAACCTAGGCAAGCACGGCTTAACCTGAAGATCGACCCGAGCGTCTGTTATTATTTAGCCACGGGCTGTGTCACTAACACTTAGCCACTGGGAGTGTTATCGAAATAGATTTAGTGTCGTGGGCTCTCTGACTATCCCGATGCCACGTGACCGCACAGTCGACTGCGTAATCTACATTCGCCGCTCCCCGCGCGGGGGGCTAAGTCACGCCCATCGAGTTACGATTTATTTTCGAAGTAGGGCCTTAAATTGCTACACTGACAGTCCCCTGCGCAGAGCATGCATGGAGGCGGAGGGAACAATGGTGTATGTGCTCCTTGAGTGCACAGGCGCTACCAAGATTCGCGAGGAGACAATGGGAACACCAAAATCCCTTGCGGATGCCCTGAGGAGACCGAGAAGTTTGATCTGTTTCTGGAGGGAGGTGGGCTGGTTGGAGTAACAGCCACCATGGCTAACGACAATGGCCCACTTTAAGGACTAAGAGCGGAAACCTAAACCCCATGATAGATAGATTGCTACAATAAGTGTGGTTACAACAACGGACAAACCAAACTATCAAAATTTCAAGTAGGTTAATTGACTATTATTAAACCAACCATATGAAAACACACACAGGAAGAAATTATAGGGCTTATAAATTACGTCAGTTTTTCGATAATAATATATTAAAAAGGTGCAGCCTGTATGTTTGGATGTAAGAGAAAACTATTCTTAAAAACGATTGATCCGATAATGAAAATTCTTCATTATTGGTTAGCTACACTATCCCCGAGTTCACAACATCTATACTAATATTATTTAGAGTAAAGATTCGTATTTTTGTTACATACTGCAATGAATAAACTTAAAAACTACTGCATAGAATTAAAGAATTCTTTCAACTATGGAACAGCAGCACAGCACAACATTATCAGCTACTAACATAGGCTATTTTTATCCCCGTACTCCCACGGGAACGGGAACTACGCGGGTGAATCCGCGTGATTTTTTTTTTTTTTTAGGAGGAAGCACTCGCAGTTGCAACTCTCTACGGTCGCTTAACTGCTTAACCGGACAATCCTGTGGTGGCCAAAAATTACTTTAAGGCCCCCAGCCATGGCTTACAAGCTAACAGGAATTACAATTAAATGAACCGTCACTAAGGGCACCCCCTGTGGGGTTCGGGCCTCGGCTTAGTGGGTCATTGACAAGAGGGCAGCAAGGGACAACAACAGGCTGGGTCGGATCATAGGCTGGGTCGGATCATAGGCTGGGTCGGATCATAGGTCCGCTATTAGTTTATATACACTCCCGTGAGTGTCACGCCAAAGACTTCACTCGTGATGGGCTGTCAGCTGAAGAAAGTGCTGAAATTATGTCAGACACCTTCACTTACTGTGCTGACATCGCCATTGGTCGCGCATCTATGACCAACATCCATAGATGTGATTGGTGGTGTGACTACTTAATTGAGCAGCGTAAAAGCTATCGCCGAGCGCGCAGACATTTAAACAAGCTTAGAAAACAAAAGGTCACCGGAGACCCACTTAACTTTGCTTTAAATGCATTTAGAGTTGCCAAGTCCCGCTACAGAGCATCAGTGGAAAAGTCTAAGGGTAATTTACTGCGAAAAATAGTAGAAAAACTAGATAAAGAAGGTCCGTGGTCTCCTTTGTATCACGAGTTCAAAGCTAATCGATCAGTCGACCTGGCGTTTGTCCAGAACATTAAAGTAAATAATAGACACACGACCGGTATTGAGGAAACAACCGAAGTTCTATTAAATAGTCTGATACCTGATGATTCGCCAGTAAATGACAATGAGTACCATCAGCAGATCAGAGCGTGGGCATCTGTGCCACCTGAATCACCAACGTCAGACCTTCCATCCATTGACAAATTCATTAATCTTGTCAGGAAACTGCCTCTTAACAAATCATCAGGTGAAGATAAAATATCTAATCGGATGATAATAGAAGCTTGTAAAACAGCGGGTGACGCCATTTTATCTGTTTTCAACCGATGTATTGCGGACGGCGTTTTTCCTCGTGTATGGCGACGTGGCTTTATACGAATAATTCCAAAAAGTGGTGATAAGCCACCGGACGACCCTAAGTCCTACTGCCATCTTTGAGAAAACTCCTGGAGCGCCTTATCGTTCCACGTTTGCTGCCAGACGGGCCAAAGTTTCATAACAACCAATTCGGTTTCACCGTGGGAAAATCTACCGTAGACGCGGCACTTTCTGTTAGAAAAATTGTTAATAACTCGGAACACAAGTACGTGGTTGGAATCTTTTTAGATATTTCCGGGGCTTTTGATAACGCATGGTGGCCGATGCTACTACTTAAAATGAAGAATCGCGGCTGCTATAAAAACATATATAATCTTGTTTATTCATATTTTTTAAATGGTTCCGCGAAACTCAAACTCAGACATCATTCTATGTCAAAGTCCCTTACCATGGGATGTCCTCAGGGCTCGGTAATCGCTCCGTATCTGTGGAATTTAGGTTTCGATGATTTTCTCGCGATTCCTCTCCCACCCGGCTGTTCATTAACCGGTTACGCGGACGACGGCCTGCTGCTCATTCAGTCGAGTACTCGGGCTGGACTCGAGAATTTAGCTGACACTTGCCTACGATTAATATCTCAGTGGGGCGATCGAAACCGTCTGACCTTTGCACCGCAAAAAACTTATCAACTAATTTTAAAAGGTAATCTTAAATCGTGGCCTAGTATTAAATTTAATAACGTTCCCGTGAAAAGAAAGCAGTCCGTGTGCTACCTTGGTTTGGTCTTAGAGAAGAATTTTTCATTCATAGATCATATAAAAACTGTCGGTGAAAAAGCTAAAAAGAACTTTTATGCCTTAACTAGAATATCCAAATCTACGTGGGGTCTGTCATTTCTAACTTTAAAGACCATTTATGGGGCTACCTATTTTGGGTGTATGTGCTACGGGGCACCTGTTTGGGCCGATAGGGCCACCATAGGAGCGGTACGACGTAAATTGCTTCAAAGCCAGCGTTTGGCTTTGATATTCTTATGCAAAGCGTATAGGACGGTTAGTACTGAAGCCTTACCGGTACTTGCAGGTGTACTTCCAGTCGATCTTGAAGTGCAGCGACGGGCTGCAATGTACTATAACGCGCGTGAGACCACGGACGCAGACTTTTTAACCCTACGTGACCGTGATAAGATTTCTAGATTATTCAAACCACAGACCGACGTCTGGGAGGAACTTTTGACTGAATGGCAATGTAGGTGGGATAATTCCATCAAGGGCCGACACCTCCACCAGTTCTTTCCATCCGTTCGTGAACGGCTGGCCAGGACATGGCTGGAGGTTGATCACTGTGTTGCTCAATTTCTCACCGGTCATGGTAACTTTAAGGGTAAATTATTTTCCTTCAAGCTTGTTGACTCGCCTCTTTGTCAATGTTCCACATCTGACTGCGAATATGAACAATCAGCACATCATATTTTATGGGAGTGCAGTCTTTGGCAGAATGAACGCAATATTATGTTGGATAGTGTACAGGTTACATCCGGAGTTATTTACTACACAGACCTTGTAGAAACTAGAACAAATTTCCGTGCGTTCAAGCGTTTTTGCCATACCTATTATTGGAATCAAATATAACTGCTCACAACTTAGGACCCATTAATGTTAATATTTTATCCGTGGTGCTAGGCAACTGGGCCTATCCCAGTTGTGAACGTCCCTTTGCGCCTATTGGCCTTGTTTCTTTGTGTCTCCTGCTGATATGGAGGGAAGTGGAAATTACAGATTTTCCTACTCCTCCGCTATACTTTTCTGATTAATTTCGTTGCGGGATCCAAGACAGTTAAATTCATTCTCTGGGACTTCGTCGAGCTTCATTGTCTCGGCGCTTTTCTGGTGGTCGCCACTGTTGATTCTAGCTTTCAGGAGTTACAGTGGTTGGGAACAGTGTGGCGGGCTTGTCCCATCCTCAACACTCCCGTGAGATAAAATCAGACCTTAGCGGGAGCGAAATTGCGGGCAAATGCTTAGCGTGTAGTAAGATAAAACACATACCTACCGTACTTTCCTTTCGGCTTTTATCCAAGAGGAAAGCCAACAAACTCAACAAAACGTCGTCATCGTCGTCGTCTTCTTCTTCCAACATTAGTAACATTTGAATGGCTGATTTTAATTTGTTCGACATAACGAATAAGTTTTTTAGTTGTTGTTGTGCGAAAACCCCGCGAAATTACACACACAGCACTCACTTTCACAACATAAACACTAAAGTAATAAAGTTGTAAATGTAAACAAAGTACAACAATGCAGAAACAGAAAACTGACAGTGACAGCTCCTGGCTAACACGAGTTTTTGAATTTCCCCCATAATTATTTAATAGCTTTTCCCCAAAACGATTAGTATTGCAAGTTTTTCCATAAATCAATTTAAAAAACACGAATTAAGTAAATGGAGAGTTAACAAAATTCATTCACAAAGATACCAAATGGCATTCAAAATTTGTATTTGTATGTATTGCCTATTCCCGTTCACGCACGACTACATACTATCGGTGTATTATACCCGACATAATCAAACAAACCTACTATTTGAGCTGTTGTGTTTCTTTCTCTTAATAGTTATTGTAGATTTTGTCCCCAAGAATTTCATTTCCACTCCCATTATAACGATTCCTGATCTTGCAACACTGCTGACGCCTAACGTCAAGCTGCAGCTGTCAATCGACTGACGCATTTAGTTGGCTGTCAAAAGTGGCTGTCATTTGGATTCAAAGCTGTGTTTACTCGCCGACTTTGCACTTTATTAAAAAGTGCGGCGGAAGCGGCAGGGTAGCCAGCGAAATTCAAATTTGGCTTTAAGTTGAACAAAATAAGATTTGCGACCGTAACAAACACGGCTTTAGGTTCATTTAATCCCATTCAATTACGATTTCATGAACAAATTGCAAAAAACTTAAGATACTTTGAATTACACGGGCTACCCTGGTAAAACTTTAGTCTTACCGTAATTCCAGTCCATGTCACAGGAACCTCCTCTGCGTCGGTATACGAATAGGCTTGAGCCAAGCTCTGAAACAATATTACCGTATTTTTAATTACATAATAATGGTAGGTTTAATCCGCGCGCGTGCTGTCGGAAAAGAATACCGCAGAAAGATAAAAAGTTCTTGTTATTTTTTTACCTCTGACCTCTGACAACAGCATTGCAACAATTACTTGTCAAAATCTCATGATGCTGAACTGTTGATGACAGCGAACCTAAAATGGGCGCTTTAGCAGAATCCTAACATGAATCACGTTAACAATTATTGTAAATTCTTAAAATGGACTTGTATGTACTTGATGAAAATAAAGTCCATTTTAAGTTTTTTTTTTGACGTCATTCATAGCTAAAGAGGCCATTTTAGACCTGAGATCAATTTTTATTATATCTACAGGATGTAAAAGACCTCATCACGAAGCCGTCAAGTGTCAACCAAGTTCTCTACAAACTAATGTAGCAGTATTTGGTTGTTAGCTAGGCTCGAGCTTATGTGGGCAGAAGACGGGTTTCGTGCTATGAAAACATACTGGATGCGATATACTATTTTATTTCACATTGCACATTGCACGGTTCGGTATGGTAGTTTTCCATGGAGAAGAGCCGGCAAGAAACTCCATGGTTACTCTTTTCAAACAGATACATTGAGTCTAACAAATTACTTCACATTACACTTTGACACATTAACACTGGGCACAATGATTCGGGTACAGTTTTAAGACTTCTTAATAATTGTCAATTGTCTTCGACGTTCAGCATCAGAATGCCCTACTTGCCCGCTCGGGCTCCTGACCAAGACTCCTGCCGTTGGAGGGAAAATCCAGCGCCCTGATTGGCTCACGACTTTACGCCACGTCAGTCTCGTGATCCAATCAGAGAACCGCTTCATTCTCGCGCCAAACATTTTACAAATCAAATGATAGAAATATTGCCATTCTTACGGAATCAATGTTACCAGTTTACATCATCATCTTCCTGCACTTATCTCATGTTACTTGTGGTCGGCGCAACACGTTTTCTTCTTCCATTCTCCTCTGTCAACCGTCACGCAATCATTTACATCTTTTTCCCTCATATCATTCCTCATACAATCCATCCATCTTTTCCTTGGCCTTCCTCTCGCTCTCCATCCATCCACATTTATATTCATCACTCTTTTAGTCACATGCGATTCTTCCCTCCTCATCACATGCCCATATCAAGACAGTCGATTCCCTTTTAACTTTTCTGTAACTGGCGCAACTTTCAAACTTTACATAATAAAATATAAAGCATTTAATATTTTACATTATAAACAAAATTCTTTCTGAAAACATAGGAAATTGACTAGTAAAATCCGGAAACCTAACACTAAGTAACTTTACACAAAAATTGTTGCTGGGAAACGACTTTTTTTTTGGGGGTGAAAAATCATGTTTTGTAGTAGAACTCAATGTAACGCACTCAAAACTGTGCTGATGGATGGCTTGAATAGCACGGGGGTCGTGGAGGTGTTTAAAGTAAAAATCTTACATTAAAAAACTTGTAATTAAAGTAAAACTTGTCAAAAAGTTGTAACTTTGACCCCCAACATCTCCGTAACTAGAAGGTTCTCAGGTATGGTGTAGAACAAAAAAATTACGAGGAGAACAAGTGCCTTTCGGCTTCGTTAAGAGGTGTTTTACACACTTTATGTGACAGATACTTACACTATGTAGAACACAACTAAATTGAAGAATGTGTGGGATACCACACCACAACCAAAAAAGTAAAAAAACTAGGTACTAAGAAAATCACAAAAAAAAATGTAGGTGGGGGCTGTGGCACACGTCCGTTGATTTTAACGTGAAACGTTAAGGACGCGTTTACGAATGTCAATTCGTAAACGCGTCAGCGCTTCTATTTCAGGTATTGAACCTTACTACTACATGTTCACGGCTCACACACACAGGGACAGCGCGAGGCGGCGAAATTATGAGTGAAACGACACGACTTGATACTTGAGCCACAGATAATATAATACTTCGCTTGAGCCTACTTTTATTTATTTCATTGCCGTGTATATTTTTTAAATAATTTCTTTTCAAAAAGTTTGTAACGTGAAATGGTCATAAAAGTAGATACCATTGGACAGTGATTGTTTGGTAAGCAAGTAGGTACTGGCGAAATAAAACGAATAAAATAAGCTATTGTTGTAATTATAAATACCATTTATGTTTTGTGTTTACAGCGAATTGGTTCGAATTCGAATTGTATTTCCAAAAGTCTATTTTTTTTTTGGCTTATAGCTTCTTCTTAAGTCACATTTATTATTATTTAAATCGATTGGTCTAAAATCTAAATGAACCCTGTAAATACACGAAATAATCACCGCGCTATCGCGTGTGATTCGCGAGTACTCTATGGTCGTGAGTAATAAATACTGAATAGAAATCAGAGACCGACGGTTTCCATTACTCGACGCAGTGCCCCTCCCCCGCCGCGCCCCACCCAGCCCCGATGCAAACTCAAGGTTTCCGAAGCGAGCTGACTTTACACGCTAAATAATGACACTAAATTCATATTTCTACGATGAATAGTTTTGTAAATATTAATGTCAGACGATATAGACCAATTCGTTACGGCCCGTTTTTCTGACACGGTACCCCGTGTATGGTACCGATTTCACGTCAAAAAGAAGTTTTGAATCCCATTGTTTATCCGTTTCGGTACCTACGGATACTAATAATATAACGTAAAGCTTTTGACTTACTGTTTTTTCAGAGAATGATCTAGGCATGTCCTCGGCGTCGGTTTCAGAGTCGCAGTCGTCTGGAGCCGGGCTCTGTAACAATGTTTAATTTTAATAAACGCCATGATAACAACTAACTTATAGAAGAATCAAAAATATTCACTATTCATCACTATCATCACTCATCATCATCATCATTCTCTTGCACTTATCACAATTTTCAAAATCACTATCACTACATAATATTATAAAACAAAGTCTCCCGCCGCGTCAGTCTGTCCCTATGTATGCTTAGATCTTTAAAACCGCGCAACGGATTTTGATGTGGGTTTTTTTTAATAGATACAGTGATTCAAGAGGAAGGTTTTAGTATATAATTTGTCAAGCAGGCGAAGCCGCGGGCTAGTGTTTACATATTTTTGTAATCTGTTTTTAATTTCCTTTATTTTGATAGCCTACTACTCGATACAAATTATTGGGTTAATACCTTTTTTAACCCAAGTGTTACACTTGGATTTTTGAGACAAATCTAATGATATTATAGCAAAAAAATTAACAATAAGTACTTAGGTACTTAAAATGTCACTTACGAGATATCTTCCGTGATTATTGAATTACTATTTTTGAGCTCCCGATATTCACGAAAGATATCCCGTAAGTGACATTTTAAGTATAGTAATGAACCGTGAAAGCTTAAAACAGTGTTTGAAAAATATAACACTTCCTTGGCAGTCGTGTGAAAATAAATAACTGGTAGATTTAAGAGTCCTATTACATTTTTTAGGCAAATTTTTGATTTTTACTTCCTGGATCAAATTATTTCAGTCAGCGTACACGAGTCGATAATAATAGCGATATTTGGACGATTGTCGATTGATATTGACGAATATTAGAGACGAGACTGACATGAGACTGAGGAGCGAGCTGAATTGAGAATTATAGTAGGTACTTTAATTTTATTTATTGTATTTTTGTCTTATTATATTGACAAACGAAAACTAATGAAACTTATTTATTGTAGATAGAAGTTTTATGTCATATTAATTTGTTTGATAAAATTGAGTTTATTTGGAATATAACGGACGCTGAATTAAGACATTTATGGCTTAAATTACTATTTCTTTACGATTTTTTCCGTGAAAACTCAAAGAATTTAAAGAAATTCTAAAACTCCAATAAACAAGTAAAACATTCAACTTATCTTTTAGTAATTTTATCTTTTATAAGAATTGAATGTAACTATGTGAATTTGAGCGTTAAAGTTCCATCGTCGACGGTTTTTCTTGCAAACTGAGTTCGTAAAATATTTGTAGTAAATTACACGAAAAGAAAAATGAAAATGTGTAACTCCAACTTACAAGAAAGAGAATGGCACTATCATTATTCTTAAGCAAATAATTAAAATATCTTACTGCTGCTGAGAATAACTGCGTCAAAAATCATGATTTTACCAAAAAAATGTAATAGGACTCTTAATCCGCGGGCTGTTAGATAGGAATGGAACCGCAGATATATATACTTACTAGCTGACGTCCCGCGGTTTCACCCGCGTAGTTCCCGTTCCCGTGGGAGTACGGGAATAAAATATAGCCTATAGCACTCACGAATAATGTAGCTTTCTACCAGAGAAACAATTTTTAAAATCGGTTAATTACTTCCGGAGATTACCCCCTACATACAAACAAATGTTACCTCTTTATAATATTAGTGTACCTATAGACAAGGTGTAAATGGTCCCTACACGCAGCCGTCAACCAAGCATTCTGTACATCAAACTAAGTAACGCAAAAAAAAAATATTGCTGGGAAACGACTTTTTTTTGGGGTGAAAATTGACGTTTTAAGCCTATTTTAGCAATCTTTACATATTTCAAGGCTGCTAATGGATCTTCAATAACAACAAGAATATTGTTGAAAACATGACGAAAGAAAAAAAAGTAAAGAGAAAATAAATAAATACCTAGTCTAAAGTCCCTTTTCCCAGCGAATCCAGCGATACATAAACGAGCCCAATTCGCCTTCTGGGTTGTTAAAAAAAACGTATCCATCCATTCTTCATCCGTAAGGTTACTAACTCTTCAATCAACACTAATATTAGAAAGAGGAAACATTTGTATTTTTGTGTGTGTGTATGTTAGTAATTTATTTATTTATTTATTTTATTTTAGGAAAGCTTACAGACTAATAACATTATAGTAACAAAAATATATAACTAAATTGCTAATTACAAGCTTCCACAGATAGATACAAAAAAAATATATGTATTAGTTCCCTAGTACAAAATAATGTAACAAATTAAACAAACAAACTACGATCAAATTATTGAATATTAATTTCAAAAGTTAGTTAATTTTATTTAATTGTTTATAATTTAAGCTAACTTGTAAAATAAACGGTTCAAGAGCAAGAAGGTGTCTTCTGTACAAAAAATGGCTTTGCCAATAATTTTCTAACTGTGCTTGCATTGGTGCAGAATAGGTCAAGCCAATACCGGGTTCACAAGAAACTTCGTTAAAACTGCGACTGGCTCTCGAAAAGTATGCATTACGCCTATAATTAGTGTTCGCAAAAGGTACATGTAAGAGTGGTCGTTGTCGCAGTCCCATCTGATTAGTGCGTAACGTTAATTTTGAAACAAGTTCAGGACAGTCGATTGAACCATTTGCGATATTAAACAAGTAGCATACATCACTAATATGACGTCTACGGTCAAGTGGTAGACAATGGTACCTCCTGCATCGGTGAGTGTAATCAACAGACACTTGCTTTGCCCTGTAATCAAGGTACTTAAGAAATTTTCTCTGGATGCCCTCAATACGAGTCTTGTACATCCCGTATTGAGGGTTCCAGACTTGTGATGCATACTCAAGGTGGCTGCGTACGAACGAACAATACAATACTTTGATCGGTTTTAGCGATCGGAAACATGCTGAGGTTCTCATTATAAACCCAAGTGCTTTTGACGCCCTATTTACTATACTATCAATATGCTGATCGAAGAGTAACTTCCTGTCTTGTATAATACCAAGATCCCTAATACTGTTGACTTTGCCTATATTGATATTGTAAAGCTTATACGTGGAATCGATTATAGACTTCTGACGAGTAAAAGTCAAGTGGAAGCATTTTGAAACATTCAGTTCCAACCTGTTACGTGTACAGTATTCTTCAAATCTATTTAAATCATTTTGTAATAGGTGTGTATCAGATATGTTTCGGATAATTTTATGAACCTTCATATCGTCAGCATAAAGTAAAATATAATATGTTTCAAAACAGTGTTTCACGTCAGCAATAAATAAAGTAAATAAAAGGGATCCTAAAATCGAACCCTGGGGAACTCCAGAGGGGACAGAACTCCATCCAGACGTGTACCCCTGAAGTACCACAGCCTGCGTTCTGTTTTCAATATAAGAGGAGAACCAACGATACAAATCTCCGTGTATTCCGGCTTTTAATAGCTTCTCTAAGAGCAGTCTATGGTCAATACGGTCAAAGCATTTACTATAATCAGTATAAATAACGTCAACTTGTGCACGCTGTTCCATACCTTCGGATATAAATTCATGGGACAAGATTAAATTAGATGTAGTGGAACGCTTCCTAATAAAACCATGCTGTTCATCACCAAAGTTGCATTTCATAGCAGCGTATACGTCAGTAAACACAATGCCTTCGAGAATTTTTGAGAACAGACATATCTTGGATATTGGTCGATAGTTAGAGATATCCGACTTATTACCTTTTTTGAAAACTGGGGTAACAAATGCCGATTTCCAAATTTTCGGAACTATGCCTTCTGAAAGTGACCGCTTGAATAAAATGCATAGTGGTACAACAAGGCTGTCGGCACAATCTACGATAAATAATGGAGGTATAAGATCAGGGCCGCCAGATTTGGAAAGGTCCAATGCCTTTAATAACTTTAAAACTTGTGAAAGAGATACACTAATCGAACCGATGCACGACACACCGTCTTCAACGGTAATGCCACCGGAAGTAGCGGGCACAGGATCAGGTTCCTGGAAAGTAGAATGGAAATATGTTGCGAATAAATTGCTGATCTCTTCACCTGTACCCGCGGTCCTGTCACCATAATGCATTACTTTAGGAATGAATAAAATCAAAAACTACTGCGCCGATTTCAAAATTCTTTCACCATTAGAAAGCTACATTCACCCTGAGTAACATAGGCTATATTTTATCCCCGTACTCCCACGGGAACGGGAACTACGCGGGTGAAACCGCGTGACGTCAATTACTAATTAATAAACCAGAGTAGAATTATAAGTTTATTAAAGAATAAAATAATACTTCTATGGCAGCTTTGCTGAGCGTTGTAGTCAAGAAGAAGGCTTTTTCAGTTTTCTGGAACTCAGTGTTGCCAGGCAGATGACCAAACCCGAGACAGAATGTTGTCATTTAATTAAACTATAATGCTACCATCATGTATTGAACATTAACCTAAAGCTGTAGACTCACCGTATTTAGAGACATCCCAGGCATGACTTCGGCGTAGGGCTCCGAGACGAACTGGCCCGGCCTCTGTAACAATATTATTATTTTTAAAAATTAAGCTAAATATAAAAATAAATAAGTAACTGTTAGTGTAAACAAAAAGTCTACAATCTCTGTTGGGTCCCCGAGAACTTTCAAGTATATCTGTTCCTGCGTCACATCGGATAAAAATCTTCCATTTTTTATTGTCTGTGCATCGTGCCACTATTTAATCTATATTTTTATATTATCTGTGTGAGCAACACCATCTGCCTGCGGCCACTCACTGACCGACGCCCTTTTGACGTGCGCACAGCGGCTATTTGTAACCACCTATTTAATGAGAAATACAGCCCTTTTTTATATCAGCAACTAGTTTCACTCCATCTTCAATAGTCAAGACCAATATCCAACCAACACATCCAAATCAAACATATCAATATCCATTTTTGGTTTTCTTATCACAAAATATGTAATACTTTCCGAAAGCTGATCTCGAAAATAAGAATTTGACGTTATACAATTTAGTAACTTATTTAAATTGGGTCTGCCCTTTATAGCAGAACTAATTATGACATAATATTACTTTGCATAACAGTAGATAGCATAAACTTCATTTCGCAGAAAATCGTTTGGCAGACACTCATTTATCATACATTCGAAACTCATAATTTTGTAAGTCAGAATCATCTTTAGGCATACATTTCTTATGCATAAGAATTAAAAGTAGAACCATCTTAACGCAGAAAGTTCACAGTCAGAATCATCTTTTGGCATAAATTTCATATCGATAGTCATTAAAAGGCAGAACTATCATATTACAGAAAGTTTACAGTTAGAATCATCTTTTGGCATACATTTCATTATGCATAACAATGGAAAGCCTCATCTATCACATAACAAAAAAATCATAGTTAGAATAATTTTGTATTTCTTACCAATTTAGTCAAATTTATTGAACATTATTTTTTTCGCCACAAACATACGACGATAATGTAATTGCTGCATATTTCTGATCAGGCAAGCATACATCATGCATGCAGCAAGCATGCAGTATGCAAGTATGCAAACAAGCATGCAGTATGCAAACATGCAAACCAGCATACACCATGTATGCAGGCAGCGTGCAGCATGCAAGCAAGCATGCAACATGCAAGCAAGCATGCAGAATGCAAGCAAGCATGCAACATGCAGCAAGCATGGTTTCTGTCACGGCTCCGGCGCGGCAGGGTTTCGGCGTTCCCACGCGAGCTTATCGTCGCAGATGTGTTTTACGCTCAACACCGCAGCTTCGGCTTGCTGGCCGGCTTCGTCAGCCAGCCTCAGCTACGGCGGCGAGCGTTAAAACCACCTGCTCCTCAGCTCACGGGCCGCCTCACTCCTCCGCACCTACGCGGATTTAAATTACACTCTAGGGGTAGGGCAGACAAGACTACGTGGAGTCGGTTTTGGAGCGATTCGATATTTTAATTCTATTAAGTTTAAAAATGCTATTTTATAAAAATGGCAATAATTCCAAATAAAATTATTCCAAATGGAATTCTGCCATCTTCATAGTATGCCAAATGAAATTGAACCAAATAGGCCATTATTTGGTTCAATTTCATTTGGCATTCAATAAACGTTATTCTAAACGAAATTATGCGGAATTTGAACATTGCCAAAGGTAATTATGCCAAATAAAATTCTGCCATCTTAAAAGTATGCAATTGTAAATTCGGACATACAAACATTCGGCCAAACAATAACTATATTAAATATTTTTTATGCTGTAGAAATATTCGTTTAAAGAAGATTATGCCAAGTGTGTTATGCCAAATAAATTTCGGAGCATCAAGATTCTGCCAGATAGAAGGAACCCATTTAAATTAGGTCACAGTGTGTTTATTTTGCCTTAGTTTCGGACACGCCAGTTTTATTTATTATCTTCCTATGTTAAACCATATATTTAATAAAGAAGGAGATAATATGCCTGTTATATACGAAAATATATCGGAACCCTGTGTCTCCAATTTGCCCCTACGACACGACAATGTCGACAAGTAGTTTTTTTTTTTTTAGTTCAGAGCAATAGATTCGCAGTCGCGCACACACCTACTTTTCTTAAAATAGAACGTAGGTACTACACAATCAATTTTAAACCTTAAGCAATCAAACACAGCGTGTATTTACCATGCACCGTACACAATAACCACACAAAACAGCGGTCGATATCGTAGTGCTGTGCAAAAGCAATTTAGGGCTACCATACACTTGCGACAAAACTGTCTTGAGACAGACTACCCTACTAGTGCGAGCGAGAGATAAATAGTCTGTCTCGTTCGCACTAGTACGGGGAATAGTCTTAGTCTAGTAGCTCTTATTTTACGTAAAAGCTAGTGATCGAGTAAATCGGAAAATTGTCGAATCTTCCATTTATTATTCATTATATAATCAAAGTTATTATTGTACAATTTTTTTTTGGGGTCCTGAAAATAAAATATTATAATGATTAAAAATAAACAATATGTAGCTAAAAAGTATATCTATACTAATATTATCAAGAGGAAAGCTTTGTATGATTCTAACGAATAAACTCGAAAAAAAAGCTAAAGAGATATTGATAATTTAATTTAAATGATTATAATTCTCTAAATTTATACATATTTATTACGATTGCAAATCATATTTAACTCAACAAACAAGTGATCAGCAATTTCCAAAAAACGCAAGTAAATTTGAATTTTCGCTACCCTGGCATAAAACATTTAATTAAAATTTAAATTTAAAGAAATAATTATAATAAGTAGGTACCAAAATATTTACGACAGAGTCTGAAAGTTCCACTGATTCTTCGAGTCCAGGGTCTAATGCAACAGGTTCTTTTTCCTATAAAATTAAAGAAATAATTAAGGTAGTAAGTACCTATACCTACCTACTGATAAAAAAAAACTTCTGTTTTGAAAATAAAATTGTTACTAAAACATACAATAGACATGACGACAGTATCAAAAAATTGCAAATTTATTTAGTCCGTCAGTTATAGTATTGGAAAATAATGGACACATATTTTTTGTTTTTGTAAATCAATGAATATTCACAAGGATAAAACGCATCAAAACTCGGGAGTGGGGGCTCGTGACGTCAGAACTAGCTAAAAATTATACCTAGGCGTGACGTATTGAGAATTTTAAAAGCGTCATATCTTCGTCAATGTTGATGTTACATAACAAAACAAAAAATATGTGTCGAATATTTTTTGCAAATCTATCTGACGGACTAATTAGATTTTTTTTGTCGTCTCGCCTATTTCTTTGATCACACAGCATGAAGTACAGCTGCAAATTGAACTAATTGAAAATAGAAAAAGAAAAACACCACTGAACTTTTTGCTGTGTTCGGTTATATTTATTCATTTACTCCAGAAGTGTAAAAGTATAAATCCAGAAATAAAATAATAAGCAACATTAAAACATCTAATTGAGATTGATATTTACAGAAATACAAATAAGTAAGTACTAAAAATATTTACGATCGAGTCTGAAAGATCCATTGATTCGTCAAGTCCAGGGTCTAATGCAACAGGTTCTTTTTCCTATAAAATTAAAGAAATAATAAGATAGTACCTATACCTACTACTAAATAAACTGTTGTTGTAGCTCTTCGATACCCGCAATTACAGACACAATTAAAATAACAATGCACCGTGCCCGATCGGGCACGGCTGGGGAATTAAGGGACATAAAATTGTTACTAAAACATACTATTTCTGTTGTCAAATCAGACTTTTTACTTGTACCCGGCACGGCGTCTCTTCTAAAGGTACCATCTTCCTCTGCCCGATTCACGCGATTTCTCATTCTAAAATGAAAACAAAAGAGAAATTATAAGTCAAGCCACATTTTTTTATTTGCCACGCGATCAAACTTCTCATTTTGTAACTAAGCAACGGGAAAATGAGATAGCCTCTAATAAACTAATTCGTCTTTTTACAACGCCAACTAAATATTCTATAGAAAGCTTCAAATATAGATCAACAATTATCTAAACTTGTTCTTCTTATTTATACATTGCCACCTAATTTACTAATTCAGCCACGGAATTTATATCTCATCACAATTTTACGTTTTACTGCTTCAACACAAGGTCTTCAAAAAAATATTATTCAAGCTTCCACAGACAACATAATTTATTATAACTTGGCATGTAAAATAATATATTATATTCTTTTATCGTGAAAAAAGCAACTAAAATTGTCCTAAAAATCTTGCTAGCTGGCATGAGGAGCGTAGGCCGAAGGCCGGCGGAGCGACGACGACATTTGTGCCGTGTGGTGGCAGTGGGTGTGTAATGGGTGTGTAAAGTGGGTGTGTAATGTAAAATGCGAGCTTAGCGAGCGCGCGTCATGGAGTCGTAGCAGGTTCTAAATTTGCTTATATCTCGAAAATGGTGCGTCCTATCTCAAAAATAATGAAAAATTTGCCCCCTTTTAGTAAAAAAAAAAATGAAATAAAATAGATTCGTATTTTTAATGTTTTGTATCATCCCCGTCAATAGTTTCTACGTTTATAGTTATTTACTATAATACCATACCATAATTTACTATTTGATGATAATTTTAAGCTAAATTTTGACGATCAATTAATGTGGGACGAGTTACATTTTATACGTTTGAGTTAAAAATTAGAAGCTACTATAACATCTTTTTTGATGATAACTTTTCAAGGTCAAAGTCGTTCCTCGACCTTTATGAACTTGGAGGGTTGTATTGATGATTATAATTCTGTAACCACACACGTCTTACAGTCGCGACCATTATTTTAATCAACATACAACCTGACACTGACCTGCAATTTGCAAAAAACGTAAGAAAATTTGAATTTAGCGGGCTACCCTGACGCTTTCACCTTAAGTGATCGATAATTGTGTATATAAATTGCAAATAAAAATGAAATCTACCTCGCTTCTGTTGCTTTCTTTAAGGCTGCAGATTTTTTTCTTTTCCTTTTGTTGACACAATGGTATACACGACCCTTACGCCCCATTGCTAAAACTAATAAAACAAATAGTTATTCTACAAACTACTAAAATCATACTTCACTTCATAATAAACGAAACTCTTACCTTATAAAAACAAATACAAAGGAGATCAAAATGTTGTAGTCGTAGTACAACTATGCGTTTACGATAGATGCGCTCGAAACTCGGGACGCGAAAAAAAATGGCACAGGTCCTTCTTCGATGAGCGCTCGGGCCGTACTAATCGATGCCCGCGCCCCCGCGGCCCGCGCCCCGCTTAAGCATCGATATTTATTCTAATTTAGAGTGATGTTAAAAATTATATTATGTCTGATTTAATGAATTGATTTTAATAAAACTTTGGAATTAGTTTAATAAAAGAACATAGTTTATTTTAACATATTTTATTTAATGTACTTAATTACGCTTTATTCAAACCAAAAACTCACGATAAAATAGCGATATAAAACGTAAAAATTGACCTTAGACTTTGTTTTTTTACTAATTAATGTTATTAATTATCGATATTCTAGTATATTATGTGTCAACAAAAGTATATATCTGATGCTTTGTGTATTGTTTTCAGTGAAATTTATAAATATTTTTGATAGATATAGGAGTCCGAAATTGACTCTGCGGTGATTTCTCAGTAAATTAGCTGTGGGAGAATAATCACTACATGATAAACAAATAATTTTTTGTCAAAATGTAAAATTGCCATATTATTACATAAATATTTTTTTTTATGTCAATCGATCCTGTTTCTAATACTGATAAAAAAGTTTTATCGGACAAACCCAGGTTGTGGTACTAAATATGTCAGAAAATGCAAAAAAACTTTTCCCATAAATTTAGTTTTAAATTTTTAACCAAAAACATTTTTTGATGTTAATCTTAAAACTTTCAAACAAAATATATGGGAAAAGTTTATTGCAATATGTATTTCATTCGTCATTCAAACAAAATATATGGGAAAAGATTATTGCAATATGTATTTCATTCGTCAATCGAATTGTCGATCGATCGATTGTCGTTGTTGAAGCACATCACTAACTCGGCACAAGAAGCAGCGCGCGGCCGTACTACGCGATCGTACGCGATTCATCCGCTTAGTGAAGTATCGTTTTGCGATTTTTACATTGCTTGTCCAGTCACTTAGCAACAAACTTGAATAGTGGTTATGGAGCAATGTATTTATAGCAAAAATAGTACAGTCGGCGATATATTTGAAAACAAAAATAACATAGTAAAAGCAAGAAATATTTTACGATTTGTTGTTTTTCATGATTTTAAAGACAAATATAGTAAAATACTTGTACTTACATATGATAAGTAATTCCGTGATTAACAAAGTTTTGTTTCACGCTTCGGTTTCTACAAAAAACAACCGCACAATTCGGCATTGTTACAAGTTGTCACGATCGCGGTCAAAAGCACACTAGATAGTTCGCGGAGACGTCAGGCGGCCATTTGCTTATGACGCGCGACATGGTCAATTGACAGACCATGTCGCGCGGACACATTGACTTTCTATCTCTATGCGCGGACACCGACACGCTCCCTGGCCACTTCTCCTGTTGTTTATTTTTCTCTATTTAAACCAATGGCTAAACCTTATTATGTCATTCTAAAAATATCCGTTTGATATTTTCACTTCGTTTTGGAGATAAGTACTCACAAATATTATTATGAAAGGTCATTGACCTCCTTGAAAAAGTTTTTTAAGCATATACTTGCATCTTGCTATAGCTTTATAATAATATTTGCTTTTATAAAGATATGTAGTTTTTATAATGCAAGTCTTTCACTAATATAGATCTTGTCCACGCTACACATCACCCTACAATCTGAGCAATTCCTTTTGTTTAATAGGTTTTCAACATTATCGCTTAAGTATTAAGTTCAAGGTTGATTGAAAAAATTGACAGGTTTGGGTCCCATTAATAAAGATGAAAATTACGAATTTCTGAATTTATTCTGAGAGCACGATTCGGCCATGTCCTTCGTTGTACAATTATGTCTATTTTTATATTATACCATTGATATTCTAGTAAACAGATTTAAGGCTGATGCTCCAGGGTAGCCCGCGAAATTCAAATTTTCTTACGTTTTTGGCAAATTGCAGGCCAGTGCTAGGTTGTATGTTGATTAAAATATGTTCTGTGATTAAAATATTGTTCGCGACTGTAAGACGTATGTAGTTACAGAATTATAATCATCAAAACCATCAATACAACCCTCCAAGTTCATAAAGGTCGAGAAACGATTTTTTCAAGGTCAAAGTCATTGCCTTTATGAACTTGGAGGGTTGTATTGATGGTTTTGATGATTATAATTCTGTAACTACATACGTCTTACAATCGCGTCCAATATTTTAATCAACATACAACCTTGCACTGGCTTGCAATTTGCCAAAAACGTAAGAAAATTTGAATTTCGCGGGCTGGTCGAAGCATTCACCTTAAGATAAACACCTACAAAACCACCTAAAAAAGAGTTCCACGCAGCAGCGGCAGCAGCACACATACACACTTTTCATTTCATTCTACATTTCACTACAACTCAAAACGATACAAAAAGGATAGCTAGACAAAACCAATAAGAAAAAAAGAGACAGATAGTGTTGTCAATTGCGCTTGAATCTACATTATTCTGGCCACCATGTTGGGATCATAGACTAACAAAAACGAGACAGAAGGTGCAAAGCGCGTGTACACGCGGTTTGTAATTTGATAATAGAATTTTGTTGAACAAATACTTTATTTCTTTTCTGTAATAGTTTTTGCTTTAAAAATGTGAATACACGTAAGCGTTATTTAAGTGCCGCTTTTCTGGGTGTTTCAAAAATATCTTCCATGTCCGGTATATAAGCTGACATTGTCGAGACTTTTGGAAACTAGTAGCGAATTTAGATTATACTGAAAGTTGATGTCAATCAAATATTGTTTACAGTTTTACTTAATGTCAGAACAATTTCAACTTGGGCAAATCGGCGGGTATTGGCTATGTAGTAGGTAATCATTTTTTTACATTTTTAATTACCTACCTTTATGAAAGGGACAGCAGTATTTTTGAGAAGTGTTCGACCTTTGTTCGAAGTATATTTATCAGATTCCTTGAAGTGATTGCAACAAATTTTACTGGTTTTTGAAGGCATCCAGTCCCATTCACTTCTTTGTTTACGAACAATTGCGATCCATTCTTGTAGCCGGACCTTATTAGTTGGAAACCTTATCGAAGAAAAGACAATAAATAGTTAAACTCGCTGTTGTCACAAAGTAAACTATTTACGATTCAGACTCGAAAGTCGCTAAATGCGGTAATTAAAAATAGAAATAGCTTTGTTTTAACATTCTCTGTGATATTATTATGGTAATGGTAAGCTATTTATATTTTCTTTCCCACACATGACATGTTTAATATTTAATTGAATAATAAAAGAATAGAAGGTTAGAAAAAAGGAAATGAGAACTCTGGGGTAACGATGACTTTACTGTCTAATATGTATTCGCATCTGTACTCTTATTGTATGTCTGCGGTGCACGCATCCTTGTCGTACTCACGACAAAATTGTATTTCCCATCTCTTTCTTTTTTCTAACCTCCAAATATCAGAATATTAGGAAAATAAATGAAAAATATTAATAAATCGAAGTATATTACGTACTTACATGTGGTATGTGATCCCTTGCGTTTTATTTGCTTTGGCGACATAATTGGTACACTTTCTGTATACACACGATGGCATTTTTACAAGCTTTTATTTAAATTTTGTAGCAGCGTATCACTCTTCGCGCTGCGCGACGCAGACTAAAGGCAATACGACCCAATTCAGACGTTTTGGAGTCTTCACAATTGCGCGCTCACAACATATTATTTATCTGTTTACTAGAATATCACTGACTAGCTGACGTCCCGCGGTTTCACCCGCGTAGTTCCCATTCCCGTGGGAGTACGGGAATAAAATATAGCCTATAGCACTCACGAATAATGTAGCTTTCTACCAATGAAACAATTTTTAAAATTGGTTCATTACTTCCGGAGATTACCCCCTACATACAAACTTACCAACATACAAACTTACAAACAAATGTTATGTACCTCTTTATAATATTAGTAGGTATAGATTTATACATTACTAGCACTTTGTCCGCAACAATCATGATAGCTTGGCTAATTTGCATGATAGGTACCTATATAATTTATAGCCCATGTTACTCGGTAAAGATGTACTACTGCTTTCTAATGGCAAAAGAATTTTTTAAATTGGTTGAGTAGTTCTTGAGTTAAATCGTATAACACACAACCAAAAAATCAAATCTTTCCTCTCTATAATATTAGTTTAGGGATAAAAAAAACGCTCGTTGGAAAAGTTACCGAAAGAAGAATATTCCATCAGAAATCTTCGTATGTGTCGGTGGTTATTTTTACAATAAATAGAACACGCACGGCGGCATTTTGACGTCATGATTTTGGCTATGGTTGGATCAGGTTGGATCATATTAATTTTAATTTGAAATTAGACCACGCTATTTTTCGCGGTCTAACTTGTGTGGCCATTTGTGAAGCACCTATCGGGAATCTAAGGATTAGAAATCGATGTAGGTACTCGAGCGATAGTTTCTTTCATATTGTATTCACTTGATTGCGTGTACGGCGACTACACGATCTTGATCAACGGTAATACAAGTTTAAGTTAGTAGTAGTAGTTAGTTTTAGGATGGGAGTTTTGTGGACGGAAAGATTTTGATGCGAAATTTTTAATGTAATTACTTAGTACCTACTTAAATATTTCTTTTGAATATGTTTTTCATTATTTAAGAATCTTGTGTTGAAATAAGTATAGGTACATAAATATTTTAGTTGTTACGCAGTTACCGAACGTTGATAACCGACTGCCGTAGACCGTAGCATACTTAGTGGTCTGAAAATCATGCTCCATACTCATAGAAATCGAAATAATTATGGTACTATCGATACTATGAAAGTACTTCAATGAGATATTTTAACCTTAGATAGCTAACCTTCCTTAATATCCCTTCAAAGCTAACCATCCGTCGAAACGACGGGTATAAATAAAAATAGATTTTTTGGCTTACATAGGTTTGTAACATAAATGATATTTAATTAATTTAAAAGTGAAAGGGTTTTAAAATTAAACCACGTTATTAATTATTATTTAAGCTTTTTATTAATCGCGCTACATAAATAAATCTGAGATCCTAGAAAAATATGACATCAATTTTCTTTATTAACTATTATGATGCAAAATCAACATAAAAAAATTCAACTACCTTGTTTTGTGGTAGGTACATCAGTGCCAAAATAATAATTATTTGTAAACTAAATTATGTTAATAATTTTTGTTTATTTTATTATTATTACTCATATATCGCACAGTACGGGTATAAAAAAAATATTTATTTTGGCTTACTTATGTTTGTAACATAAATAATATTTAATTAATTTAAAAGTGAAAGGGTTTTAAAAATGAACCACGATATTAGTTTTTATTTAAGCTTTTTATTAATGGCGCTACATAAATAAATCTGAGATCCTAGAAAAATATGACATCAATTTTCTTTATAAACTATTATGATGCAAAATCAACATTAAAAATTTCAAAAACCTCGTTTTGTGGTACATCTGTGACAAAATAATAATTATCTGTAAACTAAATTATATTAATAATTTTTATTTATTCTATTATTATTACTCAAATATCGCACAGTACATTTTAAAAAGTCACGTTAAAGCTAACCATCCGTCATAATGACGGGCAAGGCGAAAGTATCTACAATACTTAGCTACAGGACCTGTGCGCCACTGCAACGATCCCGTCGGCGACTGAGTTGGTTAGGAGCAGCAAGTTAATTCTGCGTACCGTTAAAAATAAACTGCGATTTTTCGTTGAGGTACCCGTCGAATCGACGGAGGTTAGATATCTAGGGTTAAAGGATGACGTCAATAATTATCGTCCTATCACTATTTTGTCTTGCATAGATAAGATCTTAGAACGTTACATAGGTAATGAAATAAATAACTTCTTGCACACACACGGAATAATCAACAATAAACAATATGGATTCCAGAAAAATAAGAGTACTACACAATTATTGCTAGAATTTACCGATGAAGTCAATAAGCATTTAAATGATAAAAAACATGTCTTGACACTTTTTATTGATTTTAGCAAAGCTTTCGACATGCTCCGTTGTGATACACTCTTTGACAAGTTGTCGCAAAATGGAATACAAGGGCCACTATTGGAACTATTAAAAAACTATCACACCAATAGATACAACACGGTTAAAATACAAAATGAGTATAGTACAAAGCTTCCATCCACGCAAGGAACGGCCCAGGGTTCAATTATAGGTCCGACAGAATACTTACTTTATGTTAATGATATGGTTAACGTTGTAAATTCAGGTTCTGTATACCAATTCGCAGACGACACGTGTATACTAGTCGCTAATAAGAATATTCACGATGCTGAGGAATCCCTACAACGTAACTTCGACCAAGTGTGTAAATGGGCTCATGACGTGGGATTAGTAATAAATTCAACAAAAACAAAAATTGTTCACGTACACTCATCACATAACAAATGCTCCACTATACCTACCTACAATTATAGCACTCGAACACACTTGCCTGCATAGCTCGCCACAGACTTGCAAATGTCCGTCAGTAGAAGTAGTCGATAAACACATGTATATCGGTCTAATGGTCGATAGCCGATTCTGTTGGGGACCGCATAAAGATTACGTATGCAACAAACTGAGGTCTATTCTAGGTAAGCTCAGAATACTTAAATATAAACTACCTTACAAAACGCTTAGAATGTTATATTTGGCCCTAGCAGACTCTGTTATCAATTACGGACTCAGCAGTTACGGGAGAACCTATCATACATACTTAACGGATATTTACAGGTTACAACTAAGAATACTCAAAGTAATTACGCCAAAACATACAAAAAAGAAATACAAAAACAATGACGGCGACCTCTTTAAATATTGTCAAGTTATGAATGTGTTCAATAAAGTTTAATTTTTTACTCTAACGGAAGTCAAGAGACCTGAGCTGTTAACCGAAAGAACAAGACCTGACTTTCTGAGAACGAGACCACATAAAAATAAATACATCCTACCAACATTCAATAATGTGTACGGGATGAGGGTTGCAGAATATTTAGTACCTTTTTTTCTTAATAAACTTCCAGAGGACTTGCAAACCCTATACAAAACGAGTTCGAAAAGTTATAAATATAAATCAAAACGTTTCCTTACACAAAACTTCTCCTAAAGTATGTATGTACCTATAAATTATTTTCACCATTATGTAGTGCCTGCCTCTAGTCTATCTTTGGAAGGCAGGATTACTCAATATCGCCCTTATGTTAAAGATATATCCCATACATATTTGTCCAATGTCCTTTTAGTCCAACTAAAAGGACATTGGACAAATGTTGTTGACGTATCTACGCACTAAACTTTAGTATGTAACTGATCTTTTTTTTTTAACTGTCAGTTTTATATACCTACCTATCATTGTAGTTGTAACATTTTGTAAAATTTAAACGAACGGCTCGCCAGCACACAGATAAGCCCTGAGAGGTTTTCGATGTGTGGCTAAAACCAAACTGTTTATAGATTAAGTTTTTTAGATATTAAAATAAAAAAAAAAAATAAAGGAGAATATTCTAGCATGCCATGGGCGACGTCAGTTCGACGAAAACAGCTTGAAATTTTTTGCACTATTCGAGATAATTATGTTATATTTTTGTTTGTCAATTTTAAAGAGGAGTAGGTAACTTAGTCAATTTATACAGAAAAAACCTAGCAATGGAAAAAAAAACCTACTATAGTGTACTATTATGTATGATTAGATTACGCCGGTGGTTCACGAACTTGCTACGGATAGGTAAGTACAATGATAGCAGGACACCAAACATTTGATTTGCAACGCTATTTGTATATTTAGTGTGTTTGGTTAACGTTTACCGATACTTTAACTCGTTTCCATAGACAAATACATGTTTAAAAATACTTTTTCACTACACTCCCGGCGAATGGCAGCCATCTTGTTTTTTTAATTGGTTGATCCAGGGCATGTTCAATCAAATGCTAATATCTTTGAATTTAAGCAACCTAGAGACGTGCAAAGGATTTTATTCCTAGGGTCAATACCGAGACTTTCTAATTATTACATCAAAAATTCAAAATAAAACCTTACCTAGCTTTTCTTGCTTTATCCAGAGATAAGATATTTCTACTTTTACGTTTAGTGACGCAATGATACTTGTAATTCAATTTGTGAAAAAGCTCAGCTACAATCAAAATAACTACAGAGTTAACTATCTGATATAATGATAATTTGCGAACTTCATACTAATTGAAATATACTCCACGAAAGTAAACTTACATCGATCAAAAACTGCGGTCGTAGTTTACGATGTTCTAGCACGCACAAAAAAACAGAGTCTATACGAGAATCGACGCACACCACAATAGTATTGACGTGCCGTTCTATATTGATCGATGACGTGACGAAACGCGCGAAATTATCACCGCCCGGCCGCCCGGCCGTATGGTATGAATCAGCGCCGCATTCTATCCATACTCCTAAACCACAGTAAAAAGATAACCAGTAGGTCGGCTCGGACGTGTCCTTGAATTCAATGCCTACCGTCGATCAGAGGGCTAGGGTTCTACTATCGGTTATACTGTGTGGAAAATAAAAGCATGTAATAATCAATTTTAATAAATATATATATATATATATTTTAATTTTAAATTTTTTTGACCCCCAATATCTCCGTAACTAGAAGGTTCCCAGGTATGGTGTAGAACAAAAAAATGATCGCAATAACGGGGAGAACAAGTGCCTTTCGGCTTCGTTAAGAGGTGTTTTACACCTTTTATTTTAAAGTATCAAATAATTCTATAACAATTCTATATTGATCTAGTACCCCCAAATACTCAATCTAATTTAAACTATACGAACAAAACAGTGCCTCAAACTTTTTCAAAAAGTCGCTATGGGCCTAGATTAAAGTTCTAAGCAAATAACGTTAACGTGAAATATATAGACGGGGTATTAGGAAATAGGTAGGTAGTCACGAAAAAACGTTACGGCCGCGTGGAGGGGGTAGAAAGAATAAATTTAAAATGAAATTTACGTACTTACATATATTTATATTTTTTTTATTTAATAAATTTTCAATACCAATGAGTTTGTTTATTTAACAATTAATGTACACACTTATATATAAAGAAAAGTAGAAAGGAACAGAAAATATGTAGTACAAGTTTTTTTTTTTTTTTTTAAATGTACTTAAAAAATATTTTTTTAAAAGCTACACTCCCCCCTTAAGATCTGACTTTTTAGTATATTTACATTAGATTGAGTATTTGGCGGTACTAGTTCAATCTTTGATTTATGGAGCATCGCCCTACAATCAAAACAAAAAAAAAACGAGCCAACAATTTCAAGCCTGTGTGCGTGCAGGCGGTGTTTTACACTGTCCTTCTATGTCTCTGTTTGCGTGAATAATGATACCAGCTACTACAATTCTCCCATAAGTCACATATTAAAAAAATAGACTAATTAAATAAGATAAGTTTTAGGTGTATGTATGTAGTAGGTATTATTCAGTTTTAGTAGTGTATTTTTATTAAGTATGTAGTTACTTACTTCAATAAATAAAAAAACACTATTTAAATTTAAACAGAGTTGTGTATCTGAATGTTGTATTAAATCAGCTAAGTTAATTAAATTAGTATTACAATTGTGCCGATTTCCTTGTTCATGATTGATTGATATTATTATGATTGATATTATATTGATTATTGAAATTCATGATGATTTCTGAAAATAAAACCATTCATGTACCTACTTACACAGTTTTTGTGAATACCACGACATCAGTTTTAACGCGAAAATCGAAACATAGAGACTAAGAAGCAGGTTGTAGGACTGATTAGCATCTTTTTAAACCACACACAATTTGTTCAATTTCATTTTAAAATTACCTCTGCTATCTCAATATCATCAGAATCCTCACTTTCGCTCGACTTTACTGATGATAAAAATAATGCCTGTAAGAAAAAAATTTAACAAACATTCATTAAAAGAAAATACGAACATTTTTATCCCTCTTATTATAAAACGTGGTCTTAAAAAAGTACCGGCTTTAGTACTAGGCTTAGATTAAAAAATGTCAGATTCCGTGTTCGAAACAAAACGAAACGTTTTAAGTGAATCCACTTTTTTATAAATGTGTGAGTGAGCGCCGCGCTCGGGAGTGTATTACGTATCGGATTTGCGTTTGCGTGCAATGTGCGTGTAATACCAGTGGCGGAGACTTGCCCATAAATGTGGGAGATTTTCAGTATTTTACGTTTAGCGTAAAATATATCATCAACAGTAATGACATGATTTTTTATCATTACGGTTGGTGTTTTTCAACGTTATTTCTTTAATTTGTGTAATTTGTCATCATGTGCGACTTTATCAGAAATTATTATGTTACGACTTTTTGGGATATTTGCTTGTAAGTTAATTAAAGTTAATTAAAATTTCTAGCTTTAGATACCAATTTTATTAACTTTCACAAAATACTTTTTAGGTTAAGAAAAATGTATAAGTACACCTTTGTGGGTACAGCTCCTGGTCGGATTCTTCGACAACCACTTTTCATTGTATAAGTGTCCTTGACATGGAAGTGGGCTGAGCAGATGGTCGATTCTGGTTTAGGCTTCCACCAACTTTCATTTCTAGACCGTCTTATAACTTCAATTCAGCGATCGGCAGCTACGGGATCAGTTGGAAATCTATAATGGTAAAGATGGTAATTAAAAGAAAAAAGGAACTGTAAATATGACTGAAATACGAGCTTTCATAAAATACTTTCGAACTACAAAAAACGCGATTAGACCGAATCTGACCAAGTCTGAACGTGACTGACCGAATCTTTCCGAGTCCGATCGAATATGACTGAGTCTGACCGAGTCTGACTGAATCTCACCACGTCCGAACGTGTCTGACCGATTCTGCCTGAGTCTGACAGAGTCTGACCCAATCCGACCGAATTAGACTGAGTCTGAACGTGTCTGACCGAATCTGATCGAGTCTGACCGAGTCTAACCGAACCTGACCGAGTCCAACCGTTAAGCCGGGTCCAGACTAGCGTAATGTAACGCGAATCCACCGTGTAATGTAACGCGAATTCTAGGTGTGGACGGCACCGCGAGCATTACATGTAACGCTTGCGGTTGATCCATCGGCTGTCGGTTTTTGCGCGAACACAAAGGCGCACGCAGTATTCGCGTTTTCAATTCGCTTTGAGTTCGTGTGCCGTCCACATTGTTGACATGAATTAATTAAACGTAATCGTTACATTCGCGTTACACCAGTCTGGACCCATTACGGCATTAGTTAGTTTGACTCTTAATCTGACTCTGACTCTAAATGAGACTTTGAGGCAATGGACAAAGCGTTTCGAATTCAGTAATTGAGCCATAGCTTTTACATTTATAAAAAAAAAACATCGTTTATGTAAATAAAACTCTTTTGTAATTTCTCGTTCTGAAAACATTTTTAAAAGTTACAAATAATGGGTAAAATAATTATGCCCCTGGCAACACTCAACAAATATGGCGTGACAGTAATGTCAAATATACTTTTTGTTTACATCAGTTTAAAATGCGGTAACAAAGAAATACAAAGTTAAATTGAATACTTACTTGTGAAATTATATATAGTGGCACATTCCTTTTTTTTTAGTGTGATTTCTACACCGTTTCACAACACAAACCTTCATTTTAAAATATCAAAACACGGACTCGTGACGTAGTTTACGCGGGGAACGTTCCTAGGCGACTGACGTATGGATCGTACGACGCAGGATATATGTCCCGCGTGTTTTCGGCTTCAATTCTCAGTGGCCTACTATCAATCTGGACATTTTTTAATCTAAGGTACTAGGTTTAAACCATGACCTTGAATAAACGTTATTACAAAACGAAGTTTATCCTTAGTCCTAGAACTAACTATGGTACCAAAGTTAGACCATCGTGACCCCTAGTTTAACTATGGTACTAAATTGTCAACTCGTTTTTTAACATATTTATATGTTTTCGTCAACTTATCTTCAAGTATTTTAGCCGACTCGGCAATAAGTTGACGCAGTATAATTCCTAGAATGAAATTTGTATTAATCAAAGTAATGCAGCTTAAGTTAATAGTTTAGCTTATCGCATCAAATACTGTGTGTAGTTGTGTACGTAATCTAATATGTCAGTTATCACTAACCTTTTCTTCTGATCTCTAATTTTCACCTCTTTTTTTCTTTGTTTGTTCCATTTTTTTAAATTGAATGCACACACGATCTCACCACAAAGAATACTGTGCCCAAAGAACTGTGCCTTCACTTGTATTATATTATTACTCTTGAAGTGAAACCGGACATTTAGTTTACTATATTAACCCGGCGAGCATGAGGTGAAAAAAAGTTACTTCAAGAATGTGGCAGGGTGTGACATACCCTTATCTTAATGTACCGTTTTATAGTTATTTTTATTATTATTTTTATTTTGTTGATTTTATTTTGTAAAATAATGAATTATTTAATGGAGTTAAATGAAAGAAGTTCTTTATAAAATAATAATGATTTATTTATTCATATTTATTTTATACTATGTAATTTTAGGAACAAAGTATAAGGTTTTACAAAAATTAACAATTCAACAAAATTATTATTCTTTGGAATGTAAATCAACTTAAAACTAAAAGATAATGAGATCCACCTCGTAAAAAAACTAATTAAGTATTTTTTTTATTGAAATATGATTAATCAGCACTGTTGCGATCAGCACAATTTTACTTGTTCAACACAGTTTGTTCTGAACTGGATTCTGCAGAAGAATCAGTTGCTGCCTCTTCCAACATAGCACGAATCTGTTCCTCTTGACTTTCAATATCCATTTTGGTCAAAAATAAAAAAAAATAAAAATGTTCAATAAATTAACGAATAACAAATTCATATAGTATAATAAAGAAATAACAAAACTCTAAAAACAGCAAACAAAAAGCAACAAAATCTGAAATTAATTGAAAAAAAAAAACTAATAAAACAGTTAAAATTCATTATTAAATCATTACGTAAAATAAATACGTCAAAAATGAGGCAGGGTATAACATACCTGAGACAACTTTGTGCACGTATAACTTCGCCGATGCCTCGCGCCACACTGCGATCACGCCACTACCCCGTCCCGCACGCCCCTACCTTCAGCTACTGACCGATCTAGTGTCGCCAGACGAGGATTTTAAAATATACAGTACTTTTAAATTTTAACAGGGTATGAGATACCCTGGATCATGCTCGCCGGGTTAAGATGTAACATAAACATTTCGATTACATTACTCGAATTACGCGCGCCGCCCAGTTCACTCCATTATACGTGTTAGCTCAATAGTTGTTCCAAAACAGAATAATTGGATTGATGCATTCAAAAAAATACAAGTCGGAATATTTATATACCTCTAAATAACAAAACTTTATATTTTACCACTACAAATAACAATTTATAAAATAGTTTTTCTTTAAATTACGTAACAACATTTTGTGAACAGGAACGCTGCAGAGAACGCTGAATGAATGAATGAATAGTTTAAATATTTTGGTGCCTATAATCTGTGCAAAATGTTTAGACGAGGGACTATCTTTGGTACTAAGTAGTCCTTTGTTGGTCTACGATTTGTAATACGAAACGTTAGTACTGTAACAATCCCAGACCTTTTAGTCCTGGTTTAAACCTGGTACTTAATGAAAGTTTTATAATAAGACGGTATAAGTTTATAGGAAAATTCACCTTGCATAGCAATGCTTCCTTTGTAAGTCTACGGCGCCCTGTTTTGTTAACAGTGTACATATCTTTGCTGCGGACGTGATCGGAACAAACTACAGTAAATTTTGTTGGTTTCCACATGGCATCTCCGCGGCTTTTTTGAATGCGATCTATCCATCGATTCCTGATAACAGGATTATTGGGTATTCTAAAAAATAAGATGATACGTTGATCACCATATTTTACACATTCAATAATTATGTTTGATAAGGGTTGATTTTTCATTAGTCAGATAACTTTTATCCAAGTAATAAAAATGGGGGTTAAATCACCGATTTCATACTATTAATCAGTGCCAGTTATTAATAATTACTAAAATGTGAACATGAAGTCGGTGTCAAATAAATTATTTACTTAGCTAATATAATAACAATTTTTACTTGGCATCGACTTCAAAATCATATAATAAAACGACTTAATATACGAATTGATAAACTCCCTCCACCTTTTTTTAAATCGATAAATAAAGTAGACCAACCAAATAATATTATAAACGTAACCATAAACTAACTAATATACCCACAAAAAATGACGTTAAGTTGGGAGAATGAAAAAAAGAAACTGGCAACACTGATTAAATATGGCGTAATTTTACGTTCATAACAACAAAAAATAAATATATAGTTTTTGGGTAACTTACCGATGATAGGTGATGTGCTTGGTATTTTTTACCCTTCCTGTATAATTCATATCATCTGTATAATACAGTTAAATAGCACATACCGTCATTTTATCGCTGTTATTTGTTTATTACTTAGCGCGCGTAATACGTGGTGACGCCAAAGCGGCACGATCGACACTAATCGGCGGACAAGGTATAAGCATAAGCCAACAGTTGGCTGATATTTTTAACACGTTTGCGCACACTTTTTATTTTATATTTATTTATGTATGGGAGAAAACGAGACGTCAATATTACTGGGCGGCCAGGTTTTAGAAGAAAATAATTAATAAACATTGATATAAAAAAAAGTATGGATTATTTGTGAAATATGACTCGTTAGCGGTTTAGGTATGAATATGTTGACTTCATGTTTTTAATTGCAGACCCATATGTCAAAAAAATAAAGACATAAGTAGGACCGTTAATGATGATTTTAAGACCAATCTTTGCAATTATTTTCCTTCGAGCCGATTTCGTCGAAATATAAATCGAGTCCGTCCAAGGTCTTTGAAATATGATCAATATTAACATTTTTTTTCTGCCATGCTAGAACAAATAGTTTTTCTTAAAAAACTGCTTAAATAACATCAATTTCAACAAATTAGGTGTTGTCAGCCCCTTAAAGCCAAGGTGCACGTTAGCACGTTCCAGTCCCTTAATGGTTTGGTTTCTTTTTTTTTTACCGCATGCATATGTAATGATTTCCTGATTTTCGACCATTATCTACAACAAATTATGACGCGGCGCTTGCGTGTAGCCGGGTTCAGTACCCCAAGCCCGCGCCCTTCCCGCGGTTGTCAAAACATTTTAAACCCATTGTGCTATTACTTACTACTACGTATGACTATGAAGACAGTGCGAACAAAATCTGTGCAAAAAGCGCGGCAGTGCGGGGCGCGCGGGGAGGGCGGCTAAAGAATCATAGATGCGATGTGACCGCTATAGAGGCGACACTTTGTTATATTCTGCCTATTTCATTGGGTACCCCTTACGTGCACAATGTTTGACTTACAATTTTAATTATAAGTACCTAATATTTATTTTAGATACAAACTGACTTTACTCTGACTGTACTATTTTCATTTCTGTTACTTACATGTACATCAATACAAGGAACAGCAGACTTCAACAGATAACACCTTCCCCCTTTTGTGGTATATTTATCCTCTTCGCGAAAATGCAAAGAACATACATAAGTATAATCGGTTGGTAACCAGGTCTCTTCACTGCGGTTCTTTTGGACGAATTTTATCCATTTTTCCCTATCTTTACGGCCCTCACGTGGAAACCTTGAATAAACAAAATGTAACAAATTATCTCTTAAAAAGTAGTTGTCTGTAAAGTCGGTTTTCGGACGATAATTTTACGTGACGTCATATCCACTCAAAGTAACTAAACGCAACTCAATGTAACTCAACGTCATAAGGCCGATCGTCCCTTGTTCTGCGCTCTCGCTTGCGGAATGTGATGTGGACGGACGTGACATCGTGACATTATTTTCTGCATGCAGCTGGTTTCATCAATTTATAAGACGTTATCATGTCAATAAATAAATAATAATTTTATTTCAGGCCAATAGCCTTTACTTGTACAAACAATTAATCAATTAAAACCAATCAATCTAAAAACAATTAGGTCTAATTGAATTTCATCTTTCATGATTTTACATTCCTTCAATTAATAAGTACTGTCTATTATTTTCTAAATGTAGGTATAAGATTATTATTTTCCACTTCAAAAATATACGTCAGCTATTACTATCTACAGTCTTGTTACACGCCTAATGTCACTTCTTTTATAGTTTTAGTCTATGACAAATGACGCAAAATGGCGTCCGCTAAATATTTTGCTCGAATTAAGTTTTAAAAATGATTATCTAGTTACTTACCGATGGAAAGTTATTCCTTTGCACTTTGCCGTATTACTTGAATTATTAGTGCAATATCGTAAAACACACGTCATATTTGTTGAGTTTTCACGTTTGAATGCTTTAAAACAAACAAGACAAGCGCTCAAGAGCGAGCACCGAGCAAGCGACTGAGTGTACTGCGTCGTCGTGCGGCCGGCCGACCGCAGTCGAACGGTTGAACGAATGAACGGAGTGATGGGGCGGCGGCCGGCGACTTCTCTATACATAGTAGTAGATAACTCAATGAATAAAAAACTAAATTTTCGAATCAAAAGATGCTACCATTTTGAAGGTGAAAGAGTAATCTAAAGGGTGTAAAACACCTCTTAACGAAGCCGAAAGGGACTTGTTCTCCCCGTCATTGCGATCATTTTTAGGGTTCCGTACCCAAAGGGTAAAAACGGAACCCTATTACTAAGACTTCGCTGTCTGTCCGTCTGTACGTCTGTCCGTCTGTCCGTCTGTCCGTCTATCTGTCACCAGGCTGTATCTCATGAACCGTGACAGCTAGACAGTTGAAATTTTCACAGATGATGTATTTCTGTTGCCGCTATGCTATAACAACGAATACTAAAAACAGAATAAAATTAATATTTAAGGGGGGCTCCCATACAACAAACGTGATTTTTTTGCTCTTTTTTTGATAATAATGGTACGGAACCCTTCGTGCGCGAGTCCGACTCGCACTTGGCCGGTTTTTTGTTCTACACCATACGGAACTAATACTAACTAGAAGGTAGTTACGGAGATATTGGGGGTCAAAGTTCCAACTTTTTGACAAGTTTTTTTTTTAATCAAGTTTTAGTGTAAGATTTTTACTTATACCCCTGTACTATTCCATCCATTGATCAGCACAATGTTTTGAGTGCGTTACATTGAGTTCTACCACAAAACATGATATTTCACACCAAAAAAAAAGTCGTTTCCCAGCAATAATTTTTGCGTAAAGTAACTTAGTTTGATGTACAGAATGATTGGTTGACGGCTTCGTGATGTGGTCTTTTACACCCTGTATTTAAGGCTGATGATCAAGGGTAGTCCGCGAAATACAAATTTTCTCACGTTTTTTGCAATTTGCAGGCCAGTGCTAGGTTGTATGTTGATTAAAATATTATTCGCGGTTGTAAGACGTATGTAGTTACAGAATTATAATGATCAAAATCATCAGTACAACCCTCCAAGTTCATAAAGGTGCAGGAATGATTTTGACATTGACAAAGTCATTTTTACACCTTTATGAACTTTGAGGGTTGTATTGATGATTTTGATGAATATAAATCTGTAGCTACTTTACGTCTTACAACCGCGAATAATATTTTAATCAACATACAACCTAGCACTGGCCTGCAAATTGCAAAAAACATAAGAAAATTTGAATTTCGCGGGCTACCCTGGAGCATTCACCTTAAGTATGATAATTATTATAATGGTATCGATTCTGTTGTGCACAAACTAAACTTTATTTATTATGACAAGCCCCGCCTACCGAGGCACCATCTACGTTGGGTCATGTTTTTTCGTTCACCGGCTCATATTGCCACAGAACAGAACATATAATATACTCTTACATAATTATTGCAAAATTAAAAAAAATGTTCGCTGGCGAATACCGGCCGATACGAACGCTCTATTTTTAACCGACTTTCAAAAAGGAGTAGGTTCTCAATTCGATCGGTATTTTTTTTTATTTTTTTAGGGTTCCGTACCCAAAGGGTAAAAACGGAACCCTATTACTAAGACTTCGCTGTCTGTCCGTCTGTCTGTCACCAGGCTGTATCTCATGAACCGTGACAGCTAGACAGTTGAAATTTTCACAGATGATGTATTTCTGTTGCCGCTATAACAACAAATACTAAAAACAGAATAAAATTAATATTTAAGGGGGGCTCCCATACAACAAACGTGATTTTTTTGCCGTTTTGTCTAATGTATAGATAATGGTACGGAACCCTTCATGCGCGAGTCCGACTCGCACTTGGCCGGTTTTTTTATGTATGTACACCGATTACGCTGACATTTATTATCCGATTTACGTGATTCTTTTTTAGTTTGATGCGGAATACTTGCCATTTGGTCCCATGAAAATTTTACTTAGGGTAAAGTGCCCTAATTCCGGCCCCGTCCTGATATCGGCCGTGTCGAAGAAATCGTGGCGTAAATTAAAAAACGTGACATAATGTTAGGATAATTTTGCACCAAAATAGACCTTATATTATACACAATAGACAATACCAACATGGCGGCGCTCTGTGCGCTATAGGATATTCAGTCGGTCGTAGAACGCGGAGGCGTAGGAGAATCGTCTTATCGCCGGCTTTTTGATCTCGGACCGACTGTGGACGACATTTTGGGAATAGCGATTTTAGCGTTTTATATTCATTAAAAGTAATGAGAATTGATTGTTTTCGATACATAATAAAATAAAGAATCGCCTTACATACTTATTTTAATAAAAAAATCATGCTTTATGGTAATTTTAAGAGGCCGGAGTTAGGTTTCTGTTTATTAGTACAAATCCAAATATCGGCCGGGGCGGCCGATATAAGACAATCATTTTTTAACAACGAATCCTAAAACCGGCAGAGGTGGCTCCGTTTGTCATTATCAAAGACATTCAAATATATTACTTAGTCTTTTTAAATCTTTTTAGTCATTGTACAATTTTTTTTTTTAAGTAATAAATAACTTCTTATGGGAGGGTGACTCGATTCGGAACGGTAACGAAGGAGTTCGGGAACGAAGTAGTTCCTGAATGACTGACTGACGGATCAACGCACAGCCTAAACCGCAGATTGTAGAGACCTGAGACTTGGAGGGTGTGTTCTTTGTATGACGTTGGCATCTGATAAGAAAGGATTTTCCGAAATTCTACCCCTAAGGGGGTGAAAAAGGGGGGCAAAGTTTGTATGGGACAACGTGGTCCAATCTACTTCAAATTTTGCATAAACCTTTTTTAGCAGAATTGATGGAAAACGTGTTTCGTATTTTATTGAAATTCATTTCTTAACGGGATTAAAAAGGTGTAGAAAGTTATTTTGGCGGTGATTTGCTTCGAAGTTGATATAAATACTCCATAATGCTTTTGATTTAAATTACTTTTTATTTTTACACAAACATGTTTAAAAGCTCAATCCAATTTTATTCAAAAAAGGTTGAATTCACATAAAAACTTTTAATTGTAAAAATATGTATGTAAAATATAAGTGTAATATGGATCTTTTGACTTTAGGTACAAGAATCTTTTTTTGTTGACTACTAACTACATTATGTCCACATTGCATGTTTTTAGATAGGTACCTATTATCACCTATTAGGTGTGTTCCTAATTATGCTATATTGTGACGTTGATTTTATTGTGTTCAATTTACGTGTTTTTGATTATTTGATCTCAATTGTACCCACCTAATCAATAATAATTTTGAAGACTAGACTGGACTGGAACTTAATTATACAAAGTTGACAAATCGATGTTTGATGTTTTTTTTTTTCAAATAAGCCAATTTGTTCACTGCTGCTCACTGTTACAACCAGTGTTTAACCATACATTTTGCATATGCCGATATAAGGAAAAAATCTGGTCGGCTTTAGGCAAAAGGGGCCGATATTGGGGAAAATCGGAATGTATTGATAAATTTCCAAATTTTACGTAAGAATAAGAAACCAATTAAATTTCACAATAGGAAAACAACAATGTTAACACTTTACATAGCAGGTTGAGATATTATGAGTAGTTTAAAACTGAAAAAGGCTTAAGGGGCCGATATTAGGGTGGTTTACCCTAGTTTGGCCCAGTACCTAGTTTTCATTTATGAATATTTTTACTTCAGTCGTGTGGTATAATTTCATGTATGTTCACCGATTTCTCCTCCATTTGTGGAGTGATTTTCAAAATTATTTTTTTATTTGAAAGAGTATACTCCTGAGATGGTCGCATTTAAATTTGGTGAAGATCTGATGCTGGTCTTCGGAGATATACAATGGAACTCTTCAAAACTAGACGGTAAATCGGTCGTGATTTTTGCAATCGCTTGGATGTTTATTGTTTATACAACATCATGACGTAACATCACGCCTGTATGCTCTGAGGGGTACGCAGATGTGTACAAAACACGTAAATTTCGATAGTTTGGATATGTTAAGTTCCATTAATTGGGGATAAGCCTATTACCCAGAAGCGGCACTTCGCGCAACAATTAATAGGAATAGCGACTCTTGCTACTAAGCAACAATTTGCAATTCTGCTCGCATAAGCGCTCAGTGCCTATCGCGATATTCACCTAAACGTTGCCGCTCTCTTCTAACGCGCAACTCTGTCGCTGTCTGGCGCGGAGTGACGCGCTAACTGTGGCGCTAGGGTTGTCGTCTTGCGGCTGCTGCTATTATTCATCGTCCATCTACAACCTAGTTGTACCTAGTAGGTACTTGACCACGTAATCTATCATAAGTTTGATGCGTATAGTTACACGGTCAATTAGTTAGTTAAACAACGAATTTAAAGTCCGTCATTTGTACATTTGTACCTAATTTAAAAAAATCGTTAAGATATCTCAACAAACAAAAAAATCATTTTCAAGGTGCTCTCGTAATTATCCAACATGTATGAAACGCGTAACAATTCTTTTTAAAACTATCCTAACAAACGTTAAACGTATAAAAATTTATTTGCGAACAACACGATAATCTAAAATCTCTGCGCGCGAGCGGTGACAACCGACTGGCGGAGTGGCCACGAGGCCACGCGAAAGTGTAGGCATTTATCGCTGTAGGTACGGCCGAGTGAAGGGGCCCTGTTACCATGACATGTATTGTTAACAATGTAAAATAAATGCATAGCATATATTTGTAGAGGCTATTATTGTTAGACAAATAGACAGTAACATTTTTGACTGTCTTGACAGTTCACATTTCACATTGTGATAGTGTTACCAACAGTAGGTATTATAAAAGTATTCTAACTAAATCTGGCAAATAACATTGAACTAATAAAATAAGAATACACAAATAATACCGGCAAGGTTCCGATTTTCAACATGCTAGTTGAAGCATATACTTGCATCTTGCTAAAACTTTATAATAATATTTGCTTTTATAAAGATTGTAGTTTTTATAATGCAAGTCTTTCACTAATATAGATCTTGTCCACGCTACACATCACCCTACAATCTGAGCAATTCCTTTTGTTTAATAGTTTTTCAACATTATCGCTTAAGTATTAGGTTCAAGGTTGATTGAAAAAACTGACAGGTTTGGATCCCATTAGAGATGAAAATTACGAATTTCTGAATTTATTCTGAGAGCACGATTCGGCCATGTCCTTCGTTGTACAATTATGTCTATTTTTATATTATACCATTGATATTCTAATAAACAGATTTAAGATAAACACCTACAAAACCACCTAAAAAAGAGTTCCACGCAGCAGCGGCAGCACACATACACACTTTTCATTTCATTCTACATTTCACTACAACTCAAAACGATACAAAAAGGATAGCTCGACAAAACCAATAAGAAAAAAAGAGACAGATAGTGTTGTCAATTGCGCTTGAATCTACATTATTCTGGCCACCATGTTGGGATCATAGACTAACAAAAACGAGACAGAAGGTGCAAAGCGCGTGTTGTAAATTTGTACACGCGGTTTGTACCTACGCGTTTATCTAACCTGCAGTCTTTGATAAAGTACCTTACCGTTTTTTGTACTGTTTATGTTTTTTACGCTGTGTTTTGTTATATTCTATGTATCTACTGGCTGTTTTATTTTAGTAACTCATGTAATAAGATACCACTGTACCGTACGTTTTTCAAGGGTGACCACTGAAAACCAGCGCTGTGCTGTGGGCTCCCCATAGCACAGCATCATGCTAAGTGGTTTCACCTGTTTGTCGCACTCACGACGTGCTAGCTATCAACTTTTTTTTTTTTTTGCTTTTTTCTGTTACCTACGTTCTGTTATATTATTATGATAAACGTCTTAAGTATAAGCTTTGTACCGATGTTTTGCATGTCGTGTGCCTGCGGCAAATAAATATTTTTTCTTTCTTTCTTTCTTTCTATAATAGAATTTTGTTGAACAAATACTTTATTTCTTTTCTGTAATAGTTTTTGCTTTGAAAATGTAAATTCACGTAAGCGTTTTTTAAGTGCCGCTTTTCTGGGTGTTTAAAAATATCTTGCATGTCCGGTAATTATGGTGACATTGTCGAGACTTTTGGAAACTAGTAGCGAATTTAGATTATACTGAAAGTTGATGTCAATCAAATATTGTTTACAGTTTTACTTAATGTCAGAACAATTTCAACATGGGCAAATCGGCGGGTATTGGCTATGTAGTAGGTAATCATTTGTTTACATTTTTAATTACCTACCTTTATAAAAGGAACAGCAGTATTTTTGAGAAGTGTCCAACCTTTGTTCGAAGTATATTTATCAGATTCCTTGAAGTGATTGCAACAAATTTTACTGTTTTTTGAAGGCATCCAGTCCCATTCACTTCTTTGTTTACGAACAATTGCGATCCATTCTTGTAGCCGGACCTTATTAGTTGGAAACCTTATCGAAGAAAAGACAATAAATAGTTAAACTCGCTGTTGTCACAAAGTAAACTAATACATATTTACGATTCAGACTCGAAAGTCGCTAAATGCGGTAATTAAAAATAGAAATAGCTTTATTTTAACATTATCTGTGATATTATTATGGTAATGGTAAGCTATTTATATTTTCTTTCCCACACATGACATGTTTAATATATAAGTAGGTGTATCAATTTTTCCAAATAACAAAATGATAGAATAATAGAAGGTTAGAAAAAGGAAATGAGAACTCTGGGGTAACGATGACTTTACTGCCTAATATTCGCATCTGTACTCTTATTGTATGTCTGCAGTGCACGCATCCTTGTCGTACTCACGACAAAAATGCATTTCCTATCTCTTTCTTTTTTCTAACCTCCAAATATCAGAATATTAGGAAAATAAATGTAAAATATTAATAAATCGAAGTATATTACGTACTTACCCGTGGTATGTGATCCCTTGCGTTTTATTTGCTTTGGCACCATAATTGGTACACTTTCTGTATACACACGATGGCATTTTTACAAGCTTTTATTTAAATTTTGTAACAGCGTATCACTCTTCGCGCTGCGCGACGCAGACTAAAGGCAATACGACCCAATTCAGACGTTTTGGAGTCTTCATCTACTCGCGCCGCGCTTTGCTTTATGTAGATTTACTTTGCTATTCATTTTTGTTACTAGTTTAAATTTTTAATTCATTATAATAGTTAGTCATCATCATCAGTCGTTGTTAATTCATAATCCTCATCCTACTTAGCTTTGCAAACTTACGCTTGTGCATAGCGCATAGTGCTTATTAGCTTTACCATACGGGTTAAATTCCCGTGTGGAGTTAGTACAGTTATTGTGCACATAACGTACCACATTGGTGACCCCCGACGCGTGCATACGGAGGACTCAGGTGCAGCTGTGCACAAGCATTGTCGGTGAAATAGAAGAACAGTGATTCAACACTTCAACAGGAGCCAAGTTTATTGACAAAGGAGGTTGGTTGTGGTCCAATCATAAGCGGTGAGCGATTTTTTTTTTTTTTATAAGCGAAGATGTCAGAGTCAGATGAATTTTCTGACGCTGATAATAAAGATGCAGTAGTGGTGCCACCCGGAGAAGTAGCTAGAGTGGGGGTACGTTGTCCACCATTTTGTCCAGAAGAACCGGCATTATGGTTCGCGCAGTTGGAAGGACAATTCGTCCTCTCAAAAGTAACCAGCGATACAACCAAATATTATTATGTCACTACACAGCTGGAAACTAAATACGCACTGCAGGTTAAGGACATTATAACGAACCCACCTGAAACAAATAAATACACCAAACTCAAAACAGAGCTAATCAGTCGCCTGTCTGCATCGCAGGAAAAGCGGATACAGCAACTGCTAGTCCATGAGGAGCTCGGTGATAGGAGGCCGTCGCAGTTTCTTCGGCATTTACAAAACTTAGCCGGACCCTCCGGAGCATCAGATTTTGTGAAGAGCGTCTGGACTAACCGTTTACCGCATAACATTCAAACTGTCATTGCTTCACAGATTGCTGAATTACAGGTGGAAAAACTAGCCGAGATTGCAGACAGGGTGCACGAGATAGCCCCGTCAACTCCACAAGTAGCGTCTACCAGCGCAGATAATACCGACTTGGCCAAGCAAGTAAGCGAGCTCACGAAGCAAGTAGCCATGCTTACCACGAGGATGAACCGAGGGAGACGACACTCACGTTCCCGCTCACGCTCACAGGCTCGACACAGAAGGTATGACCGCTCTAATAGCTCTAGATCACAACAGCCACCACCAAATCACCCGCACTGCTTCTACCATTACAAGTACGGTGATAAGGCGAATAAATGCAAGCAGCCCTGCACGTTCACGACGGAAAACGCCAAGGGCGGTCGCAAGTAGCGGCTAGTGACTGCCCCTCTTCAACAGGCCGTCTATTTATAACCGACCGGACAACAAAAGTCCAGTTCCTGGTCGACACAGGCTCGGACTTGTGCGTTTTTCCTCGGTCGGCAGTCAAGACGCCAGTACTATAATCAAAATTTGACTTAGTGGCTGCCAACAACACTGTCATTCATACTTTTGGACCCATTCAGCTACAGCTAAACTTAGGTCTACGGAGGAACTACACCTGGAAATTCACGATAGCTGACGTGTCGCGAGCGATAATAGGGGTAGACTTCCTTAGCTTCTAAAACCTACTAGTTGACTGTCGGAACCAGCGCTTAATAGACAATGTAACGTCACTATCAGTGTCTGGAATACATTGCAGGTCAACAGACGACATAGCATCAGTGAAGGCTGTAGTAGGAGACACAGAATACCACCAAATTCTGCGCGAATACCCCGAAATAACACGGCCGCCAGGAACTCACCTACCGGGTAAGCATAGCACTTGCACTATGCATCACATTAGGACGACGCCTGGACCACCTGTATCTTGCAAACCCCGACGTCTGGATCCCACTCGTACCTTGGTGGCTAAGAAGGAGTTCGAAGACATGCTGGCGAGCGGTGTAGCCAGACGGTCGGAAAGTGCAACGCCAGAACAATACCAGACAGGTACCCCATCCGCCACATACATGATTTTTCACACCAGCTGGCAGGGTGCGCACTTTCCTCTACGATAGATCTAGTTAAGGCATATAACCAAATTGCTATCAACCCTGATGACATCCCAAAGACCGCAATCACAACACCGTTTGGTCTCTATGAATTCAGGTACATGACTTTTGGATTGCGAAACGCTGCTCAGACCTTCCAGCGATTTATCGACGAAGTGCTGCTTGGGCTAGAATTTTGCTATGGGTACATCGACGATATATTAGTATACTCAAGAACTTCCGAACAGCACAAGCAACATTTACGAATACTGTTCGAGCGGCTGAGAGACTATGGTATAGTAGTGAACACAACAAAATGCAATATTGGACGCACAGAGGTAACCTTTCTGGGATACTGTGTGTCAGCAGCAGGTACGAAGCCTTTAAAATAAAAAATACAGGCCATCCAGGATTACCCAGCACCCAAGACAGTCAAGGAGCTACGACGATTCTTAAGAATGGTAAACTTTTACCACCGATTCATTCCTCAAGCAGCTAAGACTCAAGCGCCGTTAAATGCTGTTCTCGCTGGCCCCAAAATAAAAGGAAGCCATCCTGTGGTCATGACTCCAGAGCTACTTAAGGCTTTTGAAGAAACCAAAACTTCACTTTGCAACACAGCTCTACTGGCTCATCCAGATCCATCAGCTGAGTTGGCAATTGTGACCGATGCATCAGACACCGCCATAGGCGCCGTGTTACAACAGCGAAACGGTAACGACTACCAACCCTTAGCCTTTTATTCTCACAAGCTCAGCCCCGCACAGAAGAAGTACAGTCCGTACGAACGCGAATTATTAGCGGCGTACGAGGCTGTGAAATACTTTCGCCATATGATAGAAGCCAGAGTCTTTACCATATTTACAGACCACAAACCATTGGTGTACGCATTCAAGGCAAACAGGGAGAACTTACCACCAAGGCAATTCCGGTACCTCGATTATATCGGACAATTTACAACTGACATCAGGTATTTGCCAGGAAGAGAGAACGTGGTCGCTGATGCCTTGTCACGGGTGGAAGAAGTGTCACCAGCAATCAACTACGAAGACCTTGCAAGATTTCAGAGCAAAGATTCAGAACTGCAAGGCCTCATCCAAAACGGCTCATCCCTCAAGCTGGAGAAGGTTACCACTCTGAACTGTAACAAGCACATATTTTGTGACACTTCCACGACAAACCCTCGCCCATATGTGACACCACAGCTGAGGAAGCAAGCCTTCAATTCTCTACACAACTTACACCACCCAGGATGTTCTGCTACAGTGCGACTGGTAACTCAAAATTTTGTATGGCCTGGGATTCGCAAAAACTGTAGAGAGTGGGCTAGACAATGTTTGCAATGTCAAACTAGCAAAATTACCCGCCATACCACATCACCTCTTTCCACATTCCCAACTACATCCTCAAGATTCACCTATATCCACCTCGACATAATAGGGCCCCTAACTCCTTCTTATGATTTCAGGTACTGCCTCACCGTCATCGATCGATTTACTCGGTGGCCTGAGGCGTACCCATTAAAGGAGATCACCGCTGAGGCCTGCGCTGCTGCCTTGGTGTCTGGCTGGATAGCTAGATTTGGCTGTCCCGCACGTGTGACTACGGACCAGGGTCGCCAGTTCGAGAGCCACCTGTTCCGGGCCCTCACTACCCTGGTTGGTGCGCGCCATCTTCGCACCACTGCCTACCACCCTGCAGCAAATGGCATCGTTGAGCGACTACATCGCCAGCTCAAGGCAGCCATTATGTGCCACTCCTCGTCACAGTGGACAGAGGCCCTACCACTAGTACTACTCGGCATGCGGAGTTCTTGGAAGCAAGACATCCAAGCTACGCCTGCGGATCTGGTATATGGAGAATCAATTCGATTACCAGGTCAATTCCTATCTCCCACAGAGCAGTTCACCACAGGAGATGTCACACAGTATGCCACGCGTCTCCGAGCTCACATGGCCAAACTCACTCCGAGGCCAACATCGTGGCACACGACTTCGCCTTTCTTCATTCCACGAGACCTGCATACGACTTCACACGTCTTCCTTCGCCGTGACCACGTTCGAGGTTCACTGGAGCCACCTTATGCTGGACCATACAAGGTCCTAGAAAGGAAGTCAAAGTACTTTACGATAGAGGTAAAAGGGAAAAAAAGTAACGTTTCTGTTGACAGACTCAAACCAGCCTTTATGATGAAGGAAGAAGAGACGAAGCCAGAGGTAGCACCAACACCTATTGTCGTTACCACCTCCGAAACGGCGGGCGAAGAAAAGAGAACCAGAAGCGGGCGGCGCGTGAGATTCCCAGACTATTATCGACCGTAGCAACGGTCTGGCAGGGGGGAATTGTGGCGCGATTAATTGTACATAGATCGCCACCTTTGATTCCGGAGCGAAACCGCTTCGCTTATGAACCTTGTCCCACACACAGAAATCGTACGATGTCTTGTTTGTCATCGAGTGCGAGCGCACTGCCGCTTACACGCGCCGCACCCATTCACTGCGCGCGTGATAATTGTACCGGCGACGACGGCGTGCACGCAGGCTACGTGTGAGGGAGCCGAGCAGCGAGCGCCAGTCCACCGTTGGCTACCAGCCCATCTACTCGCGCCGCGCTTTGCTTTATATAGATTTACTTTGCTATTCATTTTTGTTACTAGTTTAAATTTTTAATTCATTATAATAGTTAGTCATCATCATCAGTCGTTGTTAATTCATAATCCTCATCCTACTTAGCTTTGCAAACTTACGCTTGTGCATAGCGCATAGTGCTTATTAGCTTTACCATACGGGTTAAATTCCCGTGTGGAGTTAGTACAGTTATTGTGCACATAACGTACTACATACTAATAAACGTAGCGTGAGCTTCAAGGCTCCTTGTCGAGCAGTCCGCACTTTTATCTCGGGCAGCGAGTGCACGTACCTACCCTTGAAGTTGTTCATCTACTTACTGATAATTTGGTGCTTTTATTTCTAAACCCTAACAATAGTGTTTCTGTGAACACCACAGAGACTAAGAAGCAGGTACTGATTAGCATCTTTTTAAACCACACAAGTTAACACACAATTTGTTCAATTTCATTTTAAAATTACCTCTGCTATCTCAATATAATCAGAATCCTCACTTTCGCTGGACTTTACTGATGATAAAAATAATGCCTGTAAGAAAAAAAAAAACATTAAGTAATTAAAAGAAAATACGAACAATTTTTATAAGTTTATAGGAAAATTCACCTTGCATGGCACTGCTTCCTTTGTAAGTCTACGGCGCCCTGTTTTGTTAACAGTGTACATATCTTTGCTGCGGAAGTGATCGGAACAAACTACAGTAAATTTTGTTGGTTTCCACGTGGCATCTCCGCGGCTTTTTTTAATGCGATCTATCCATCGATTCCTGATAACAGGATTATTGGGTATTCTAAAAAATAAGATGCTACGTTGATCAAATGATCACCATATTTTACTCATTCAATATTTATGTTTGTTATGGGCTGATAATTCATTAGTCAGATAACTTTTATCCAAGGAATAAAAATGGGGGTTAAATCACCGATTTCATACTATTAATCAGTGCCAGTTATTAATAATTACTAAAATGTGAACATGAAGTCGGTGTCAAATAAATTATTTACTTAGCCAATATAATAACAATTTTTACTTGGCATCGACTTCAAAATCATATAAAAAAACAACTTAATACGAATTGATAAACTCCCTCCACTTTTTTTAAATCGATAAATAAAGTAGACCAACCAAATAATATTATAAACGTAACCATAAACTAACTAATATACCCACAAAAAATGACGTTACGTTGGGAGAATGAAAAAAAAATAAACTAGCAACACTGATTAAATATGGCGTAATTTTATGTTCCTAACAACAAAAAATAAATATACAGTTTTTGGGTAACTTACCGATGATAGGTGATGTGCTTGGTATTTTTTACCCTTCCTGTATAATTCCGGCACAGTTTAATAGCACATACCGTCATTTTATCGCTGTTATTTGTTTATTACTTAGCGCGCGTAATACGTGGTGACGCCAAAGCGGCACGATCGACACTAATCGGCGGGCAAGGTATAAGCATAAGCCAACAGTTGGCTGATATTTTTTAACACGTTTGCGCGCATTTGACGCTCCATCTAGACATTTTAAGTATAAAAATTATTTGATACTATATATTTGCTTATACATACTATGTATAGTAATAGATATATCATGGTGGTTTCGCCAGGAAGGATACTCCGCAGTGAAACCACTTTAAATATAAGTTTACGTCGAAACTAGATATAGATTGTTTTTAATAGGACTAGAATTTTATAGACATTCCATAGATTTGTAACATTGTACTTCAGCCAAGGTGCACGGTTAGCACGTTCCAGTCCCTTATTAGTTTGTTTTTTTTTTTTTTTTACCGCATGCATAATGATTTCCTGATTTTCGACCCGTTATCTACAACAAATTATGACGCGGCGCTCACGTGTAGCCGGGTTCAGTACCCCAAGCCCGCGCCCTTCCCGCGGTCGTCAAAACATTTTAAACCCATTGATATATTACTACTACGTATAGAGGAGACAGTGCGAACAAAATCTGTGCAAAAAGCGCGGCAGTGCGGGACGCGCGGGGGACGGCTAAAGAAAGAGTCATAGATGCGATGTGACCGCTATAGAGGCGACACTTTGTTTATATTCTGCCTATTTCATTGGGTACCCCTTGCGTGCACAATGTTTGACTTACAATTTTAATTATAAGTACCTAAGTAATATTTATTTTAGATACAAACTGACTTTACTCTGACCGTACTATTTTCATTTCTGTTACTTACATGTACATCAATACAAGGAACAGCAGACTTCAACAGATAACACCTTCCCCCTTTTGTGGTATATTTATCCTCTTCGCGAAAATGCAAAGAACATACATAAGTATAATCGGTTGGTAACCAGGTCTCTTCACTGCGGTTCTTTTGGACGAATTTTATCCATTTTTCCCTATCTTTACGGCCCTCACGTGGAAACCTTGAATAAACAAAATGTAACAAATTATCTCTTAAAAAGTAGTTGTCTGTAAAGTCAATTTTGGACGATAATTTTACGTGACGTCATATCGACTCAACGTAACTAAACGCAACTCAATGTAAGAGCCAGTCCGCACGGCGCGTTGCGTCAGCGTTGCGTCGACGCAGCGCTGCCGTTACGTTGTTTTACATACAAATAACCAAAGTGTACACACGGTGCGCTGCGTCGTCGCAACGCACACATGACGGACAGCAGCCCCCGAGACGAAGCGGGAGGTGGCGTACTCATTGCGACGTCGGAGCGGCAGCGCTGTTGCTTGTGCGTTGATAGGCAGGATACACGCAAGCTCGTCTCATTTTTTTGCGTACTTTTGTATTCAGTTTTATTTGCAGGGTAAAATGAGTACCATTGAAGACGTAGCTGAAGCAAGAAGCTGGATACTCTCATTCTAAAAAAAAATTATAAAACTTCTTTTCGTCTAATAGCAACTCCCGATATTCTAACAAAAAAAAAACTGTCCATCACTATTTCTTAATGAAATGAGGACAGATCCAATACCGTCTTGTGATTTTGCGTCGATTTCGGCGGTGACGTAAATATTACGAATGCTAGACGTATTTTCCGATCCATGCTTGCCGCAACTGTGCGTCGTCGCTGCGCCGACGGAACGCGTCGTGGTAACGCTGCGATGGCGCAGCGCCTATGTGGCCGGCTATGCGTCAAAACATTTGTGTTGCGTCGACGCAACGCAACGCAACGCGCTCATTCTAAAAAAAAATTATAAAACTTCTTTTCGTCTAATAGCAACTCCCGATATTCTAACAAAAAAAAAACTGTCCATCACTATTTCTTAATGAAATGAGGACAGATCCAATACCGTCTTGTGATTTTGCGTCGATTTCGGCGGTGACGTAAATAGGAGGAATGCTAGACGTATTTTCCGATCCATGCTTGCTGCAACTGTGCGTCGTCGCTGCGCCGACGGAACGCGTCGTGGTAACGCTGCGATGGCGCAGCGCCTATGTGGCCGGCTATGCGTCAAAATATTTGTGTTGCGTCGACGCAACGCAACGCAACGCGCCGTGTGGACTGGCTCTAACTCAACGTCATCAGGCCGATCGTCCCTTGTTCTGCGCTCTCGCTTGCGGAATGGGATGTGACGGACGTGACATTATTTTCTGCATGCAGCTGGTTTCATCAATTTATAAGACGTTATCATGTCAATAAATAAATAATAATTTTATTTCAGGCCTGTACAAACAATTAATTAATTAAAACTGATCAATCTAAAAACAATTAGGTCTAATTGAATTTCATCTTTCATGATTTTACATTCCTTCAATGAATAACTACTCTCTATTATTTTCTAAATGTAGGTATAAGATTATTATTTTCCACTTCAAAAATATACGTCAGCTAATACTAGGTATCTACAGTCTTGTTACACGCCTAATGCCACTTCTTTTATAGTTTTAGTCTATGACAAATGACGCAAAATGGCGTCCGCTAAATATTTTGCTCGAATTAAGTTTTAAAAATGATTATCTAGTTACTTACCGATGGAAAGTTATTCCTTTGCACTTTGCCGTATTACTTGAATTATTAGTGCAATATCGTAAGACACACGAGGGCATATTTGTTGAGTTTTCACGTTTTAATGCTTTAAAACAAACAAGACAAGCGCTCAAGAGCGAGCACCGAGCAAGCGACTGAGTGTACTGCGTCGTCGTGCGGCCGGCCGACCGCAGTCGAACGGTTGAACGAATGAACGGATCACTACGTGATGGGGCGGGCGGCGGCCGGCGACTTCTCTATACTTAGTAGTAGATAACTCAATGAATAAAAAACTAAATTTTTGAATCAAAAGATGCTACCATTTTGAAAGTGAAAGAGTAAAATAAAGGGTGTAAAACACCTCTTAACGAAGCCGAAAGGCACTTGTTCTCCCCGTCATCGTCATTGCGAACATTTTTTTGTTCTGCACCAATAACGCCGAAAAAGTGGTAAAATACAATTTTGGAAAATGTTTTTTTTAGGGTAGCTCCCCTACATAAATGTGAAGTGGGGATGGTTTCTTTTTTCGTTGTCTATCCTATCAGATGGAGGAGCTCGTGGCTAAATAATAACATCCACTCAGGTCAATCGTTAGGTTAAGCCGTGCTTGCCTAGGTTGGTCTGTGGATGGGTGACCACCCATTACATACCGAATTTCCTCCGTGCCTCGGAAAGCACGTTAAGCCGTTGGTCCCATCATTTGTAGATCTTTGATCGTTCGGTAGTCAGAGGCCCAAAAGAGTCTGACAACCAGTTTTACCAAGGTGTAACGTATTACCCGGTACTAACTGAACTGGGTTGTGGATGTCAGATAGGCAGTCGCTCCATGTAACATACTGGTATTCAGATGGGGTATCGTTGAATAGGTATTATAAAGTAATTTATGGGTTGCTAAAACCCTCCAAATTCATAAAGGTGCAGGAATAACTTTGTCCTTGAATAAGTTATTTTTCAATACACTTCCTCGAAAACTGGTCCATAACGCACTACGATTAGGTACAACATGCAATGTATTTCACACACGTGCGATTATTTCCATTTTCCCGCACGTGTGCGGTAATGAAAATTGCCACAGATAACTATACCTGTACTTAGTCCAAAGTGGTTCAATGCCTATAGTCTGAGGTGTTTTTTTTTTTTTTTCGGCTAAGTACCACGCGTCTTGACGGCATAAATATTTTTTGAATATTCAAATTGTGTTCATAAATAGAATATCATAGATAAACATGATTATTAAAAACTAATAGTTACTTTTATACACAAATGAACATTTATTTGTGTATGAATTCAAAAATATAAAATAAATCTATTTTTTATATTAGGCTGTTTAGCGACTTCATACCGTTGCCTCTCCTTCAACCTGGCGAAATCAAAGCGCGAAAAAAAAAAAAAAAAACAAATCATAGTTTCTTAGTTCGTGACAAAAATATTTTAGGTTATTTTATTTTATTTCTTCAAAAGTGTATTGAAAAACGTCGTTTGATACACGTGGACATTTGTTATTGCATTCGAGGCGGAATTATAACACACGAGCCGTAGGCGAGGGTGTTTTTTAGCCGAGATTTGCTATGATCATGCAGCGCCACTTGCGGTGATAAATGGAACTAAAACTTTCAAAGCGGTATCGACGATGCGCCAGTTTGTATAACGGCGGCACGTTATTACGCCGCTTTGACGAACGCGAAGAGCTCATTCAATGCGGCGTACTTTATTTCAGCCGAATTGTAATCCAGCTGAACGTGAGGACGTCGTATTACATAATGGCAGCGTTTTTCATCCATACATAATAACGGCGCGCCATACATAATAATGGCGCGTCATACATAATAATGGCGCGTCATACATACAAATTGTCTACGACATTAATATGACCATTTTCTTTCTTTCTTCTCACTTAGTTTTTAACTAATGTCTGACAGTTTCGGTACTTTATGCGGGTTACAAGTTGAACACAAGACACAACAATGTTTTTTTTAGGGATGATCCTGACTAATAAAATATGATTCTGTTTAGTCCGTCCAATAGATTATCGAAAAATATTGGATACATGTTTTTTGTTTTATCAAATTAATAAAATTGACGAAGATAAAACGCGTCAAAGATAGAGAGAGGCTTGTGACGTCACTTTCCGGTAAAAACTGTACTCAAATGTGACGTCACACGAGTTTTCGACGCACTGTATCGTCTTCATTTTTAGATTACGTGAAAAAATAAAAAAAATCTGTGTCCAATATTTTTTGCAAATCTTTCTGACGTTAATTTTTTGTTTGTCATCTACCCTATTGTATTGTTGATGATGATGAGTCGATGTACACGATAACTGTCAAATGTTTGCAATCTAAAATGGCCGCTTTAGCAGAATCCACGCAGAATCTTAGCATGAATCACGTTAAAAAAAAATCTTAAAATGGACTTTATAGTTATGGTCATAAAGTCCATTTTAAGAATTTTAAATTTTTAACGTGATTCATATTACGATTCTGCTAAAGCGGCCATTTTAGACCCCCAGGTCCCCTCAAATGTGTACGGTTCTTTCCTCAAAATCATCTTAGATATTAATCTGCGTGGATCTAATAATTATGACTTGCCTTTAATCCCCGAAGGTATAGGCAGCAATGCACCTAACAGTACAGTACACCCACATTTCGCCAGTTCTGTGGAAATCCCATGTAACAGGGGCCGAGCCTATTGCCATCAACCGGGCACAAATCCTGACTCCATGGCTGCTACTGAGAAATTCCTGATGGAAAATCCAATAAGACGACATATTGATTGTGTTATGCACACAAATTCATGACTTTTATTTCTAAACCGTACTTACTACTTAATATGTTACTTAAAAATAACTAAAATATCAAAATGGTTTAAGCGATCACTACACTCGATCTTCACCCGTGTGTGCGTGTATCTGCATGAACAATGCACACAAACATAGGATCGCAACGAATTTGCCTAAACTAGCGAGTGGATTTTATACGGCGGACCCTTTACGCGAAACGAGTCGTGCACACGCGTCGCCGACTTGAACCCAAAGCCACAGTACATACAGTAGTGTATCTCGGCCGCATGATAGAAATAAATGCCTACAGCCGCGCGGTACGTAAACATGCGTTAGGGCTGCCCATCTCCAGCATTTTAATTACATTTGCCTACTTTCTGTTTCTATTTAGTTTTGTGATTGTAAATATCCTTTTTATATAAATAAATGAAATACTTTGTATATTGAATAGGAAGTGTTCAATAAAAATGCGTGTTGTTTTTTGATTGGTAGATTTGCAAACTAACAAATTTATTTAGAATTTAGAATTATGCAAACTAACAAAACACACATGCACCGAAGTTTTAACACAAGTGTAAGTAGGTAGGTACCTACCGTATCATGATTCATTCAGAACCGCATATAACTACCTTTTTCACTCGTCTCAATAACTTTCCGTTACCACAGAATAGATAATAGTACTAGCGTACAGAAGTTGCACTCCTTTGATCTTGAAGAAAGCCGACATTATGAATACCTAAACTAGGCCCGCTCGTTCTAAATTGTGCCTTGACGCCACGCGTTAGCGTATTTTATTCGGCGTCTCACTGCTTAATGTTCAGACGGTAGGGTTGCCTCAAGTACTCAAAATAAAATACTACCAACATTTTTGTATTTTAATGTATTATTATTTAAATGTTAATTAAAACTTTTGTAATTACAATTGTTTTACTCTATTATAATGTCTCATTCATATATCTTGCCTTCTCTAAAATTACGATTACTTATTAAATTTAATAGCAGCTTATATGCGAAATCTAACAAATAGGTAATTTTAAAATAAACTGATGGGAAGCATGGACATGGAGCAGTGAAATTTATACATATAAAAAAGACATTTTTTTTCTACATTTATTAACAGCAAAAGTTTATCCGGCTTGTCATTTTCACTAGTAATGATTAATGATCAATAAATCAGTCAGTTAACAAACACGAAATACGAGTACGTATGTACGCGACGCATGGTCAAATGAGCGCGAAAAATTAACGCGGCATACGTACGCAGTTACGCACGGCTGGAGCGCGACAGCCCTAGAGAGCTTGCATATTCAATATGCGCGAAGCGGTAGGTAATTATCTCATGCCTACACACGGAGTGCAATAGCTCTGCCGTTACTCTATTCGATTTATGTATTAATCCAAACACATTTTTTTTGTGAGATAAAAGGAAATACTTATCCATTAAAAAGACACACATTATGTACCTACCTAATAGTAAGTAATATTATTTTATAGTCTTACCTTTCAGAGTTTCCAGGTAATTAAAAAAAAACTTATGTCTGGATGCGTTATTGACGAATTCATACAACCAAAACAGCACAATACTTCCTACTCGTCTTAATAACTGATTTTTAGAGAAAAAATCGCGCGGTTATTGTTAAAAAACAACACACCGTCCGTTCGACACTGCGGTACAGCCGTGACCAGGGTTGGATTTAGGTACGTTGAAAAAGATGGCATAAAAAAATTAAAAGGATAGTATTTATAAAAAATTATAGTACACTTTATTTTTTTTTGTTAATTTAACGCAATAGTCATTAAAATCAACACCAGTTAAGGCAAAATTTACTCCTCTTCTAAGTTTGTCAGTTCTAGAATATTTCTATCTTCATTCTAGGCATTCAATCCCACCAACATATCCTCCGTAGGAATAAAATCAGTACAATTCCCACTTTTGCTAACGCTTTTTATGGCGTCACAAGACAATAAAATAGCGTCTAAATATTCATAAGACGTAAAACTAAGCATTCGGGAGCAAATTTTAAATTATAGTATTTTAGCGTGCTATCCTTAGATGTGGATAGTATATAGTACAAAAGGCGAAATTAGAGTATAAATACTATAATTATAGTACAAAATCCAACCCTGGCCGTGACTGTCTGCGCCCCGGGCGCACCCCGAGATCGAGGCGCGTAGGTATAGCTCGCGTTTCGTCCGTTTCTATGAAGTCGGAGTACTGTATTATAATATTACCGTGCCAAAGCTGAGTGAAGTGTCACAGTATAGGTAAGCGTGTCGTGTAGGCAGTAGGTCAACTTATTTTATTAAATTGTCAGCTTGATTTATTATAATAGGTAGTAATTGCGAAAACCTAACATTTAAATGTAATAAATTAATTTGAATAGATATTGTAAATGCAAATTGCTGCAAGTCGTAATTTATTCAATTATTTGTGTACCAGACGGGTGGACTCGTGTTTGGAAATTCAAAAACTATAACGGAACCAAATCTGAGCCACTTACCACCCTGTACCGAAAGTTCCGGGTGTAAACGTTAGCTTCGTGGAACGGAGAGGTGGGTTTGGAAAATACTGCACTATTATTGTAGATGGAGAAAAAATGAAACAGTATTTGACTATGGTAAGACACTACAAGCAGACAATACTGGAAAAACTGAGCTGAAACTATAATCGGAAAGAACTGTTAACTATTCGGATATCGAAACGAAACTGACTGCTTGAATATCGAAAACAAAACTGACTGCTCCAATGTCGAAAACAAAACTAATTATGCGGCGCCTGCACTGTGCTTTCATACTATTAGCAGACACACAAAAAATATTCGCGAATCCTCTAGCGGTCTGTAGTATTGTTCGCTAGACAATCTTTTAATTCATACAAAAACCATGAACAAAAAACATTATCAAAAAATACAAAGGAAACTATAAGCAAAAGGATGATAAACAACTCGAACGGAAGAAGGAAGTAGGTACTTTACGCCCTCGGCGTACGGTCGAAATTAAATTAACATTTCTCGATGTTTTTTATAAGTAGTTTGCGTACGCGCACCTGTGACGAGACTATTCTCGAGGGAATTTGTACCTACTTACTTTTAAAACTAATAATAACAGAAAGTACTCGACAAAGAATCACAAACACGGCAATAGCGTACTTTCATCATCATCAGACCAATGGCACTTAATGTAACTAATGGCACTTATAACCCATATGGGTGCAAAGTTCTCATCAATAGAAATGAATTAAATCCAAACACAAGGTAGCTACTGTAAAACGTTGAGGAGTTCCTTTGAATGTCCTTCGTCTTTATCATCAGACCCCTAAAGATGACCACAACCTATTTAGGTGTAAAGTTCTCATCAATACAAATTAATCAAGCCCAAACACCAGGTAATTATTGTGAATCGTTGAGGAGTGCCCTCGACTGTCTTCGGGTTCCATCATCAGATCGAGTCCAGACTTTCTTTAAATAGTAGTGCTCTATAATACTCAATGAACAAAAAAACAAACGCACTAGTCGCACTACGATGTTCAAAGGTTCCCCTCGATTTCTCTGAGATGTCATCATCAGATCCTAGTTTCATGGTCATGGTACTACTCTTGGAATATCTTCTTTCCAACAAAAAAATAACCATCTAAATCGGTTCATAAACGACGAAGTTATCCTACGGTCAAATTGTGAAACCTCCTCCTTTTTTTAAGTCGGTTACAAAAGACTGTACTGTTATAATTACACTACGTTCTTTAAATAAATTGTTCGATAAATGGGCGGGACAGCAGTGCGCCAGCAAAAGGGACATAGGTCCTACCTCGTCACTCGTCAAGGCCTGGCGGGCGACTGAATCCACGTGCGCAGTGCGCAAGCCGTTTTCTTATATAATAATTCATTATTAAAAGGATTAAATTGTTTTGCAAAATTTAACCACAAATAATTGTTCTATATGTTATTAACTTGGCTTAGATATTATCTTAGTAAATATAGTCAACTATAATATCTATTTTTATGGCTTTAAAAAATCACTATATTTTCTTTGTTTACTATTGAAACAAAGTTATGTAAAATTGGGAAAATTGGGTCTACCTGCACTTAATACGTATAGAGAAGACAGTGCGAACAAAATCTGTGCAAAAAGCGCGGCAGTGCGGGACGCGCGGGGGGCGGCTAAAGAATCATAGATGCGATGTGACCGCTATAGAGGCGACACTTTGTTATATTCTGCCTATTTCATTGGGTACCCCTTACGTGCACAATGTTTGACTTACAATTTTAATTATAAGTACCTAATATTTATTTTAGATACAAACTGACTTTACTCTGACCGTACTATTTTCATTTCTGTTACTTACATGTACATCAATACAAGGAACAGCAGACTTCAACAGATAACACCTTCCCCTTTTTGTGGTATATTTATCCTCTTCGCGAAAATGCAAAGAACATACACAAGTATAATCGGTTGGTAACCAGGTCTCTTCACTGCGGTTCTTTTGGACGAATTTTATCCATTTTTCCCTATCTTTACGGCCCTCACGTGGAAACCTTGAATAAACAAAATGTAACAAATTATCTCTTAAAAAGTAGTTGTCTGTAAAGTCAATTTTGGACGATAATTTTACGTGACGTCATATCCACTCAACGTAACTAAACGCAACTCAATGTAACTCAACGTCATAAGGCCGATCGTCCCTTGTTCTGCGCTCTCGCTTGCGGAATGTGATGTGACGGACGTGACACGTGACATCGTGACATTATTTTCAGCATGCAGCTGGCTTCATCAATTTATAAGACGTTATCATGTAAATCAATAAATAATAATTTTATTTCAGGCCAGTAGCCTTTACTTGTACAAACAGTTAATCAATTAAAACCAATCAATCTAAAAACAATTAGGTCTAATTGAATTTCATCTTTCATGATTTTACATTCCTTCAATTAATAACTACTGGTGCCGATTCCCTTGTTTACAAACTAAACCAAATTTAAGTTCAGTGCATCTTTTTCTTTCTATTTCATTAAGAAAAGGACAGAAGATAAATTTTAGTTATGTTCTGTTAAATTAATCAGCGCCATACAAGTTTTAGACGCGATTAAAAAGTTGACTACTAAAATTACATCAAATTACGTCAGGTGCTGACTAATTTGACAGGATTAAACTAATATTTATCTTCTGTCCTTTTCATAATGAAATAGAAAGAAAAAGATGCATTCAATTTAAATTTAGTTTAGTTTGTGAACAAGGGAATCGGCACCAATGTCTATTATTTTCTAAATATAGGTATAAGATTATTATTTTCCACTTCAAAAATATACGTCAGCTAATACTATCTACAGTCTTGTTACACGCCTAATGAAAAATTCTTTTATAGTTTTAGTCTATGACAAATGACGCAAAATGGCGTCCGCTAAATATTTTGCTCGAATTAAGTTTTAAAAATGATTATGTTACTTACCGATGGAAAGTTATTCCTTTGCACTTTGCCGTATTACTTGAATTATTAGTGCAATATCGTAAGACACACGTGGGCATATTTGTTGAGTTTTCACGTTTTATTGCTTTAAAACAAACAAGATAAGCGCTCAAGAGCAAGCACCGAGCAAGCGACTGCGTGTACTGCGTCGTCGTGCGGCCGGCCGACCGCAGTCGAACGGTTGAACGAATGAACGGATCACTACGTGATGGGGCGGCGGCCGGCGACTTCTCTATACTTAGTAGTAGATAACTCAATAAATAAAAAACTAAATTTTCGAATCAAAAGATGCTACCATTTTGAAGGTGACAGGGTGTAAAACACCTCTTAACGAAGCCGAAAGGCACTTGTTCTCACCGTCCGTCATTGCGATCATTTTTTTGTGTACCTGGGAACCTTCCAGTTCCAGTGAAAGAGTAATATATTTATGGTAAATAATATAATATATTATTCATTTATAGTTTAATTTGGGTTTAGTTTCATTTTGCAGCAAAATACACCAAAAACAGCTTATTTTTTAAGTTTTAGTCAGATTTTTAGGGTTCCATAGTCCTGACAACTGACAAGGAACCCTTATGGTTTTGTCATGTCCGTCTGTCTGTCTGTCTGTCTGTCGGAGGTTTTGCTTAGAGACCGTTAGTACTAGAAAACTGTAATTGTAGAGGTATTGTAGAGGTGTGTGTGTATATCAATAACGCCGAGAAAGTAGTAAAATAAAATTTTTGAAAATATTTTTTTTTATGGTAGCTACATGTGAAGTGCGAATTAATTTTTTTTTCGTGGTCTACCCCATCAATGTATTATAAAATTATTTATGGGTTGCTAAATCCTCCAAATTAATAAAGGTGCAGGAATAACTTTGCCCTTGAATAAGTCATTTTTCCACCTTTATGAACTTGTTGTATTGATGATTTTGATGAATATAATTCTGTAACTACTTGTGTCTTACAGCCGCTAATAATATTTTAATCAACATACAACCTAGCAATGGCCTGCAGATTGCAAAAAACATAAGAAAATTTGAATTTCACGGACTACTCTGGAGCATCAGCCTTAAAGTGCAAAATTTTTGTTCCTGTTTTTTTGGGTGGGGACGCCCTGTCCCCCCCCCCCCTCTAAAAGCTAAACTGCTAGCTTGAAAAATTCATGGTGATAGTGCATTTCATGAACTTTATAGGTTTTTGTGAAATAAAGTTTTATTATTGTTTAATAGTCGTTGAACTTGGGTGTTGGATAATTTTGTACCAAATATAAAATCCTTAGAATAAAATTAAATCCTCTAGTGACTAAGATGAAGTAGGTAGTTGCTTGTTTACAACGGGTAAAGACTTGCATTTAAAATCAAAATCTAAAATATAACGGGCTACTACGGAACCTACACTGCGCGTGACCCGACACGCACTTGGCCGGTTTTTTGTCTTCTATTCTTGTAACGGTGATCGAGAGTTAAAACTTACATGTTCTAGAAACGAGACCGTAGCGAGTTGATAAGCTTTACGTTCTCTAAGTACTTGTCTAGCACGTTCCAGTCCCTTGTTTGGTTTCCTTTTTTTTTTTACCAACGCATGCGTAATGTTTTCCTGTTTTTCGACCCATCGTCTACAACAAAATTTATAACGCGGCGCGCGGCGCTCGCGTAGCCGGGTCCGGCACCCCGCGCCCCGCGCCCTCCCAGCGTTAGTAAACCAGACTAGGTACGTTTTAGCGCGGGATTTTGGCACACAACAGACAGAGACAACACTCACTAGGTTTAGACTTAGCGTACGGATTTTTATACAAGAGACATTAGACAATACAATATTAGGTAGGTACACTAATCACACAGACATTTGTTTACATTTGGCGGGAACGCGGGAACGCCGGGTACGTTCTGTAGGTACACGCCCGCTCACGGTTTCAGATTTTACGCGACTAGAGTAGCTAGCTAGCAGCTGTTACTGCTGCAGTCGTTGCAGTGGCTCTGGCTCTGTGCAACGGTCGCACAGAACCATAGAGTATAATATAATCACTAGAGAGTGTGTAGGCGGCTGATTTCTTCTAAATAAACGACTCGATAAGTCGATACCGCGAACCGGGGGACGAGGAAGAATGCGCGGGCCGCGGCTGCAATTGGTCAGTTCAAGGTCAAGTTGCGTAGGGTATGCCTGGTTAGGGATTGCTCTAATTGATTAAGGGAAAATTGTCGATATCGATAAAATGGATCCTAAAATTACAAAAAATACTTAATAAAAATCACAGTATTATATATCATCATCATCATCATCAGCCTATTAATGTTCCCACTGCTGGGACACAGGCCTCCTCTCTATTTAATCAAAATCATGACCTTTGTTTGATCCTTTCTATAATATACAAGAATTCCTTCAGTTTAAATTTAAATAATCTAATTGTAACAAAAATTTGCATGTCATTATTCTATGATTGAATATGTTAAGCTACCTACTGTAATACCTTTGTAACCATATTTATCGGCAAATCAATCTTTGACTTTGACTGATTTAGTGTTTTTGTCACCGACTTCTGAAGCTTGACCTTGGGTTCCCTACTTGAAATCGAATGACTTTAGATCGAATAACACTTGCTCGAAAACGTTAACTCGATAGTACTTAAATCGATAAACTAGACCTCGACACGACAGTTCACTACCTCGATGCATCAAAATGTCGAATAAATAAAAGCACGAATCATCGGCAGCGCGAAGGCTCATTATCTTGAAACATCAATTCTCGACCGACCATCTAATCGATTTACAGAATAGTTTTAGGGATTTTTTTGAGTACCTACAATGATTTGTTGAGTGTCAAGCTCCACTTGTGTGGCGCTGGTGGTCTTGACTATTGAAGATGGAGTGAAACTAGTTGCTGATATAATAAAAGGGCTGTCTTTTTCATTAGATAGGTGGTTACAGATAGCCGTTGTACGCATGTCAAAAGGGCGTCGGTCAGAGAGTGGCCGCAGACAGACCAGTGTTGCCAACTCTCTATGTCAAAAAGTCGTTAACTTACGCTTGAAAAGTCGCTAGATGTCGCTAGCTATGTACAAATATCAAAAGTCTTTAGAAGTCGTTATAAAAATACGGTTTACGTTTGGTGGGGTTCGTTATTACCCGACTGCGGCGAAGCCCAAAAGGAGGGTTATTTTTCTGCATTATTTTTATTTTTCTTTTTAAAACTTTTGTTTAGATAGGTATATCTCAATCTTCACTTTACTTCAATAAAAGACCTTTGGAATCAAATGAAAATGTGCCCAAAATTTTGCCGACTGCTTTTAAAGGTAATGTTTGGTTAATCAAAAATATTATAATAATATTTGTAAACATGACGAACTACATGTTTTGTAAGGTTTTAGCTCAATCTTCACTACTACTTCAATAGAAAGAAGACCTTTGGAATAATTTCTTTTATTTTTATTTGACTCTAGAAGTCGTTAGAATAGTCGCTAGATTTATTTTGTCGCTAGACACATAATTTAAGCCGCTGTAGAAAGCGAAATGTCGTTAGATCTAGCGACAAGTCGCTAGAATTGGCAACACTGAGACAGACGAATTCAGACGATGTTGCTCACACAGATAATATAAAAATACAGATTAAATAGTGGCACGACGCACAGATAATAAAAATGGAAGTTTTTTATCCGATGTGACGCAGGAACAGATTTCTTTTTAATACTTATGACATTAATGATTGTTTTTTTAAATACTTATGACATTCATTTCATATTTCGTACTAAATAACTTTACTTCTTATAGGTAAAGCCCATAAGCCCAAAGCATAGGCCTATAAGAAAGTAAAGTTATTTAGTACGAAATAGTAAATTACCAAATAGGTTTGGTAATTTGTAATGTTATTTTGTTACTATCAATATTTTTAATGAATATAATTGATTTATATTTCTGCGCATGTATTGTTTCATTATATTGTAGGTACTCAAATAAAAATCCATAGAACTATTCTGTAAATCGATTAGATGGTCGGTCGAGAAATGATGTTTCGAGATTTTGATGCATAATGAATATTCGAATAATGAGCTTTCGCGCTGCCGATGATTCGAGCTTCAATGTAAAAAAAGTAACTTATTTACCAGTATATTTCGTCTCTTCATGGGCTTAGCTCTTTGTGGTATAGATGGAGTTGATTTGCTTGCATTCACAAACGGCTGTAATTTAGAATACAAACCTCTGTTGCACTTAAAGAAATTATTATTATTTTACACTAACGATCTTTTTTTATTGCCTTTTTTAGGGATCATTATGATGAAAAATTCAAAATTTCATTACTTTGTTTTTACTGATTATTTCATCTACGATAAAAACACCCATAAAGTTTTATAGAATATAAATGACACAGTCACACTACTTACTCTGATATTTGTATTTGGAGAAGCTCCTGGTTTTAAGTATCTTTTGCCTGACCTTTTTTGTATGTAATCATTTTCTGCAAAATGTTTAGAGCAAATTGTGCTACATTTAGTAGGTATCCATTTAATTCTACCGGTTGCCTCAATCCACAATTTTCTTAAATCTGGATCTGTTGGAAACCTAACAATAAAATGTAAAGTTTATGTTTTTATTAAAAACAGCTAACCTCGAACGAAATTTTAGACGAAACACCCACTCAGAATCTAAATTGATAACCACAATTAACAATAATTGGTGGTAATGAACAAAGGTATTATTAACAGATAATAATCACTTGAATACATTGGTAATATCGACAGTGTTTTCAAATTGGTACAACACTATCGATCGATACGCATGGCATTTCCCGGCATTCAAGCATTGACTCGGACGGAACACGCGACTCTCGCAATGAACGCAATACATTGCGCGATCGCTCGCGTAGTACAAGATGGTACCCATGTATTGCAAGCAATGTATAGTTTTGGCATCTGTTTGCGATTGTCTCGATTTTGATTGATTGTTTTGATTTTGATTTTGTCTACAAAATACATAATACTATTACAATAATTACAAATAATCACTCGTATTTTAAGGTTTTAAGATTTACCGGTGAAAAGAAACCCCTTCTCGGGCTACACTACACATCTGACTTCTTTTCCGACACGTTACGATAGCGCATGAAGGCATAGTTTTTTTTTTTCGCGGAGCTTCGTACGTTCTCACAATAGGAGCTCGACTGTTGGCCGGTGAAGCAAATTTCGATTGACTTATGAGCGTTCACGTATATATGAGCGGCGCGCCTACCCCGCCCACAAGACCCTTCTAACCTCTTTTATCTGTTCTGTGATATAAACGTACTACTAACGATATCGCAGCTGCGTGTGGGCCCAATACCAAAATGTTCTAAGAATTCATATCAGAATACCGCAGGACGCAGAAACGCAAACGTCCTACTTCTATTGCGTCGTTATTATCGCAGCAGTGTGTAACATCGTAGCCGGCACTCCAGGGAGCCCGCGAAATTCAAACCCCAAGTTCATAAAAGTGAAAAAAAAATATTTTTCAAGGTCAATGTCATTCCTGCAATAACTTACTTCCTACTTATATGAAAACTAAATGCTAAACTTGGTGGCAGAACTCACAAACTACAAAGTTCCAACCCCGAAAAAAACTTGGAATGGCCCATGACGAAAAGTTGCCGAATAATCCTCGGCGCAAACTTGAATCTTGACTTTGACCCCATAATCCATAGGTATAAGCAACACCAAAAACCATGAAAATGACACCCATGAACAAAAAGTTGTCCAATTTTTGTCGGCTCCATCTTGGATTATGGTTTTGTCTTCATACCTATTCATCATACATACAAACCGGTTGAAATCTTGAAATCATAACAGTTCTCCCGCCCAACCACTTTCAAACCTCACCGCCAACACCTTGACCTTATCCATCCAAATCCTAACCTTAATAAAAGCCTTAACCACACCCATCCATTTCACAATTAGTCCCGACCTTGCCGACCATAAATTTCTAAATCACATTCTAATAATAAAAGTATGAAACTCGTACTTACTTTTACTTGATTGCGAAAAAGTATCAACTCCTTCCGATTACACTATACGACGACGGTACTCATACTCACACACATGCACATTACAAAAATCGTATTTATTTTTTGCGAGAGAGCGATACACCCTTCCACGAGTGCTTCTGTGAGCGCGGAATGGAATGAAGAACAGCAAGTGTTTTTATTTTAGCTAATAATTGGAAAACATGTTGATTTTTATACAAAAAAAATAGCTGCACCAATAAAAGACTACATTTACCGCAATTTGTTATAATTTTTAAGATAAAATATGCTGTAAATTTACCTAAAATGGTACCTATTTTGACCCTATTTTTTAAAAATTTCTGCGATTATTGTGATGGGAAAAACGTTTAATACGTTATAAAACGATTTTGATGTTAGCACACAATTAGTTTATAACCTGGATTAACACATAGGATATTTTTTATATCGATAGTATGATCCTGTGGGACAATTATCGTCGAACTCCACGCGGCCGAAGCCGTTGGCATTAAGCTAGTAAGATAATAAACTGTTGACTTACCGCACTTGCAGATGTTGTGCAAGGCATGTCCACGGCGCCGACGTCTTCTTCGTCATTGGCCAGCTCCTGAAACAATAATAAAAAGATTGTCAGCCTGAAACTTTGGGTAGATACGTGTTGACGTGAAAACGTCTTTAAAACAGTACCATACACGTGGTACCATGTCAGAAAACCCGACCGTAACGTAACGAATTGATGTTTTGGCCAAAAGGCGTAAGTGACGTGTATTCCACGCCGGTTACGACCTTTGGGTCGCGAAGTTTTAAGCGAGACGCATTACACCACTTCCATCGCTTTTATCTACTTGGCATCGCTAGACGCTGCATGCTTGGTGCTCCGGTGAAAGCGCTTTAGTATCTTAAAGTAAGTTTCCATTTTATTAATTTCCAAAATTAAATAAATAAAACAAAATATCTTTATTTCAGACCTATAACAGTCCATAAGTTGTTAGTGGTTAGTAACAAATTGTGATTATGTGCTAATTGCTATGTGTGTTATTAGTGAGTATTTCTATGATTTAGTGCAATTCTGACAGAAATGTGAGAAAATTTTGAATTCCTTATTTTCAACTTTAACGAGAATTGGTATCAAGAATATAAACTATTTATTTATTTATTATTTATTTATTTAAACTTCATGTACAAGAGTGGTACATAGGCGGACTTAATGCCACAAGGCATTCTCTACCAGTCAACCTTTGGGTTAAATAAGAAAACATAGTGATAGGGTACAAAATAATGTCTAAAAAACTAACTTATTGTTAACGAGAATTAATATACTTATATTGATACTAATACACATATATACACATAAAATAAACTAATAGATAATCTATCAAATACAAAAATTAAAAATTAAATAGCGATAAAACTAATAATAATTATTATGACTTGACTTCGATTTGAGAGCTATTTAGTCTGACTTAAATAGTAAGTACGAACTTTTCTTATTTATGTAATTTATACAACATTATACGCATTACTTATGTAGATATTGACCGATGAAATTCTGTACTGCTGATGGTAATGAAAACAGTGGAGTTGGTAATGAAATTGGGGACTAAGGTAATGAAAAAAACTACATTTTCTTCTCTATCACTTGTTGGAGGTGAATTATCAATCAGCATCTGTTGTATTACCCTTTCCTTTTTCTTTTTCTCTAAATAACGTTTACTATTTCCGTTCCATTTTTTTCTTTGAAATCTTTTTTCCCTTGGTGTCATTTTAGCAACAGATTTTATTTTATTTTGTTCTTTTCGTTTCAAGTATCTCTGTCTCTCTTTTTCCTTCTGAATTGCATATTTCTCGGGATCGTTTTTAATTTCCTCGTACTTTTTCCGTTTATGCAACCTTGCCTTAGCCTAGCCTTTTTTTAAAAACTCGAGTTTTTTTAGTTTTAGTTTTAGCCATACTTGTTTCCTGAAAAGAATAATATTTGTTAGAAACCCTATAATGAAATCTTATATCAAACTGTAAAATTCTAAGCGGACAAATTCTAAGTATAATAGGGTTGAATAGAAATATCACATAGAATAATATGAAAAATTCATTACCTTCATTTTAGTCTCATTACCCTCACCTTCAAAGCTGAAGGTAATCGATGGTAATGAAAGTGAGGGTAATGAATTTTACAAACTGTTTTTTGTTTTACTCTGCAATTAATCGATTGCGGTACATAATGATAATAATAAACATGAACATACATTATAACAATTGCCTTAAGACTAAAAGTATGAAAAAAACACAACTAACTAACTTATGTCAAAAATCCGCTGAATGTAATGAAACCGAAATTGGTTGAAGTGCGTAGTTGTCGAACTTTTTTAACGGTCGCGAAAACATGGCGCGCGTCCTACCCCGTTTGTTGTTGCTGGCCGACTGACCGGCAAGTGCGGGGAGGCGGGAGGGGGTGCTCGATCCAGGGACGATGTAATATACAGCACGATGTTTGATATTTCAAGATAGGCTGAAGGTAATGTAATATTTTTTACGACAAATTGTTTTTATCACAATGTATTAAAATAATAATCATAATCATTATTTATTGCATTCATGTAGTTTACAAGTTGTTACAAAGTTATAGTTTCATACATGAACCCTGCTAGGGCACAACAATATAAATAGTTTAGTGTCACAAAAATAACAAACCACTAAACAAAAATACCAGTTTTAACATGTCTAACAGGTGTATAACATTTGTAATTTAAAAATAAGTAGCTGTCATAATATAATAAATAATTAAATAGGTTATGAACAATTTAGTGGTTCATTTACATTCACAAATAAAAAACAAATCAAAACAAAGCAAATAGCGATAATCATAATAAAATAATAATAATAGGTAGGTCAAAATTGTAGGTGTTGTGAGTATTTTGTACAGGTATGAATGTCAAAGATTACTTATCGTCAAAGAATTCCTTTAGGGTGTAATACGATTTTAATATAAGGTATTTATGGAGACTGTTTTTAAATTTATTTTCGTATTCTATGTCCTTAATTGAATTTGGAAGCTTATTATAAGTTTTCACGCACATTGCTAAAGGTCCTGAATGGAACATAGTTAATTTTGAGCTTGGTAAGGCTAATTCATGGTTGTGTTGGCGTCTAACACCGCGATGTTGTGGACGAAGGTCCTACATAACTAGGGCGTGCAAAACCGGTTTTGCAGTTTAACTAAAAACCGGAAACCGGACAAAATTTACAGATTTTCGAAAACCGGGTTTGAGAGTCAAAACCGGAGTTAACTCCGGTTTTCCCGTTATTGAATTGCATTTTGATTTAAATCAACTTTTTTCGAACGCACTTCAAAATCAAAATCAAAATCAAAGCATTTATTTCAAGTAAGCCAGTTACAGGCACTTTTGAATTGTCGAAACAAAGATGAAAATTAAATGTAGCTACAGTCCCAGTCACAAGACATAAAAACTGTGAAAGTACTGTAGTTGCCCATTCCCTAGCGTAGATCTCTATGGAGAAGAATGGGCAAGAAACTCCATGGACACTCTTTTAAATCAGAATATTGTTACAAAATCTTGGTTACATCATTCACGTTGAGATGGTATATTATGTGAGAACAATGTAGCAAGATGTGCACGGTAAAAGTGTCCACAGCAAAAAAACACAAACAAAAAAAAAATACAATTCAAAATAATTCATTCAAATAAGCCATGGCAACCAAGAGATGACCAGTCACAACTGACAGCGCCCGTTCACGGACATGACGCATGGATCAGCACCATTCAACTCAACCATTTTGAAGGGAACTAAATGATCCGACACATGCGCCACCATCAGCGAGACAATAGAGTGAGCATGACATACTCCAAACCGCCAGGGCACATTCAAGTCAAAAAAAAGACGTAGGTTTCCAGTGAATGATAGCTTTCTAGTACATAGTACTCACACAATATGGGCTATGCATTTATATAATACTAAAGAGATTGATTCTATACAATGCAAAGATAGTTGTACAATCTTCAGCAGCTCCAACAATACAATTTAATGCTATCAATTTATGCGCCCCTGTCCATGTGGAGCAGGACCAGCATTGAGCCAAGCATTTTTATCATCGATATAATCGCTCAACTTGTAATATGCTTGCTTACATAGTGTGCGTTTAATGCATGTTTTAAATTTCGTCTCATTCAGTTCAAGAATACTTTGTGGAATTTTATTATAGCATCTCAAACAGTACCCCATGAAAGATGAGTCTACTTTAGCGAGTCTGAAACCTGGCTGAACTAGTTGGTCCCTATTTCTAGTACTGTAATTATGTCTGTCACCCCTTTTACCAAAAAGGTGCAGATTTTTTCTGACGTACATTATGTTTTCGTAGATGTATTGACAATGTACCGTCATGATGCCAATATCCTTAAACAGTTCCCTTAGAGAATCGCGCCTACGAAGATTATATATGGCTCTGATGGCTCTTTTCTGCAGAATAAATATAGACTCAATATCAGCAGCCCGTCCCCACAGCAAAATGCCATAAGACATTATACTATGAAAGTAACTAAAATAAACCAGTCTAGCGGTATCTACATCAGTATACTGACGGATTTTTCTAATGGCAAAGGCTGCTGAACTTAGCCGCCCCGCAAGAGATGTCAAATGAGAACCCCATTGTAGCCTTGAATCAAGCGTAATCCCCAGGAAAACCGTTTTATCTACGAATTCAAGTTTCTCTTTATTCAATATTATATCACAATCACTACTTTTAACATTCGGTAAAGCAAATCTTATGCATTTGGTTTTTTTTTCATTTAATACCAAATTGTTTGCTGTGAACCAATTTTGGACCTGAAGTAGGGCATTATTCACGTCATCTAGATTTTGGGGCCGCCTATTTATCTTAAAAATTAGGGAAGTGTCATCAGCAAATAACACCATATTTTGAGGTTGGTTTTTCAGTAAATAGGGTAGATCATTTATATATACTAGAAAGAGGAAAGGACCCAATATTGAGCCTTGTGGAACCCCCATTTTTACTTTTAACCCCTGTGAATTAACACCATTTATTTGAACATGTTGTTGTCTATCATTCAAATAAGATTTTACCAAACTAAGTGCAAGTTTACCCAGTCCGTAATGCTCAAGTTTCAAAAGTAATGTGTCGTGATTTACGCAATCAAACGCTTTGGAGAGGTCACAAAAAATTCCTATGGCGTCTTGAGACTCTTCCCACGCAGTAAATATGTGCTTTAATAAGGTTACACCGGCGTCAGTTGTACAACGTCCCTTGGTGAAGCCATACTGTTGATCATGTAAGATTCTGTTGGTGTTAAAATGATAGAGCATTTGATTAAGCATTACTTTTTCAAAAACCTTGCTAAAAACTGGTAACACGGATACAGGTCTATAATTATTAGTATCTTTACTGTCCCCGGATTTGAAAAGAGGTATGACTTTACTGTATTTCATTAAATCAGGGAAAACTCCTTGGTCTACACATAAATTAAAAATTAAAGCTAAGTAAGGGGCTATAGTCTCAAGTATGGATGTACAAACTTTGACAGACATTCCCCATAGATCTTCGGTTAGTTTGATCTTTATTTGCCGGAAAGTTTTAATAACAATCATAGGGTTAATGTGTTTAAATTTAAATTCAACCAGGCAGCCAGACACATTCGCCTTTAATAAACCAATTGAGAGTTCAGGTGAGGAAATAAGAGCCTCCGTTGTTTTTTGTGGTATATCGGTAAAGAATTTTACAAATTCTTGAGCTACTTCCTGATTAGAGCTTTTAGGACCACATGCTGTATCTAATGTGTAGCTAGTGTTACGTATTTTCTTCCTGTTAGTCTCATTATTTATAACTTTCCAAACTGTCTTTATTTTATTTTCTGCTGTTTTGATCTTGTTGCTAATGTGCAGTGCTTTAGCAACCCTGCATGTATTTCTAAAAATGTTTGAATACTTAGCAACATACTTGTTAAAAGTTTCAGTGTTTATAAAAGGCTTAAGGCCATAAAGCTCAAATAGTCTTTCCCTACTTTTTCTGATACCTCTAGTTGCCCAATCACTAAATATGAATTTAGGGCAAATACTTTTTGTCTTCTTTTCAAAAGTTTTATTGAATTCCGTGTGAACTATTGAAAAGAAACGATCATACAATTGATCTATATTAATATCATCAAGGCCCATAACGCTTAACTTGTTCTGTAGCAAAATATTATACCTATTTAATCTGCTAGAAGTTATAGGTCTAAATTTAATTTGAACTTTTTGCGATGGGGGTGTATTACACCTGAAGGTTACAGTTTGTCCACTATGGTCAGAGGGTAGACAATTTACTATTGCTTTCTCTAAGTAATCACAATCGCAGAAAATATTATCTATACAAGTAGCAGAAGATGGAGTGACTCTAGTAGGTTCTGTAAAAGTGTTGGTCAAGTCAAATGACTTAAAAAGATTTAATAAGCGACTGCTATTTGCACATTCTTCTAAAATATTGATATTAAAATCACCACAAATAATTATAGATTTATTACTGACTGCAAGTTTTGCCATCACATCTTCCATTATTGATTCAAACAAAGAAAAGTTTTGATAGTTTGGGGGTCTGTACACACACACAATTACATGCTTATCTAGCTCAACACAGGACAGTTCAACGCAATGTTCAACCGAGAGACCTACTATGTCATTACGTTGCTTATATTTAAAACAATTTCTTATTAATATTAGGGAACCTAATATTAGGGAACTTAATTAAGAAATCTTTAATTGAGAGTCATCAAATAAATCCGAACGCAACCTACATCCTCTTACACTTCTCCGGTCTCCCTCTGCGACCCCCGCACCCACGAAGCGACTCCTGCGACTCAATTTCGCCTGCCCAAACTCAAACCTTACCTTAAACTTTTCCTAAACCCAATGGTGCTGACATATCTGCGACTATTACAAACTTATTGCAGCAACTAAAATATAAGCTCCAGGACCATCGCCGTAGTTGTCTCCGAGTAGTCCGTGCCATGCCATCGTTATCGTTATCATCTGACGCTGAAGTTGTAGCTGATGAGCTAACTTTTCAAGAGCAGCTTGATGAGGAATTGGATAAATGCAGGAAAACCCCCAAGTCGGTCTTATTTCGACCTTGCATGGTTTATCAAGGTAGAACAAGCCATGTATGAAAGCATGACGTAACTATTTGATGTGTGTACTACCAACAAGTGTTGAGAGTGAGAGGGCCTTTTCGAATGTTGGGTACTTTTGCAACAAAATAAGAAGTACGCTATGATCTGATAAAATGTTAGATGCACTTCTATTCTTATGAACAAATTATCAAGAACAGCGGTCACATGGAAAAAAATATTATTGTTTATTTAAATTAGTGTACGGTACATAGTTGATTTGATCTCGTTTTATAGTCAAATATGAATACTTTAATGTTGTTAGTAGTTCGTAATTAATGAGCACAAGATTAAAAAAATCGAGACTATTTTTTGAATCTTTTCGATTTCTTAATGATTCTGTACTATGCATGTTATAATATTGTCTTAAAACATTTCTTTTGGAGAATTAATGTGGATTGTACGTTTGTCGAGTTCCCCCAATATAACAACCGTAAGTTAACAGTGGGTACACATTTCCAAAAAATACGCATTTCTCGTAACACTTGGATTTGTAGTTTCTGTCAAAACTGAAAATGCGATTAGACATACCACAAACTTACTTGTTGTTGATTTGATTTGATTTCGTCGCATCAAAGACACTGAGGGTAATGAAATTTAAGCAACTAAAATATTATTTTGAGTCATTAACTCGTCCTGCTTAATTTTAATTCTTCTTGGCATTTAGGCTACCCAATTATAGATAAAAAATATTGGTGGGCTTTTAGGATGTTTAGATTCGCCAAAATATTCACGGACATGTGATTTGCACAAAATCAGAGAAGTACCCTAGTAGTCCTTAATTCAATCTATACATATAATAAATCTGTAGAAAAGTTATTTTTGTACATTGAAGAAATTTAAACAAAAAATAGCCAGCGTGTGAAAAGATAAGTGACAGAACCCATTTCCATCATTTTTGAAATTTTTGTCTGTTTGTCTGTTTGTTTGTGCGCACATCACGTAAAATCTACGAATTCAATGCTGACAATGTTTATACATAAAAATTGTGTGTAACTTGGGGTATGATTTAGTGTTTGTTTCATTGAAATCGGTTAATTCTATCAAAAGATATATGAACTTAAAGTTTTCAAGAAGAACTAATCATCAAATGTAAGATACATACATGCAGCGACATCTGTTGAACTAAAATGATACCAATGACTAAAAATGTGCTCACCACAGTCATAACTTTTAAATCAACTGACCAGCTTTAAAAAAAAATTATAGCATAGGTAATATACTTTAGCAGTTTAACATTTTGGTCGATAGACGGCGTTGTTTATTTCACTCCATTTTTTGAATTGAATGACCCTCGCCCGTGTCAGTTGCCTATTTTTTGTTTTTTTTTTTTCGGATGGGAAATCATCAAATGACTCCTCCTGCTCTGGGCGGAGCAGGAGGGAGTGTCAGACTTTTACTGACTAAAACCCAGCCATGTTCCTTCATCGCCCTTTTGTTCCGGGGCCACGGTATCTCTTTCGAACAGTCCCGCAACCCCGGCAGGCATCGGTCCTTGCGGATCGGCCCTTCCTTTTTGCTGACTCTCTTTGAGGCGCGCGTGGAACACGAACGCGCCGTCAACACGGCCTGTCGTCAAGAGACGGACGGACGGCGAGCTAGCCCATAGCCCACCGTCCACAGGCCCGCGCCTACGGTGGCCGGAGGCCACGTGGTTGCCCCGGAAGCTCGGGGCGTCTGCCGCGGCGGCCGGGACGTTGAGAGGTTCTCTCCCTCTCACGTTCCGCCACCTCCTTCTCTAGCATTACTGCTTCGCAGAAGGAGGTGACGGCGTCCCATTCCGTCTCGCTCCGGACCATGGCTTGCACCAGGGCCGGACGCGAGAGGTCGCCGCCGCAAACGTGTAAGTTGCCTCAAGATTGGTTTTTTAACCGACGAAACAAAAAAAAGGCAGTTCTCAATTCGACGCGTATTTTTTTTATATATGACCACGGATAACTTTTACAGAGAAGTCCGTACATGGTCCTTTTGTTTGTAAAAAGCGTAGGTACATCTCAAAGTTGGTCCCATTTATAATTGAAAAATCGTGTTTGGGCTAATTTCTTGCACCTTTGATGAGAACTTTCGACCTAGCTGGAGTATGACTGTCATCGAGTGTCTAAGGATGAAGGAGGTGGCGGAACGTGAGAGGGAGAGAACCTCTAAACGTCCCGGCCGCCGCGGGAGACGCCCCGGGCGTCCGGGGCCACCACGTGGCCCCCGGCCACCGTACGCGCGGGCCTGTGGACGGTGGGCTATGGGCTAGCTCGCCGTCCGTCTGTCTCATGACGACAGGCCGTGTCGACGGCACGTTCGTGTTCGACGCGCGCCTCAAAGAGAGTCAGCAATAGGAAGGGCCGATGCCTGCCGGGGTTGCGGGACTGTTCTAAAGAGATACCGTGGCCCCGGAACACAAAGGGCGATGAAGGAACATGGATGGGTTTAGTCAGTAAAAGTATGACACTGCCTCCTGGTCCGCCCAGAGCGGGAGGAGTCATTTGATGATTTCCCATCCGAAAAAAAAAGGCTGTCGAGGTAAGCCCTTTTTTGGAAAAACATAAGTAGATTATTTTAGCGATTAATGCAAATATATCGAAGAAATTAAATTGTTACCCACTTGGATCTACGTAGGTATATATCTACTAATATTATAAAGCTAAAGAGATTTTGGTTGGTTGAACGCGCTAATTACAGGAAAACTTTTAGTGTTGAATAGTTATCGAGGATGGCTATAGGTTATCTAACATCACGCTATAATTAAAAGGAGCGGAGCATCAATGATAAATGTTGCAAAAACAAGGAAAATTTATTTATTTCGAGAGCTTCCTTTGCGGGCGCTGCATAAACGGTTAAAGTTGCGCAACAATCATGTATTAGGGAATTGTTCGTTTTAAAGCGTTCTAAAAAAAACCGCGATAGCATTATGTCTATCTTTCAAGGTTGACTCCACTCTCTCTAACCCTCTCTCTCTCATGTGACGCAGACGAAGTTGCGCGGGTCAGCTAGTTTAACATAAATCTATACTTATTTTGACCCAATGTCTTTGGATGGGGCAGTCCACTCTGCCAACAATCATTCTTAGGATGCTGTTCCGAGTGCTACGCAAGCGTTGCAGTAAGGAAGCCGCTTTCTTACGCATGATGGCGTGAAAGCCATCCGTATGAGCTGCAGCAAACATTCCTGATGCACTGCAACATCGCGGCAACCGCAACAGCATCCTGAAAGCGTTGTTGTATTGTACGCGCAGGACGTTGTAGGCTCGGCTCGTAATATGACATCCACAGGCCGCTCTGTAGAAGGACTGACAGAACGCGATTACAACAGCTAAATTAGCAACTCTATTTGTGGTGGTTCAAACTCCGTTTGAAAAACTGTTAGAATAAAGTTCTAATCAGCTTGCACTACAAAGTGGTTGTTACGTCAGTCACTGCGGCCGAATAGTGCGAAATCAGTGGTTTTTTGCGATTCACAAAAAATCTATTGATTGGACTAAAAAAGTAAAACACTATGGTACTAGTATGTTGCTTGTAGAATTATTTGCCAAAAAATTAGAATGATCGCATGTATTTTAGTATGGTTTTTACTCTTTAAAATAAATTTTTAGAGATAAGTTCGTGATTTTTTTCTATCGAATAAAGTTTGTTGTATTATGTTTTCAAAACACTATGGAACTAGCATATATCCTGAAGAATATCATATATTTATATGTTTTTTTTTATTGCAGTGAATCATATGCTTTTTTGCATTATAAAACTCGCGTTTAGCTCATGTAATCACCTTAAATAAACTAACTTTGACGTCTGCCGTCTTCTATTATTGATCGAAGTCTGTCGTGCAGCGAGCAAACCTACAGGCGAGCATATTGCTCCTCACCGCCAACGCCCTGCGCTCACGCTCTATGTCGCCATCATCACGGAGGTCACTGGTGACAACATGCCCAAGGTATTTAAAACTGTTCACCACATTGAGTACAACGCCGTTGAGATATACTGGAGGTACACGACGGGGCTGTTGTTTAGGTGCCGTAAACACCAACACCTCACTCTGTTTTGAGTTGTATTACTCGTTGTGATAAAAGCATTACCAATTACTTGTTTCCAATTGCCTAATATAGGTACCTCTTAACAAAATTGTGAAGGCATATCCAGCTGCATAAGGACCTTGAATGTCATCTGTTTCGTGTAGACCTATTATTTTGTCCCTATGTAGGTACCTATGTCATAAAAAAGTGAACATTTTAAGCTCATTTCATCCATACAAAATGTACTATGGGGGTCTTTTCCGCCTGACCATTTTAATTTTTTTTCGCTTAAATCATGTGGAGGCGCCAGGCCACGCCCCCTTAAGGGTATTACATTGCTCGATGTCCTTGGAGATCTGGCCTTCGTAACAATGTTTAAAAATAAAGCGCCATCTGCTGACAGAGAATCAAACTATAACAACATTTGCTGATGATTAGATAAGATCACAGATGCGACGCAATATTGACACAGTATTTGCCTAATTTATTCGCTCTCTGGGAGGCAGTAGGTAATTTTTTAGTGTACAAAGTTATTTATTTGTGTTCACACTTACATTACGTACCTATTTCTTTTGTTTGATATGAATATGTTGAATCAAGTTTGGTTGGGTTGGTGGCAACTGAGGTTTACGCTAAAATAAAATACTTGCTGAAGGTCTGATGATGATCAGGTCAGCGCCCAACGGTTCTCAATAATGGAATCAGTTAGGAGGAACCAGTTTTCAATATTTGGCTAGTTGATCATGGTTGCTACTACAGAGCACCTGCTGAAGGTCTGATGATGACCATACTAGAGATTAAAAGTTTATCAGTCATGGAAATAAACAGAAAGACTCAGGTTCTAACATTTATCTAAGCATTCAACGGTTTTTGGTTATGAATATATTTAGGAAAATATAGTTTTTAACATTTATCTTATTCCGCACAGATGCTTTACATTGATAAGTAAGTCATGTCATGACAAAGTGGATATTAAAAGGCAATAGTGGTCTAAATTCAACTAAGTATAATTTATTTCAATTTATCTACAAAATTAATTTAAAATACAAAAAGTAAAAAATATTTCTTCAAACAAACTGAAGTAAAACAAATTATAAGTAAAAAAGTAAAACGAAACAGAAATTATAAAGTCGATTAAAATACATAAAATACAAATAAAACGAAGTAACAAAGTCAATTGAAATACGAAAAGTATAACATAATTCTTAAAACAAAGTGAAGTAAAACAAAATACAAGTAAAATAGTTAAGCGAAATAGAAGTTTAAAGTAGAAAATAATACTTAAAGTGAAGTAAAACAAAATAAAAGTATAAAATTAAACAAAATACAAGTAACAAAGTCAATTGAAATACAAAAAGTATAAAATAATTCTTAAAAGAAAGTGAAGTAAAACAAAATACAAGTAAAATAGTTAAGCGAAATAGAAGTTTAAAGTAGAAAATAATACATAGTGAAGTAAAACAAAATAAAAGTATACAATTAAACAAAATACAAGTAACAAAGTCAATTGAAATACAAAAAGTATAACATAATTCTTAAAACAAAGTGAAGTAAAACAAAATACAAGTAAAATAGGTAAACGAAATAGAAGTCTAAAGTAGACAATAATACTTAAAGTGAAGTAAAACAAAATAAAAGTAAAAAGTAAAACAAAATAAAAGTATAAAATTAAACAATACAAGTAATAAAGTAAATTAAAATACAAAAAGTGAAATCTAAAAACCGTGAACAGGTTGGTTGGTCGCTAATTGGGTTTGGTAACTGTGTCAATTGTTCGCTTTCTTGAAGTTCACTAATATCTGGTTCTTGTGACTCCTCAGAATTTTGCATGATTTTTCTGTCTTCTTTCTTTTTTATGGCCTCTAAAATATACGGGGGATCTCTGATTGGCATATTTCGGCTATGGCGTGGATCTAGCAGTTCTGGCAAAACACAATTTAAATAAAAAATACATAATTTTAATTTCATTTTATTTTCAAAAAACTTCTCATCTCTATTGATGTATTCAACTTTTAAGGGTTTTAAGTCATTGGCCAATACTCCAAATAAACATTTAGTCATTCGAGTCACATGTAATTGACCTTGAATCTGGTAATACCAATTGTGGGATTTGTTGATCTGCAAAGCACCCGATTTATCTGCTACCCAAAAATTAACTTTTTTTTGTAATATGGCTTCTTCAAGCCCTATCTTGAACGCCGATAGTGGACATTTCACAAAATTCTTGTCAACAAAATGATTGATGTCGCCAATAAAAGTATAGTATACAGTATTTTATAAGTTTGTACAGCGGAAACAGAGTTTAAAAATATACTTGGCGTTAATTTATTTTACTATAAGTAGCTAATTAATAATACGTAAGTAGTTAAAGTAGTTTATTAATAAAAAGTCAATATTCAATTAAATACGGCCAGGCTAGATAGTGAACTCTGTTCTCCAAAGCAGGAGTTAAGGATGATGATGGACGATGCAATCGGGAATACCGCTAGGATCATTAGTTTACTTTACCAGCAATCTATAGACGGGACACCTCAAACTACTAGTGATCAAGTTTTTGTAAATGATGAACCTTAAATCTAATTTTCATCTAAAGAAATCGATAAATGGCGTAGTAAATAATAATGCGGTGGGTTACCGGCACATTTTGCACTGCCTCCTCTTCAAATGGTTTATCAGACGGTTCACATGTCTCGTCGGATTCCGACAATGGTTGATCCTCCTGATTTTGTAATCCAAATTTGTGCTGTTTTCTTAGTTGCCTGAAAAAATGAATTTTTGTTATATTTGTTTGACGTTTGTACTGCTTTATCTATAAGCTTGGTAATAGCCACACATCAGAATAAAAAAAACACAATAAATACTTTAAGACCAAGGTTACAATGAGTCCTAGGTATGTGTTCCAATGAATAGCAGTTCTCTGCATTTCCATTATTGAGGTCTGCCTACCTTCGGAGTCCACCACCAGGTAAGTCAGTTCCTCACAGTCACATAGATCTCCGTGAGCTCTTTCAAATGAGTACAAACATGTTGGTTTGCTTTGGTCATGATTGAGGTCTGCCTACCGTCGGAGTCCACCACCAGGTAAGTCAGTTCCTCACAGTCACATAGATCTCCGTGAGCTCTGGTCATGATTGAGGTCTGCCTACCTTCGGAGTCCACCACCAGGTAAGTCAGTTCCTCACAGTCACATAGATCTCCGTGAGCTCTGGTCATGATTGAGGTCTGCCTACCTTCGGAGTCCACCATCAGGTAAGTCAGTTCCTCACAGTCACATAGGTCTCCGTGAGCTCTGGTCATGATTGAGGTCTGCCTACCGTCGGAGTCCACCACCAGGTAAGTCAGTTCCTCACAGTCACATAGATCTCCGTGAGCTCTGGTCATGATTGAGGTCTGCCTACCTTCGGAGTCCACCACCAGGTAAGTCAGTTCCTCACAGTCACATAGATCTCCGTGAGCTCTGGTCATGATTGAGGTCTGCCTACCTTCGGAGTCCACCATCAGGTAAGTCAGTTCCTCACAGTCACATAGGTGTCCGTGAGCTCTGGTCATGATTGAGGTCTGCCTACCGTCGGAGTCCACCACCAGGTAAGTCAGTTCCTCACAGTCACATAGATCTCCGTGAGCTCTGGTCATGATTGAGGTCTGCCTCCCTTCGGAGTCCACCACCAGGTAAGTCAGTTCCTCACAGTCACATAGATCTCCGTGAGCTCTGGTCATGATTGAGGTCTGCCTACCTTCGGAGTCCACCATCAGGTAAGTCAGTTCCTCACAGTCACATAGGTCTCCGTGAGCTCTTTCAAATGAGTACAAACATGTTGGTTTACGTGTGTCATATCATGATTGAGGTTTTCCACCATCAAGGAGCTCAAGACATTAATTTTATCTAAGCAAGCAACGAAGTCTAACATAGGATGATGAACAAAAACATCGTTGAAATAAATCAACAAGGTACGAACTATGCGTAGTATAAATATTTTGTTATCAACTCAAGAACGTACTTACCACTCCGCTTAGGTACTTACCAATAGTTTTGGAGAGCTCGGCCACGCTTCACTTGACTTTTATTTTTGTATTTAGGCATAGTCTATGATTATTTTGGAAATAAAACTTAATTAAATCTGGGTTATATTACGCTTACAAACTTAATCACAATTTATACTAAATGATAAAATTAGGTATTTTAATTAAATTAAGACTATGATTTCATTCAAGAATAATGAATCTAAAATCTTATTTGAAAAAAAAAACGCACGTACAGCCCACTCGTCGTAAGAGTCGTCAAGACACTAACGAGACGAATCCCGAGTAAGCGTCACGGGTACAGCGGGGGTGCTTGGTGGGGAGTTTTGTAATGATTAACGTTATTGTGGATTATTACAAAATATAAAAATAAATCTGTCAAAATAAACAACACAAATTGTTAAACAGGGTTTTTTCTTTCTTTTAGTATAAATATCATACAAAATGGCCCAGCCGTTCTATAGACAATTTAATATTTAGTTTTAATAAGACCTGTTTTCTCAATTTTTTTGGCAACATTTGGACAAGTTTATAAAAACTTTAAACAACACAAAGTGTTTCTCGTATACTCTAGTTTATTTGTATAATTTTTTTATAGTAAAAGCATTAAGGAATTCGTCTAGAAATTTCATTTTACCGAGCGTATTTTTAGGGTTTGAGCAATGTAATCCCCTTAAAGTTTGGGCCTATTAGGAAAGCGTCAACTTTGGCGCGCAAAATAACAATAACTCTCGTTTGGCGTGCGTCGTCAGTGCGCTCGGCCGATTCGGTATCTTTTCATTCATTATTTCTATACAAAGTCAACGGGGCGGGGCTAGAGAGCGTTTCTATGTTGCGAGTGCAAGCAAAAATTAGCTTAATGGTGGTCAGGCGGGAGTGTCCTCGATAGTACATTCCCTTTCAAAAGGTGAAAAGTGTTTAATTACCTGTGACAAAACTCCCCAGATATAACCACTAATTTTTGTACCCACAGGTATGGCCAATGTCGCCAAAGTACGTTTAGAGGGCAAACATAAGGTTTTTGATAAAAACTTATAAGCAATTGGACTTGAGTAATAAATGTTTAAACAAAATAATTTAAATTCTTTTGAATAGGTATCTGTTATTTCTAGAATGAGGTTTTAAACTGACCTGAGTTTTGACAATATTACTTAAATTGGGTGGTAAGAGCTTGTCACATCCCTGTAAGAATTGTTGACGGCTGACATCCATGCACTGGGAGTCTTCCATTAGCTTCAACTTTTTGACACAACCGAAGAGTTCCTTTCCAAGTTTTCTCTTTCCTGGTGTATGATCTGTCAATTCTTTTGTAGTCTGCGATGTTTGGACACTAGTAGATGCCGTAACAGAGACGCCTACTGAAGTAACTTCAATCTGGTTTTGAACACCACTGCTATGCAAATCTCTTAAAATCTCTGTTTTTGGGGCTTCAGTTTGAGTACTCATGTCATGTATTGAAGCAGGTGGTAACTGTGGTAAGTTTGACACGGGAATAGCAGCACTTTTTAATTTTTTTTTCATATACATCCATCCTTCAAAGTGTAAGCTACATACGAACATGTTATTTAATTTTTCAATAGTTTTATCTTTTAATTCAGGTCTTCGACAAGCGTCTATCCATAACTTGCACCTGGAAAAAAACCCATCCAATAAATAAACATAAACTATGTGCAACACTCATCATTATCATCATGACCATAATTATAAGTAGGTAATGACAAAAATAATCTACCTCTTTGTTTTACTTACTTACATTAATTAAAATTAAAAAACTTCGTAGAACTAAATCATCAAACATTCTGGTTTTTTATATTTTTACTATAGGTTACGGTATAGTACCTACTCATTATTATATCCTAATCGCGTGGACCGATTTACATGATTCAAACGGATAAAATGGTTTTAGACCTAGACCTTTCATTTGGTACCAAAATCGTCCAGATATCTCAACAAACAAAAAATCACATTTTCAAATTGCTCTCGTAATTATCCAACATGTATGAAACGCGTAATAATTCTTTTGATTTACCTACGTTCACAATTAGCGCAGTAGAGTTGGCCGGCAGAGCTATAGGTGTAGGTATAGGAGGGCTAAGGCATAAGGTCTGTCTTTACGTAGGTACCTACTTGGCGTTTTAGTACTAGATATACGACGGGTAGGTACCTATTACTAATTTAAACGAAAATAGTAATAGTAGGTACTAGATGGTTATTTGGTTAGGTAGCTAATTCGAATTTATAGGAAGATAAACTTACCTCTCGTCACGGGGAAATCTATGAAATTTTATATTTTTATCCTTATTGGTGCTCGTCGAGGCACACCCGTATACGCAACAAGTGTTCACCATTATATTCAAGTTATATAACGATTATTAATAGTATTAACAACGATTTACACAGACGCGTCAGCCCTAAACGTCCAAGCCTTCCAAGGCTATGAACTGCGCGAGATCGTAGAGCGCGTACCGCGTCGCCCAACCCCCCGCAAGATCCCCGGCGGCGTTGCTCCACGGAAGTACATTCGTTGCGCAACTGTATCAATTGTAAAACTGTGACATTATTATATAAAGATAATATTAATACTTACCGAAAATATGAAATTCCATCCTTTTTTAGCGTCCTGGATGTGTGATTTTTACACTTTTTAAACGAGCACTGAGGCATGTTTACCGTGGATCCCGGAGGTGGCGCATTCCGAGGCCCATGAAAGCACATGGCCTCGGACTTGTGCAGTGCCACCTCGACACCCAGTTGCCGGATCCTCTCAACGACTATCGCAACCCCGCGTGTCATCGCTTCGGCCGCCGCCTCGTGCGACCCCCCTTGTGCCAGCACCAGCGTGTCGTCTGCGTAGCAAACCACGCTGACACCCCTAGGGAGGTCGGCGCGCAGCACCCAGTCGCCGGAGGCTCTACGCGGGAGTCGTGCGGTCAATGGCCCTTTACGGGGCCCCGGTGTGGGCGCGTTCATTGAGGCGGCGAGCCGCCCACTACCTGAACGCGCCCCAAAAGGTGGTAGCCGTAAGGCTGGCCCGGGGCTACCGCACGATCTCCCGCGAGGCGGCGAGCCTCCTTGCCGGATTGCCGCCATGGGATCTGGAGGCAATAGTCCTCGCGCGCCTACATGAAAGGCGCGCGGAGGCGCTACGCCGGGGGGAAACTCCGCTGCCGCGGCAAATTGTCGCTCAGCGGACAGACTTCCGGCGGGATCTCATGGCGACATGGAGAGAGCGACTGTCGCAACCCCATTATATTCAAGTTATATAACGATTATTAATAGTATTAACAACGATTTACACAGACGCGTCAGCCCTAAGCGTCCAAGCCTTCCAAGGCTATGAACTACGCGAGATCGTAGAGCGCGTACCGCGTCGCCCAACCCCCCGCAAGATCCCCGGCGTTGCTCCACGGAAGTACATTCGTTGCGCAACTGTATCAATTGTAAAACTGTGACATTATTATATAAAGATAATATTAATACTTACCGAAAATATGAAATTCCATCCTTTTTTAGCGTCCTGGATGTGTGATTTTTACACTTTTTAAACGAGCACTGAGGCATGTTTACCGTGGATCCCGGAGGTGGCGCATTCCGAGGCCCATGAAAGCACATGACCTCGGACTTGTGCAGTGCCACCTCGAGACCCAGTTGCCGGATCCTCTCAACGACTATCGCAACCCCGCGTGTCATCGCTTCGGCCGCCGCCTCGTGCGACCCCCCTTGTGCCAGCACCAGCGTGTCGTCTGCGTAGCAAACCACGCTGACACCGCTAGGGAGGTCGGCGCGCAGCACCCAGTCGCCGGAGGCTCTACGCGGGAGTCGTGCGGTCAATGGCCCTTTACGGGGCCCCGGTGTGGGCGCGTTCATTGAGGCGGCGAGCCGCCCACTACCTGAACGCGCCCCAAAAGATGGTAGCCGTAAGGCTGGCCCGGGGCTACCGCACGATCTCCCGCGAGGCGGCGAGCCTCCTTGCCGGATTGCCGCCATGGGATCTGGAGGCAATAGTCCTCGCGCGCCTACATGAAAGGCGCGCGGAGGCGCTACGCCGGGGGGAAACTCCGCTGCCGCGGCAAATTGTCGCTCAGCGGACAGACTTCCGGCGGGATCTCATGGCGACATGGAGAGAGCGACTGTCGCAACCTCGTGCAGGGCACGCCACGATAGTGGCGATAAGTCCCCTCTTTGAGGAGTGGCTTGAGCGACGCCACGGCGTCCTCACCTTCCGCCTGACGCAGGTCCTCACCGGACACGGGGTGTTCGGGAGGTTCCTGCACCGAATCGGGCGGGAGGAAACGTCCGGGTGCTTCCACTGTGAGGATCGACCGGAGGACACGGTGCAGCACACGGTGGAGGTGTGCCCCGCGTGGGCGGAGCACCGCCGTGTCCTCGAAGCGGCGATCGGCGGCGGCGACCTCTCGCGTCCGGCCCTGGTGCAAGCCATGGTCCAGAGCGAGACGGAATGGGACGCCGTCACCTCCTTCTGCGAAGCAGTAATGCTAGAGAAAGAGGTGGCGGAACGTGAGAGGGAGAGAACCTTTCAACGTCCCGGCCGCCGCGGGAGACGCCCCGGGCGTCGGGGGCCACCACCACGTGGCCCCCGGCCACCGTAGGCGCGAGCCTGTGGACGGTGAGCTATGGGCTAGCTCGCCGTCCGTCCGTCTCATGACGACAGGCCGTGTCGACGGCGCGTTCGTGTTCCACGCGCGCCTCAAAGAGAGTCAGCAAAAAGGAAGGGGTCCGTAAGGACCGATGCCTGCCGGGGTTGCGGGACTATTCGAAAGAGATACCGTGGCCCCGGAAAACAAAGGGCGATGAAGGAACATGGATGGGTTTTAGTCAGTAAAAGTCTGACACTCCCTCCTGCTCCGCCCAGAGCGGGAGGGGTTATTTGATGATTTCCCATCCGAAAAAAAAAAAAAAAAAAAAAAGGCATGTTTACCGTCGGAGCGTTCAAACGCTACTAGATTAAAAATTTAAAAGCGTACCCAAATGTTCGAGTGGGCGCTCATTCGGCGAGAACATTTTATTGTCACTGATTGTCTATGTATCTAGTTTTTTTTTATTAGTGATCGATGCGCTAGGGTCACCCGAGTAGATCAACGGAATTTGCATGGATTCTGTTTGGTAGCTACGCGATGTATAATCTTCCAAAATAACTAGGTATTTTATTTAAAAAGTTATTTGAATTTGAAGGTATTTCACTAGTGGGCAAAAGTTGGATAAGTAGGTACCTGATTTTCTTGTACGGATACATTCTCAAATTGGTTTAAATTAACCGTCGGGAAAGCAGTTTCTTGTATTGAGGTTAAACTTGTACCTTCGTTTGACGGTAATTTGAGTGTTGGAAAAGCGTAATCAAACAAATATTTAACATTTCTATTTTTCGAAAACTTGATGCAGTTTCTTTCGAAGTGTTCCTCACATATTCTGTACTGTTGCCTTGTTTTAATATCAACAAGTTTTGGAAGGAGATCTTGGCGCCCTACCGCTGTGAGCCAATCATGTCGTCTGAAACAAAAATAAAATGACAATGCAAACCGAACACTATTATACAAAAGAAAGGTACTTATAGGTATTTTTTAATATTTATTTAATTTAAGGACAGACCGACTAGTAACGGGAAATAAGAACGATGAAGGTAAGTACCTATTCATGATAAGTTTTCATTAAAAATGCATTTTCAAACGCGTATAGATCGCGGCACGTAAGTTGAACCAAAATGGCGGTCGTTCGCGAAGCTACAATTATGAAAAAAGTCGATTGAGACCCAATAATGTGTTACAGATTGCATCCCGTAAGTTGAACTATGTCCTTGAATGCGCAGTTGCACATTTTCGGGTCTTACTCGATTTTTTTCAATAATTGTACCTATGCGAACGACCGCCATTTTGGGTCAACTTACGTGCCGCGAATCCGCGATCTGTACAAACGTATACCTACCTATCTATTCAAACTTCCATAATCATGCTACTAGTATAGGGAGCCGTTAAGGAGTTCCCTCATGGGGAGACTGTCCTGTCTGCAGCAGCAGTTTATGGTGAAGATCATGTTTAGCAAACAAAATTAAATTTAAATACAAAGTTTCAATTCCATGCTACTAACCGTTAAGATGATTGGTTCAGGGTAGCCCGCGAAATTCAAATTCTCTTACGTTTTTTGCAATTTTTACAGGTCAGTGCTAGGTTGTATGTTGATTAAAATATTATTCGCGGTTGTAAGACGTATGTAGTTACAGATTTATATTCATCAAAATCATCAATACAATCCTCAAAGTTCATAAAGGTGTAAAAATTACTTTATCAAGGTCAAAATCATTCCTGCACCTTTATGAACTTGGAGGGTTGTACTGATGATTTTGATGATTATAATTCTGTAACTACATACGTCTTACAGTCGCGAACAATATTTTAATCAACATACAACTTAGCACTGGCCTGCAAATTGCAAAAAACGTGAAAAAATTGGAATTTCGCGGACTACCCTTGAGCATCGTAAGAACACAATGCTGGCTGTAGCAGCAGTTCATGATAAAAATCGTGTTGAATTATCAAAATTAACTAACTTAAGTACAATTTCGTGACCCTGCTACTTACCGTTGAAGAGTTCCATAATGAGGAGCATACCGTGTAGTAGGTACCAAGGATCATACAATAAAATAAAGGTACTTATTTGAAAAAGTAATAATCAAATATTAATGTGGTAGTGGTACTTACCTATTGTCCTCCTTGGGATAGTTAAAGTATGATATATTTTTATTTTTTTTAGTATTATTCATACACACAGTACAATAAACAACCATTTTTTTTTTATAATATTATACCACGTTTTTACCTTAAAATATTCAAACTTGCAACTAACAAAACGAACAAAACAAACAACGTGCGTCGCACAGCGCAATGACCCTGAGATTGTCAACTGGTTTTGCCAGTGTAAACCGGTTTTTTCCAGACACGCCGCGTACGTGACAGGCGGCCGGTGGTCACGCACACATGCCCCGCGTGCTTGTAGTAGTGTAATCGATTCGCGCGAATTGAATGAATGAATCCGTTTATCTACTCATATTATGCTAGGATTGTCGGCTTGCCGCTGCTACTATAATTTTCATCATCTTCCTACCTACCTAATTGACACCGTAATCTATCATGGTTTGATGCGTACATAATTATTATGATTAGGTACACGGTCAATGCGGCATTTTCTTTTTAAACGTTACTGCAAGGAACGGAACGTCACATCATTTCACTTGGATGTAATCAATGAGATTTTACCATTATGACGTCATACTCATTAAATAGAAATAAAAACATGGCGATATTTTACATGAGCGGCCAGCTGGGTGACGGCTAGTGTCAGTGTATGACAGCAGCTAGATAGAGTGAACTGGGGCAAAATGGGTACTTAGTAGGCAGCATGAAGAAAATAAACAGTAAATGTTCAATATAAAAATTTTTATTTACAAATTATAATATTAAGTACGTTTTTTTTGTTTCTACAATTTTTTTTTATTGTAAATATTTATATAGATTTTTTTTTCGGATGGGAAATCATCAAATGACTCCTGAATGGCTCTGGGCGGAGCAGGAGGGAGTGTCAGACTTTTACTGACTAAAACCCATCCATTTTCCTGCATCCCCCTTTGTGTTCCATGGTCACGGTATCTCTTTCGAACAGTCCCGCAACCCCGGCAGGCATCGGTCCTTGCGGACCCCTTCTTTTTGCTGACTCTCTTTGAGGCGCGCGTGGAACACGAATGCGCCGTCGACACGGTCTGTCGTCATGAGACGGACGGACGGCGAGCTAGCCTATAGCCCACCGTCCACAGGCACGCGCCTGGGCCCTAACGCCCGGGGCGTATAATATTTATATACCTTCGAATAAGCTTAGTTTATTCCTCTTTTGTCTTTTGTAGACTTCTTTGCAATCGGGATTATTTTTATGTACGTAATGTAAGCGAACATTTATGAATTTATCTATAATTGCACGTATGAGGTGAATTTGGTGATTAGAATGCACAGGCTGCTCAAATGAATGAACTTCCAGTGACTGAAAGAGGTCCGGACAGTTGAGAAAAGATTTCAAAACTCTGGTTTTTAATATTTCTACATCTTTGAGATCAGGCAGTAAAATGTTTCCCTTTTCTTTTATGTGATTTTTGAGTATCGTCTCTGATCTAAAGCAAATTTTAAATACGTCTTCACTTGGGAAACATAAACCACCCATATTTTTTTGTGAAATCATTTTATGAAACCACAGCTTTTCGTTTGAAAAAAGACTATCTATACATGTTTCACACTTAAGAGCTTTAAATAACTTTCTAGAAACCCATCCTGATATATATCCAATTATCTGAACAGTAGTTTTTTTGACATTTTCATGATTTAGAAACTTCGAAAGTATCTCTACGTTTCCGTTGATCACGTGATCAGATTCTGTAGGTTCATTATTATCCTTATCTAAAATTACATTTTCATTATCATATCCACGTTTATTAACTGTCATGTTTATTGTTTGCACTGCAGAAGAGCACGTCAGGATTGGGATATTTTCTAATGGTACAAAATTGCCCAGAAACGAAGACTGTATTCCCAAATGTTGGAGAATTTTCCTGAAAATTCCTTTGAACTGTATGGCATTGGGATTATTATTATATCCTCCGTTTCTTCTGATAACACCGAATAGAATTTCAATATGATCTTGTGATAGCCTATAAGTTGCAATGTACCTTAGGCGTTGTTCCTCCTGTATCAACGTTGAATACAAGTATTTTAAGCTCTCAATACACACAAGGAAGCCTAAAAACCCAGTTTTATTTTTCGATTCAACGACTTTTTTCTTTACAATCTGCATTGTGATGCGTTTACGAATAACTCTTCTGTAATTTGTAAATATAGTCAGTCCCAATATATACTGTTTGGCTTTTTCAAGATACGCCAACACTTCATTTACATTTTGTGCAGAAAGTGGCTTTTTTAGGCCATACAATCCGGATGCTCTCGAGTTCAGTATATCGAAGAGATTATTAAAGATGGTAATAAAATTTACTGTACCTTCAGTGTCTTTAAACATAGAAGATGTAATCAGTTCATTACACAACACTAAGGCATTAGCTACGCTCATACTCAAAACCTGTGTTGCCAATTTGACTTTCATTACCTCGTTCCTGAAGTGGATATGTCGAGGAGTAATTTTATTGGCGAAGTTTAGCCCTACATTTTTTTGTAACTTGACTAAATTTACTAGCAATTCAAATATTGCAAGTCAAATATCAGTCTTTTGGCTTCGAATGAATTTCGCACCAGCTTTATCATATGACATGCATCGAGTATGATTGCTACTTTGCGATCACATTCAGGGTGTTTGAAAGTGGTTTTCAAGCGAAAAGGATTTTTAAGGTCGCATCCCAATAAATTAGCGGCGTTTATATTAGCAGCACAACCATCAAATGTGACAGCAACAACCCAAATAGCACAAACTAGTTGCTTAAGAGCTTTGGAGCTAATCCGATTGTTCCCAAAGGCGCCAAACTCAAGCCCCAGAGCGTGCACTGCAGACCTTATGCAGCAGCTTTGCAGCCAAAAGGGCACAACTTTTTGCAACTTACAGTTCCGTTAGAACTTCTTAATAGTGGCATAAAAGTGCTACAGGAGCTGCAACTAATAATTAACACCACACTAAAGGTCTTGTGGCGCTTATTGAATGAATGACAGGTCTAACTGAACGAATAAAAGATCACTGATCATTCACTTGTCTCTCATTTATTAAAACAAATTTGTTGTTCCTGAGTCAGACATTACTGAATACAAATAAATAATAAGTAAAGTGAAGGCATAGTGTTTTGAGCTATATTTTGTATTATATGCAAGTGGCTAAAAACGCAGATCAGTTTATCGTGCCTAAAGTTGATATTATTGGGGTATTTTTAACGCGCCTCAATAATTACCTCAGAATATGGTAAAATATGTAAGATATTATTATATAAATATATTATTATATATTATATAATAATATTATATCACAAACCTACACAATATTGAAATAACATACTTGACTACATTTGTATTTAGTGAGTTGCTGGTTCTATATTAAGTTATATTTTACAACAAATTGTGATAAAAACCTATAAATTTCTCAAGTAATGATAAATAATTGTCTTGTAAACATGGCGTCTATGAGAAGCAGCTTTAACTTGCAACTTCAACCTTAATACTTCCTCTCTGCGCGTCAAAGCTTTAAGATTTACTCTTCTGAAGGTCCAAGTAATACCTGTGCCACTATAGCAGTTCAAGTATTTACAATCACTTTTATTTCGTACTTACTGCAGGTATCGAACCACACGAATGTTTATTAGTTTAGAGATCCGTAGAACTCGTTGAAAACCCTAAAATACGATGATCGTTTGTGGCTGCATCTATATTTTTCGCTCTTTTAATTGTTTAACACTTACTATTTCTTACCATGTTTTCATAATGCCTTTCAAAATCATTCAAACTTATAATGAACAACAAAATCAACAAGAACTTTGCATCTGTCCATTTGCGTGGGAAATACATGGAGTCTTACACTGGCCGAATATAAAAATAAAAAAAATATGTAAAATAGAAAATTCAACTCCACAACCAAACTGGACTAAAATAAACTGCAATGATCCAAAATTATGTCATACGAAATTGCTAAGAAGCAGTTGTCAGAAATGTTAGATGGTTCGACAACAGAACAAGAAGCCACAGAACCCTGATGATTTTCCAATAAAAATAGCAGACTGTATCCAAATGAGAAGGCAATGTCCATTACGCTACTGCTTCTATTGTGAAGCCTTAATGTCGCTATTAGTAAAACAGTCGATCAAATTGCTACTTAAGTTTGCACAAAAGTACAAATTATTTCTGCAATGAAACTTTCAGTGGCAGAACAGTGATAAATATATCTTTTATACAGTTCCGTTAAAAAGTCTGCAATTAAAGTCTTTGTGCAGTTCTGAAGCGTACAGCAGCGGCAATAGCGGCTTTTTAGCTTTAACATACATGTTTTAATTCTCTTTTAAAGCTATATACGGCAAAGGGGTTGTAACATGAACTCTTATAAAGCCTAGAGTGGCATTTGGTTTACTTTCTGCTACCCCTACTGATATTTACAGCTATGAGCAGTTACGGAAGCAATAGTAGAACTTAAAACCACTTTCTGAACCCCTAAAGCGCTACTGTACAGCTAAAAGTTGCAAAATAGGTTGCTATTTCCACTAGTGTGCTAGTTGATCTATTCCTACATTATAACATTCACTTATGGCTGTTTTCAGTAAACTTGCCCGTGTTTCGGCTGCTAATCCGTTTACTAGAAAATAAGCGATGGGGATTTTCCAATTTTCATTCATACATAAACACACACATATGCTTGAGTAGCGATTTCACAAGATTTTTGAGGTCCAATGCCAAAATCAACAACGCCATGAGTTTTTCTACCAGTCCACATTGTTTGGTGGCGAAGGGCCATCTCGTCAGCTATAAGGGTGCAAATTATTCTGTGTCCGCTAGCCTTGTGCTTTTTCTCTAAAATGTCTAGAGCTTGTTTGCTGAATCCTGGATCTCCCGAACTGTTTTCGTACCATTTACCAATGACACGCGGGTGTGGCTGCCGCAGAATAATAATGCAAAGTAACTGCAAACTTTCTCAATGCAGGAGTATATTTTTAGCGATAACCTTTGGATTTGCTTTTAGCAATTAACCGATTGGTCAATTCTGCTGCTTCAGCTTTTAATTTAAACTCGGTGAACTGATCAACTGAAAAATATTTTTTTTTCTTGAGCTTTAACACTACTTTTTAAATTTTTCTTTGAGCCTTTTATTTTGTTTAGTCAAGTTATAATTCTTCATTTGTAACTTTTTTAGGGTTCCGTACCCAAAGGGTAAAAACGGAACCCTATTACTAAAACTTCGCTGTCTGTCCGTCTGTCCGTCTGTCCATCTGTCCGTCTGTCCGTCTGTCCTGTCTGTCACCAGGCTGTATCTCATGAACCGTGACAGCTAGAGAGTTGAAATTTTCACAGATGGTGTATTTCTGTTGCCGCTATAACAACAAATACTAAAAACAGAATACAATTAATATTTAAGGGGGGCTCCCATACAACAAACGTGATTTTTTTGCCGTTTTGTCTAATGTATAGATAACGGTACGGAACCCTTCGTGCGCGAGTCCGACTCGCACTTGGCCGGTTTTTTTTTTCTACATTTATTTTTGATTTTTTTTTCTTGAAGTAAGCTTTTCCTGGACTGTCAAATATTGAATCATGGTACAAAATATATACATCTTTTAACGAATCGTCGTCTGAAATAATTCCTTCTCCTAAATTTTCTTTATGCTAAAAAAATATACCTACTACACAGCTTAATAGAGTAATTTAAATAAATAAATCATTAATGCAGGCCGTATTTACAGGCACAGACAGCAGTATCACAATATCATACAATAAATTTTGAAAAAGCCTATTTAAAAATTTATGAAATCCACCAATTAAGTTGAGCTTCGTATACTATCAGCGATCTTACTTCCCAAAGGCCAATTCAAATTGGTGAATAATAAAAGCATTTTTTTTTACCTTAATTACCGGTAATGCGGTTTTTATCAGTTTGCGAACATTTTTTTTCGTAACATACTTGTCGCTTTCCACAAAGTGTTGAGAACAAATAGTTGAGTATGTCGTTGGTACCCATTCATCTTCTCGTCTTTGGGTTCTAACTACGTGTACCCATTTTTCTTTCATTAATCCATCTTTAGGAAATCTAAAACAAAATAGAAGTTGATGATGAAAGTCAAATGTTAAAATCTTTATATTTATCTACTATGAATAATATTGGACACCAGTGGTGAAAAATATGTGATACTTATTCGAATAATAATATATCACCCATATGGCCATATCACCCCAACATCCTTTAGCGTCGTTCGAACTGACAACACCGCGCGCCATTATCTCGTTCTCTCTGTCACTCATAAATGCAACGCGCTACTTGTCTTGTCTTGTCTTGTCTGTCTTGTTTGTCGTTCTAATGAAATCGTATTTAAAAAACAGAACACAGATAACTGAAATTAGTCGCATCAATGTAATTAATAAGCATGAAGAGATATCACGGTCACGAGAACGCAAGACTACTTTCGGTGTTCCACAGGGAAGCGTTTTGGGCCCGTTTGGATTTATATTATATGTTAATGATATGCCCACGTCCATTGAACATCCCTTAACCATGTTTGCTGATGATAGTACCATTACGATCCCTTGCAAAGACGTAAATACATATGAAACGGACATAAATAATTCTCTTGACAATTTAATTAAATGGCTAGATAAAAATAATTTGAATATAAATTTAAGTAAAACTAAGATAATGCACTTCAGACAACGTATGCCTCGTGTACCTAACCTTCACATACATTACAAAAATGACGACATTGTTGAAGTAGCTGATACCAAATTTTTAGGACTACAAATAGACTGCAGTTTAAACTGGAAAGCGCATATCGACATGTTGTGTAAAAAATTGAGTTCGTCTGCATTTGCTTTACATAGATTATCCTCCATAGTAGATACAAAAACACTTCTTGCGGCTTATTACGGTATAGCTGAATCTTACTTACGCTACGGTGTCATTTTCTGGGCGAACTCAACCGATAAAGAGACAGCATTTAAGGCTCAAAAAAGATGTATCCGGTCAATGTTTAAACTAAAAACCACCGACAGTTGCAAGCCATATTTTAAGCAGTACAACATATTGACACTTCCCTGTATCTATATTCTTGAAGTAGCTATGTTTGTGAAGAACAATCCAAATCGTTTTGAACGTTTGGCCGATGTTTACCCAAGAAACAGACGTGACAATTCAAAATTAAATAATGTACCGTGTCAAACCACTATGATGAGCAAAAGTATTTATTGCATGGCCTCAGTTGTTTATAATAAATTGCCAAGTGCTTGGAAAGAGTTAAAAACGGTGCAATTTAAAGGTAGACTTCGTAAATTATTAATAAATAAAACATACTACAGTGTTACTGAGTTTTTAAAGGACAATTTTTTATCAAAATACCTCTAATTTTTAATTAATTTATAATGATTTGACTTGTGGAATATGGTGTATTGTCTACGACCTGGAATTTTAATGTTTGTTTGTTTATTTATCTTCAGACCACGATTTTTTATTTTTATTACTTCTTATTTTTATTTCTTGTATAATTTACTGTCAATTTAAATTATTGACAATTTTATTTAACGTATGTATAATGTAATATAATTAAGTTGATATTTTTAATGAACATTTGAATTTTATTAATTTTATTTAGTGAATTACTTTGATTTAATTAATTTATTAATTTAATGTATAAGAATTTAAATTTTAATAATTTTGTATAATGATAATGTTTGCATGCCGAATGGTGAAATATGGCAGAACTCTGATGAAAACCTAGTACTATCTACTTATGTATAACCCATATTTGCAAATAAATGCTATTCTATTCTATTCTATTCTATTCTATAGGTGACAAAGCGGCAACAGCGCGGCAGTCATTTTTGAGTAAAATAAAATTTTTGTTTTTCCATTTTAAATAGAATAAACTATGTACTTACAAATGAAAAGACACATCCTTCTTGATTTTTACAGCCGGCCCAGTATAATTATTGCACTTTCTAAACACACAACTAGGCATATTTGTTAATTTTCATAGCAAACTACCGTTGAACGTCAGTTCGCGTCGCGACCAGACGCAGGACGTGCGCAGGACAGACTGAAGTCACACAAGCTGGTCAGCTTGTGTTTGCATTGCCGCGCTAACGTCGGTAAAACGTATCTACCTCAGTATTATATAACATCATTGGATGTAATGGTTATATTCAGAAGCAAAGACTACAATGTATATATAGGGAGATTCAGAAGCTTAAGCGTCAGTCAACGACAAGCTTATGTGACGTGATCATATGACGCAATGTTTTTTTTTCCAAGCGTTTTGGCTTTGGCACATAAAACCATTGACTTGAGAAGTAGCTAACAAGTAAGTAGTAAGTAAGTAGCTAGTAGTAACTTCTTTCTATCTCTATGCATAAAACAGTCAGTTCAACGCCATCTACAGAGTTCATAGAAACAATTTTATTTTTAATACTCAAAAAGAAAACCTCTCATTATGTAGATAAACATAGACAATGAATAACAAATGAAAACAAACTTTTCTAAGCTACCTAGAAACATACCTCTTTGTTTAACATTCCTCATTTACACAGATATAGATAGACCTAGATAATGCAAGTATCACGATCTGTATAAAAATCGAGTTTGCCATTTTGACTAGGTACCTACTGTGACGTCACAAGTGCGTCACAAGCACTATTTAGTGATGGGAAAATCAAATCGATTCAAAGACGGCCTGGTGTGGCACCCGTCGCGCCCCACCCCCCGCATACCGCTATAGTTCACCTTTGTACATTTCTCAATTACTGTTATTTTTAACGCAGTCGGGTTCTTTTTTTTGTTTTTTTGTTTTACAGTTTTTAGTTACTTAAATATACCATTTTAAAATCTTCATGCTGAGTTCTTTATCAAGCCGTTCAGGCTGCAGAGCATGCCAAACATTTGAATTTGACTCCAGAAATCCGTCATTTTGTTTTATTATTTTAATTTGATATACCCAGTGTCACTCTCACAGTAAATACGAATCTAACGACACCTCTCAAGCTAAAATCCATCGAGCCGTTCAGGCCACAGAGCGTGCCAGACAATTATACATACATACACTCGAAAAACATAACCCTCCTTCTGGCGCAGTCAGGTAAAAAACACGTATCCAATATTTTTTGATAATCTAACTGACGGACTAAACAGAATCATCATATTTTTTTTAGTCAGTCATCATACATATTATCCCACGAACAGTGCGTAATATTCCTAATCTAAAGAGACAAAAGTCAAATTCTACACTAGTCTATGCTGGTAAAATAGTCATTCATATTTAAAGAAGACAAACCATATTACGTGTCCCTAAAGGTTATTTTCCAATAACTCGTAACACACAATAAAAAAAGGGTCAGAACGGCCAGCTACCTGAGTTGTGTCGACCAAGCGCTCATCAAAGAGATGCGTCATTCGGCTGAGTTCGCTCGTTGAATACACTGTGTTTATGTGCGCTACTATAGTTGGTGCCAGTTAACATCGGAATAGAGGTCATTGCTCCGACTTTCATCCCGATATCTAAATATTAGCGATACTGTCGCTCCATCCGTACAAACCTGTCGCAAAACTGATATCGCTTGAGTCTCATAATACATCCACAGTGTCCCACATACATAACGCAGTACACAACCCAAAAAATAAGAAATCGAGCAAACGTACCCTACGAAATTAATTGATTTAAATACTTTATTTTCGTTTTTAACACTATTTTAACTTACTGAGACAATTTTAATAAAGTAAATATATTATTATACATCTTAAAATTAGGATCTGAGACTTTTGCGCGAAAGACATTTGCGCAAAGAACACTTATTGCGCGCACCCACTAGCGCGAAAAGACATATGCGCACATGGACTTTTGCGCGAACGAACTTTTGCGCGAATCGACTTATGCGCGTAAGGAATCTTGCGCGAATGGACACTTGCACGATTGGACTCTTGCGCGACTTAATGGCCACTGAGGATTACTCTGTAGAGTAAACATAACATCACGCCTATTATTACTTGAAGATGTTTTTTTTTTGGGCTTTCCGTCATGAGTGTCGTTTTCATGGTTTTCGGGGTCGCTAATAATGAAAATGAAAATGATTTGTTGAAATCAGATTTAACCAAAGGCAAGGTAAGTCATTGAATCCATTTCACTATTCGTCATTCAAAAGTGCCTTTGAATGACCTAATTGAAATAAATAATTATTGACCTCATTTTCTTTATCCTTTAACCATGAAAACGACAGCCATAACGGAAAAACCGATTTTTTTTCTCGGCGCCATCTTGGTTTTTCATTTTAACCTCATTTCGTTATCAACGACCCCGAAAATTATGAAAACAACATCCATGATTAAAAAACCAAAACCAATTTTCATATTCAGGGACCCCTAAAACCATGAAAATGACACCCATGACGGAAATACTGAAAAAATCCTGGACGCCATCTTGGATTTTAATTTTGACCTCATTTTCGTAATCAACGACCCCGAAAACCATGAAAACGACATCCATGACGGAAAAACCAAAAAATCTTGGACGCCATCTTGGATTTTCATTTTGAGCTCATTTTCGTAATCAACGACCCCGAAAACCATGAAAACGACATCCGTGACGGAAAAACCATAAGTATCTAAATATTATTATACTTATGACATCACAAAAACTATTTCATCACAAAAAATTATAATTCTAATCTTATGCCGTTTTCGTTTTACGAGGTCATCGCGTCAGGTGTGCAGCACATTATGGTCACGGTGCGGGGGCGTTTACGTCACACGTAAATGTATGAGCATAAAATTTGTTTTCTAGCAAAAATAATAATAAATTCGAATTGGAACAACACAAGATTCTCAACCCCTGTATGTCTAGCCGACTGGTATTATGATACTCTAGCGATGTAGCAAAGTATCGCTTATTGGTCGATTTAGGTAACAGAAATGTCGTTATCGCTTTGTGATCAAAAACTTGGTAGGTAGGTGTTAATGACCTCTATTCCGATGTTAACTGGCACCAACTATAGCTATTGTGAGTGTTTATTGTTTTCTTCGAAGTATTTGAGGTAAGTTTCCATATGTATTTGTTTTAATCCGTCCATGAGCGCCATTTTACGAAAGAGATTATTTTTAGTCGAAATATTACTAAGTCAATTTGTTGTTGAGTTTTATTGTATTATATCGAAGTATATATATATAGTATATATATATTTTTTTGAAAGAACTATTTGTTGGCTACAAGAAAAACGTTCTTTTGTTTGCGAATATTTGCGACACTCGTATAACTTTTTTATTTTCAGAATGCCTTCAGAAATATCTCGTAGAACATTTTTCGACGTTTGGTTTGCTAACGCAAAAAAAATAAGAGCGGATGCTTTGTTACACCACATATTGCAAGAACTTGGTAACCCGTCCTTTTCAGATGACGTTATAAGAAGTTTGAAAGTGACTATCAGAAGTTTTTGCCAAAAAATCGAACAAAAATGGTTGAAGTCGGGAAGACATCGAGATCGATTCCTAAACACAAATTCAGCGTGGTTAGAAGGAAACTTACCGTTACCTGATATTGCCTCTGAAGCGCTCGGAGGTGTGTCACTACCTGGAACGAGTTCGGGTTCGCTTGGAAGACCGCTAAAAGACTTTGAAAGTTCGAGCACTAAAACAAAGCCCGTAAGTTCTTCAGAAATTCTGAAAAGTCAGCTGTAATAACAGGTGTAAATGTTGTGCTTATTAAGCGCTTCCATGTCATCTTGGAATGTTTAAATAGCGGATTTAAAATAAATATCAATAAATTTCAGGAATTTGCTAAGCAAACCAGAGACTTATATATCAAAGAGTACTCATGGTACCCGATGCCCGTTAGCGTGCAAAAAATACTCTTTCACGGGAAAGACATAATTGCTTCTTGTGTCCTTCCAATCGGCCAACTTTCGGAAGAAGCACAAGAGGCTAGAAATAAGGACAATAGAAAATTTAGAGAATTATTTACGCGAAAAACGTCAAGAGTGGACACGAACACAGACTTAATAAATCGCTTACTCATAACATCAGACCCCTATATTCCAAGCTTGCGTGCTGCTCCCAAAACTAGACGTAGCCAAATGACTCCTGAAGTCTGTGAACTCTTACAAATGAGAACTTCTGACATTGAACACGAAGGAATTCAGTCAGAAAATTCAGATTCTGATACCCATAGCGACTTTGAAGAATCTCAATATTCTGACTGAATTTCTTCATGTATCAGTTTATTAATCAATAAAAAAATACAGGTGTGTCATAGTAGTCGGTGAGCCACAAACTAAGCATTGCTTGTATCTTGTGGCTCGGGAGTGCGAATTTTACAAAAAAATGTTACATTGAAGAACAAACATGTGGACATTAAAAATATTAGTAACAGGGTAAAGGTTAAAATAGAAATAAAGCAAAGTCTGCATTTGTTGGGCTTGTGTTCTGGTGTGTTTGAGTTTTTGTGAGTGTACGTGTGTGTGTGTATGTGTGTATGGGTGTGTGTGTGACTGTTGTGCAGGTGCTATAGCAAGGCTTCGGTAGCGTCGTATGTCAATTTTAAAAGGGCTACTCTTAATATATTTTTACAGGTGGATGTTGAGCAGTCTCTTAGGTCGCAAATTTTACTGATTTTATTGAAGGTGTTAGGATGTGAAAATTTAGTACAGCGTCTAGCTAGTTCCGATTTGGTAATTGGTATAGGTACTCTAAATACCCGCTGGTTTATTAATTTGTTGTAATCAGGCAGTTTTTTTACGGTTGCGTGGTACTTAATCGTTGCTTGTAATATGAAAAGTTGTCGTACCCTTAGAACTTGAAACTCCTGATAAACAAGGTCTGTGGGGAATCTAAAAGGTTTTCTAAGTGCAACCTTGATCAGTGCCCGTTGTGCCCTCTCTAATGTAATGAATGTGGTTTTACAAGCCCGACCTCATATACCGATGCAGTACTGCATGATTGACTGGCAGAGTGCGTAGTAGACTGTTCGCAGCACATCGATTGGGGTACAGTCACGGAGTTTTTTCATGACATGGATCAGTTTTCGCACTCTGGAGGATACGGCATATATGTGGGCTTTGTAAGTTAATTGGTTATCTAAGATTATTCCGAGGTATTTTATTGTGTCAGTTCGTTCAAGGAATTCACATGGGCATGTGTGGTGGGAAGCGTTGTTGTGTTCTTGTGAGCAAGTGTGTATTTTTATGGACATAGTTTGGGATGGGCTGGAGGCACTGGTTTTTGAGAAAGCAATATATTTACTTTTACTGACATTTAATGTAAGTAGAAGTGGAGTGTGTCTAGGGCGTGCACTATCTGAGAGAGGCCTTGTTCCGCCAAACGATACACCCGTTCCCAAGTCGAGTCGTGAAAGATGATGGCAGTGTCGTCGGCGTAGCAGATCACTTCCGCGCTGTTTATAGGGAGGCTTACTAGATCGTTTATATAAAGCGTAAAAAGCGTTGGGCCGAGGGTACTGCCTTGCGGAACACCAAACGTGACGGGTAGCAAGGAACTTTGGAGACTGCCTATTTTGGAGTATTGGCACCGTGATGACAAGTAGCTAGCGAACCATTCCAAAGGTACACCCCTTATCCCCGAAGCTTCTAATTTTTTTAGAAGAATACCGGGAGACACGGTGTCGAATGCTTTTGCCAAATCAAGAAAAACACCGACGCAGCATTTTCCATTTTCTATGTGGTGTGAAACTTGATTAGTCAAGAGAGACACCGCGTCTTCAGTAGACTTTCCTCGTCGAAATCCGAATTGTCTGTCCGAGATTATTTTGTTTTTGTCCAGAAAATTTACCAGTCTTTTATTGACAATTTTTTCCAGAATTTTTGAGACTATACTTAGCAGAGCAATAGGTCTGTAGTTTTCTGGTAAGTCTTTGGGACCGGTTTTATAGATAGGAGAAACTGCAGCAACTTTCCAGGCGTCGGGAAAGACACCTGTTTCTATACTGAGGTTGAATATATGTGTGAGTGGTTTGATTAAGCTTTCTCTGCAGTTTATGATTAGTGGAACTGTTACTTGGTCTGGCCCCGATGCACTATCTATTTTCAGATTGTGTATTATGTTAGAGACCTCGTCTTCGTCTGTCGGGTGCAAATAAAATGATTGAGAGTTAAAGCTCGGAGTTATATTATGTGAGTCTATTAGTGATTGGTGAGTGGTTGCTAGTTTGTCGAGGATCTTGGCCGAGTGTTTTTCCCCTACTGAGACGAAATGCTGATTGCAGTTGTCTAGAGATGTTGTTGGAGACATACTGGATGCGATTAAATTAATTGATGTGTTTTGAGTGTTGCATTTTTTGGTCTTACTATATATCTTTTATTGCTGTCCATAGTTTTTTGGGATTGTTCTGGTTACTTTCAATTTCTTTTCTGTTGTGTGTTGTTCTGAGATTGCGAAGAATTGTGTTTGCATGGTTCCTATATCTAGTGTAAATTAATTTTTTTTGTGTGATCATCGGGGTTGGTATGGTCGTCATGATTCTTCAAACGAATCTCACTTTTAATAAATCTGTTTTTTTTTCTTTTGTACATTCAAATAATTACTTATGTTGTGTTATATGTTATATATATGGTTGCAATATACGTCTAAAACCTTAAAAATGTCTTTAATTTTCATTAAATACATTTTACCCCGTAGTAAATTTGTACAGTTTGGGTTCAAGACTTTTGTCCCTTTAGATTATGTAAATTACGCACTGTGGAACGTTTTGGATTAGAGTCTGGAGTTAGTGACCCTCACTGATAATGTAGCTTCCCATTAGTGAAATGATTGAAATCATTGATTTTCCGAATCGCATCAGTAGTTGATAAGTTTACCCCCAACATTCAACCATTACCTCTATAGATTATAAATATATTATATGCATGTCATGTTAAATCTGAATATTTTTCTTTTTTCACTCCTTACAATGAAAACTCTGTAAAAATAAAATGGTCGGTCCTTTAAGTTTCGTTATAAAGCGTTAACACTATATTTTTTTTGTTGACAGAGTGAAGACTCCTCCAGGGGAAATGAAATCAAAGTATTTTGTCCGAAATGCAACACGGAAGTCTCACACACTGCCCAAGGGATGCAAGAGGTAACTACCAATATACGTATATACAGGGTGTTAAAGTAGTCGCGTGCCAAAACTTAGGGGTAGTTCAGTATCAGTAAAAGAAGCCCTCTCATAGAGAGGAGGTCTGTGTCCCAGCAGTGGGAACATTAATAGGCTGATGATGATGATGATGATGAAAAGAAGCCAGGAAAAAAAAAAAAAAAAAACAATAAAATCGACATGTGCATTCTGCCCATCCTAACCTATGGTGCTCAAACTTGATCCTTGACTGAAGCGCAAAAGTCCAAACTTAATGTTTGCTAAAGGGCGATGGAGCGTTAGGAATCAAGCTCAGCGACAGAATACGTAATACCACTGTAACAGACGCCGAGCTCCATTGTATCACTAGGAGATAACTAGCTAAGATAATTAAATTAATAAAGTAAAAGACAGGCCCGCACAAGGCGGGAAAAAGGTGTAGACTTTATTAAAACCACATATCATGACATACGATTGCCTTATATGGTAGCGAAACTGACGGTTTCATAACAAACCAAAAACGTTACCATATAAGGTAACAAATCATCATTTCGCGTGTTGTGGGCGGAGCCTCCGACAAGTCGAAACTTGGCCGACCCGCAGAAAGATGGGAAAGTCCATTATAGAGGGAACGATTAGCCAAAAGGGTTGAGTACAACGAGGCCCCGCCACTACTTGCGACATGATGTTTTGATATAAAGATAGGCGACTAAAGTCAGTCGATACAGTTTTATATTTTTACAGTGTTCTATTTACAAGTGTCTAGTTTTAAGTGTTTATTGTGAGTCCCACGTGCCCTAAGTATATTATGTTCTTGTGATTATTATGTTCTGACTATTGTTCTTTGAGATTATTGTGTACTTGTGTAAATCAGTTTATGTTGGAATAATGTGCCCGCTCTAAAATATAGACGAAGTAATTAAACAGTGTTAAACCATCGAAGAGTTTTGATTGAAAGTAAATCCCATAGCCACCTGAGCTATCGAAGAAGGGAACAATAAATAAAATACAGTCCACCCATAACAGCTGGTCCATACGAGCCGGATAAGTGAAAAAAGTGCCGATAACAAATACATAGCGCGTAAATAAGTGTTGTGAGCGGTTACATAAAACTGTAAGTACTGAACAATAATAACTTATGTGTATCGCGAGTGAATAAAGTGTTAATAAGCAAAGTGGTGTTCTCTGTGTCGAAAATCGCGATCATAGTGCGCGTTAAGGGGACCGGCAGAACCGTGGGACTCACAGTAAAATAACAAGTGTAAATAAGACTCTGTGCGCGTGTAACAAGTGACCGTCGCGTAAATAGTAAATACGTGAAGTAAATAAGCGCGCGCTATACACAGTGCGCGCCGCGTCTTTCGTCGGAAGTATATAGTGTCGTCGCGGTAAATAGGGCTAGTCGTAAAATAATAAAGGTGTCAAAGTGCGCGTAAAGTGTAACGTCGTAGTAAACGAATCTGGACAAGTCCAAACCAAGCTACGAACTGTCGTGCGCCGTGCTCCCCGCTTAAAGTCAAGTGCAGTTGGCCATCAGTTTGAAAGATGGTGATCACCCGAAGCCAAGGTGATGCTGCAGAAGCAGAGGACCAGAGGCGGGCCCTACAGAGGAGGGCAGAGGAGCAACGGGAGGCGGTTCTTCGCCAGGAAGCGGAACGGATTCAAAGAGAAAGACTACGGAGGATTTCACTAGACCCGCCAGAATCGCCAGTAATAACAGGTGACCAAAGTACGATTAATTTACGACTAAATACCGCGCCTCTTACGACGTTGGACACGACCACGGCGGGACCATCATCGGGACTTCTACTGAGTGAAGACCATGGACAACGAAGGAGGTCACCCGCCAGGTCAGAGAGGTCACAGAGGTCACAAAGGTCAACGAATAGTTTTACAACGCGCATAAGGCTAGCAGAGTTAGAGGCTGCAGAAAAGCTAGCAGCCATACAAAAGAAGTCTCTTGACTTAGAAGCAGACTTAGTCAAGAAGAGGCTAGCCGCCGAAATGTCCGTCATACAGGACGAACAGGAGAGCCTGCGGGACGAGCCCCTCGTTTCCCAGGAGGAAAGCCACCACAGTCGAGTGGACGAATGGCTTCATACGAACCCCCTCAGAGCACAGGGGGAGGGGGGCACGGGAGCCCCTCGGGAGGACCCAAGACGTATTAAATTCGACATGCCACGGGGAAGGTCGCCGACACCGACGAGGCACAGGAACAGCATCGACAACTTGGCAGCGACCTTAGAAAGGATGGCAAGACCCCGACTACGGCATACGGATTTACCAGCGTTCTCCGGTGGTGTCAACGAGTGGCTGCCATTCAAAGCGGCCGTGAACGACACTACAAATATGTACAACATATCGCCTGCAGAAAACATACAGCGGTTAAGAAGCTGCCTTAAAGGGGAAGCAAGGGAGGCGGTGTCCGCCCTCCTACACACCGCTACAGATCCAGAGGTCATCATGAAGACACTCGAACAATGTTTCGGCCGACCGGAAGTACTAATCGATCGCGCTATCGACGAACTGAAGAAGATGACGAAGCCCACTGCATCAGCCGCGGACCTGTGGGTCTAAAATGGCCACTATAGCAGATCCTACGCAGAATCTTAGCATGAATCACGTTAAAAAAATTAAATTCTTAAAATGGACTTTATGTTAATAACAATAAAGTCTATTTTAACCATTTTAAATTTTTAACGTGATTCACAAAACGATTCTTCTAAAGCGGCCATTTTAGACCCCCTGAATAATTTCGCCATCAAAATACAGAACACAGTAAGCATGATCAAGTCGGTCGACCGAAGAGGATACCTGTACAACCCATTGTTGACACGCGAGGTACTGGAAAAGTTAAGCCCGCACATACGGTCAAGATGGTGCGACTTTGCCTACGACAACGACGACACAACGGAGCCGGACATAGTGATGCTGTCTCGTTTTCTGATGCGGGAAGCGGACAGGGCGTTAAGATACACATACGCCCCACCTACCAGCGCCGCGCCCGCCAGCCAGAAGAAGGAAACCAGGCAGCCAGTGACAGCGAAGAAGAAGGCCAGCCCCGTCTACACAGCCGTCGAAAATCAAGAGGAGAAAGGTCAGTGCCCCAACTGTAAACAAGACCATGTGCTACCAAGGTGTCCGAAGTACAAGGGTATGAGTGTCGACCAGCGGTGGGAGTACCTGAAGGCCAACGGCATGTGCTTTCGATGTGCCGAGAAGAACCACAGGCGGTATAGCTGCAAGGCCAAGGCGTGCGGCGTGAACCAGTGCCGCCGACCTCATCACGCCTCCCTCCACCAAGAGAGGGTGGCAAACAAGGAAGAAGCGACGACCGCGAAATCTACCGCAGAGCCCAGCAAGGAGGAAGCAGTACTGTCGGTGGCAAGCAAGTCCGCCGCCGGCTCGAAGAAGGAGCTGCTGAAGATGTGCCCCATCATAGTCACCGGGTCACGGGGGGAGGTCAAGACGTACGCGTTGTTCGATGAAGGAGCAACCGTCACCCTCATTGATGAAGACCTGGCGACCAGCATCGGAGCAAAGGGAACTTCACGCCCGCTGCGCATACGCGGCGTGAACATGTCTTCAGAGGAGCGGGACAGCAGAGCGGTACGGGTGTAAGTCAGAAGCATCCGGGAAGACGGCCAGTCGCACGAGCATCAAGCAAGAACCATCAAGGACTTGAGGCTCCACCAACAAACCATCCCAGACACCCTGCTGGATCACGAACACCTGCGAGACCTGCCGAAAGAAGAAGTTTGCTATGAGCAGGCCCGCCCCGGACTCTTGGTGGGCACAGACCACTGGGAGTGTATAGTGACCAGGGAACTCCGAGTCGGCGGCCCCAATCAGCCAGCTGCCTCACGAACGAAGTTGGGATGGGTGGTGCACGGAACAGCGCCACGAAGCATCATCGCTGATGAAGAAGATGTGCTGCACGTCATCGAGTCCGGAAGAAGAGACGAACAACTGCACGATCTAGTCGAAGCGCACTTCAAGATAGAAGCCTTGGGCGTCGCCAGGAAGCCCCGAGTGAACGAGGCAGACCAAAGGGCGGCGGACATCGTACAGAAGACAATCAAGAAAATCAATGAAGGCTACGAGGTAGGGCTGCCGTGGCGAACAGACGACGTCGTCATGCCACCCAGCTACGGAGCAGCGCTGAGAAGGTTGAAAAAGATCGAGGAGAAGATGGATGCGTCATCGGACTTCGCCGTGCAGTACACTACACAGATAGACAATCTGTTAAACAAAGGATACGCAGCACCATGCGACGGAACAGAGAAAGAAAGCAACGTCTGCTGGTACCTCCCTCATTTCGCCGTGCAGAATCCGAACAAGCCGGGGAAACAAAGGCTAGTCTTCGACGCGGCGGCGACGAGCTACGGGAAGTGTCTCAACGACGAGCTGCTGGAGGGTCCAGACCTGCTGCTGTCCCTGCCGGGAATAGTCTTCCGGTTCAGAGAGCGGGAAGTAGCAGTCACCGCAGACATCCAAGAAATGTTCCTGCGGGTGAAGATAAGACAGGAGGACCAGCCAGCTCAGCAGTTCCTGTGGAGAGGACAAGACAGGACGTCGCCCCCGCGCCACTACAAGATGAAGAGCATGATCTTCGGAGCAGCAAGTTCCCCGTATATGGCTTACTACGTCCGGAACTACAACGCAGAGCTTCACGGCATGGCTAGTTACAGCGATCCAGAAGAGGCGTGGAAGGCAGTAGAGGAGACAAGGAAGGTGCACGCAGCCGCTGGCTTCACACTGCGAGGCTGGAGCTCCAGCGAAGCGACGGTCCTGCGCGACGTGCCCCAGACGCTCCACGCCACCACCCCAACGCAGCTAGGAGGGGAGCAGCCTGAGAGCAAGATACTCGGGCTGTACTGGAACGCAGAACTAGACGAACTCGGGTTCAACACGTCTATGAACCGAGTGCCATCAGAGGTGAGAGAGAGGATCCGTGCGCCCACCAAGAGAGAAGCACTGAGCGCCGTTATGTCAATTTATGACCCGCTGGGTCTGTTGAGTCATTTCACAGTACGAGCGAAGATAGTACTCCAGAGCCTGTGGCGTCTGCAAACAACATGGGACACGCCAATTCCGGAGGAGGAAAACGAGCTCTTCGCGGCCTGGCTGGGTCAACTACAGGAGGTGAACAGACTGCGGCTGCCCAGGTGCTACCTCAAGAAAAACACACAGCGCAAAGAGCTACATGTGCTGTGCGACGCCAGCGAACAAGCGTACGCGACGGTGGCCTACTGGAGAGCGGTGAACGAGGATGGAAGCATCGACGTCGTGCTGGTCGCGGCCAAAGCAAAGGTGGCACCGCGGCGAGCCCAGACGATACCACGTCTGAAGCTGCAGGCAGCGGTGATAGGAGCCCGACTCGCCGACACCATCAAGAAGGAACACCGCATCGAGGTCGACAGGACGACCTACTGGACAGACTCCTCTACGGTGGTCCACTGGATCCACCACGACATGAAGAGGTACACACCGTTCGTCGCGCACCGACTGGGTGAAGTCGCCGAGCTCACCAGTAAGGAAGAATGGCGCTGGGTGCCTACGAAGCACAACGTGGCGGATGACGCCACCCGACTCACCGACGCGCCGATCAGCGCGACCGACCGCTGGTTCCGCGGGCCGGACTTCCTGCATCTACCGGAAGAAGACTGGCCCGGGAAGCCGGCGACAGAAGAAACTGAAGAGGAGGTCCTGCACATCGCGCCGGGCCCTGAACGAGACAGCTGACTGCTCGATCCTGCCCGCTTCTCTAAGTACGAGATGCTGGTACGCACTGCTGCACGCGTGCTGGCATTCATAGACGCGTGCCGCCGCGTCTCGACTCAACTAGAACATCGGCACATAGAGCGCGCCGAGAAGGAGCTCCTGCTAAAAGCGCAGCGGGATAGCTTCGCGGATGAACTACAGAAGATCCAGTCTGCCCGCCCCCTCACTCGGGCGAGTCGCCTGTACAGACTGGACCCCGTACTCGAAGACGGCCTGTTGCGCGTGCGAGGACGTATTGAAGCCTCAAACGCGCCAGTGGAGGTCAAGCGACCCATCATTTTGGATGGTCGCCATCAGGTCAGTAAACTAATCGTAATGCGCGAGCATTGCGCCGCTGGTCATGCCAACAGAGAACGAGTAACGAACGACCTGCGGCAGCGCTACTGGATCATCCACCTGCGGCCCACGGTGCGGGCCATCGAGAAGGCCTGCACGTACTGCCGGAGGATGCGAGCAACGCCACAACCGCCGGCCACGGGAGACCTGCCGCGCGCCCGCCTGGACCCCTTCCACCGCCCGTTCACCAACTGCGGCGTGGACTATTTCGGGCCCATGATGGTGAAGGTGGGCCGGCGCCGAGAGAAGCGGTGGGGCGCACTGTTCACGTGCCTCACCTCCCGCGCCGTGCACCTCGAGCTCGTCGCATCGCTATCTACAGACTCAGCAATCATGGCGCTGAGAAGGATGGCCGCGGCTCATGTACTCAGACAACGGGACCAACTTCAGGGGAGCCGACCACGAACTGCGAGCAGCGTATGAAGAATGGGCACCAGCGCTACAAGAAGAGGGACTGCTGCACAGGATGGAGTGGCGGTTCATCCCTCCCGGCGCACCCAACCAGGGAGGTGCGTGGGAGCGGCTGGTGCGCTCCGTGAAGACTGCCCTCGCTGCGACTCTGCGCGAAAGGGCACCTGCAGAAGAGGTGCTGCTAACTCTGCTCACTGAAGCAGAGTTCGCCATCAACGCGCGCCCCTTGACTCATGTCAGCGTGAGTCCCACCGATCCAGAGGCCCTCACCCCCAACCACTTCCTGTTGGGGTCCTCCACGGGCCTACCCTCGACCGGGCCTTGTGACGTGGCCGACCGACGTGCTTGGCGGGCCAGCCAGGCCCTTGCCGACCACTTTTGGCGACGCTGGCTGCGAGAGTACCTCCCCACATTGGTACCCCGCGGCGAGCCGCAGAGCAACCGACGGCCGCCGGAGATCGGCGACGTCGTCATCGTCGTCGACAGCACACTGCCACGGAACGTGTGGCCAATGGGAGTCATCGAGAAGCTCTACCCGGGACCTGACGGCGGCATCAGGGTGGTCGACGTGCGAACGAGAACCGGCGTCTTCAAGCGTCCCATCAGCAAGCTCGTCGTGCTGCACAGAGAAGAAGAGGCTGCGCAGGCTACGCCGGGGGGAGAGATGTAACAGACGCCGAGCTCCATTGTATCACTAGGAGATAACTAGCTAAGATAAGGATTAATAAAGTAAAAGACAGGCCCGCACAAGGCGGGAAAAAGGTGTAGACTTTATTAAAACCACATATCATGACATACGATTGCCTTATATGGTAGCGAAACTGACGGTTTCATAACAAACCAAAAACGTTACCATATAAGGTAACAAATCATCATTTCGCTTGTTGTGGGCGGAGCCTCCGACAAGTCGAAACTTGACCGACCCGCAGAAAGATGGGAAAGTCCATTATAGAGGGAACGATTAGCCAAAAGGGTTGAGTACAACGAGGCCCCGCCACTACTTGCGACATGATGTTTTGATATAAAGATAGGCGACTAAAGTCAGTCGATACACATCAGAATTCCGCGTTCGGCAGCCGTCGCGCATACACGTGTGCCCTGCCCCGTACCGCGCTCTCGCACCCGCGCCACCTGTGCCGCCCGCGAAGCCCTAGTCCGTCTAGAGCGCCGCAGTGCTACGCTGTAGCACCGCCGCGTAGGCCACCTGGCCCCGCCCACCGCCCACTCGTAGCGCCGCTACGGTAAGTGCTCACGCACTCGCCTACGCGCAGCTACGCCGTAGCAAACCGGCTACGATTGCTACGCATCCGTAGTCGGCCTTCTACGCTCGCGTTCTCGTTGTGTTTTTTGACTCCTTACGAGTAAAAACCATCTGTTTTTTCGGTTGGTACTTGGGGGAAACCTTACGGTGCCAACGAACCCAAGTGGGTGGTGACCCAGCACACCCGCCGACCCCCTTCAGGGGAAGGCAGTTAGTTGGAGGGGCTCCGACTGCGGCCTTGGGGGCTTCCCTAGTCGCGGTCTGGAAGCATATTAACCCCCGCTTGTCCACAGTTTGCACCCGGGACGTCTGGGTGTGTCTACCCCACCGGCCCGGATTGGTCGCAAGACCCATAGGGCCCTGCCGCACATTGAGATTGGCGGCAGGTATACAAGCTTAGGGCTCACAATAGTACACACCCCCCTGTGACACCGACAGGGAGCGTACACACCCCCGGGCATCCCACCTGGGGGAACTAGGACAAGATAGTAGTCTCCGTTAGACCCCTCCGGTCATTCAGACAGCTGTGTAGCTGGCGAGTTTGTTTGTGTTTTTCTTCTCGCCAGTGAAGCACTAGGAAAAACATAGGGTTGGGCTCCTTTGGGGAACTGTCTACCCGGGGTGTTCACGTTTCACGTGTCGCCTCGGGTCTAGGTCTTAGGCTTAGCTAGGCATTTTAGCTCAGTTTAGCTCCCCCCTATATTCTCGTCTACACGACCCCCCTACCCCTTCCTCCTCAGCCATGATGGCGGAGGAGAAAATGCTTGACCACTTTGTGTGTAAGTTGGTCAAGACCATGCTCGACGAGGACAACCCTGTCATCGTCGAGAAGTACCAGGGCATGCTAGCCCAAATCAAACTTCGATGGAACGGGTTCGTACCCGAACCACCAACGGTCACTGAATTCAGTGATGCGTTGGAGTCCCCTTCCTCCCCATCAGTTACATCATTGATGTCCCCAGCTTCCCCGGAGGCAACCATTATCTCAAATGAGGACTCCTCGTTTGTTCCCCCCGCCGACTCTGAGATGGAAATCCACATCTCAGATGTCGAATCTGAGGCGACCTCCGCCTCTGAATCCGCCCCCACCTCATCCTCTGAAGACGACTACATGGTCGTTGGAAAGGGAAAGAGGAAGAAGGGAAAGTCCCCTTCGACTTCGGCCACAAAGGCCAAAAAACCCGCGACTCAAGAGAAGGTCTCAATGCCGTCAGAGCATGCCGACCCCTCCCAGAGCCGCCCCCTCACCCCCATGACCGCAGCCACCCCGGCTGCCTCTCCAAACGCCACCCCGGCCTCACCTTCCAGCTCCTCCCACAGCCGCCCCCACAGCCCCATGACTGTAGCCAATCAGGCTGCCCCCCCTAAGAGTGCCCGCCCCCCCCCTATATTCATTCATGAAAAGGGGAGATGGACAGAGGTTTCAAAACTCTGTAACGATAGGCAAATTCAATACACCTATGCCCGTGCTGTTGAGCAGGGCATCAAAGTCCAGGTATCGTCATCAAACGATTACCGTGGACTCTCAAAACTCCTACAGGTGAAGGATATCAAATATCACACTCACACTGTTCAGGAGAACATCCCCACCAGGGTGGTCATAAAGAACATCCCTACAGAAATCTCCCCTCAGGAGATCAAAAGCGACCTCGAGTCGCAAAACATCCCCGTTTCCGAGGTGCACCGCATGCACCGTAAGGCTGGCGGTCGCACGAGCTCATCACCATACAACATGGTGTTGATAGTCTGTGACCGGGTGGAAGGGCATCACCCCATCCACCAAGTCAGCAAAATATGCGGACTTTCGGGCCTCCGAATTGAAAAACCACATAAAAGTGGTATCATGACTCAGTGCCATTGCTGCCAACTATACGGCCATGCACAAAGAAACTGCTTCGGCAAACCCAGGTGTGTTAAATGCCTGGGTGACCATGGCACCGCCGAGTGCAACCGTCCGAAAGACCGCACACTCTGCACGGAGCCTCCCAGCTGCGTGCTGTGTGGCGAATCTGGTCACCCCGCTAATTACCGCGGATGTCCAAAGGCCCCCAAATCCTCGGCCCCTAAGTTGGCCAATCGTGCCAACAATAGGCAATTGAGAGAGTGCCCCTCATTCAACGAGAAACTCCCCACTTCTCTCAGCCCCCAGCGCCCCAGCCCTTGGAACGCGCTCAATCACCAAGCCCACTTCCCGGCCTTGAGACCCACTCAACCGCCGTGCTCTCAGCCAATCCCACCTCTGATGGCATCTAATATAACACCCCCTCCCCCCCCAGACCAATTATAAAAGCGGCCGCGCCCTCAGCGCCTAGACCACAACTACCCCCAGTGCCCTCAGCACCAGGCAACTTTCCCCCAGCGCCCTCAGCGCCCCGCCACCCAACTAAGGTGCACCAAGCACCTTTCACCTTCTCGGCCCCTCCCCCAACCCCTGCGTCAAACGCCCCGGCACTTGACCCTTTTGACCCCTTCAGGGTTATCACTAGCACTTTCGCAGTGTTTCACTCCCCGCGTGGCCTCCAAATGGCAAGAGACATCATTGCTTGCAATGGTGACTTCTTCGCCTTACTCCAAGTCTACAATGCGTACCTCGATGTTACGCAATCCCTCAGAAACCTCCCCCACAACTCGAATCCATAGAGCTCCTCCCCCCTTGTAGATTCAAACCGAAATCCCTGAAAATAGGGACCTTCAACGCCGAAGGCCTGAATGGCCAACGTGATGAGATCGCCACCTTCCTCCGCGACCATCAACTAGACATCCTCCTAGTCCAAGAGACCTTCTTCAAACCCCACCAGCGAGACCCTAAAATTGCCAACTACAGGTTAGTCCGCAATGACAGGACTCGCTGTCACAAGGGAGGTACTCTCATCTACTATAAATCCAGTCTGTACTGCATCCCCTTAGACCCCCCTACCCTCTCCAAGCTCGAAGTCTCTGTCTGTCGGCTGGGCATGACAGGTCATCTACCAATTACGATTATCTCGGCGTACCTTCCGCCTCCTAACTCCAACACCGATTCTGTGGCGATTAACGCCTCCATCAAGGATGACCTCACTACCTTACTCAACCTAAGTGACTCCGTCCTTCTGGCGGGGGATCTTAATGCAAAGCACCCCGCATGGAATAGCCGCTTGTCCAATACCAGAGGTAATGTCCTCTACGACCTCTGCTCCTCCCTCGATTTTGATGTCATCGCTCCGATGCATCCCACACATTTTCCAAATAACCCTAATCACACCCCCGATGTGCTAGACGTCGCGCTTCTGAAGAATGTAAACTTGCGATTATACTCTATGGAAACGATCGATGAGCTCAATTCGGATCACAGACCTGTGATTATAGAATTTGCCCCCAGATACGGTCCTTCTGACCCCTCGCAACCCCCCCCCACCAAAGTGATCACGGACTGGGGGAAAGTAAGCGAATTGCTGAAATCCACCGAGTCCCCTCACTTAGATCAAATCCCCGACAACATAATAACCGTAGCCGACACGGAGGCCGCGATCGGCTTGTTCACTGGCCACGTTCAGTCAATCCTGAGCGAGTGCTCAAGGGAGGTTCCGGCGGAGGATCACCTCCGCTGGAAACTTCCGGATGACGTACGTGAACTGGTGACCGAGAAGAACGCGGCTATCCGTGCTTACAAAGCCTTCCCCTGTGCCAGTAACAAAGTTTTTATGCGTCGCTTACAACGCAAAGTAAGTAGATGCGTCAAAAAACTGCGTGAAGAACAATGGGACAAGATGCTCGACGATCTAGAACCGACCCATCAGGCTTTCTGGAACCTGCAGAGGAAACTCCGCTCCTCTGAGGTCACTCCCATGCCCCCTCTCATTAAACCTGATCAGAGTGTCGCCTTCGACGACGACGATAAAGCCGAATGTCTGGCCGACAGTTTAGAGTCTCAATGCTCCCCCAGCACCCAGCCAGTAGACCAAGCTCACCTTGCTAAGGTGGATGCTGAAGTCGAACGCCGGGCCTCCCTTCCCCCTGTCGAAGACCCTGATGACCCACTACCCCCAGTCACTCCAGACGAGGTAGAGGACATCATAAAAGGTCTCAAACCTAGGAAAGCCCCTGGCTCTGACAAAATCACCAACAAGGTGTTCAGGCTTTTCTCCCCCGCCCTCATAGTATTACTAACCGCTATCTTCAATAGCGCCATGTCCAATAATATTTTCCCTCAGTCGTGGAAACAGGCTACCGTTATTGGTATTCCCAAACCGGGCAAGCCTAAATCTTCCCCGAGCAGCTACCGCCCCATTAGTCTTCTCAATGTCATAGGCAAAATCTACGAGAGGCTTATTTATAAGCGTCTCAAACACTACGCCGAGGCAAAGAGCTTAATTCCGAAAGAGCAGTTTGGATTTAGATCCCAACACTCTTGTGTCCAACAAGTGCACCGCATCGTAGAACACATCAGCGATCGCTTCCAGCGAGGCATGATGACCGGTGCCTTGTTCTTCGATATTGCTAAGGCATTCGACAAGGTTTGGCACAACGGGCTGATATACAAGCTGTATCGGCTCGGTGTGCCGGATCGTCTAGTTCTCATCCTCCGAGACTTTTTGTCGAATCGCACCTTCCAGTACCGCATCGAGGGTGCGCTTTCCGCCCCTCATCCGATTCGCGCCGGTGTCCCTCAGGGCTCGGTGCTATCCCCGTTAATATTCACGCTGTTCACTAGCGACATCCCAAAGAGCAATACAGCCCAGTTAGCCCTTTTTGCTGACGACACGGCCATTTATTGCTCTGGAAGGATTCCCTCAAAAATCGCCAGTACTCTCCAAACCTCCGCAAACGCCTTAGGCGATTGGTTCCGGAGATGGAGAATAGAAGTCAATCCCGACAAGAGCCAGGCGGTACTTTTCACCAGGCCCCACCGCACTGTTCCCCCGAACCCTAGTCCGATCACCATGTTTGACAAGCCGATCCCTTGGGAGACGCAAGCCAAATACTTGGGGGTCATCTTAGACCAACGCCTAAACTTTCGAGAGCACATAAGGACGGTACGCTCGCGTGCCGCCTTCGCTCTCAGTAGACTCCACTATGTGCTGAATGCACGCAGCAAATTGTCACTTAAGTGCAAATTGCGTATTTACACCGCGTGCATTCGGCCTATCATGACATACGCGTGCCCTGTGTTCGCGCATGCAAAACCCTACCTAATTCATAGGATGCAGACCCTACAAAACCGTTTTCTCCGAAGGGCCACGGGCTCACCGTGGTACCTCAGGAACTTACAACTTCACGTAGATCTCAAAATCCCAACCATACAACAATTCATGAAACGTCTTTCAAAGAGTTTCTTCGACAAGGCCGAGAAGCATCAAAACCCCTTAATCTCTTCAGCCGCCCACTATGTCCCATCAAAAATTTCCAAGACTCGCCGTCCCAGGCATACTCTTCTTATACCCGACGACCCCACCACCCTCATTCAGGAGAGTTGTAGGGAAACTAGCACATTACGTAAAAACAAAACTAAAAAACACAAATACAAACCGCGAATCCGAACCCGACCCCGCCACCGTGGCGTACCGCGAGCGCGTCCCCCCCGTAACATCACCGTCCGACCCTTGCTCGACGAGCCAGCCCGCGCCGCTGAGCATGTAGCTTCAAATTCCCAAAATAATAATCCGACCCAGCCACCCTTGCTGCCCTCCCTCAATGACTCACTAAGCCGAGGCCTGAACTCCACAGGGAGTGCCCTTAGTGTCGTTCATTTAATTAAAAATCCTAGTTTGTAAGCCCTGGCTGGGGGCCTTAAAGTAATTTTTGGTTACCACAGGATAGTCCGGTTAAGCAGTTTGACAACCTTAACGTGTTGTGTCTGCGAGTGGTCCCATCTAAAAAAATAAAAAAAAAATAAAAAAAAATAAAAAAAATAAAAAAAAAACAGTCGATACAGTTTTATATTTTTACAGTGTTCTATTTACAAGTGTCTAGTTTTAAGTGTTTATTGTGAGTCCCACGTGCCCTAAGTATATTATGTTCTTGTGATTATTATGTTCTGACTATTGTTCTTTGAGATTATTGTGTACTTGTGTAAATCAGTTTATGTTGGAATAATGTGCCCGCTCTAAAATATAGACGAAGTAATTAAACAGTGTTAAACCATCGAAGAGTTTTGATTGAAACTAAATCCCATAGCCACCTGAGCTATCGAAGAAGGGAACAATAAATAAAATACAGTCCACCCATAACAACCACAATACGCTCCAAAACTGGAATCGCTGATGTGGGGAACAAGACTGCTGGGTTGAAGTGGGGTTAGCAATACCTATATTGCTAACCCCACGTCAACCCAGCAGTCTTGTTCCTAAGCAAAAAAAAAACAGTAAAAAATTATGGCAAAATTAACTTAATTTAGTACCTACTAACTTAAAATAGCAGTTGTTTAGAATTAAAATAATTTTATTTATTTCAATGCTTTAATTACTTACCTACCTATTTGTACTAAATTAGGTCACTAGGTGTTCATTTTGAGAAGTGCCTATTTTTAGAAGTGCTCATCTTGAGAAGGGCTCATTTTAAGCTGTGCTCATTTTAAAAAGTGCTCATTTTAAGCTGTGCTTATCTTGAGAAGTGCTCATTTTGATCTTGCAATAATTTTGCTCATTTTGATATTGCAATTTTTTTTTTCTTGGATTTTATCCATCCCTAAGCTATGGCACGCGACTACTTTAACACACTGTATACTACTCAAACTTGTCTTCTGACTAGCCTTTTCCCAACTATACACAGGATACAGCTGAATACCAGTTGGGCTCCCCAACCCTCAGGGTTTTTCAGCAAGTATATTCAGCATCAAAACTCGGAGGAAGACTCGTGGCTGAATAATAACAGCCTCTCAGGTCGATCGTTAGGTTAAGTCGTGCTAGCCTAGGTTGGTCTGTGGATGGGTGACCACCCATTACATAACGAGTTTCCTCCGTGCCTCGGAAAGCATGTTAAGTCAGAGGCCCAAAAGTCTGACAACCAGTCTTACCAAAGGGTATCGTATTACCCAGTACTAACTGGGTTGTGGAGGTCAGATAGGCAGTCGCTCCATGTAAAATACTGGTATTCAGCTGCATCCGGTAAGACTGGAAGCCGACCCCAATATAGTTGGGAAAAGGCTAGGCAGATGATGATGTTCAGTATCATAACTTGATAGCTAAAACCTCACAATGGTGTCGATTCTGTTGTGCACAAACTAAACTTAATCTGGGCTATTGCTATCTTTTACCAAAAGGCATTGCGAGAAAGTGATGCCAATAGCCATGAACTAAGTTAGAGATGTCAAACTAGTTTATGCCTCGCGCTTCACCGTGTTTTTAGTCGACATGTTATCATGTGCACCCTTCATTTGTATGGAAATATTAGTTCAACCAAATTTGACAGCTCTAAATTACGTCCGTCTCTTTCTCTTTATATTAGAGAAAAAAAGATAGCAATAGATGTCGATTCTGTTGTGCACAAACTAAACTTAATTTAGGCTATTGCTATCTTTTACTAAAAGACAGTGCGAGAAAAGGACGGCTATAGCTATGAACTAAGTTAAAGATGTCAAACTAGTTTATGCCTTGCTCTTCACCGTGTTTTTATTAGTCGACTTGTTTTTACGTGCACCCTTCATTTGTGTGGAAATATTAGTTCAAGTAAATTTGACAGCTCTAAAATACGTCCGTCTCTTTCTAGTTATATAAGAGAGAAAAAGATAGCAATAGTCTAAATTAAGTTTATTTTGTGCACAACAGAATCGACACGATCGCCGAGAAGTTTTGCTTGTTCAATTACTTTTGGTTCAGGCCCCTTACGTGACGTACGTACACATGGCCTGTTGTTAGTTTTTGGCTCTTTATGAAAGCGAAGCTCTTGCTCGAAGGGTGTCTTCCCTGTCAGTAACTTCTCATCGTATGTTTAAAGCGTTCTTTTAGAATGTCTAAGCTGTTAACTTTAAATGCTAAAAAACCCTCTTAATAAGTATGTACTATCTGACCACCACAATGAGTGCTAGTGTAAGCTTTACATACATTTTACAATATTCTTCCTAAAATTAGCAAGCATGAAACATTTAAAAATCATTCTACCTCCACCTACTAACAAATAAGATCCTAAGTTGCTACTTAAAATCTTCAAATCATAATTAATCAGGAATGGCTCAGTCTAGCTTAATCGTGAGTATTAGTATAAATACGTGATTAAAAAGCACGCAATGCGCGAACACTGTATGACATCTGACATTTCGGAAGACCTTACTCTACACGAACGCCTATAGCGGCGAATTCATGCGCGATAGCCCCCATTGTCACAAACACTACCTTTTTAAAATACAAGTAAGCAAATACATTTTTAATTATTTTTTCAGGATCAAACAAAAATACTCGTCGCAAAAGTGTACCACTACTTTGAGCAAGAATATGAAGAAATAAAGAAGATGTACAGAGACCTGGACCTGACTCCTCTGTCCAAGTTCCGGCAGCGGACTGTGCTGGCCACCGGAGTGAGCGAGACGACGCTACTGCAGATACTGGAGGAGGAAGAGGGACGGAATGCGGACAAGCGATGGGAACCGCCTCAGGAGCCACTCGCAGGTCGCAAGAGATGCAGACAGACTGATAGGTATGTGTTTGTGTACACGTTGTCATATTACAGTGTTAGTGCATCAGTATGAGAGGACACTCATCACCACTGATAAGTGCTCATTTAGAGAAGTGCTCATTTAGAGAGAAGTGCTCATTTTAAGCTGTGTTCATTTTGAGAAGTGCTCATTTTGAGAAGTGATCATTTTAAGAAGTGCTTTTTTTGAGCAAAGCTCATTTTGATAAGTGCTCGTTATGAGAAGTGCTCGGTTTGAGAAGTGCTCATTTTCAGAAGTGCTTTTTTGTTTGAGGAATGCTCGTTTTGAGAAGTGCTCTTTTCGAAAAGTGCTCATTTAAAGGAGTGCTATTTTTGAAAAGTGCTCATTTAAAGAAGTGCTATTTTTGAAAAGTGCTCACTTTAAGAAGTGCTCTTTTTGAGAAGTGCACATTCTGCGTCAAACCCACGTCAAGGAAAACATTGTGAGGAAACCGGCATGTCCTGTAACCAAACATGTAAAGACATGTAGGTATGAATGTGGACGAGTTAAAGATTGTAGCTGCCGTTCTGTAGGTTTTGTCTATCCTCATGGGAAATGGCGTGAATTTATGTATCTACACTAATATTATAAAGAGGAATAATATTATATTTGTATTTTTGTGTGTGTGTATGTTTGCAATCAATAAACTCAAAAACTACTGCGCCGATTTCAAAAAATCTTTCACCATTAGAAAGCTACACTAACCCTGAGTAACATAGGCTATATTTTATCCTCGTACTCCCACGGGAACGGGACCTACACGGGTAAAACCGCGTGACGTCCACTAGTTTTTGATATGAAGACCTGTGCCTACCAATCCTCACTGGGCCCTCGTGCGTGGTGGACCCGTTGCCTGTCGCAGAGAGCAGGTGTCCCAGTAGTGGGAACGCTATCTATAGGCTGATTATGTATGTACTTAACAACAAAAAATTGTATGGTATATATACTACCACTAAAAAAACCCGACTACTGAAAAATCACGCTTTATTTAAACTCGTGGTTTACAAGGTAAAATCAACTCCTCTTATTGTTAAAGTCGGTTAAAATGTAGCCTATGTTACCCGGGCCATAATAACGTATTGATTGACACCTTATTCATCAAAATCGGATGAATAGTTCAGGCGGTACGGAGAAACATACGTAAATACAAACATACATAGACAAAAAAAATATATATATATAAAAAAAATGAAAAAAAAAAAGAAAAAAAAAAAAATCTTTCTTTCTTCTTCTTCTTTCTAGACTGCTAAAATCATAACCTTCCTTTAGGCTTCGTAGTAGTCGGGTAAACAAACGTTAAAAAAATATTAACAAATAATATTGTATTTTGTTTCAGTTCAAACGAAGAAGACACTCCGGATGATAATGACCAGGAAATTGAACAACCAAGCTACATTGACGAGTGAGTATACTATAATTTAGTAAAGACTAGCTGATGGCCGCGGCTTGGCCCGCTTGACAAATTATAAAGGTTGTAAACAACCACATCACGAAGCTGTCAACCAAGCATTCTGTACTTCAAACTAAGTAACTTTACGCAAAAAATATTGCTGGGAAACGACTTTTTGGGGTAAAAATCATGTTTTGTGGTAGAACTCAATGTAATGCACTCAAAACATTGTGCTGATGGATGGATTGGATAGTACGGGGATCGTGGAGGTGTTTAAAATAAAAATCTTACATTAAAAACTTGTATTTAAAAAAAAACCTTGTGAAAAAGTTGTAACTTTGACCCCCAATATCTCCGTAACTAGAAGGTTAGGTATGGTGTAGAACAAAAAAATGATCGCAATGACGGGGAAAACAAGTGCCTTTCGGCTTCGTTAAGAGGTGTTTTACACTCTTTATTTAGTCTGTCAGTTAAGAGTATTGGAAAATAATGGACACGAATCTTTTGTTTTTGTAAATCAATGATTATTGACAAAAATAAAACGCATCAAAACTTGGGAGTGGGGTTTCGTGACGTCAGAGCGCACTAAAAATTATAGCACGGCCACGGTGTGACGTATTGAGAATTTTAAAAGCGTTGTATATTCGTCAATGTTGGTTTACCTAACAAAAGAAAAAATGCGTGTCAAATATTTTTTGATAATCTAACTGACGGACTAATTAGATTTTCTCAGGACACAAGCCTATTTAGTAAGGATACAGTATTGGACGCTCGTAGTTAAAGAATAAGAGACGGTCGATTCAATATTTAGGTTAAGCCGCGCCTGCCTAGTTTTATCCGTATTTGGGTGACCACCCATTACATATCGAATTTCCTCCGTGCCTCGGAAAGCACGTTAAGCTGTTGGTCCCGGCTGTCATTTGTAGATCTTTGATAGTCGTTACAGGTAGTCAGTGGCCCGAAAGTTTTACAACCAGTCTTACTAAGGGGTATTGATTATATACCCAGTATGCACTGGGTTGTGGAGGTCAGATAGGCAGTCGCTCCATGTAAAATATTGGTATTCAGCTGCATCTGGTTAGACTGGAAGCCGACCCCAATATAGTTGGGAAAAGGCTAGGCAGATGATGAAAGTATTTGGCGTCTTGAATGAAAAGCGATTCCAGCACCGAACTCTATGGTAGCAGAAAATGTGTGATAAATGTGATTATGTTGTAAATTTTATTTGAATTCAGTATGTACTGAGCTCGAACGAAATCTCACCACCAGTACGACTCTTTTTGCTTGCAGCATTCGGTCGCTATTGAAGCGCTTATTTAAGTTCATCAACCAATAGCATCGCAACATCTGATCCCTTGTTTTTGTTAATGGAAAAAGGGTCGAAAGAAGAAATAAATAAGACCAATAATAGTTCTTATTCGTGTCGATGATTCGCTATGGGTGGTAAACAGATGTGGAGATCGTGTGAACGGGATTTTGTTTTAAGAATTAGCCGATTTCGTCCGAGCTCATGGTACACTATTTCCAATTTACAAATCTATTAAAATAACCTAAATTAACTAACTTAAACTGAATACTACAGTACTTTCACAGTTTTTATGTCTTGTGACTGAGACTGTAGCTACATTTAATTTTCATCTTTGTTTCGACAATTCAAAAGTGCCTGTAACTGGCCTACTTGAAATAAATGCTTTGATTTTTGATTGATGAAAACTTAAAAGATGTCTTCAAAAAAACTCCTCAGCTGACAGCGTTGAGGAGTTTTTTGAAGACATTTTTTAAGTTACTGGTAATGTCCCCAAGAGACTGGCGGCGTTACCACGCTGTATGGCAACGCTAAGCCTTTAACCAAGGTGAAAGCAAGCCCTAGGGTCACGGGAAGTGACAACTAAACGTTTTGAAAATGTTTTTTAATTTTTCTTGATGACCCGAATGGCGATGCGATGGAGGGTTCGAATCCCGGTAGAAGCAAATGTTTGTGTGATGAGCATGGACATTTGTTTTCGAGTCATGGATGTTTAAATGTACAATAAGTATGTATTTACAAACATAAAGTATCTATGTAGTATATCAACTGTCTGGTGTCCATGACACAAGCCTCGTTGCTTAGTGTGGCATTAGATGGCACTGTGTGTAATGTCCAGCGATATTTATATTTATTTTTCCAGGGTACAGACGCTGGTAGTGAAGATGGAATCTCCAGAATACACCAAGTAAGTACACATTTACACAACAATCACCAGAATTTTCTTTTCTTTATGAAATACTGGTATTCAGCTGCATCCGTTAGACTGGAAGCCGCCTACAGGTCGCGGCATGTAACTCTAGCGCTGAACGAAACGTGGAGGGGATATCTGCGCATGTTCTTCGACTGGAGAGCCAATCGGTGCAGCGCACGCCCCAAGACATTCTTATTTTTTACTTCTGCGCAATAACGGTCAGCGTTACGTGCCGCGACCATTTATTTTGGTTAAACCTACATTGCTTAATCTTAATTTTGAAAGATTATGTGCGAGTGGGGCGTCTAGCTTGTTTACATAAAAATATATTGTTATAAAAATCATGATTAAATTACTTATTTATTTGAAAGATCTGGAGGAACTTAGTATTGATCCAATCTTTGTACTGGTGTAAGGCTAAGCAGATGAGAGCTATATGCTTCATACGACTTCACCAAGAGTATACGAATTTGTGTCGACTTTAATAGAGACTCACCTCTGTGTTTGTTGCGAAGGTTTCTTCTCTGTGTAGTTTGATGGAAAAAAACCACCCCATCTTGTTTTCAAAAATAATTTATTGTTTACCGTGTGTAAAACAGTTTTTTACACCATTTTTTTTAAAATAAATACCATTTACACATTGCATCTCCTTGTAATGGCATAGGGTACGTATTAGTGGACCCCCATTTCTCCAGTTATGTTTACGTCGCATGTAATAGGGGGCGATCCTATTGCCATCAATCGTGCACAAATCCAGACTCCATAACTGCTACTGAGAAACTCCTAATGGAAAACACCAATAACACTTGGCCTGACCAGGGAATCACGTGATTTTTCAGAAGTCGGGTTTTTTAGTGATACAACAAAAATTCTTGTTTATTTATAGATTGTTATTTTTTTTTTTTTTTTTTCAGTGAGGAACCTGAAATATTCATACCGACAGAAGTGAAGTTAGAACCGGATGTTGCTGAGACCAGCAAGTAAGTTAACACTTAGTTCAACGGTCGGCAACAGGAAGACCGCGGTCCATATCCGGACCGTGTAAGATCGACCCGGGACCGCCGAATATTTGTTAACAATTCTTGAATATAAAAAAACTTTTTGCAAAAAAAATATAACCGACTTCAAAACACAAAAAAGGGAAAAATAACTTTAGCTTCAGAAGTCGGTGACCTTTTTTGATTCATTTAGTTTTTTTTTTGTCACCGACTTCTGGAGCTAAAGTTATTTTTCCCTTTTTTGTGTTTTGAAGTCGGTTATATTTTTTTTGCAAAAAGTTTTTTTTATTTTTCAATTTTTAGTCGTAATAGCCTATACAAATATATACTATGCATTTATTTTACATTGTTAACAATACATGTCATGGTAATAGGCTTATCCCCAATAAATGGAACTTAACATATCTAAACTGTCGAAATTTACGTGTATGGTACACATCTGCGTACCCCTCAGAGCATACAGGCGTGAAGTTACGTCATGATGTTGTATAAACAATAAACATCCAAGCGATTGCAAAAATCACGACCGATTTACCGTCTAGTTTTGAAGAGTTCCATTGTATATCTCCGAAGATCAGCATCAGATCTTCACCAAATTAAAATGCAACCATCTCAGGAGTATATTCTTTCAAATAAAAAAAATATTTTGAAAATCACTCCACAAATGGAGGAGAAATCGGTGAACATACATGAAATTATACCACACGACTGAAGTAAAAATATTCATAAAATGAAAACAACTGGGCCAAACTATGTAAATTTTTTATGGGACCAAATGGCAACTATTCCGCATCAAACTAAAAAAGAATCACGTAAATCGGATCATAAATCTCAGCGTAATCGGTGTACATACATTAAAAATAAAATAAAAAAAAATACCGATCGAATTGAGAACCTCCTCCTTTTTGGAAGTCGGTTAAAAAGAAGATCTCTGAAGAGTCATCATTTTCAAAAAATAATGTTTTGAAGAACAAACATCGTTCGAGATTAATGGACGCTCTTGAAGACTCACTTCGCATTTGGTGTTCCGCTCGTGAACCAAATTTTGTCTAAAAACCGTCGTGTAATTTTACTGACAGTTAATAAATATCATAAAACGTATATTGGAATACAATATAAAACTTAATTCGTAAAATAATCAAGATTTTTTTGGACCTCGATAAAAAATTCCATCGTTTTATGGACCCCACTTAACATTACTTTCCGACCCCTGACTTAGTTCATTATTCTAGTTGCATATTTATTTTATATCAATACGTTTGAATGTTTACAAAATTTTTACATTGGTAAAAATGAAATCCCTTGCCATGTCGCCCCGGTCTGCTTAACCCTTAAGGGACTTACCAGAGAATGGGCAGCAGCGCTCTCTGTGCTTTTGTAAGAACAGTACTGCGATCGCCAACCCGCCTGCCAACCGTGGCGATTTCGACGAAATCTCCCCTTTGGGGGAGGCCTATGTCCAGCAGTCGACGTCTTTCGGCTGAAATGGTAATGATGTTAGCTAAGGGGCCGCCTCCACGAGCGAGAGAATCGCGGCGATATTATCGTCCTTGCCACGTTTTTCTATACACTCTCTTTTGGGCCGTCTCCACGAGCGAGAGAATCATCATCTGCCTAGCCTTTTCCCAGCTATGTTGGGGTCGGCTTCCAGTTTTACCGGATGCAGCTGAATACCAGTATTTTACATGGAGCGACTGCCTATCTGACCTCCACAACCCAGTTAGTACCGGGTATTACGATACCCCTTGGTAAGACTGGTTGTCAGACTTTCTGGTCACTGACTACCTATCGACTGTCAAAGATCTACAAATGACAGCCGGGACCAACGGCTTAACGTGCTTTCCGAGGCACGGAGGAAACTCGGTATGTAATGGGTGGTCACCCATCTACAGACCAACCTAGGCAAGCACGGCTTAACCTAACGATCAACCCGAGCGGCTGTTATTATTTAGCCACGAGCTCCTCTATCCCCTATCGAGCGAGAGAATCGCGGCGATATTATTGTCCTTGCCACGTTTTTCTAGACACTCTCTTTTGGGCAGTCTCCACGAGCGAAAGAATCGCGGCGATATTATCGTCTTTGCCACGTTTTTCTATACACTCTCTTTTGGTCCGTCTTCACGAGCGAGAGAATCGCGGCGATATTATCGTCCTTGCCACGTTTTTCTATACACTCTCTTTTGGTCCGTCTTCACGAGCGAGAGAATCGCGAAGATATTATCGTCCTTGCCACGTTTTTCTATACACTCTCTTTTGGGCCGTCTCCACGAGCGAGAGAATCGCGGCGATATTATCGTCCTTGCCACGTTTCTCTATACACTCTCTTTTGGTCAGTCTTCACGAGCGAGAGAATCGCGGCGATATTATCGTCCTTGCCACGTTTTTCTATACACTCTCTTTTGGTCCGTCTTCACGAGCGAGAGAATCGCGGAAATATTATCGTCCTTGCCTCGTTTTTCTATACACTCTCTTTTGGGCCGTCTCCACGAGCGAGAGAATCGCGGAGATATTATCGTCCTTGCCACGTTTTTCTATACACTCTCTTTTGGTCCGTCTTCACGAGCGAGAGAATCGCGGCGATATTATCGTCTTTGCCACGTTTTTCTATACACTCTCTTTTGGTCCGTCTTCACGAGCGAGAGAATCGCGAAGATATTATCGTCCTTGCCACGTTTTTCTATACACTCTCTTTTGGGCCGTCTCCACGAGCGAGAGAATCGCGGCGATATTATCGTCCTTGCCACGTTTCTCTATACACTCTCTTTTGGTCCGTCTTCACGAGCGAGAGAATCGCGAAGATATTATCGTCCTTGCCACGTTTTTCTATACACTCTCTTTTGGGCCGTCTCCACGAGCGAGAGAATCGCGGAGATATTATCGTCCTTGCCACGTTTTTCTATACACTCTCTTTTGGGCCGTCTCCACGAGCGAGAGAATCGCGGAGATATTTATACGTTGACTCGCCGCGATTCTCTCGCTCGTGGAGGCGGCTCCTAATATAAATTGTATGAGCTTTTCTTAGTAGTTTATTAATATTTATTATTTTATTTTATTTTCAGGGAGCATACTGACCCAATTTCTGTAGACGTGAAGACTGAAACACAAGATGATGCACTGGATACGTAAGTCATCTGTTTTCACTATTTTAGAAGTCGTCCATGGTCTTATAGGTATTAGACCCAGTGGTGACAGCACCGTGTTACGAGTCGCAGGCTGTGGGTTCGAGCCCAGGCATTGCTTTGTGTAGTTTATTTCATCACTGCTCCTAAAACGGTGAAGGAAAACATCGTGAGGAAACCGGCATGTCCTAGAACCAAAAATTCGAAGACATGTGACATCTACCAACTAGAAGCACTAATCTCATTAATTATTTATTTCAGAACAATTAACAAAGCATACCAAAAATACATGTTTAAGAACTCATATTGAATTTAACATGTTTATTGTAGCCTTAATTAAAGGCTGCCACAGCATGCATTTAAATATTGGAGACAGAAAATGCAGTTACAAAACAGATCTTACCCATTCAGATCTAACTTAATAAGTAAAATCCGCTTTGCGCTGCTATATCTGACAGTTTCTGTGTTTATTAACTGTATTTATACACCAATCTATTGGTATATAAATACAGCCAACTGTAACATAAATCTGACATACAAATATACCAGATGACATTTTTATCACTTTAAAAAAAATGGGTATATTAGGTGAACGGAGTAGAAGCTTATGGCATACCTACCTAGATTTATTTTTCTTTTTTCCACCGCTTAAAAAAAAATGATCCATCATCAAAAAAACGCTGCAAATTTCAAGTAAACTTTTCATATTAGAACAAAGAAAGAGAAATTTTGAAAAAAAAAAATATCGAATTTCGTTTTTTTTTTTGCAAAAATTAAGCATGCCATTTGCTTCTACTCCGTTCATTTATTATACCCATTTTATTGGAAAGTGATAAAAAAGTCAAGTATAAGAAAAAATTACATAATCAATTTTTGTTCGACATGGTGCCAACCAGAATTCTGACTCATTCTGCATTATGTTTGGTTGCAGCACTAATGAGACCGTCGCACCCAATGAGCCTGCCGCTAAACGAAAAGGAAACAAATCAAGAAAAACTGACGACACATCAACACGGTAAGTAATCATAACATAACATAACATCAGCCTGTAATATACCTATAGGCATAAATACCAGCACTTTTATGTTATCACTTTCACTGCTAAGTTCATAAAATGCATACCTACCTACAAATTGGCATGCCATAATAGTTATTTATGCAACTGTTGTATAATGAGGGGTATCAAAACACGAATGTGGGTTTATCACACGAGGCGAAGCCGAGTGTGATAATAATATCACATGAGTGTTTTAATACCTAATTATGTACAGTTGCATACAAGACTTTATCTACATCCATGATATCAATCCTCCATAAAAGGTTCTGAAACCATAGGGTGTTGCAGTGTTGTAAGAAGTCTATGTAAATTCATGGAAAGTTTAATTGCTGGGTATTTAATACAAACAAACCAAAATATAATTATTTACATTTTGATTGTACAATTATTAAAATGCACAAAGCTTGTATCACTCATTTTTGTAAACAACAAAGTACATAATGCAATACTAATATCGAACAAAAATGGCGGGATACGTCGTGAATGAGAGGTTTTCCTTTTGAGGTTTAAAAAAAAAACTAAGTTTCCAAGAACTCTATAGATGGCGTTGAACTTACTATGCCAAAGCCAAAACGCTTGGAAAAAAAACGTTGTGTCACGTCACATACTCTCGTTGACTGACACTTTCATTTGCTTAAGAGCCATTTCACGTTTTCGCGCAAATTTCTAAGACTTTAGTCGCCTAAATTACCATCTTAGAAAACATCCTGGCATTTTTGAATACATGTTAAAAATAGATCAGTTTTTCTTATTGACACTTAATGTAACACATTTACAAAAAACTTATTTGTTTACTATGTAGTGATTAATCTCCCACAACAAGTTTACTAAAAAATCTTCGCAGAGTCAATTTCAGACTCCTAATTCTATCATAAATATTTATAAATTTCACTCAAAAAAATACACAAAGCATCAGACATATACTTTTGTCGACAAATAATGTTCTAGAATATCGATAATTAATAACATTAATTGGTAAAAAAATAAAGTCTTAGGTCAATTTTTACGTTTTATATTGCTATTTTATCGTGATTTTTTGGTTTGAATAAAGCGTAATTACATTGAAAAAAAAATGTAAAAATAAACTATGTTCTTTTACTAAACTAATTCCAAAGTTTTATTAAAATCAATTCATTTAATCAGATACAATATAATTTTTAACATCACTCTAAATTAGAATAAATTACGACGCATAAGCGATCACGGATTAGTACGGCCCGAGCGCCCATCGGCGAAGGACCTGTGCCATTTTTTTCCGCGTCCCGATTTTCGAGCGTATCTATCGTAAACGCATTGTTATACTACGACTACAACATTTTGATTCTCTTTGTATTTTTTTTCATTACGTTGGAATTTTGTTTATTATCAAGTAAAGTATTATTTTAGTAGTTTGTAGATGAATTGTTATATTTCTGTTTTATTAGTTTTAGCAATGGGGCGTAAGGGTTATATTATCATTGTGTCAATATAAGGAAAGAATAAAAGAAAAAAGAAACAGAAGCGAGGTGGATATTAGTTTTATTTGCAATTCATTTACATAGTTATCGATCACGTAAGGTACCCCGCGAAATTCAAATTTTCTAACGACTATTTCATTGATGAGTTGATTATAACTCCGCAAATCCATTATTTGCTACGATCGCGAATCATATTTTGTTCAACATACAACCTGACACTGACATAAATTTTCTTTTCTTAACATATAATTATATCGACATGGAATACAGAACCGTAATTACAATGTGAAGGGTTTGAAAACACTTAACACTCCTTTAGAAATATTTGGGGTCCGAAATTTGATAGCTATTTTGTTTTCATTTTAGAATGAGAAATCGCGTGAAAACAGAGAATAGTACTTTTAGAAGAGACGCCGTGCAGGGTACTAGTGGAAAGTGATTTAATAAAATTGATTGTTTTAGTTACAACTAGCTGTGCCCGCGGCTTCGCTCACGTCAGCGTGTATTCTTTTGGCATTATCAGGGAACATTACATGAGAACGTGAAGTCGTAGTATATTCCTGACATCTTCTACAAAACAACATACTAATAAACTGACTTACTTACTGTTAATTTTAATTAAAACTTGTTAGTACTTTTTTTTTAATACCTACTAAAGGAACTCGTACTAAATTTTCGAGGGGAATCAATTTAGATGGCCATCGACACGGAAGAAGTTTATGAACAAAGCAAATAGATGCAATCCATGATATATCATAGGTACACCTACACAGAGTAGGTATCCTTCAAAAAAATTCTTTCAACTCTGAGAGCATAATCAGTCGATCAAAAGTAAGAATATGGAAAAACCTCGTTACTGTGAAATACTGTAAACGCTTGAATGTAATGTATATAAGGAACCAGAAAGAGTATGCGCTTCGAAATGAAGATTATCATGTTTATCAACCTTCCTACCTACTAAATATAATAAAAAGTATAATAATAAATATGTAATAGAAACATACACATAAAAAACATATTTACATAACATATATTTGTGTTTTATTAGTTTAGAAGGGTTTAATAGATAAAAGACTGAATAAATAAATTATCGTTTTGCCTAAATCTCAAACCAAGGTGCATTACGATTATAACGGCCCAAGATTGTTTAGTCCGTCTCGACACTGCGCTGCACTGTTCGCGTTGTGTAAGTGTGGATAGCTACGCACACATACACAAAGCTGCGGTCTTTTACCTAAACTCGAGCGTTTGAATTTTGTGAAATGGCTCTTAACCATCCGAATATAACCAACATTTCTCGCGCTTTGTTAAAATCAGTTTTTTTAGGTTCCGTTCCTTGCATTATCATACTTACTCCTAGCGCCATCTATCCAGCGACTAGGGAAGAGCTAAAAAGAAAATCCCTCATTCGAATTAACCTTAAGGGGCCGGGGAGCATGAATTTGTCCATACAAACGTAATACCAAAATTATTTTCAGTATGAGCATATTTCCACCTTAATATGCTGTTATTCGGAACAAGATGGTAATTACCTAGGTTTCTATATTTTTTTTTTTTCAAAATACTTACCAAAAGCGAAATGCAAACATATTGAATATCTCACATTTTTACAGTTTAAATACGATGTTTTCATCTCATCTGTTCTATATTAAAAACGGTAGTATTTGTAATATTGTTCAAATCGAAACATGTCTTATATTGTTAAGTTAAATAATATAAAAAAAATAATGGAAAAGCATTGAGTTTTCATTCATCATTTTTGGTATTACGGCACACATTCAAATTAATCACAAATGTTCATCGGAAGTCGTGCTATCGCATCAAGCATTGAGCTGGGGCGGGGCGCAGGGCGCGGGACAGAACATTTGGATGTGTTGACTGTGTTGAGTATAGTGACAAATGTAAATGTGTGCGTGCGCACCTCGCCACCCGGCCGGGCCGGGCAATTCGTTCGGAATCGTTCGTCAGTGTTAGACGATTACTTGATTGCATTGTGCGTGCGTATTGGTGCGTATTTGTTTGCCAATTGTATCGTAATATTTCTGAAACTCTTGACCTATGTTACGGATTTGGATTTAGATTTGCCTTGTGATTTGGAATCGAGTAACCTACCTACCTACTTTATTACGACTTTTGTTTTGTTTACGGACTTCGATATTTGCTTACGATTTGGTTAAATTTAGGTTACAAAACAGGTACCTACATAAACATAATTATATAAAGGTTAGCAACATGCGGGTCTAAAATGGCCGCTTTAGCAGAATCCACGCAGAATCTTAGTATAAATCACGTTAAAACATTTAAATTCTTAAAATGGACTTTATGTCCATAATCATAAAGTCCATTTTAAGAATTTTAAATTTTTAACGTGATACATATTACGATTCTGATAAAGTGGCCATTTTAGACCCCATGGACTCCAAACGTTGGGATGTATCTCACAATAAGTATCTACCTACCTTTTTGTTTTCATCATTTTTTTAAACTCACACCAAGAAAATGCCTGCCTACCTACACATATTTTTTCTCGTTCATAATCGAAATTACATTACACTGGGTTAGTACATACTGAATTAGATGTGTTTAGGATTCAAATGTCCGACTAATAGGTTTCATTCATAATCAATCATAACTGGGTACCTACCTATCGACTAAATAAATATTATGTTTTATTTTACAAGCTTTGATATAGTTTCACGTGTCCCGATGTTTGTCTGTAATCTGTAAGTAATCAAATCTTGCAAGTAAAATTTGATCCACTTCCCGATTACCGATTGAGCTGAAATTTTGCACGCATTATATAGGTATATCGCGTGACAACTGGTGGCCATAAGAATTCTGTAATGTAACGACGTAACCCCATCGAGTTTGAACTTGTTTGATTCGTCGTGACGAGTACTTTGTCTTTAGGTTATATCCAGGGTCTGATGATGGAGCTAGAAGGTGTCCATGGGAACTCCGTTATAAAACGACATAACCCCATCGAGTTTGGGCTCGTATGATTTGTCTTGACGAGTACTTTGGTGCTAGGTGGTATCCAGGGTCTGATAATGGAGCTGGAAGGTGGCCATTGGAAGTCCGTAATAAAACGAAATAATCCCGTCGAGTTTGGGTTTGTTTGATTGATCTTGAAGAGTAAATTGGTCCTAAATGGTAATCAGGGTTTGATGATGAAGCTGAAAGGGGGGCCAAAGGATCTCCGTAATAAAACGACGCAACCGCTTCGAGTTTGGGCTCGTTTGATTCGTCTTGATGAGTACCTACTACCTGCCTACTACCTGCCTACTGCCTGCCTACTGCCTGCCTACTGCCTGCCTACTGCCTGCCCACTGCCTGCCTACTGCCTGCCTACTGCCTGCCTACTGCCTGCCTACTGCCTGCCTACTGCCTGCCTACTGCCTGCCTACTGCCTACCTACTGCCTACTGCCTACCTACTGCCTACCTACTGCCTGCCTACTACCTGCCTACTACCTGCTTGTTACCTGCCTACTACCTGCCTGTTACCTGCCTACTACCTGCCTACTGCCTGCCTACTGCCTGCCTACTGCCTGCCCACTGCCTGCCTGCTGCCTGCCTACTGCCTGCCTACTGCCTGCCTACTGCCTACCTACTGCCTGCTTACTACCTGCCTACTACCTGCTTGTTACCTGCTTGTTACCTACCTACTGCCTACCTACGGCCTACCTACTACCTACCTACTACCTACCTTCTACCTACCTCCTACTAGCTACCTACTTTTAGGTTCTAGGATACTTATGCCGGTTTCCTCACGATGTTTTCCTTTTCCGTTTTGAGAGCAGAGTTGATGAATAATAATTACACAAAGTAATGCGCCTGCCTGGGTTCGAACCTACGACTTAGGCGCGGGCAGTATTATAAGTATTAAGTCTATGGGCGCGGGACAAATACAACACACGGTATATCGTCACATCCTCGTCAGCGCAGCGCAATGATATACCGTGTAGCCTAAATTGCACTTTATTTCCATGCATTTTGTATGATATTTGAATGGAATAGGAAGTCGCCCGCGCCATGTCCGCGCCCGACGCCTCTTGAATTTGTCCCGCGCCTCGTAAGTCGGGGCCGCCACCACTGAGCCACCAGTACGTACTTTTATTTCAGATTTTCAGGCGAACCGTATACTTATTCCTTACCTACATTAGTGGTATAGAAAGAGTAGTAACCCAGATTTTTTTTCAACAAAGCCTAGATTTTGAGTTAATCTAACATTTGAGATAAAAACATTGTAGACAGATTTCCTAAAAACGCATTACTATTCTGCAGATACACTAACGATTGCACAAAGTAACTAACAAAAATAAAGCAAATAAGGAACATGATAACTACCTAAAAGGTAAACACCAAACACGATTAACACACGCATAGGTAAACACTATTCACACACGCTCACGCGCGGCTACGCAACGGGCCGGGGAGTGTGAAACAGAGACAACAATATTTCAAAGTGTTTTTGCCTTCGCTTCGAATTGCAGTTGCAAGCGGACGGCGCCGCACTCTTAAAGTTTTTTTTAATTACGGCGCTGTGGTAGTGAATCGCACGTGCTAGACAATGTCCTTTTTTTAAAACGAGTTGCATAATGAAATTTAGTACAACATTATAACACCCGTTTGGGTGTTATAATGGTTATTATAACACTGGCTGTTTTAATGTTGGCCATAAGCTGTTTCATATACTTTTATAGAGGATTTATAGCATGCGTGTAGATAAAACAATTAAACAACCCGTCAGTCGAGTCCATCAGCGCGATGGTGACGTAACTGTACCCAATGCCCCAGCACCCGAGCGCCGAGTCCACTAAGCCACGCCCACGTCAGCCAGCGGGTAGTAGGGTTGTCGAAACCCGAATGATTTATTAAACAAAAATAAATTAAACTGATTTTTATATGTATTTATTTGTTTGCCTAGGTATTTAAACACTTAAGCCAAGAACCTTACATGATTTATGCCGACATATTTTTACAAATTACTTAACACACGATTTTTAAACGAAAGATAATGTTTCTATTACTATAAAAAAAGACTTCACAGTATAATTTATTTTCGACAACCCTTAAAGCGTACTTAGCTATGGACTCGCTAGTCGGGTTCTGGGCATGAATACAAGTCACCTATGTCTAATTATAACGACGACTCGGATACGGGTTGTGGGCACACGAACAAATTTATTGTTCGACCTATATGCTGCACTTGAAGTGTTATTTTCATTGTTTCATATTCATTCTTAGTACCTATGTACTGCTGTTGGTGTACCAAATAAATTAATAAATAATATCAAACTTAATTATCATGTTACCTTGAATGCAGTTCATTTATAGTCTGAATATTGTAATGGTGTGGGGTTAGTGCTCAGTGAAACGAGAGCGATGACACATGAACAGTTTACAGTGGCGCCCAACTCGCAGCCGTGTTATTTTAACAGCGGCAAAACGAACCCAGTGAAGTGTGGTTAGTACCTATTCAGTGAACACAGATAGATTATCATGCCACGAACGGCGCGGGCAACCCGTTATTTAAAAGGAAATTGTATAAACACTTTCAGTTGGAGGACATTTGAATTATCATTTATATAATATTTCATCACAATTTTAATTTAATTTAATTGGTATTTTAATTTAACTTAATAATTGTATGTTAATTTAATTTGTATTTATATTTCTATTTTTTTTAAATATCAATTCCAAATTCGTCTTGACATAAATAAGTAATTAAATTTGAATATTTTAATCTTTAATAGTAGCATGATTGTTTAATTGTATAATTGTACCTATGTATTCGTAATTTTAATTTTAATTAAAATATGTATTTAGAGCTAGTCCAGTCCCCAACCAGACCACCAACCAACCAGTCTTACCAAGGGGTATCGTATTACCCGGTACTAACTGGGTTGTGGAGGTCAGATAGGCAGTCGCTCCATGTAAAATACTGGTATTCAGCTGCATCCGGTAAAACTGGAAGCCGACCCCAACACAGTTGGGAAAAGGCTAGGCAGATGATGATGTATTTAGAGCTAGTGTACCTACTCGATAATGTGTAAGCTGTGGTTACCTGTAATTGACAGTGCGTTACAAGACCATGTATTCTGTAATAGTTTTAATTTATCTAAGAAATTGTAATGGTGCTCGTTGGTAATCCAAAATCAATAAATAAATAAATAAATCATTCATAATATATAATACATCATTTATTTTTAAAAGTTATCAAATAATAATATTATCACTTTTTTTTGTGCAGGCAACACACACCCGGCGAGTCCTCGGCCCCGGTCGCATCGAGTAGTGTGTCACTCACGGAAACATTGAATGAGTGAGTACCAGTGCCCATAATTGGAGTATTCATTTATTTAGTACAGCGTATAAATAAATGAATACTCATTAGCCATAGCCATAAATACTACATTAAATTAAGGTCGCTTCCACCTTAATTTCGGGCAGCCTACGAAATTTCCTTAGGTTTTTTTTTAATTTTCTTAGGTTTTTTTTTTAATTTGCAGGTCAGTGTGAGGTTGTATGTTGATTAAAATATGATTCGCGGCTGTAACAAATATGCCTTTAAAATTATTAAACAAAATGTTTTAAGTTTTCACCGTCCGTTTGGAAGGAAATGAAAGTTGTTTGAAGTGAAAAATTCTTTAAGCGCGTTGTAGCACTTTTTGGGTGAAGGAAAAACATTGAACTCATCGTCACTTGACGTAACATGCGGTCACGCTTTGTAGCACTCGTAGGCGATCCGCTACGGCGTAGCACCACATAGGCATGCGCGGAGCATAACCAGTGCTACGACTGAGGCGGGTGTACTTTTTTTTTTCACTTCTATCGGCAGTCTCCAAAGACTGCCTCGATTGTTTTTTTTTTTGTTAACTATGAATAAGATTGATCAAGTACTGTTTAAAATGATTATCAACATGAGACGCGTGTTGTTTTATGTAGTTTATTATTATTTTATTATTTTCAGTACTAATATGAGGAAAACTCGTAAAAAATTATCAAGAGAAGAAAAACTGGCAAAAAAAAGGCTACATAAACGAGAAAAATATGCACAATTAAAAAACCATCCTGATGTATATTCTCTACAGAAAGACAAAGAAAGAAGTAGATATTTAGCAAGAAAAGAGAGGAATCAGATATGTAGCATTAAAGACATGACTCCTAGAGCACAACGAATACAAAGAAAGAGATGGCGAAAAAACTCACTAAACTACTTAGAAATCACAGTCAATCACAGAGAATATTGGAGGAAAACTCACCTCCCCAGAGTCAGTCGGAAAATGATGTTAATCCTGACTTCCAGAGCCTCCCAGACCAGATCCCTTAATGCTGTCTGAACCAGGTCGCAGTCATCATCATCATTTCAGCCGAAAGACGTCCACTGCTGGACATAGGCCTCCCCCAAGTGTCGGCACATTGACCGGTCCCGTGCGACTCCCATCCAACGGATTCCCGCAACCTTCACCAGGTCATCGGTCCACCTAGTGGGAGGTCTTCTTCTCAGGTCCCAGTGCAACCAATCAAAATAATTATGTATGTCTGTAGGTACGATTATTGAAGTCCGATAATGTAATATGACGTATGCGTTACAAACATATTAAGACGTTAAAAAAATTGAAAGATTAGTAAACTGGAAAGAAAAAAAGATGTGTTACTTAAAAGAAGTATATAACTAAAAAAGTTTGTGATTATACTTTTTTTTGTGTTTTACTGTAATAATTGGCGACTATATATGTCCAAGACTGTAAAACCTAAGTTAGTAACCTGAATGCTATACACAGAAGCTGTTGGTGAATCTATATTAATAAATAATAATAATAAGTTGATGAAGTCAACCAACCCGTACTGTTGTTGAGTCTGACAACCAGTCTTACCAAGGGGTATCGTATTACCCGGTACTAACTGGGTTGTGGAGGTCAGATAGGCAGTCGCTCCATGTAAAATACTGGTATTCAGCTGCATCCGGTTAGACTGGAAGCCGACCCCAACATAGTTGGGAAAAGGCTAGGCAGACGATGATGATGAATAAGTTGATGAAGTATTGACAGAGATAAGACCAGAAATGAAACTCGAAAGTCGAAATTGTCTCGAATTTTGCAAGAGAGTTTTAAAACTATGCCTAAAAAAGACAAGAGGAAATTTGTGGCTACGGTTATCAAAGATGATCAAAGAAGATTGGCCAAATGTAAGCTGCTTCGTAAATTACCATTTTCCCAAAGAAAAATATTGCAGTAGAAAAAAAAACAATTGAAAATGGTAATTAGTTCCAGTAAGCTGACCTGATATTGAAACTCCTGAAAAATATTGCAGTAGAAAAAAACAATTGAAAATGGTAATTAGTTCCAGTAAGCTGACCTGATATTGAAACTCCTGAAAAATATTGCAGTAGAAAAAAAACAATTGAAAATGGTAATTAGTTCCAGTAAGCTGACCTGATATTGAAACTCCTGAAAAATATTGCAGTAGAAAAAAAACAATTGAAAATGGTAATTAGTTCCAGTAAGCTGACCTGATATTGAAACTCCTGAAAAATATTGCAGTAGAAAAAAAACAATTGAAAATGGTAATTAGTTCCAGTAAGCTGACCTAATATTAAAACTCCTGAAAAATATTGCAGTAGAAAAAAAACAATTGAAAATGGTAATTAGTTCCAGTAAGCTGACCTGATATTGAAACTCCTGAAAAATATTGCAGTAGAAAAAAAAATTGAAAATGGTAACTAGTGCCAGTATGGTGACCTGATATAAACTCCTGAAAAATATTGCAGTAGAAAAAAAAAAACAATTGAAAATGGTAATTAGTTCCAGTAAGCTGACCTGATATTGAAACTCCTAACTCCGATAGGCCAGCCCCACTGCCCCAGGACGAATTGTTACTTTCCTACGCGTGATCGATTGTTGATCGTTCGGTGTGACGAACTGACACTTCCGCAACTAAATAAACCTAAGGTCTACCTATTCACACACGAAATATTTTCAAAGAATCATCTGACGGCTATAACGAAGCAATAGCAACGAAAAAAAATATTTTTCTGAGTTTTTTTTGTTTTTACGAAATAGGCTAGTGTACTGAAAAAATCTATCATTTAGATTTAGATTATCAAAAAATATTTGACCCGTATTTTTTCTTTTGTAACGTAAACCGTTTAAAATTCTCAATACGTCATGTCGTGGTATAATATTTTAGTGCGTTGTGACGTCACGAGCCCCCACTCCCGAGTTTTGATGCGATTTATCTTTGTCAATATTCATTGATTTAGAAAAACAAAAAATACGTGTACATTATTTTCCTATACTCTAACTGATGGAGTAAATAGATTTGAAATTTATTGACGGTGGAAACTAGCCTATTATTATAGTTCCAAAATTTCTTGAGACATTTTGAATAAAACCTTTACTACGACCGCGACGTAGTACGACATATACGACGCGGTGACGTAGTAAACTAACGTAATGGATGTTGAAAAATAAAGAGCCAGTGTTTATTTTATGGGTCAAGTAACTTAAAATATTTTAATTTTTTAAATATACTCATATAATTTTTTTTTTCCTTGAAATGGCTTCGTTATAGCCGTTAGATGATTCCCTGAAAATATTTCGTGTATGAATAGATACACCATATATACTGACTACCCACCTAACACCAACATATTTTTTTTTCAGAGTAAACATGCCTCGAAAAAAACGGCAATCGAAGGAAGAAATATTGGCTAAAGCCAAAATCGCTCGCCGGAATCGATACACTAAAATCAAAGCTGACCCTGTTTTATACGCTCTTGAAAAAGAAAAAGAACAACAACGGTATAAAAAACGAAGACAAGAGAAGAAAATTTTATCAATTGTAGACATGACGCCAAGAGCTAGAATGTTACAGAGGAAGAAATGGAGAGAAAGCTTTAGAAAACATTTTCAATCAAAGAAATTATTAAAGGAAGGAAGTAAACATATGAATGAAAATACTACAAGTTCCAGTGACAGCGACGATAATAGTAATAAGAAGACGAAACGCTATTTGCGAAAGTGAGCCACAACCCTCTACATCTACTACATCTAACATCATCTGCCTAGCCTTTTCCCAACTATGTTGGGGTCGACTTCCAGTCTGACCGGATGCAGCTGAATACCTGTATTTTACATGGAAAGACTGCCTATCTGACCTCCACGACCCAGTTAGTACTGGGTCATACGATACCCCTTGGTAAGACTGGTTGTCAGATATTACGGGCCACTGACTACCTGTAACGACTGTCGAAGATCTAAAAATGACAGCCGGTACCAACTGCTTAACGTGATTTCCGAGGCACGGATGAAACTCGGTATGTAATGGGTGGTCACCCATCCACAGACCAACCTAGGCAAGCACGGCTTAACCTAAAGATTGACCCGAGGGGCTGTTATTATTTTAGCCACGAGTTGCAGCCTAAAGATGGTCACCTAGAATGTTAATTAACGAATTAATTATCATTCTACATTTATTAATAAAAAACAATCAATTGCCTAATGGTGTTTATGAGAATGTTTTCAAGTGTTTGTTTTGGTTAGCCGATACTGTTAAACTAAACACTTGTAACGGCTGAGACTCTATGTGGACCAAAAATTATTTTTTACCATTGCCACTCGAAAAAGAGCATTTTATTCATCAATAACAGTGAAAAAAAGTCTCTTTTACTCACTGTAGATAACAGTGAATAAAACGCCCTTTTACTCACTAAGTGAATAAAAACAGTGAAACAACAAAACAGGTTAAAAAAGTGTTTGAATAAAAACATTTTGAATTTGGAACAATTACACGCGCCGACAAGAAAATAGCTCTGAATTTCAAAAATTGCTTTGAGAGTTTACCAAGGGCTTTACATTCTTTACGACGGACGGAGGAAACTCGGTAATAAATTAGTGGTCACCCATCCACAGACCGACCTTGATAAGCGTTGCTTAACCTTGAAAATCGACCCGACTGGCTGTTATTATTAACCCACGAGAATAGTAGATTGTATGACAAGGGAGCAAAATAGTATTTTTACGGCGAGGGCGCTATTTTGATTCCAGAGCGAAACGAAGGATTCTAGAATAGAATCCCGAGCATAGCGAGGGATTCTAAAATAGAATCCTGAGCGTAGCGAGGGATTCAAAGTACATCGCCTGAGGGAAAAATATGTTTGCTCTCGAGTCATATACTCTACTTTTCATCTCGTTCTATGAGAAAATAAATAAGAGACACTTTTAAGTAATTAATGAATAAGTTTAATTAAAAAAATGACATGAATGTAAAAAAGGTCAATTACAAATTTATATTTATATCTAATAGATATAAATATAAATGGCACTGGCAAAATTTTGAAAATTTATTGTCACAGTGTGTATTTTGTTTGGGATTGATATAGTTGTGGATTTATTTATACATTTTTTGTTTTTTAATTACTCTTTCTTTGTTCTAATATGAAAAGTTTACTTGAAATTTGTAGCGTTTTTTGATGATGCATCAATTCTTTTCTAAACTGTGGAAATAGAAAAACAAAACTAGTTATGCTTTAAGCTTCTACTCCATTCACCGAATATACCCATTATTTTTGGAAAGTGATAAAAAAGTCATCCAGTATTTTGAGTGTTTGTAATCTCAGTATCTGGCTGGTGCTCAGGAAAAGGTTCCTTTGATGTAGAAGAGCGCGGTGACAACGGCATGGGCGAACTATCTGCAACTCTTAATTTAATATTTTCTACAATGCGCGTGCTGACCCCCGCACCGTACAAACACTTACAGCCAGTAATTTATTCAATTTTCGTTCGATTTCAATGAACGATTCATGTTCCAAATTCAAATCTCATTACTGCCCGCTAAAAAGTCTAGTGGAGAAAAGAGCTACTTTGCTCCCGCTAAAAAGGGAACAAAACGACACTTTTCGAATAGAAGGGATGAAATAGTAGATTGTATGACAAGGGAGCAAAATAGTATTTTTACGGCGAGGGCGCTATTTTGATTCCAGAGCGAAGCGAAGGATTCTAGAATAGAATCCCGAGCATAGCGAGGGATTCTAAAATAGAATCCTGAGCGTAGCGAGGGATTCAAAGTACATCGCCTGAGGGAAAAATATGTTTGCTCTCGAGTCATATACTCTACTTTTCATCTCGTTCTATGAGAAAATAAATAAGAGACACTTTTAAGTAATTAATGAATAAGTGTAATTAAAAAAATGACATGAATTTATAAAAGTTCAATTACAAATTTATATTTATATCTAATAGATATAAATATAAATGGCACTGGCAAAATTTTGAAATTTTTTTGTCACTGTGTATTTTGTTTGGGATTGATATAGTTGTGGATTTATTTATACATTTTTTGTTTTTTAATTACTCTTTCTTTGTTCTAATATGAAAAGTTTACTTGAAATTTGTAGCGTTTTTTGATGATGGATCAATTCTTTTCTAAACTGTGGAAATAGAAAAACAAAACTAGTTATGCTTTAAGCTTCTACTCCATTCACCGAATATACCCATTTTTTTTGGAAAGTGATAAAAAAGTCATCCAGTATTTTGAGTGTTTGTAATCTCAGTATCTGGCTGGTGCTCAGGAAAAGGTTCCTTTGATGTAGAAGAGCGCGGTGACAACGGCATGGGCGAACTATCTGCAACTCTTCATTTAATATTTTGTACAATGCGCGTGCTGACCCCCGCACCGTACAGAAAACACTTACAGCCAGTAATTTATACAATTTTCGTTCGATTTCAATGAACGATTCATGTTCCAAATTCAAATCTCATTACTGCCCGCTAAAAAGTCTAGTGGAGAAAAGAGCTACTTTGCTCCCGCTAAACGGGGAACAAAACGACACTTTTCGAATAGAAGGGATGAAAAAATAAATACTGTACTTCTATTTATTTTCTCACAGTCAATGGTAAAAAGTAGACTACACAACACGTGAATAAAAAATGTATTTCGGTACTTGTATCCCGTCTTGTATTCGTACCTCGAACTAAATTCCCTTTTTATTCCCTTGTTGTATAATCTACTATTATATTACCATCCCAAGCCACTAGGCTTATACCATTCTCAGAATAAAAGTGTAAACATTCCCATTATTTTATTCGGTATACGCAACACGTGTAAATGCCGTCATGTTATTTTTATGAATAAGAATAATTTATTTAAAAGGTGTACATTTATGTGTATGACGAGGACTATGTGATATATCTTTTGATTATGTGAAATAATGTGTATTTATGAAAATAAATAATAACTTTATGAAATAATGTTTTTTTTTTTTACTTTAATGACCTCACAAGAAACTAGGAAAAATGCCCTCACACTGAACACATTAATGAACACGCGATAATGATAATTTTAGAACTATTACTTATACCAGGCCCTTTCGAAACCTCGATGTTACCATATTCTTTTATTCATTTTAACTTTATGTTCAAGAGTGTTACATAGGCAGATTTAATACCACCAGGCATTCTTTACCAGTCAAGCTTTGGGTATAATAGAACATTTCATGGTTGGTTGCTTAGCCAAGACTGACAACCAGTCTTACCAAGGCGTATCGTATTACCCAGTACTAACTGGGTTGTGGAGGTTAGATAGGCAGTCGCTCCATGTAAAATACTGGTATTCAGCTGCATACGGTTAGACTGGAAGCCGACCCCAACATATTATGTAGTTGGGAAAAGGCTAGGCAGATGATATGATGATGATATTTGGATGAATCGCTTCTAAAATTAGTGTTTTTCATTTTTTTCAGAAGCGGTCTGCCGTCCGGGAGAGAAATAAAAATGGAAGTAGAAATAGGGGAAGAAGGATTTAGCTAATTAATTATTGATAAATAGTATGGAGTATTATGTGATCAAAATTAGAAATTTGTGCTTAAGTTTGACGATTTTTTGATTTAGAATTTGCTTCAGCTGTCAACCTATAGTCTCTATGAGAGGGAATGGTCTATAATCCACCACGCGGGCGGCCACTACCAGTGCGGGTTGGTAGATGTCACATGTCTTCGAATTTTTTGGTTCTAGGACATGCCGGTTTTTTTCACGATGTTTTCCTTGATTGATCTTTAGATTGTGAGCAGAAGCGGTCCCGGCAGAGCGCGTTACTTTGTGTAATTTATTTCACTGCTCTCAAGACCGTGAAGGAAAACATCGTGAGGAAACCGACATGTCCTAGAACCAATATGCGATGACATGTGACATACCAACTTGTACTGTACCCGCGTGCTGGATTACAGCCTACTTCCTCTCATAGAGTGTGGACTGTGCCCCAACAGTGGGAACAAGGCTGATTACGCAATCGTAGATCTGAAGAATCTAATTTTGATCTCATATTGATTTTAAAGGTGAACGCACACTTATCAGAGCCGAAGGAAGCGAAAGAGCCGAAAGAATCAAATTTTAGAATAGGCTAGATGACACCATAAAACAAAAATTCCAAGACACCTATCTTTAAATAAAACCACTTTATTTTGGGCCTGAAAACCGATTTATTTTCAATTAATATCCAAATTCGATTTTAAAACCTCTCAGACGCCGCGCAAAAAAACGATTAACTCCCCTCCCGCTCCGCCGTCGCAGCCGCATTACGTCATCGCATGAGTCACCCGACCTCGCCTCTTCAAACTCTTATCGCTCGCGATATAGTCGGTCTTATCTTAAGCCGTAAACATTCTCAGAATCGTTTTGAAACATACTTGTGTTTTATTACATAAACAACACTTGTAAACCACTTCAGTATTATAAACAAAGGATATGAGATAGATGACATATGAGAATTTGCCGCGCTCCGTATTTTATTTATTTTTGGTAAAAATACTGATTCAATTTACACGAAACTTTAGAACCAATGTAACAAATACACAAGTAACCTAATACATAATTCATATAAGAGTCTTACTGATACATTCTAATCAGATTTCAACTAGATTGTAACAAAAAACTCGTATACGGCGAACTGTCATTTTATTGTCATTGACCTCGATTTGAAAACACTTGAAATCTATATAAATATGAATATGTATGCTTATTCTTATAGTAAATAATGAATTATGGTTATTACTTACCTTGTTTTTGCTGTTTCCAAGACCATATTTCATTTTATAACAGTCAAATTCACATTTTCAATTGTTCACGCCATGTTGACCAAAATATCGTTCGACGAAAATTTTGTTGGCTCATAAAATAATTTTGGTTCATTGTTCTACCTAAGTATCTTGCTACAAAGTAGCATTATACAATAATAAGGTAATAAACATTCACTTCACAACGTTTTCAAGCACATAACTAAACAAAAACATAATAAATCACTCGAGCGGGACGCAATGTTTACCTACACTGACGTTTGAACGACTGACGCGCTTCTTTTTTTTTTATAGTGATGCCCCGTTTAGAATGTTACTAAAGTTTGGTATCGTTAGAATCGACTACTAGTTGGACATAGAGTGAAAAAATTCGGAAACGGTTTAGAGGTAGAAGTTATTTTTGAAAAATGTTTTAATTAACCCTTTAGATTTGTTCCGTAAACGGTACAGCGGGGCTCAAGGGATGTTCGTTATTTGTGCCATTTACGGATCCTTCGGGCCTGAGAGGGTTGCTTTGAAATCAATAAATAGTTGAGTCATTGAGTTGAATAAACAGTGACGTCACAGTTGGCTATTGCCATACAAAATCTATGAGAGAACCGCGTTTTGACAGCTCTTAAAAAGTATCTCAATTGATTGGTGTGTCATCTACCCCATTACTTGTATGAAGTCCTATGTAACTTCGCACAGTTATCCGCACCGAATCAGACGAATGAGTGTTTTTCCTTTTGAGGTATTAAAAAAAACTTAGTTTCCAAGAACTTTATAAATGGCGATGAACTGACTATGATAGTTGGTGCCAAAGCCAAAATGTTTGAAAAAAAAAACATTGCGTCACGTCACATACGCTCGTTGACTGACACTTTCATTTGATTAACCTTCCGAATATAACTTAGTTTTCTCGCACTTTGTTAAAGTCAGTTTTTGTTAGTTCTGTTCCTTGCATTATCATACTAACTCCTAGCACCATCTATCCAGCGACTAGGGAAGAGCTAAAAAGAAAATCGCTCATTGATAACGTTATACGTATGATACTTAGAACTATTCGTTCGGCGCAGACAAGTGTGCATTCACCTAAGTATGTAATTTGTTTTGTTGATTTTTGACTGAACAGCCTGTATATTGTAAAAAGGGCAGGACAATCTTTTATAATTTTTATTTTATAAAAGCAGTGTGACGCTCGGCCAAAAACGACTGACGATTACGTGTCAATGTCATTCCTATGGAAGTGGATATTTTTAAGTTTACTAAAAATAATAAATTAGTTAGTTCGATTATAATTATTGCTGAGATTAGCTAGATGCCTAGCTACAGTCAGTATTTTGTGATTTCGTTTTTGTTTAGAATGTAAGATTCATTGTCATACCTTTTTAGTAAAATATACACAGGGTGGAAGCGACAACACAGACCGTTGTAGCGGCACTATAAAAAGTACTACAGGAACATAGAAATAAAAGTACTACAGGCACATAGAACAAAAAGTACTACAGGATCATAGAACAAAAATACTACAGGGGATCATAGAACAAAAATTACTACATGAACATAGAACAAAAATTACTACAGCGCCATCTATGAGTTATCCGCGACTCAAGGTGAAAGCGTCAGGGTAGTCCGTGAAATTTTAATTTTCTTACGTTTATGCAGTTTGTAGACCAGTGTTAGGTTGTATGTTGATTAAAATATTGTTCGCGACTGTAAGACGTATGTAGTTACAGAATTATAATCATCAAAATCTTCAATACAACCCTCCCAAGTTCATAAAGGTCGAGGAACGACTTTTTCAAGGTCAAAGTTGTAATTCTTACAATCGCGAACAATATTTTAATCAACGTACAACCAAGCACTGGCCTGCAAATTGCAAAAATCGTAAGAAAATTTGAATTTCGCGAGCTACCCAGGAGCATCAGCCTTAAGACTATAGGTGGTACCAGTTAAAACGAGAATAGCGGTCATTGACCCACCTACATATTTTATTAAACTTCTTAACTTTGAAAACAAAAAATAAGCCTGTTGAAGTCTTGAATCGTCATCTATCGTGATCTTCAACATTTTTTGTAATGAGAAACGATACTTGGTTTATTTGTTTTAGTTCGTACGAAGAGATATTAGGGAAAGGACAATGACCGCTATTCTCATCTTAACATCAACTATATACAAGAACTCGACAACAACTGTCGAGCAGTAGCCCACCAGACATAACACCCGTCTGGTCGGAGAATCTTCCCTTTTCTATGGGGGATGAAGAGCTTTACACCCTGTTCTTCATACCCCCAAATTGGTGACCCTGACGTGATTTGAACACGCAACCTTCTGATTAAAATTTCAATGTAGGTGCAGAATGATGTACCCACTATGGTAACCGCGTCGGTGTCACTTCTACCATGTACGTAAGACAATTTGTATTAGAGAGTATGTATTACATAAAAAACACTACACACACACACACACTACACACTTACTTATTGTATGTTTTGTTTGTATTATTATTGTTGTACATGTACCTACATCCATAAGTACATGGTCACTGTTTCTTTTTCTGAGCGCGGCATATCCAGATTTAGATGGAACCGCCACGATAGCCCGCGAAATTCGAATTTTCTTACGTTTATTTTGCAATTTGCAGGCCAGTGCTAGGTTGTATGTTGATTAAAATATTATTCGCGGCTGTAACAGTATTTATTAGTTACAGAATTATAATACTTAAAATCATCAATACAACCCTCATATTTCATTTAACCCCATTTAATGTATTTTTCATGAATTATTGAATTTTGCGGGCTACTGTGGCGGTTTCACCTATAGGATCGTAGTTTCATTACATATTTATATAATGTGTGTAGTAACAATTTATAAAAACAAAACATTAGTTACTTTTTAACGTCATGTTGATTGATGGATTGCTTCAATTTAAGCGACTCGTGTTATTTTCTTGATTGAAATATATGAAAATGCTCTGAACGATTTAGTTTTATTTTCTATCTGTTACGTATTGTTTCCTCTACAGTCCTTTCTCAGTTTATTTCAATGAAAATACAAGGTGGCGGCGACAACACGATGATAAATTAACCCTTTTGAACGCAATTGTCACATATACGTGACAAGCAAGCGCGTGCCCTGTACGCCAACGACACACATATGTGACAAAAAATGCGGTGACATAACACAAAACAAACAGTTACATAGTTTTGGGATCCCATTCTCTTTGTGGGTATTAGCGGTGTGAAATAAAGCAGTGTACAAACATGAAAGAGTAATTATATCAAAACAAAATCTTTTTGATAGAAGACGGCCCCACGACGTTTGTTTCCTATAAACAGCTAGTTTGTTCTCTATTCACATCACGAAGTCATGATGAGTACTATGTACTAGAAAGCTATCAGTCACTGGAAACCTACGTCTTTTATTGAATGTGCCCTGGCGGTTGAGAGTATGTCATGCTCACTCAAATGTCTCGCTGATGATGGCGCATGTGTCGGATCATATAATTCCCTTCAAATGGTTGAGTTGAATGGTGCTGACCCATTCGTCATGCAGTCATGTCTGTGAACGGGCGCTGTCAGTTGTGACCAGTGTTGCCAGATGGAAGCTGAAGAAATCAGATGATGATTGACAGCCAGGAGCAAGCCTGACCCGGACAAGCCGGATACACCAGGGGGCACTCTTTTGTAAGGAAAGACATGCTCTGGGATGGGAAAGGAAGCCCGACCAACCGCAGCCAGTCGGGCACAATCAGCCGACTATGCAGCCTCGAGCCAATATAGGAATAGAGGTAAAGACAGGTACAATTCATACGGATGAGCATTGGTGCTTTGACCTTCGTTTGATTGGTCTCTTCTATCATTGCCATTGGAGAATCATGTTCGTTTCTGGTGGTTGCGATTCCATTCGATTTTGACACGGCTTAGTTGAAAATATTATTGTTCGCGTATATGTTTCATCGTCAGTAGTATTTGTTCCACTGTCAGTAAATGTTTCGCTAAGGTGATATATTTCCTGGGTAGCTGATTTATTTCTATTTGCTGCTAACTGAATCCTTCTTTGCTTTTATTGGAATATTCCATGTCTTGTTGGAGTGACTCGTTCCATGTATATAATGGTATTCCTACTTTTAACCGTTTAGCCTTGTATCTAATAGCTGCGTGTAGAAAGGGTCGTCGGAGAATGTGCCCGTAGTAGCATAACCGTAGGCATTTAATTATTTTGGTATCTAATTGTTTTTCCCATAAGAATTTCGGGTGTTTTTGTTTGGGGGGTTTCGTGTATCGTATCTTCTCAGTTTCGATCGGTTTGCCTTTGTGAGTGCCGCTGCTTTAAGACCGTAAGTCATTGCGGGTTCTATGACCATTTTATAGATAAGACGCGCGATTTTCCACTCCATTTTCGAGTTTTTAATGAAGTATATTAAGGCCTTAGAGTTACGCATCGCTTGTTTACATCTGGCGTTAACTGTGTTGTTTCTATTAAGTGTCGATGATATACGTGCCTAGCTACATAATTTCGTCTACCGGTTGAATACTGGTTCCTTCAATTATAAGACTTCGGGTTTCGGTGCTGTGAGGGTTTCTGATTACTAGTTTTGTTTTCGTTTCATTAACGTGGAGTCCGACTGATTTTAGTAACGGTTTGATTTTGGTGACTATTTCATCCGGTTCACTGAGATTATTTTTTACTATTAACACGTCATCTGCAAAAGACAGTATAATAGGGAGTTGAATCTCATGGTCCTGGTCTAGATGAAGGCATTCTAATTTTTCTTCTCCGAGTCGAGGGAGACCTGGTTGACGGTGCCCCGTTTGGCGGGGCTCCTACTCCTGAATGGTTTATAAAAAAATAACCACGAAGGGTATGGCGGGGTCTATTCGCTCGCTTCGCGCGCTCATTCGACCCCGCCATACCCTTCTAACCTAATCTATCCGTGTCGGGGTGCCCCAAGTTTGTTGAGATTAATTAAAAACGGCGAAAGTAGATTTTGAACAATGTAGTTTTATTCAAGAGATTCCACAGCACAGAGTGCGTCAAATCGACATTATATACTAGTGAGGTACTACTAAATTAGTGTTGTCACTACACGTCTTGATAATCGGTAAAGCAAAATTTATTATTACAAATTTACAACACTCTCACCAAATTTTAACTTTACAGACATCTTAAAGAAAAATATTAGAGACTGAAAGACAACCTTTTATCAAATAATACCGGTTAAAGCAATTAATATCAAAACAATACATTTTAGTTGATAGATACTTGCTTAATACCAATTTTATTTCTAAGACATTGAAATTGTTCTTTAGGTAAAGCCTTAGTAAATATATCAGCAGATTGCTCTTTGGTATTCACATATTTAAGATCTATTTGTTTCTCTGAATACTTTTCTTTGATAAAGTTATACCTTATATGTATATGCTTACATCGCTTGCGATAGTCTACATTCTTAATTAGACAAATTGCACTTTGATTATCAATATTAAGACAGACAGAGTTCTGATTTAATTCGTTTATGTCCATTAACAATCCTTTTAACCATATAGCTTCTTTAGTTGCAGAACATACAGCCATGAACTCTGCTTCAGTGGTAGATAAGGCTACACTTTGTTGGCGTTTTGTTGCCCATGTTACTGCAGCTCCAATTACATTCCAATGAGTCTGATCATAACAGTTCAAATATCGACTCACCAGACTGACTTCATACATGATATCTGGACGGCTTACCACAGCCAAGTGCATGAGTGAGCCCACAGTGCTTTAAACTCATCTTGAATTGACTGTTTCCATTTTTTAGCATTCACATTGTGTGAGGATATTGCTGCTGTGTAACTTTCTGGAACATCCTCTTGTTCTGACACTTCATTAACACATGTATATGTATTAGCTTCCATTGTAGCCATTCTTAGTTTAGATCTTGTTGTTATATTTCGTGTAAGTTCTGTTGGATCGATTGCTTTGTCTGGTTCATAAATTGATCCTTCATCTGAGTGAAAAGATTCATCACTGCTTTCAGACTGCAATTCACTATCTTCAGATCTATTCTCTAATTTAGAAATATCATCACTGATCTTGGGTTCTGAGACCGACTCTGATAATGGCAATAATGCATAATCTCTTTTAACTGAATTTTCAATGAAGATGACATCTCTGCTAATTAACACTTTCCTTGTCTTTGGGTCAAAAAGCCTATATCCTTTCGTCTGTTCACTATAGCCAATAAAAATCATCTTATTTGCCTTTGAGTCCCATTTTTTGGATTTTTCTTTTGGCACATGCACCATGGCTTCACAACCAAAGACTTTCAAATTAGTGACGTCTGGCCTTCTACCAGTCCACTTCTCTTCAGGTGTTGAAAATTCTAGCACCCGTGTTGGACACCTATTTGTGATGTAGGCAGCAGTCGAAATTGCTTCTGCCCAATACGGTTTTTGTAATTGAGCATTCAGTAGCATGCATCTTGCTCGCTCTAAGAGAGTTCTATTCATACGCTCCGCTAGACCGTTTTGTTGTGGAGTGTAGGGAGTAGTAGTTTGATGTGAAATACCAGACTTCTTGAGAAAATTGCGAAATTCATTGCTCACTGCCATTATCTGTACGGAGAGTTTTTATTTTTAAATCCAGTCGGTTCTCCACCAAAGCTTTAAATTCTTTGAATCTTTCAAATACATCAGACTTCTTATAATATGTAAAATGTATACAAATACCTTCCTGGTAAAATCATCAATGAAGGTGACAAAATAGCGAGCACCTCCATGAGATGGTACCTCCATAGGTCCACAAACATCAGAGTGAATGACCTCTAGCTTTGCTTGTGCTCGAGACCCTTTAGACGGAAAAGGTTTTCTTGATTGCTTCCCTTCTTGACATGAAATACATAAGACCTTTTCTTTATTTTCTAACTTAATTCCTGCAGATTCTGTTAGTTTATCCAAATCTTCAAAATTTAAATGAGCCATTCTTTGATGCCACAGATAAAAGTCATTGTCTTTTGATGCAGATATGTATGCTTGAGTACTGTGAGTATCTAGCCGGTACATATTATTTATCATCTTTGCGGTAGCCACGTGTTCTTTATTTCTGTTTAATATCTTGCAACCTTTCTCATCAAACTGTATACAACATCCATTTTTAATCATCTGAGTAACCGAGAGAAGATTGGTGGCCAAACCAGGAACATAAAGAACATTCTGCACTTGAATTTTATTTATCTTCCCATTGCTATCAGCAACATTTAAATTTATCTTTCCGCAAGCTTCTACCAAAAGTTCATCATCATTCGCCACCTTTATAGTACTAATCGGAGGGGGAATTTTATCATAGAGCCAGTCACTGTGCATAGTCATGTGCATTGATGCTCCAGAATCTACGTACCAACCTTTCTCATTGCTTGTAGTTGCAGAAAATACAGCGACATAATTGGTACTTTGTTCTGACTTTGTACTTTGTTCTGACTTTTGTTTCTTATTTCGACAATATTTACTTATATGTCCATACTTATTACACACAAAACATCTAGGACCTTTGCTGTTACTGTGAGTGGTTTTCTCTGAAGCTTGTTTGGCTTGCTGCAACCGATTTCCCTTGCTTTTATTAACAAATAAAGCATTTGTTTCAGTGCTTCTCACATCTTGGAGCAGTTTAGTTTTCACATAATCAGCTGTTATTGCCACACCGGAGCTTTCAAGAGCCATAATCATTGGCTGATAGACCTCGGGTAAACCTGCCGGTAATAAGGTTCCCAGCCATTCATCATCCACATTAAAACCAATATTTCTTAATTTGTGTGCAGTTGACATTATTTTGCTAACATAGTCTTCGATACCGTGGCATGTTTCTAGCGTTGTGGTTATCAGATCTCTTAGTAAACCAACTCTGCGTGTCAGCCCTTTGTCATCGAAAGCTTTAGAAAGGTTATTCCACACTTCTTTGGCAGTTTTGGCCTCTTGAATGTGTACATAGTTGGTGGGATGCACCAATAAAACAATTTTGGACTTAGCTTTCGTATCTTGTTTGACATCGACTTTTTCTTCGGTAACACAATGCCATAAATCCTCGTGTTCAAGACATGTTTGGACGGCAAATCTCCACGTTGGATAGTTTTCTCTCCCGGTCAGCTTTTCAATCAGTGCCATATTATTTGCAGACGACATTTTGCTGATGAAGAAAAAATTGTGTCACAAAAGACCACGCGTTGACAGTTATGTTTGAATACGGAACTACTTTTTTCACGGAATTTACTTTTGTATTTTAATAATTATCACTTGAATTTCTTTAATATTTTAACACGTTCCGGGACAGTACGTCGAGAGGCGGGCCGCAAATTCCTATATATTACGACACAACGTCTGTCGACGGCTGATTTTGAGCTTCGAAATATGACAGCCCGTCGAACAACGGGCGTCAACCATAGAATATATAGTAGGCTGACGTATTAGTGTCGTATTACAAGAACTTAGAACTATCTAGTGTCACATCGTGAAGTTTTATGAGCACACAAGTAAACTACATGCACACATGCAAACTTGTCTCGTGTTGTGACACAACGGCCTGGGCCGGGTGCGCGTATACGCATCCCCCTACTTCAGTCGGAACTGTGTCACTGCTCGGGAGCCTCGCGTCGCTCGAGTCAACGCCACGGAACACGATCGCAAAACGTAGGTTTATTATTTCATAATTACTTTTAAGAATCGAACTCTTACGTTAAGTATACTTACCATAAATGAATACCTCAAAATGTTCCTAAACTGATTATTGTGATCTCATATCATATGTGATTTGATTATTTAGTTGTAGATTATTTTATAAGCTATTTTTAAGTTGATATTTATTATTCACTTATTTTGTTATATGATTATAACATTTTCTTAGTGAGAGAGTTGTTTTCATAGATAGGTACTAACAAGTAACTAAAATTTGATAAGTCCTTTTAGAAATCTTGTTCAAAATGTTAATTGTTACTTATCAGAGCTAATTGTTTTCATACTACATATATTATTTACTTTTAAATATTTTATTAAAAACGTTAATCGTTACTTATTAGAGCTAGATTGGACATGATATTTGATATTTCGTAAATAAAAATAATTAAAAAGTTTAATTTTGTTTTATTTAGAAGAAATTATGAAGTACTTACTCAAAGAAAATCTTAGAAAAACTGTGTGACACGACACTACGTTTATTAGAGGCGGTCACGCCGACAGACGTAGCGTCATATAACACATTTCATAGGATGTTTGGTATGACACCACGTTCGAAGGCGGTCACGTCGAGGAACGAACTGTCGTATTACACAATGTAAAAACTATCAAGGTATATCACAACGTCGTCAGGCGGGGGGCGAAATTGTATGGGGAGTTCATGTGTCAATTTGCATAGGAATTTGCGGCCCGCCTCTCGACGTACTGTCCCGGAACGTGTTAAAAGAAATCAGGTGGCCTGGGCCTGGGCTGACCTGTTGAGATTAATTAAAAACGGCGAAAGTAGATTTTGAACAATGTAGTTTTATTCAAGAGATTCCACAGCACAGAGTGCGTCAAATCGACATTATATACTAGTGAGGTACTACTAAATTAGTGTTGTCACTACACGTCTTGATAATCGGTAAAGCAAAATTTATTATTACAACAAAGTCGGCCTAGGCAAAACTAGTTAAGTTTAGTTAAGTTTATAATTTTAAGTTATGTATGCTAAACGAGCGCTTCTCGCCATCAAACTGTAAAGTTTGGCGTGTGCATAACCCTAGCAAAATGTTGTGCATTTGAGAGATGAGACCATAAAAAATAATTAGTGTATCATGAGGAGTAATTTGTTTAATAGTAGCAAAATTTGTGTGAATTGTAGTTTTAAAGTTATTTGAGAAAAACACATTTTGTTGGAGTAACGTTTGAAACGTTATCCTGGCAAAATCGATTTTCAAAAATTCGTTCAGCCTGGAACCAAATACATGATTAGATAGCTTTTGTTGCATAGTAAATGTTTATAAATAGCAAAATTTGTGTGTGGTATGGTTCTTGAGTTATTTAAGATTTTGCTGCGGTAACGTTTTGGGATTTCCCAGATCTCGAAAACGGCTTAACGCAGAAGATTGAAAAAAATACCAATAAGAGACCTTAATTTGTTTAAATTAGTTTAAACATTAGTTTTTGATTTGGTTGTCGTAAACCAATGGAATTAAATGGTTTCAAAAATCAGATAAAAACGGATTTGCAAGTAAACCAAAACACTTATAACCAAATAAACAGCTGTCAAAAATACCCATGGTAGACACTTATCACGTCAAGTAAAATAAATTATGTAACTTTATACGATATGAAGATAAAAACAAAATTGATTCATTTTAGACTGGTCGTACTTTAGCGATGAAATACGCAGTTCCCAAAACATTAAGAAACGTGGCATACTTTAAACTAATTAAAACGATACATGAACATTAATTCCTGTTAATTTCAGCTTTCAATTACGGCTGTAATGAAAGTTATATCAAAAACAAGAAAATGTCAGCAATTCTCTAATAAGCTGACCAAATCGGAAAGGTCACGAAAAAGCGGCCGCACTATACATAATCGTAACCATCTTAAATGAATGGGATAATATGGATGTTTTGTTAGTACAGTTGCGTACGTACGTTGTTGTTACTGTTGCGTAGGTTGCTGGTCATGGTGTTCATTATTTTTATTTAAAAATCAGTCTCATACAAATTATTGTATATCTTTGCCTTAGCATTAACATATTGAGGAAAAAATCTCAGATAAGTTACGTACGTACTTAATTTTAATATTTGGCATAAATGTTTTTCTGTTTGTCAAGTACCAATGCTTAAACTTAAAATACAATTTTGTTTCATAGTTTGTACAATTTTCCTTAAGACGGAGATAGGCATCTACTAAATACGTAGGTAGGTAGGTGGACTCCATTTCCCCTCGACTCACAGTATGGCATTTAAACATGAGCTTTGTAACGTATAACTTAGTGGTTATTTCAACATTACATGTGACAGTTACAGGTGATCAACGTGTGAACCACGCGTCGTCAACCAAAATCACACTATAAATTATTTACTGAGATTATTACTTACCTTTTTAAAGTTACTTGACTTTAAATAATTACTTATGATCCATTAAATTGTTAAATTACTGTTAATTAACATGATTTTCATTTATAAAATAGAAAACTAGCAGAAAATGTGTGTTATGGTACCTGCACTTCGAACATTAAAAAATCGGTTACACGTAAAAACGTTTTTCTGCTTAACTGTACAAAACATCGGACACTAAGTTGCTAATTTGCGAAGACTACTCGTACGTATGGTGCGGCCGCTTTTACGTGACCTTTTTAATTTGGTCGGCTATTAGAGAATTTCTGACATATTCTTGATTTTGATATAACTTTCATTACAGCCGTAATTGAAAGCTGAAATTAACAGGAATTAATGTTCATGTATCATTTTAATTAGTTTAAAGTATGCCACGTTTCTTAATGTTTTGGGAACTGCGTATTTCATCGCTAAAGTACGACCAGTCTAAATTAATCAATTTTGTTTTTATCTTCGTATCGTATAAAGTTACATAATCCATTTTACTTGACGTGATACGTGTCTACCATGGGTATTTTTTACAGCTGTTTATTTGGTTATAAGTGTTTTGGTTTACTTGCAAATCCGTTTTTATCTGATTTTTGAAACCATTTAATTCCATTGGTTTACGACAACCAAATCAAAAACTAATGTTTAAACTAATTTAAACAAATTAAGGTCTCTTATTGGTATTTTTTTCAATCTTCTGCGTTGAGCCGTTTTCGAGATCTGGGAAATCCCAAAACGTTACCGCAGCAAAATCTAAAATAACTCAATAACCATACCACACACAAATTTTGCTATTTACAAACATTTACTATGGAACAAAAGCTATCTAATCATGTATTTGGTTACGGGCTGAACGAATTTTTGAAAATCGATTTTGCCAGGATAACGTTTCTTAACGTTACTCCAGCAAAATGTGTTTTTCTCAAATAACTTTAAAACTACAATTCACACAAATTTTGCTACTATTAAACAAATTGCTCCTCATGATACACTAATTATTTTTTATGGTCTCATCTCTCAAATGCACAACATTTTGCTAGGGTTATGCACACAAGTTTGGCGAATAAAAAACTGTATAAAATAACTTGTTTTTGTGTAAGAGATTTAATAAATAAAAAAAAAATAAAAAAAGTTTGTCATCAACCGCCTCATTAAAATTTGATCGCATTTAATTTCAGATTAGTCTAAGTGTTTTCTTTTTCTAAATAAAAAAATTGCAAAAATTTAGTATGTTTTCTTTTCTGCATAACATTACACCAATTGAGTATTCGATAAAATAAATGTTATACCACCTGAACATTACATCAATGAAATGAAATTATGTTAATCGATATTATACAAATTGATTATTTTCTTAAACGTTGTTCGAATTAAATTGTTATACCAAACAAGGGTGAACCTTTAAAAAGAGACTGTCCTTTATGTAAGGATAATGTTTTATCCTATAACGAATTTTCAAATGATCAAAGTCTTACACTCTACCAGTGGGTACGTTGCAAAGAAACTGTAAAGACTAAAAAAGGTATGAAAACACAATATATTACTACGAAAAAGGCAACTGAAATGAATCCACTACAAGTTATAGAACAACTTGATTACCAGCTACCAATTTTTTTCAAACACGCATTTATTATAAACGTACAATACAACACTATGAGACAAAAGAAGAATAATCTAATTGTAACAGAAGCATTCATACATATAGATTTTTCTCAGAAAATTTTGGACTCAAATACGGAAAAGAAGTGCAGTCTTTATTTTGGGCCAAGTCGTAAAGAGATTTGTTTGCATACTGGTGTCATATATACCTACGACTTCCATCGTAGTGCCATTGGCACTACCTGTGCATGCACAGTTAGCCAGTGTTTGAGACACGACGCCACTGCCATCTGGGCGCACCTAATACCCATGATTAAACTGGCTATTTTGATTTTGATTGATTGAGCACCACACCCAGCCAGGAGCAAGCCTGACCCGGACAAGCCGGATACACCAGGGGGCACTTTTTTGTAAGGAAAGACGTGCTCCGGGATGGGAAAGGAAGCCCGACCAACGGCAGCCAGTCGGGCACAATCAGCCGACTATGCAGCCTAGAGCCAATATAGGAATAGTGGTAAAGACAGGTACAATCCATAGGAATGAGCATTGGTGTTTTGACCTTCATTTGATTGGTCTCTTCTATCATTGGAGAATCATGATCGTTTCTGGTGGTTGCGATGATCTGATTCTCCAAGTTCCCGGTACCGCAATAAATATATCTTCTACATAATTTCGGTTCTTTGTAAGGATTTTCCACAACTAAAGGCAATAACCTGGAATTACACATTTTTATTTCTATAATTCATTAGACTTGGTCAAAAAATCGTTAGATACTACTTTACACTTCACTTCACTTTTCACTTTCTACTTTTTTTTTTCTTTTTTAACCTGTGTGAGTCAATAAATACTTTTTCAATACACTTCCTCGAAAACTGGTCCATGACGCACTACGATTAGGTACAACATGCAATGTATTTCACACGCGTGCGATTTTCTCCACTTTCCCGCACGTGTGCGGGAATGAAAATTGCCACAGATAAGTCCAAATTGGTTCAAGGCCTATAGTCTGAGGTGAACGTTTTTTTTTTTAATTTCGGCAAAGCACTACGCGTCTTTATTGGCATAAATATTTTTTGAATATTCAAATTGTGTTTATAAATAGAATATAATAGATAAACATGATTATTAAAAACTAATAGTTACTTTTATACACAAATTAACATTTATTTGTGTTCTTAATTCAAAAATATAAAATAAATCTATTTTTTATATTAGGCTGTTTAACGGCTTCATACCTTTGTCTCTTTTTCAAACTGCCGAAATCAAAGCGCGAAAAAAAAAGAAAATGAAAATCATAGTTTCATGGTTCGTGACAAAAATATTTTTCGTTATTTTATTTTATTTCTTCAAAAGTGTATTGAAAAACGTCGTTTGATACACGTGGACATTTGTTATTGCAATTCTCGGCTCAAAAACACCCTCGCCTACGGCTCGTGTGTTATAATTCCGCCTCGAATGCAATAACAAACTTTCTCCACTTGTATCAAAATGTACTATTCTTTCTTTTTTAAAAATATATGAAAAAGAAAAAGTACACTGTAGAATCAAATTTAGTTTATTTAGCCGCTTAAGGGAAGCGGCTTTCAGACTACGCTATAAGTAGCGCGTACGCAGCTGTAATATAATAGCATATAGTTTGTGCGGGACAGTGAAAATATATAGTGAAAAGTTATAGTGATACATAGACACTGCATAAACAGTACATAAAGTGAAATAGTGATAAATAAACTGATAGATTTAGTGCTTTGTGTGCAGAACAACGCAGGTAGTGTATAGTGGTATATGTAAGTGTATAGGGTACATAGGGACCTATAGGATAGTAAATAGGCACATAAGGAATAGTATATAGACGTTTGCACATAGCTTTTTTTTTTTTTTTTTTTTTTTTTTTTTTTCGGATGGGAAATCATCAAATAACCCCTCCCGCTCTGGGCGGAGCAGGAGGGAGTGTCAGACTTTTACTGACTAAAACCCATCCATGTTCCTTCATCGCCCTTATTGTGTTCCGGGGCCACGGTATCTCTTTCGAATAGTCCCGCAACCCCGGCAGGCATCGGTCCTTACGGACCCCTTCCTTTTTGCTGACTCTCTTTGAGGCGCGCGTGGAACACGAACGCGCCGTCGACACGGCCTGTCGTCATGTTATGAGACGGACGGACGGCGAGCTAGCCCATAGCTCACCGTCCACAGGCCCGCGCCTACGGTGGCCGGGGGCTACGTGGTGGTGGCCCCCGACGCCCGGGGCGTCTCCCGCGGCGGCCGGGACGTTGAGAGGTTCTCTCCCTCTCACGTTCCGCCACCTCCTTCTCTAGCATTACTGCTTCGCAGAAGGAGGTGACGGCGTCCCATTCCGTCTCGCTCCGGACCATGGCTTGCACCAGGGCCGGACGCGAGAGGTCGCCGCCGCCGATCGCCGCTTCGAGGACACGGCGGTGCTCCGCCCACGCGGGGCACACCTCCACCGTGTGTTCCACCGTGTCCTCCGGTCGATCCTCACAATGGAAGCACCCGGGCGTTTCCTCCCGCCCGATTCGGTGCAGGAACCTCCCGAACACTCCGTGTCCGGTGAGGACCTGCGTCAGGCGGAAGGTGAGGACGCCGTGGCGTCTCTCAAGCCACTCCTCAAAGAGGGGACTTATCGCCACTATCGTGGCGTGCCCTGCACGGGGTTGCGACAGTCGCTCTCTCCATGTCGCCATGAGATCTCGCCGGAAGTCTGTCCGCTGAGCGACAATTTGCCGCGGCAGCGGAGTTTCCCCCCGGCTTAGCGCCTCCGCGCGCCATTCATGTAGGCGCGCGAGGACTATCGCCTCCAGATCCCATGGCGGCAATCCGGCAAGGAGGCTCGCTGCCTCGCGGGCAATCGTGCGGTAGCCCCGGGCCAGCCTTACGGCTACCACCTTTTGGGGCGCGTTTAGGTAGTGGGCGGCTCGCCGCCTCAATGAACGCGCCCACACCGGGGCCCCGTAAAGGGCCATTGACCGCACGACTCCCGCGTAGAGCCTCCGGCAGGAGGCGTTCGGCCCCCCCAGATTGGGCAGGAGCCGCCTGAAGGCAGCCCCAGTCCGTTCCAGTTTGGGGGCCAAACGTCGGAAATGTTCTACGAAGTTCCACCGGCTGTCAAGGACAAGTCCCAAGTACTTTAACGTCGACTCAACGCCGATGGATACCCCTCCTACCGTCAATGAGGATCCCGGAGGTGGCGCATTCCGAGGCCCATGAAAGCACATGGCCTCGGACTTGTGCAATGCCACCTCGAGACCCAATTGCCGGATCCTCTCAACGACTATCGCAACCCCGCGTGTCATCACTTCGGCCGCCGCCTCGTGCGACCCCCCCTGTGCTAGCACCAGCGTGTCGTCTGCGTAGCAAACCACGCTGACACCGCTAGGGAGGTCGGCGCGCAGCACCCAGTCGTACCCGATGTTCCACAAGGACGGCCCTAGGACCGATCCCTGCGGAACACCGCACGACATCTCTCGCCGGTTCCATTCTCCGCTGCGACCAGGGTAAATGACTGCCCTGTCCGTCAGGTAGTCCCCGACCACTCGACGGAGGTAGGTCGGCACCCGGTGATACCGGAGTGCCTCCCTAATGCAGCTCCAGGGCATGGAGTTGAAGGCGTTGGCGATGTCGAGAGACACCGCCAAGACAACCCCTCCTCTGGACACCGCATCCCCCGTCGTGAGGGCTCTCACGCGCATGATGGCGTCCACCGTTGAGCGCCCCTTGCGGAAACCGAACTGGTGTTCCGCAAGGTCCGGCCCAGTCCCCGCAAGGTGCTCGGCGAGGCGGTTTGCAATTACTCTTTCAAAGAGCTTGCCCACCTCGTCGAGCAGCACCACGGGCCGGTATGCGGACGGAGAGTCCGCAGGGCACCCCGGCTTCCGAATGAGGACCAGCTTTCCCGTCTTCCAACGAAGCGGGAACTGGCCTCTCTCCAAGCATGCGCTAAGGAGCCCCTCTAGTCGGGGCCCGAGAGCCTCCGAGGCCAGGACCCAGGCTTTGCCAGGCAAGCCGTCGGGTCCCGGGGCGGTATTTTTGGCACTGAGCCTGCGTACCGCCACTCTCAGGTCTACCCCAGTCTGCACATAGCTTAAGTCTATATTTTAATAGTTTTCTTGCATTTTTGTTCGTGTACATAGTAGACTTAGTGTTAGGAGTATATAAGTTTATTATGTAATGTTTTTTGGTGATTTTATATTTTTGTATGATAGTTCTTGTTATATAGATTTCGATAACATATAGTTTTATATAGGTTTACATACAAAAAGTTAGTGAAAATCGCAAATATTGTCACGCGGTTCTCGTTACAGTCAAGTTTCGTAGTACTTAAGGTAACTTGCACAATGTTTTCCCGCTTTTTCGTTATGTTTTCATTGGTTTTTAGTTTTTCCCGCGCTTTTTGGAAATTTGTTATCGTCTGTGATTGGTCAATTACTTTGAAAATTTACTATAAAAATAGGGCCATTTTGTTCGACCGACACAGTAGTCGGCAAGATAGTAATAAGGAAACACTCTTCCCAATAAAGAAGCAAGAAGCTCATCAGTGGTTTTACTCCTCACCACACCAGCAGTAAATGTGCTACCCCGCACATTTTGGTCCTTCGTTCGCCGGATAAAGTGGGGAACAGCAGACCTGAAGACTTCGTGCTACAGATAGAAGAATCCTCCATTGAAGACGTCGCGCTGCAGTTAATAGGGAAGACTTCGACCCACAGTTATTAGGGAAGATTTCTCCGTCCGAAGACGTCGTGCTGCAGTTATTAGGGAAGATTCATTAGGGAAGAGTGTTTCAAGACTCAAGATAGTCATCAGCCGACAGCATGCCAGTTACACGCTCAGAGGGAAGGGGCCGCAAGCCGTTGGGGGAACAGAAGCCGTCATCGACCGAGACCAGAACCTCGCCGAACGGTACCAGCGCGGAGGCCAGCACGGAAGAATCTACAGCAACAGGGACGACTGCCACGGGGACATCAGAACAAACAGACAGCTCCGCGGCGACTGATCCATCCACCGTGACCTCCGCCACCGAAGCAACCACCTCGACAGCTGCGACCGCCACCTCAGCGCCGCCCGCCTCGCACCCCGCTAGCGCCGCCGCCCCGTCCGTAACCCCCTCTGCTACGACGACGCTTACTGCGGGAACAAAGGCCAAGCAGCTGATGAAGCCGCCTGCTACTGTCAACAAAGAAACTCGTCAAGAAACAGAAACCGCTACAGTGAAGCAAGTTTTGAGAAGCAACACCGGTCCGCCGAAGACGACCGGACTACAGGACCCCCGCCCCCCTAGCAACAAGGGGGGAAGGGGGGGATCGACGCACAGCAGAACAAAGCAACTCAAGCTTGCGAAGGCTAGGGAAGAATTACTACGCCTTCAAGTGGAATTAGCCGCAGCACGCATCGCTACCTTGGAGAAAGAAGACTCAGAAGATGAAGAAGATGACATCACTCTCTACTCGAAGTCGGAAGCGAATGCAAGAGTGGATAACTGGTTGGAGCATCAAGTGACTCGTCCGGTGCTGGCAATCGCCGACGAACCTCACAACCACCCAGAAGAACCGTCGGTCATCCAAATAGAAGAACCAAGGCCAGCGAAGCATGAAGAAGCACGTCAGCCACCGGCGGGAGGTCAAACCGACCTAGCCCTCCTAGCCGAAGCCATCACCCGGGCTATCGGCACCACCCAGCGACCCAAGTTCGTCGAGTTACCTTTCTTCAGTGGGTCTCATCAAGAGTGGCTACCCTTTCGCGCCGCTTACTACGAAACAGAAGCAATGTTCACCTCAGTTGAAAATACGAATCGACTTAGAAGAAACTTGAAGGGAAAGGCCAGAGAAGCGGTTGAAGGTCTACTTATAACCAACGCGCATCCAGCTGAAGTGATGAAGACTTTGGAGTCAAGATTCGGAAGACCAGAGTCCATAGCCATGCTGGAGATGGAGACACTTCGAAGCCTGCCACGCCTTACTGAGTCGCCGAGGGACATCTGCATATTCGCCACTAAAGTATCCAACGTAGTGGCGACACTGAAGACTTTGGGTTGTTTCAACTACATGTACAACCCGGAACTCGCGAAGACATTAGTGGACAAGCTGACGCCGACTCTTCGATACAGATTCTACGACTTCTCAGCCATGCAGCCACGTGAAGATCCTTGCCTCATCAAGATAGAGAAGTTCTTCAAAAGAGAAGCAGAGTTATGCGGACCTTACGCGCTGCCTTAACAGATGGCAGCACCTACTTCAGCCGCACAACAAAAGAAGACGCAACGGGTCAACAACGTCACTGAGAAGCCACAGACATCGAAGTGCGCCGTATGTGACAACACGGGGCACAGCAACGCAACAGAATGTGAAGAATTTAAGAAGTTGGACGCGAATGCAAGATGGGACATAGCCAAGTCCAAACGCCTCTGCTTCAGATGTCTTCGCTTCAGAACCAAGACACACCACTGCAAAACCAAACCGTGTGGTGTCAACAGCTGCAAGTACTCTCATAACAAGATGCTGCACTACGAAAAGAAGACAGAAGTAACAGAAGATAAAGAAAAAACAGAAGTTATCAATTCGACTTGGACCATCAAGAAGCAGTCCTACCTGAAGATCCTACCGGTCCAGGTGAAGGGACCAAATGGGGCTGTCAACACCTTCGCGTTGATGGACGACGGGTCAACAGTCACGCTGGTCGACGACAACGTGGCAACGAGCATTGGAGCAACAGGACCCACAGATCCACTGAAAATAGAAACCATCAACGACATGAAGACTTCACAATCAGCATCCAGAAGAGTCACCATCAAGTTGAAGGGGCTCAACGATCATGAAGAGCAAATACAAGCACGCACAGTGAAGAACCTGCAAGTCTCGTCTCAACGGGTTCCACAAGAACTAGTGGAAGGGTGTCCACACTTATATGACATCCAAGGACACCTTACATATGCGAATGCGAAGCCACAAGTTCTCATCGGGCAAGACAACTGGCATCTTCTGCTGACAACAGAAACCAGAAGAGGAGACAAGAACCACCCAGTGGCATCCCTCACGCCACTAGGTTGGGTACTCCACGGCAGCCAGACACGAACCTTCGGCCAGAAGATCGACTTCGTGTCACACATCACAGAAGATCCAGAAGACAGCCTAGAAGACCTCGTGAAGCAATATTTCGAGATGGACGCACTCTGCATAAACCCCAAGAGACCGAAGACTGATCCAGAAGAACAAGCACTTCGTATCCTGGAGAAGACCACGACGAAAATAGAAGAAAGAAGATTCCAGACCGGTCTTCTCTGGCGCAAAGAAGATGTCAAGTTCCCAGACAACTATGAAAACTCACTGAAGAGGCTCTTCAACATCGAAAAGAAGATTGATCGTGACCCCATTCTGAAGAAGAAGTACGCCGAACAGATGGACGCTCTCATCGCAAAGGGGTACGCTGAACCTGCCCCGAAACAGAAAACAGCTGACAAGACGTGGTACCTGCCTCACTTCGCAGTTGTCAACCCGATGAAGCCAGACAAACTTCGGGTAGTACACGACGCGGCAGCCAAGACCAAAGGGGTGGCACTCAATGACATGCTGCTCAAAGGTCCCGATCTACTGCAGTCGCTGCCAGGCGTCGTCATGAGGTTCCGACAACACATGGTCGCAGTCACAGCGGACATCAAGGAGATGTTCATGCAAGTCAAGCTGAAGACAGAAGATAGAGATGCACTGCGGTACCTATGGCGCGGGATCGACGACACAGCCAACCTCCCGAAGAATACAGAATGACGTCATTGATCTTCGGAGCTTCGAGTTCGCCATCAACAGCAATCTACGTCAAGAACTTGAACGCAAAACAGCATGAAGAAACTCACCCCGAAGCCGCCGCTGCCATCATAGAGAAACATTACGTCGACGACTACTTAGACAGCTTCAGAAGCCTTGAAGACGCCGAACGTATTACGAAGAGTGTGCGAGAAGTGCACATGAAGGCCAGCTTCGAATTGAAACAGTGGAAGTCGAACTCAGCGTCACTCCTAGAAAAACTCGGAGAAGATAGTCAGACAGAAGACATAGAACTCTACAGAACAGAAGAAAAGACGGAACGAGTCCTGGGCGTCATATGGAAGATCAATTCGGACGAGCTCACCTTCAACCTCAACTTGGCCAGAATACCTTCGACACTCATAGAGGGTAAACAGCCAACGAAGAGAGAAGCATTGAGAATAGTAATGTCGCTCTTCGACCCGCTCGGGTTCGCCTCGCCTATTACAATCAGGGCGAATTAACTCCTCCAGGAAGTCTGGCGCAGAGGAACAGCATGGGATGACAAGATCGATGAAGACCTGGCGGAGCAGTGGGAGACCTGGATGGCACACCTCAAGAGCCTCCACGAAGTAGCAATCCCACGGCAATATCTACACTACAGCGACGCCGCCTCACTAGAACTCCACGTCTTCAGCGACGCCAGCGAGTCTGCCTACTCTGCGGTCCTCTTCTGGAGATCGGTAGCAGCAGATGGCGAGGTCGCCCTGTCTCTCATCATCGCCAAAGCAAAAGTGGCACCACTGAAGCTGACGTCGATTCCCCGGTTGGAGCTGCAGGCGGCAGTCATGGGCATCAGACTCGCAGAAACCGTGGTTGAAAAGCACGAGAGGAAGCCCGACCGCAAGGTGTTCTGGACAGACAGCAAGACCATCTTGACCTGGATAAAGACAGGGTCACGTTCCTACAAACCTTACGTGGCTCATCGTCTAGCAGCAATAGAAGAGAGTTCCAAAGTCAACGACTGGCGCTGGGTTCCAACGAAGCTAAACGTGGCAGACGACGCCACACGAGATGTACCAGCAACGTTCAACAGAGATCATAGGTGGTTCAGAGGGCCTGACTTCTTATACCTACCAGAAGACTCATGGCCGACAGAAACCACAAGAGCAACAGCAGAAGAATCTTCCGAGGAAGAGAAGACGCATCACGTGAGCGACAAGAGAAGACCGAAGCTCGCAGAGGGTCTGCCTGACCCATCGAAATTCTCCAGCTGGGACCGACTCCGATACTCGACAGCGCGTGTTCTGCAGTTTATCCAACTCTGCAGAGTCACAAAACAGAGAGTCAACTACAGAAGAACGAAGAAGAATAAAAAAACTGATCCAGTTTGGAAGAAGAACAAGACTACAGTAAAAAGGCAGGCGCCCACGACGGCAAAGAAGTCGTCACAAGAAGAGAAGAAGCTGCTTCCAGTCACAGCAGAGCTGCTCACAAAAGCTGAAGAACTCCTGATGCGATCCTCTCAAGAAGAGTCATTTCCAGCAGAAGTAAACAGCCTGAACAACGGGAAGCCCATCGATAAAGAAAGCCGCCTCCACCAGCTCAGCGTCGTGTCCGTAAACGGCACAATCCGACTAAGAAGTCGTATTCAAGCAGTCGCAGATATGAAGAAAGAATTTACGAACCCGCTGGTAATCGACGGTGATCATCCCACGGTCAAGCTCTGGGTGCTGAGTATTCATCGGCAACTTCATCACTCCGGCGTCGAAGCAACAGTCAACGAGTGCAGACAACAGTATTGGGTACTACGACTACGCCCTATCACACGCACACTACTGCGACGATGCCTGTTCTGCAGAATGAAGACACAAGTGCCACCGCATCCGAGAACCGGGGACCTGCCAGCGTGTCGCTTAGCTCATCACAAGCGACCCTTCACCTTCACCGGAGTCGACTACTTCGGACCTCTCTCCGTGACCGTCGGACGAACTCGACAGAAAAGATATGTGGCCATCTTCACATGTCTCACGACGCGAGCAATACATCTCGAAGTCGCCGGCTCGCTCAGCGCCGACTCTGCGGTGATGGCGGTCAGAAGGCTGATCGCACGACGAGGCTGCCCGACTGAGATCTGGTCGGACAACGGCACCAACCTTAAGGCTGCCGACAAGGAACTACGACAAGCGATCGACACAGCGACTGCAGAGGAAGCGGCGAAGAGGACCATCTCCTGGCGCTACATTCCGCCTGGAGCTCCATTTATGGGCGGAGCTTGGGAGCGAATGGTTCGCTCAGTGAAGACGGCGCTCACCGCGACGTTACATGAACGTCACCCAACAGAAGAAGTCCTCACGACTCTACTTGCCGAAGTAGAGTACACCGTCAACAGTCGTCCGCTGACTCACGTCTCAGTCAGCCCAGAAGATCCAGAAGCCCTCACTCCCAACCACTTCTTGTTGGGGGGACCAGGGCGAGTGCCACAGCTAGGCACTTTCACCGAGCAAGACGCCATCTCACGATCCAGCTGGCGAGCCGCACAGAAGCTAGCCGACGTCTTCTGGCTACGCTGGGTAAAGGAGTACCTCCCTGAGCTCCAACACCGGCGGGAGCCCCATGGACGAGGACAAGCAGTGCGAGTCAATGACCTCGTACAGATCGTCGACCCGAACCTGCTTGGCAACGTGTGGATCCGGGGAAGAGTCGTCGCTACGTATCCGGGCCCTGACAACATCGTGCGGACGGTGGACGTGCTGACCAGAGGAGGCATCCTGCGCCGGCCAGTGAGGAAGCTGGTGATCCTGCCCCTGTCTACAGACGTCGAGCCCGCACCGGCAGCTGATGCGACGCGGTCGCACGGCGGGAGTGATGTGCGGGACAGTGAAAATATATAGTGAAAAGTTATAGTGATACATAGACACTGCATAAACAGTACATAAAGTGAAATAGTGATAAATAAACTGATAGATTTAGTGCTTTGTGTGCAGAACAACGCAGGTAGTGTATAGTGGTATATGTAAGTGTATAGGGTACATAGGGACCTATAGGATAGTAAATAGGCACATAAGGAATAGTATATAGACGTTTGCACATAGCTTAAGTCTATATTTTAATAGTTTTCTTGCATTTTTGTTCGTGTACATAGTAGACTTAGTGTTAGGAGTATATAAGTTTATTATGTAATGTTTTTTGGTGATTTTATATTTTTGTATGATAGTTCTTGTTATATAGATTTCGATAACATATAGTTTTATATAGGTTTACATAAGTACAAAAAGTTAGTGAAAATCGCAAATATTGTCACGCGGTTCTCGTTACAGTCAAGTTTCGTAGTACTTAAGGTAACTTGCACAATGTTTTCCCGCTTTTTTGTTATGTTTTCATTGGTTTTTAGTTTTTCCCGCGCTTTTTGGAAATTTGTTATCGTCTGTGATTGGTCAATTACTTTGAAAATTATGTATAAAAATAGGGCCATTTTGTTCGACCGACACAGTAGTCGGCAAGATAGTAATAAGGAAACACTCTTCCCAATAAAGAAGCAAGAAGCTCATCAGTGGTTTTACTCCTCACCACACCAGCAGTAAATGTGCTACCCCGCACATAGTTCATAGCACAACAATATCGCGCACCATACATTGTTATGGACACGTTCACACTGTACTGTACTATATATTATTGGCTTACTATACGCTATAAAATTGTGCGATGCGCTGAATTCATGCTGTGCTATATCATGCGCTCATTATCATCATTCACATCCATCAGTGTAAATCCTTAGCTCTCTTGTACAGTGTCGACCAAAAGTCGATAGGCAATCTCACAAAGCAATAGCTTGACGTTTAGTTTGACTTACGACCTTCTACTTTCAAGAAAATAGACATTGTCATCTACAAGTAAATGTAGTCCAAAATTTCAACATGGAAATATAAGTCAAGATGGCCTAGTGGTTAGGCGCGTCCACATCTAAGAGTGAATCAGTAAGTCGTGAGTTCAAATCTCACGATGTTACTTTTAGACTTTTCATTTTGTAGATGTAATTAATATATTTAGCTTGAAAAAGATATTTACCGGTTTCTTTAAATTTTTTATTATTTTTTTTAGGTTTAATTTTTTTTTTTTATTATAATTTAATTTTTTTTAGTATAAATTAATAGAAACAAATTTCTTTCTTAAGTTTTCAAAACTACTCTTGTGTTTACTCGATTGGAAGTAATGGGACAGAAAAAAATTCTCGCTTTGTTCACACATTTCATAAAGTTAGAAGAAGGTAGATCATAGAAAAATAAGTCAAGAATTTATATTTCTGTGAGGTAAACCTGAGTTTTATGAATATTTTACTTGATCGAAATGAACGTTGTCGTTTGGTTATGTAAAATTTGGTTAGTGACGTGTGGTTTAATAGATAGCGGTATTGTTGTTGGTATTTCTCAGAATGCAGGCAAATATTGATATTGAGGCGAGGGCGACTAATATTATCGTGCTGCATAAAAGTGGTCTTAATAGAACACAAATATCTGAAGAAACCGGACTAATGTGAGTATTATATTTATGAATTATTGTAACAAAGTTTTATTAAAAATTAAAGCCTACTTTGTTATTGTTTATTTATTTGGTGACTTAGGGATTAATAAATTGATTTTAAATCCATCATGAGGCATAAAAGATAAATAATTAGTGTTAATTATTGGATTTATAAATGCAGAGTGAATGATAACTTCAGTATTTTATTATAGCTGCCTAACATCATTTTTTTGTTTTTTGTTTTAGAGGAATACTGTGAGTCAGATCAAAAGGCCTTGCTAGTCGACAATGAAGTGGAAAGCCGTCGCTTATTATCGATGCGCAGCGACGACATAATATATGGTTGGCGAATAAGAAACAAATGGTTTCACACCTACGAGACACTTTGTGGAATTATTTGACACCTCATCGCAAACTGTTCGCCGTGCCCTCCACGCTGAAGGCTTGTATCACGAAGACCAGCTAAGAAGCCCTTCTTGACAGAAAGAGTTATAAAGGAACGATTACGTTTCGCACGGGATTATTTAGATTTTTACTAGAATACAACCATGAGAAGACTCAAAAAACTGACTTTTTAAATAAAGTCAAAAGGGTAGGCTTCATTTATGGCGCAAGAATAACAAGTTGTGTAACAAAATATTTAGTGAATATTAATTAACCGTAATTATATTAATGATCTTAAATTGAGGTTTAGTTTCAATCTTCTTTTCTTCGGGAAAATGAACAGTTAAACTATAACCTCAATACTAGTTACATTTATTGTGACGTCACAAAAAAAAATATTCATAAAGTCTAAATTATTTATATTAGTTTTCAATAAACTCTGCTGATTACCGATACCTATAATAAGTGGGTATCAACTATATGTTATATTGATTAGAATATCCTTTCCTTGTTACATAAGTATGTTATTATGAATTGAAAGTAAGTGGGTATACCGTATGCAATAAAAAAATCTTATGATCGGTTACAAGAGAACTTTTTTACATCTAGGTAGGAATGTGACGTTACAATTATCATAAAAGTTTGTTAATTTTATAAATAAATAAAACGAATAAACATTTTTGTTATCATTCACCACGACTTTTTTATGTCCACCTTCCAACACCGAACAGCTAAAAAAATAAATAAATAGTTGAATACTATGCTATATTATGTTTATATTATTAGTAAAAAAAAACATAGTATACTATGCTATACTATGTTTTTTTTTACTAATATTTAACTTATTCTTATAAAAAATAAATAATGAACCAATAACTAATGTTACCAAGAAACAAAAATGAATTAAAATTTAAAATTTAAAATTAACAACGTGTGGGGACACGTTGTTAACAGGATTTGAACTCGGATCTCTTTGATCGTGAATCCTGCTGATTACCCCAACAGCTATCAACACATGGTCAATAGATGTGAATTTTAACTATCCAATGGTAAGAACAGGTCGCTACACAAATAAGGTTTGCTGCGTGTATAATAAAAGAAACGGAAATATATTCTTATGTTTCGTGGAGTGTGACGCGCGACATGCGATTGGGCGAACTCTGTGGCTGTGGTGTGCGTACTGTATTGAGACCACTTACACATATAGACGTTGTAGACCGTGCGTTCACAGCAATACAATCCTTAGCGTACCTCAGCACTTATAAACGCTTACTGTACCTGAGTAGTCACACAACTCCTCTATCAGCTCTATGTTGTAGTGTGTTTGGAAGCAGTGGGTCTTCAGGGTTCTGTCGATGGGTGATGTCATCATCGGCTGTTCTTTGATTGCATCTTCTCTGATGCGTGTGTGTTTGATTCTGGAATCATTGCTTAGGGTGCCGGATACTTCGAGTCTGAAAGTCGCTACGGTCACCTCCTCTCTTACAACGAGGTGTAGGGGAGGTAACCCCAGCATCACCTGTAAGGCAGCAGTGGGTGAAGTTCTCATGCTGCCGGTGATTGCTACGCAGGCAAATCTTTGTAGTTTCTCGCGATCCTTTTGGGTTGTACTTAGGTTGGTCCTGGGCCACCAAACTAAAGAGTCGTATGTTATGATTGGTCGGATAACTGTGGTGTATAGCCAGTAGGTGTAGGTAGGGGTTTTGGGGCTTATGCCCTAGTTTCTCCCGAGGAGTCTCTTACATTGCCATAGGGCTATACTGGCTTTTGTGATGATGTAATCAGTGTGTTTGGCCCAGTTCAGCTGTTTGTCCAAAAAGACACCCAGGTATTTGGTTTCAGTCGATAGGCTTAGGGTTGTCCCAAAGAAGATTGGTAATTGTAACGTTGCCAGCTTCTTTTTCTTTGTAAAGAGGACGAGTTCAGTTTTGGTAGGGTTCACTGCTAGTTTGTATTCCTTGCACCAGTCTTCTACTATTCTTAGAGCTTGGTGCATAAGGCTGCATAGTGTGTTTTCGTGTGAGGCGATTATTATTATGGTCAGGTCATCAGAATAACCCACCGTGTAGTAGCCTTTGCTATTGATCGATTATAATAGATGTTGTAACATCATCAATGGTGCCGATTCCCTTGTGTACAAACTAAACCAAATTTAAGTTCAGTGCATCTTTTTCTTTCTATTTCATTATGAAAAGGACAGAAGATAAATTTTAGTTATGTTCTGTCAAATTAATCAGCGCCATACAAGTTTTAGACGCGATTAAAAAGTTGACTACTAAAATTACATCAAATTACGTCAGGTGCTGACTAATTTGACAGGATTAAACTAATATTTATCTTCTGTCCTTTTCATAATGAAATAGAAAGAAAAAGATGCATTCAACTTAAATTTAGTTTAGTTTGTGAACAAAGGAATCGGCACCATTGTCCAAATTTTGAAATTTCTTCATTCTAATTACGACCTCTTAGAAACATACAAAGTTCAAAATCAATTAGAATCATTTGAGAAGGTAAGCTGACTGCGAGCGAGGCCCACTGTACATGAGTTAAAACATTTTTGGAAAGGCGCCCCCTAGGACCGCTGCGCCCGTGTGCAACGCACATCCTGCACACTCGGTAAAGACGGCCCTCGGCTCCTATGAACTAATTCCTTTGTCTTTCAATTATTAACGTTACACCACACATCCCCCCTAAGTGAGTGCGTAACACCGAAATCTGCTGTCGGACGAGTCTACGACGTCGGGGACCGGGCGGTGTGCCTCTAGTGGACTTGGGCGGGACATCTGACCAAACGCGGAGATGGCCGATGGATCAAAGCTTTGTCAGAGTGGTGGCCAAGATTAGGCAAAAGAAACCAGTGCCGTTCTAGAGCTCGTTGGGTCGACGATATTGTCAAAGTCGCGGAAAACACCTGGCTAAGGCCCAGCGCACAGCGCTGGAGGCGCGGCGGAGCGCAATTGAAGACAACAATTTAATATAAACCTTTTAACTACCTTGACATACGGTTAATATAAGAATAAATTCGCACGCGGTGCTCAGAGTGCCCTCAAGCTACTAAAAGAGCATGCGCGCTGCTCTGCGCTCCGCCGCACTACGAGAGCGAGTTGTCTGTACAGTACCCGGCACGTAAGTTGGCAAGGTTTTGGCGGAGTGGGGGCAAGTTCGCGCATCGTACACTTAGTGGAACAAATAACTATTCACTTAAATTTTATTGATTGTTATTTTTGGTTATTGCCATCATTTATTTTTAATCATGTAGTTAAACAAAGCAGAGGAATTCGTGACTTTTATTAGGTGTTATAAATAAAACATAATACTGATGCATTTTTTTTTATTATGTAAAAAAAAGTATTATTATTAAAAATTGTAGGTTCTCGTCGTCACTATCGGTTACTAATACCGTTACACCTGGCATCAAATTAAAACTACCACCTGAGCTGGTGGAAGGAGTTGGCTCCTCATCCTCGACAAAACTATCGTCACTCTCGTCGCTGGAGGAGTCGCTGTCGTCACCGGTGTAAATAACAAAACGTTCGGTAACTGTGTCGACTATATGGTCGCTTTGGATATAATCTGCCTCAGTTTTTTTAACTTTCTCACATAATTTCGACCATTCATCGGCGCCCATTAATAAAACTTTCTCCTTTACTAACTCCATTGCAGTGGTCACATTCCACGCAACCTCGTAACAAAAACTTAATTTAAAACTAAAACTGAACTCGTAACAAAAACAAAGGGTCGTGCACTAGCACCGCAAGTGTAATCGGGAGCGAACGGAATGTAGACGCGGTGCGGGAGGCAGGGGTCGACTGACGCGCCAATCGCGCGCTCGGATCGGCGCTACTTCATACCCCGCGTCCCGCTTGACCGCCAAAGAGACCTAAAAAACGACTTCTGCGCATCTAACGACTCTTGCCAAGTTACGTGCCGGGTACTGTACAAAGTATCGCGCTCGGAGAAACTGCGCGCCGCCGCGCGTATCTCCGCTCTCAGCTCTCAGCGCCGCTCGGGGCGCGCGGATCCACCAGCGCGTAACAAGTAAATGCGCTCCGCCGCGCCTCCAGCGGTGTGCGCTGGGCCTAAGGGACGTAAAGAACCGGGAGGTGCGGCAGAAAAAAGATGAGGTCTATACCCAGCAGTGGGTGACTCCTGGCTCATATGATGATGATAATGAATGGGGATATTAAAATAAATATTAGCCACTATAGTTTTCTAACGAAGTTAATGATGAAACTTATTTCGTATATGATTTTTCTTCGGCTGCAAGTTATTCGAGATCCTGCTGGGTAACGCATGTAGTTTTTATTCTATGTACGGTCGAACCAGCTATTTGGTTTACATTTTACAATGTAATTTGTTCGTTAAACTGTAAACCAAATAGCTTGTTCGACCGTACATGACTTCTAAACCTAAATATAATAACCCTCTAGGGAATAGTATTGAAGATAACCGTACGCCTCAGAGGCGCACGACAGTTTATACATACTTTTGAAGGTATTAAGTCAACCAACCGGTGTTAAATATTAGATTCGGTAAATATTATAAACTATGTAATTGTTTATTTCGTGTTAGAAGTCTACCGCATTTTTTGTCACATATTTGTGTCGCTGGACTAGAGGTAAAATACATAACAGATAGAAAATAAAACAAAATCGTTCAGAGCATTTTCATATATTTAAATCAAGAAAATAACACGAGTCGGTTAAATTGAAGCAATCCACCAATCAACATTGGGACAATAAAAAGTAACTAATGTTTTATTTTTACAAATTGTTACTACACACAGTAATAGTACATTATGGTACAAGTGTGTAATGTTGGTGATTACTGCTGAGGCGCCATTGAGCCCGAGCCGTTAGGTGAGGGTCTTAAGAGAGCCGAGGACGGTAATCATCAATACACACGAGTATCATACGAATATTTTCAACACACTTGTAAGGAATATTTTCTTATTTAAGCACTAAAAAATCATTTTAATATAGAATTTTTTTTAAGAACAAAGTAACTCAACTAATAGATAAAATAAAACTTTAGCTCACTTGTGAATAATTAGCAATAAAAAAGTCACCGTTTGACTACAGGTATCTGTGCCTAATTGCGTTGAAATTAGAGCCATTTTATGAGCAAGTGTGTTGAAAAGTATATTAATTTATGTAAAAATACTACGTTCCTATATGGTGAAACCGCCACATTAGCCCGCAAAATTCAATACCATTCAATAAATTCATGAAAAATACATTCGGGGTTAAATGAAATATGAGGGTTGTATTGATGATTTTAAGTATTATAATTCTTTAACTAAATATGTGTTACAGCCGCGAATAATATTTTCATCAACATACAACCTAGCACTGGCCTGCAAATTGCAAAAAAAAACGTAAGAAAATTCGAATTTCGCGGGCTATCGTGGCGGTTCCACCTAAATCTGGATATGCCGCGCTCAGAAAAAGGAACAGTGACCATGTACTTATGGATGTACGGTCGAACAATGGTTATGAACAGTTTAACCAACAAATTACATTGTAAAATGTAAACTAAATAGCTTATTCGACCGTACTTCATAGAATCTATACTCCCTGATACAAACTGGCTTACGTACAGGGTAGAAGTTATACTCCAACGCGGTTACCATAGTAGGTACTATCGAGGAAACTCCCGCCTGACCACCACTAAGCTAATTTTTGCTTGCATTCGCAACATGGAAACGCTCTCTAGCCCCGCCCCGATGGCTTTGTATACAAATATTAAATGAAAAGGTACCGATCGGCCGAGCGCACTGACGACGCACGCCAAACGAGAGTTATTGTTATTTTGCGCGCCAAAGTTGACGCTTTCCTAATAGGCCCTAATTTCAAGGAGGCGTGGCGCGGCGTCTCCGCATGATTTAAGCGAAAAAATGTTAAACTGGTCAGCCGGAAAAGACCACAATAGTACCTACATCATTCTGAACCCACATTGAAATTTTTATCAGAAGGTTGCGTTTTCAAATCTCGTCAGGGTCACCAATTTGGGGGTATGAAGAACAGGGTGTAAAGCTCTTCATCACCCGTAGAAAAGGGAGGATCCGGGTATTATTTTTGGTGGGTCACTGCCCGACAGTTGTAGTCTGGTGCTCGTATATAGTTGGTGCCAGTTAAGATGAGAATAGCGGTCATTGCTCTTTCCCTAATTATGTCTTCGTACGAACCAAAACAAATAAACCATGTATCGTTTTTCATTACAAAAAATGTTGAAGACCACGATAGATGACGATTCAAGACTTGAACAGGCTTACTTTTGGTTTTCAAAGTTAAGTTTAATAAAATATGTAGGTGGGTCAATGACCGCTATTCTCATCTTAATTGGCACCAACTATAGTCTTAAGGCTGATGCTCCTGGGTAGCCCGCGAAATTCAAATTTTCTTACGTTTTTTTGCAATTTGCAGGCGTGCTAGGTTGTACGTTGATTAAAATATTGTTCGCGACTGTAAGAATTACAACTTTGACCTTGAAAAAGTCGTCCCTCGACTTTTATGAACTTGGCAGGGTTGTACTGATGATGTTGATGATTATAATTCTGTAACTACATACGTCTTACAGTTGCGAACAATATTTTAATCAACATACAACCTAACACTGGTCTGCAAATTGCATAAACGTAAGAAAATTACAATTTCGGGGACTACCCTGACGCTTTCACCTTAAGTCGCGGATAACTCATAGATGGCGCTGTAGTAATTTTTGTTCTATGTTCATGTAGTACTTTTTGTTCTATGTTCCTGTAGTACTTTTATTTCTATGTTCCTGTAGTACTTTTTATAGTGCCGCTACAACCGTCTGTGGTGTCGCTTCTACCCTGTATATTTTACTAAAAAGGTATGACAATGAATCTTAGCTTCTAAACAATAAAGAAATCACAAAATACTGACTGTAGCTAGGCATCTAGATAATCGCAGCAATAATTATAATCGAACTAACTAATTTATTATTTTTATTAAACTTAAAAATATCCACTTCCATAGGAATGACATTGACACGTAGGTAATCGTCAGTCGTTTTTGGCCGAGCGTCACACTGCTTTTATAAAATAAAAATTATAAAAAGATTCTCCTGCCCTTATTACAATATACAGGGTGTTCAGTCAAAAATCAACAAAACAAATTACATACTTAGGTGAACGCACACTTGTCTGCGCCGAACGAATAGTTCTAAGTATCATACGTATAACGTTATCAATGAGGGATTTTCTTTTTAGCTCTTCCCTAGTCGCTGGATAGATGGCGCTAAACTTAGTATGATAATGCAAGGAACAGAACTTAAAAAAAATATTTTATCAAAGCGCGAGAAAACTAGGTTATATTCGGAAGGTTAAGCAAATGAAAGTGTCAGTCAACGAGAGTATGTGACGTGACACAATGTTTTTTTTTCCAAGCGTTTTGGCTTTGGCACCAACTATCATAGTCAGTTCAGCGCCATCTATAGAGTTCTTGGAAACTAAGTTTTTTTCTAAATACCTCAAAAGGAAAACCTCTCATTCGTCTGATTCGGTGCGGATAAGTGTGCGAAGTTACATAGTACTTCATACAAGTAATGGGGTAGATGACACACCAATCAATTGAGATACTTTTTAAGAGCTGTCAAAACGCGGTTCTCTCATAGACTTTGTATGGCAATAGCAAACTGTGACGTCACTGTTTATTCAACCCAATGACTCAACTATTTATTGATTTCAAAGCAACTAAAATCCGAATTTGGTTATTAATTGAAAATAAATCAGGTTTTCAGGCCCAAAATAAAGTGTTTTTTTTAGAGATAGGTGTCTTGGAATTATTGTTTTATGGTGTCATCTACCCTATTCTAAAATTGGATTCTTTCGGCTCTATCGCTTCCTTCGGCTCTGATAAGTGTGCGTTCACCTTCACGTAAATCAATATGAGATCAAAATTAGATTACCACAGTCGAACTAATGTCCCGTAACGTATGCTATAGATCTACGATTGCGTAATCGGCCTTGTTCCCACTGTTGGGACATAGTCTACACTCTATGAGAGGGAGTGGGCTCTAATCCAGCACGCGGGTACAGTACAAGTTGGTATGTCACATGTCATCGAATATTGGTTCTAGGACATGTCGGTTTCCTCATGATGTTTTTCTTCACGGTTTTGAGAGCAGTGAAATAAATGACACAAAGTAACGCGCTCTGCCGGGACCGCTTCTGCTCACAATCCAAAGATCAATCAAGGAAAACATCGTGAGAAAACCGACATGTCCTAGAACCAAAAAATTCGAAGACATGTGACATCTACCAACCCGCACTGGGCTCGCGTGGTGGATTATAGCCCATTCCCTCTCATAGAGAGCCGTAACAGTGGGAACATAAGCTGACAACTGAAGCAAATTCTAAATTGAAAAATCGTCAAACTTAGGGCGACTACAGGAGCTAATTTAGCAACTCAAACAAACAGTGGTTCAAACTTCGTTTGAAACACTGTTAGAATAAAGTTCTAATCAGCTTTTGCAATTTACAAAAAAAAATATTGATTGGACTAAAAAAATAAAACACTATCATGCTAATAATTATGTTGTTTGTAGAAAATTATTTGCAAAAAAATCAGAATGATCGCATGTATTTTAGTATGGTTTTTATTCGTTAAAAGAATTTTTTAGAGATAAGTTCGTGATTTTTTTTAACCGAGTAAAATTAGTTTTATTATGTTTTCAAAACACTATCGTACTAGCATATATCCTGAAGAATATCATATATTTTTCTGGTTTTGTTTATTGCAGTGAGTCATATGTTTTTTTACATTATAAAACTCGCATTTTGCTCCTGTAGTCCCCACAAAGCGTTAAGCACTAAGTTCTAATTTTGATCACATAATACTCCATACTATTTATCAATAATTAATTAGCTAAATCCTTCTTCATCTATTTCTACTTCCATTTTTATTTCTCTCCCGCCCGGCAGACCGCTTCTGAAAAAAATACAAAATACTAATTTTAGAAGAGATTCATCCAAATATCATCATCATATTAACTGCCTAGCCTTTTTCCAACTACATAATATGTTGGGGTCGGCTTCCAGTCTAACCGGATGCAGCTGAATACCAATATTTTACATGGAGCGACTGCCTATCTGACCTCCACAACCCAGTTAGTACTGGGTAATACGATAACCTTTGGTAAAACTGGTTTTCCAGACTTGGCTAAGCAACCAACCATGAAATGTTCTATTTTACCCAAAGCTTGACTGTTGGAGAATGCCTGGTAGTATTAAATCTTCATAGGTAACACTCTTGAACATAAAGTTAAAATGAATAAAAGAATATGGCAACATCGAGGTTTCAAAAGAGCCTGGCATTTGTTACAGTTCTAAAATAGTACATTTTGATACAAGTGGAGAAAGTTTGTTATTGCATTCGAGGCGGAATTATAACACACGAGCCGTAGGCGAGGGTGTTTTTGAGCCGAGAATTGCAATAACAAATGTCCACGTGTATCAAACGACGTTTTTCAATACACTTTTGAAGAAATAAAATAAAATAATGAAAAATAATTTTGTCACGAAATATGAAACTATGATTTTCATTTTCTTTTTTTTTCGCGCTTTGGTTTCGCCAGGTTGAAGGAGAGGCAAAGGTATGAAGCCTTTAAACAGCCTAATATAAAAAATTGATTTATTTTATATTTTTGAATTAAGAACACAAATAAATGTTAATTTGTTTATAAAAGTAACTATTAGTTTTTAATAATCATGTTTATCTATGATATTCTATTTATAAACACAATTTGAATATTCAAAAAATATTCATACCATAAAGACGCGTTGCTTTGCCGAAATTAAAAAAAAATCATTCACCTCAGACTATAGGCATTGAACCAATTTGGACTTAGTATAGGTATAGTTATCTGTGGCAATTTTCATTCCCGCACACGTGCGGGAAAGTGGAAAAAATCGCACGCGTGTGAAATACATTGCATGTTGTACCTAATCGTAGTGCGTTATGGACCAGTTTTCGAGGAAGTGTATTGAAAATATTATTATTGCGTGTTCGTATTTCCGAAGATTCCCGAAGCGTATGATTCCATGGAGATCTGGTACCTACCGTGACTTCTTATAGCTTGTTCATTTCCATCATTTTTTCACACCAAAGACAATCATTATTGACATTATTGAAGTGTCATTAATTGTATTTATAATGTGTGTTCAGTGTGAGGGCATTGTTCCTAGTTTCTTGTATAAAGGTCATTATAATTAAAAAAAATAAAACATTATTTCAAAAAGTTATTATTTATTTCCATAAATACACATTATTTCACATAAATCAATCAAAAGAACATACCTCCTCATACACATAAATGTACACCTTTTAAATAAATTATTCTTATTCATAAAAATAACATGACGGCATTTACACGTGTTGCGTATACCGAATAAAATAATGGGAATGTTTACACTTTTATTCTGAGAATGGTATAAGCCTAGTGGCTTGGGATGGTAATATAATAGTAGATTATACAACAAGGGAATAAAAAGGGAATTTAGTTCGAGGTACGAAGTTGGATCCCGAGAGCAGCGAAGGATTCTAGAATCACGAGCGTAGCGAGGGATTCTACTCTAGAATCCTGAGCGGAGCGAGGGATACAAGTACCGAAATACATTTTTTATTCACGTGTTGTGTAGTCTACTTTTTACCATTGACTGTGAGAAAATAAATAGAAGTATAGTATTTATTTTTCTCGTGGGTTAATAATAACAGCCAGTCGGGTCGATTTTCAAGGTTAAGCAACGCTTATCAAGGTCGGTCTGTGGATGGGTGACCACTAATTTATTACCGAGTTTCCTCCGTCCGTCGTAAAGAATGTAAAGCCCTTGGTAAACTCTCAATGCAATTTTTGAAATTCAGTGCTATTTTCTTGTCGGCGCGTGTAATTGTTCCAAATTCAAAATGTTTTTATTCAAACACTTTTTTAACCTGTTTTGTTGTTTCACTGTTTTTATTCACTTAGTGAGTAAAAGGGCGTTTTATTCACTGTTATCTACAGTGAGTAAAAGAGTTTTTTTCACTGTTATTGATGAATAAAATGCTCTTTTTCGAGTGGCAATGGTAAAAAATAATTTTTGGTCCACATAGAGTCTCAGCCGTTACAAGTGTTTAGTTTAACAGTATCGGCTAACTAACCAAAAACAAATACTTGAAAACATGCGCAAAAACACCATTAGGCAATTATTTTTTTAAATAAATGTAGAATGTTAATTAATTAGTTAATTAACATTCTAGGTGACCATCTTTAGGCTGCAAATAATAACAGCCGTTCGGGTCAATCTTTAGGTTAAGCCGTGCTTACCTAGGTTGGTCTGTGGATGGGTGATCACCCATTACATACCGAGTTTCCTCCGTGCCTCGGAAATTACGTTAAGCAGTTGGTCCCGGCTGTCATTTGTAGATCTTTGACAGTCGTTACAGGTAGTCAGTGGCCTAAAAATCTGACAACCAGTCTTACCAAGGGGTATCGTATTACCCAGTACTAACTGGGTTCTGGAGGTCAGATAGGCAGTCGCTCCATGTATAATACAGGTATTCAGCTGCATCCGGTCAGACTGGAAGTTGACCCCAATATAGTTGGGAAAAGGCTAGGCAGATGATGTTGGATATAGAGGGTTGTGGCTCACTTTCGCAAATTGCGTTTCGTCTTCTTATTACTATTATCTTCGCTGTCACTGGAACTTGTAGTATTTTCATTCATATGTTTACTTCCTTCCTTTAATTTCTTTGATTGAAAACGTTTTCTAAAGCTTTCTCTCCATTTCTTCCTCTGTAACATTCTAGCTCTTGGCGTCATGTCTACAATTGATAAAATTTTCTTCTCTTGTCTTCGTTTTTTGTACCGTTGTCGTTCTTTTTCTTTTTCAAGGACGTATAAAATAGGGTCAGCATTGATTTTAGTGTATCGATTCCGGCGTGCGATTTTGGCTTTAGCCAACATTTCCTCCTTTGATTGCCGTTTTTTTCGAGGCATATTTAATCTGAAAAAAAAAGAACAACGTGTTGGTGGTAGGTGAGTAGTCAATATAGAAGGTGTATCTATTCATACACGAATTATTTTTAAGGAATCATCTAACGGCTATAACGAAGCAATTTCAAGAAAAAAAAAAAATTCTTTGAGTATACAGGTTGTAAAAGACCATCACGAAGCCGTCAACCAATCATTCTGTACATCAAACTAAGTAACTTTACGCAACAATTATTGCTGGGAAACGACTTTGTTTTTGGGGTGTAAAATCATGTTTTGTGGTAGAACTCAATGTAACGCACTCAAAACATTGTGCTGATCGATGGATGGAATAGTACGGGGGTCGTGGAGGTGTTTATAGTAAAAATCTTGCATTAAAAACTTGTAAGTAACTTTGACCCCCAATATCTCCGTAACTAGAAGGTTCCCATGTATGGTGTAGTGTAGAACAAAAAAATGATCGCAATGACGGGGAGAACAAGTGCCTTTCGGCTTCGTTAAGAGGTGTTTAACACCCTTTATTAAAGAATTTTAAATTACTTGACCCACAAAATAAACACTGGCTCTTTATTTTTCAACATCCATTACGTTAGTTTACTACGTCACCGCGTAGTATACGTCATACTACGTCGCGGTCGTAGTAAAGGTTTTATGAAAAATGTCTCAAGAAATTATGGAACTATAATAATAGGTTAGTTTCCACCGTCAATAAATTTCAAATCTATTTAGTCCGTCAGTTAGAGTACAGGAAAATAATGTACACGTATTTTTTGTTTTTGTAAATCAATGAATATTGACAAAGATAAATCGCATCAAAACTCGGGAGTGGGGGCACGTGACGTCACAACGCACTAAAAATTATACCACGACATGACGTATTGAGAATTTTAAAAGCGTCGTATCTTCGTCAATTTTGGTTTACGTAACAAAAGAAAAAATACGGGTCAAATATTTTTTGATAATCGAAATCTAAATGATAGATTTTTTCAGTACACTAGCCTATTTTGTAAACACAAAAAAGCTCAAATAAATATTTTTATTCGTTGCTATTGCTTCGTTATAGCCGTCAGATGATTCTCTGAAAATATTTCGTGTTTGAATAGGTAGACCTTAGGTTTATTTAGTTGCGGAAGTGTCAGTTCAGTTCACGCCGAACGATCAACAATCGATCACACGTAGGAAAGTAACAATTCGTCCTGGGGCAGTGGGGCTGGCCTATCGGAGTAAGGAGTTTCAATATCAGGTCAGCTTACTGGAACTAATTACCATTTTCAATTGCTTTTTTTTTTCTTCTGCAATATTTTTCAGGAGTTTCAATATCAGGTCAGCTTACTGGAACTAATTACCATTTTCAATTGCTTTTTTTTTCTTCTGCAATATTTTTCAGGAGTTTCAATATCAGGTCAGCTTACTGGAACTAATTACCATTTTCAATTGTTTTTTTTTTTCTACTGCAATATTTTTCAGGAGTTTCAATATCAGGTCAGCTTACTGGCAGTCTGGCACTAATTACCATTTTCAATTGCTTTTTTTTTCTTCTGCAATATTTTTCAGGAGTTTCAATATCAGGTCAGCTTACTGGAACTAATTACCATTTTCAATTGTTTTTTTTTTCTACTGCAATATTTTTCAGGAGTTTCAATATCAGGTCAGCTTACTGGAACTAATTACCTCTTTTTTTTTTTTTTTTCTACTGCAATATTTTTCAGGAGTTTCAATATCAGGTCAGCTTACTGGCACTAATTACCATTTTCAATTGCTTTTTTTTTCTTCTGCAATATTTTTCAGGAGTTTCAATATCAGGTCAGCTTACTGGCAGTCTGGCACTAATTACCATTTTCAATTGCTTTTTTTTTCTTCTGAAATATTTTTCAGGAGTTTTAATATCAGGTCAGCTTACTGCCACTAATTACCATTTTCAATTGTTTTTTTTCTACTGCAATATTTTTCAGGAGTTTCAATATCAGGTCAGCTTACTGGCAGTCTGGCACTAATTACCATTTTCAATTGTTTTTTTTTCTTCTGCAATATTTTTCAGGAGTTTCAATATCAGGTCAGCTTACTGGCACGTAATTAGTGCCAGTTTATTTAGTTGCGGAAGTGTCAGTTCAGTTCACGCCGAACGATCAACAATCGATCACACGTAGGAAAGTAACAATTCGTCCTGGGGCAGTGGGGCTGGCCTATCGGAGTAAGGAGTTTCAATATCAGGTCAGCTTACTGGAACTAATTACCATTTTCAATTGCTTTTTTTTTCTTCTGCAATATTTTTCAGGAGTTTCAATATCAGGTCAGCTTACTGGAACTAATTACCATTTTCAATTGCTTTTTTTTTCTTCTGCAATATTTTTCAGGAGTTTCAATATCAGGTCAGCTTACTGGAACTAATTACCATTTTCAATTGTTTTTTTTTTTCTACTGCAATATTTTTCAGGAGTTTCAATATCAGGTCAGCTTACTGGCACTAATTACCATTTTCAATTGCTTTTTTTTTCTTCTGCAATATTTTTCAGGAGTTTCAATATCAGGTCAGCTTACTGGCAGTCTGGCACTAATTACCATTTTCAATTGCTTTTTTTTTCTTCTGAAATATTTTTCAGGAGTTTCAATATCAGGTCAGCTTACTGCCACTAATTACCATTTTCAATTGTTTTTTTTCTTCTGCAATATTTTTCAGGAGTTTCAATATCAGGTCAGCTTACTGGCACTAATTACCATTTTCAATTGCTTTTTTTCTACTGCAATATTTTTCTTTCTTCGAGAAAATGGTTATTTACGAAGCAGCTTACATTTTCCCAATCTTCTTTCATCTTTGATAACCGTAGCCACAAATTTCCTCTTGTCTGTTTTAGGCATAGTTTTAAATCTCTCTTGCAAAATTCGAGACAATTTCGAATTTCGAGTTTCATTTCTGGTCTTATCTCTGTCAATACTTCATCAACTTTTTTATTATTTATTAAAATATAGGTTCACCAACAGCTTCTGTGTATAGCATTTAGGTTACTTACTTAGGTTTTACAGTCTTGGACATATACAGTCGCCAATTATTACAGTAAAACCCAAAAATAATCACAAACTTTTTTAGTCACATTACTTATTTTAAGTAACACATTTTCTCTTTCCAGTTTACTAATCTTATCTTTCAATTTCTTTACCGTCTTAAGGGCCTATACTACCTCAAATGGCTTAGCATGATCCTCCGTTACGCTTAAAATACTGCAGCATTAATTTTGAAATAAATATATGGTAAAATTGAGGATTAATGTTAGGTCTTATGTTTGGCGAAAACACGATTTCATAAAATTTTCTCGATAGAAAAAAATCCCAAAGTTACCTCCAAATCGAACAATAAACCGCTGGTATTCAAAAAGTACTTCAAATTAGATCATGACACTTTGCATACTAACTGCTAACTATAAAGCAGGTCTTATGTTTTTTATTTTTTCCAAAAGACGAAAATTTGATTTTATAAAGAATAAAAACCACTCATTTCGCACTATTCGGCCGCAGTGACTGACGTAACAACCGCTTTGTAGTGCAAGCTGATTAGAACTTTATTTTAACAGTTTTTAAAACGAAGTTTGAACCACCACAAATAGAGTTGCTAATCTGAGGTAGTATAAGCTCTTAATATGATTTTAACGCATACGCCATATTACATCATCGGACTTCAATAATCGTAGAGACATAATTATTTTGATTGGTTGCACCTGCGAAGAAGACCTCCCACTAGGCGAAGCGGTGACCTGGTGAAGGTTGCGGGAATCCGTTGGATGGGAGTCGCACGGGACCGGTCAATGTGGCGACAGTTAGGGGAGGCCTATGTCCAGCAGTGGACGTCTTTCTGCTGAAATGATGATGATGACTGGGACCTGGTTCAGACAGCATTAAGGGATCTGGTCTGGGAGGCTCTGAAGGTCAGAATTAACATCATTTTCTGACTGACTCTGGGGAGGTGAGTTTTCTTCCAATATTCTCTGTGATTTTATTTCTTTTTTCTTCCTTTCTAACTAGTTTAGTGAGTTTTTCCGCCATCGCTTTCTTTGTTTTCGTTGTGCTCTAGGAGTCATGTCTTTAATGCTACATATCTGATTCCTCTCTTTTCTTGCTAAATATCTACTTCTGTCTTTGTCTTTCTGTAGAGAATATAAATCAGGATCGTTTTTTAATTGTGCATATTTTTCTCGTTTACGTAGCCTTTTTTTTGCCAGTTTTTCTTCTCTTGATAATTTTTTACGAGTTTTCCTCATATTAGTACTGAAAATAATAAAATATAGCCAAATAGAATAATAAACTACATAAAACAACACGCGTCTCATGTTGATAATCATTTTAAACAGTACTTGATCAATCTTATTCATAGTTAACAAAAAGAAAACAATCGAGGCAGTCTTTGGAGACTGCCGATAGAAGTGAAAACAAAAAGTACACCCGCCTCAGTCGTAGCACTGGTTATGCTCCGCGCATGCCTATGTGGTGCTACACCGTAGCGGATCGCCTACGAGTGCTACGAAGCGTGACCACACGTTACGTCAAGTAACGATGAGTTCAATGTTTTTCCTTCACCCAAAAAGTGCTGCAGCGCGCCTAAAGAAGTTTTCACTTCAAAAAACTTTCATTTCGTTCCAAACGGACGGTGAAAAATTAAAACATTTTGTTTAATAATTTTAATCAACATACAACCTCACACTGACCTGCAAATTAAAAAAAAACCCAAGGAAATTTCGTGGGCTGCCCGAAATTAAGGTGGAAGCAACCTTAATTTACTGTAGTATTTATGGCATACCCTGTACTAAATACACTAATACTCCAATTATGGGCACTGGTACTCACTCATTCAATGTTTCCGTGAGTGTCACACTACTCGATGCGACCGGGGCCGAAGACTCGCCGGGTGTGTGTTGCCTGCACAAAAAAAAGGGATAATATTATTATTTGATGACTTTTAAAAATAAATGATGTATTATATATTATGAATGATTTATTTATTGATTTTGGATTACCAACGAGCACCATTACAATTTCTTAGATAAATTAAAACTATTACAGAATACATAATCTTGTAACGCACTCTCAATTACAGGTAACCACAGCTTACACATTATCGAGATTAAAATTAGGAATACATAGGTAGGTACAATTATACAATTAAACAATCATGGTACTATTAAATATTAAAATATTAAAATTTAATTACTTATATGTCAAAACGAATTTGGAATTGAGATTAAAAAAAAAATAGAAATATAAATACAAATTAAATTAACATACAATTATTAAGTTAAATTAAAATACCAATTAAATTAAATAAGAATTAAATAAAAATTGTGATGAAATATTATATAAATAATAGAATGATAATTCAAATGACCTCCAACTGAAAGTGTTTATAGGGAACGTGCAGGAACTATAGGTGGCAGCACTAATCGACAAAAGAGACACTATGCGGACAGAAAAGGAAACTTATCACTTCTCATCGTGCTTTCAATTTACATAAACAAAATTGTCTCTTATTATTTTTGAATATGCTAAAAGGTATAAAATATGAGTTCCGGTCTATCAATAACGATCGTCAGCGTAATATAAATGTTTAATAATATGAATTTTATATCTTTCGTTTACTTTCTGATGAAAATTGTGGTTTATGAAGACATGGTGGCTGGCATAACTAAGATAGCTTTCTTATTTTCAACACATGTTATAATGGAAGGGAATCCTTTATCAGCGAGAACAGTATCTCCAGGCTCTAATAAATCAATTAGTTCACAATAATTTGATGAAGCAATCAATAAAATGCAGTCCGTAGCGTTTAGATACAAAACTTAAAAAACCAAAGGAGTGCAGCCAACTAAAAACATTATTGTGGGTATAACCATGTTTATATTCTGAGTACATGTGGAGTCTTTAATTAACTGTTGAGGGCTATTCGGTGTGAACTTTAGTGCGGTCTAGTAGAACACGTCTATGGTGAAGTATAAATGGTTCTGGTATGTTTGTATGGACGGTCATTCCGCGTTCGGCAGCCGTTGCGCATACACGTGTGCCCTGCCCCGTACCGCGCTCTCTCGCTCGCGCCAAGCGAGCCGCACGCGAAGCCCGACTCCGTCTAGAGCGCCGCAGTGCTACGCCGTAGCACTGCCGCTCTCGCCGCGTAGGCCACCTGGCCCCGCCCACCGCCCACTCGTAGCGCCGCTACGGTAAGTGCTCACGCACTCGCCTACGCGCAGCTACGCCGTAGCAAACCGGCTACGGTTGCTACGCATCCGTAGTCGGCCTTCTACGCTCGCGTTCTCGTTGTGTTTTTTGACTCCTTACGAGTAAAAACCATCTGTTTTTTCGGTTGGTACTTGGGGGAAACCTTACGGTGCCAACGAACCCAAGTGGGTGGTGACCCAGCACACCCGCCGACCCCCTTCAGGGGAAGGCAGTTAGTTGGAGGGGCTCCGACTGCGGCCTTGGGGGCTTCCCTAGTCGCGGTCTGGAAGCATATTAACCCCCGCTTGTCCACAGTTTGCACCCGGGACGTCTGGGTGTGTCTACCCCAGCGGCCCGGATCGGTCGCAAGACCCATAGGGCCCTGCCGCACATTGAGATTGGCGGCAGGTATACAAGCTTAGGGCTCACAATAGTACACACCCCCCTGTGACACCGACAGGGAGCGTACACACCCCCGGGCATCCCACCTGGGGGAACTAGAACTAGGACTAGATAGTAGTCTCCGTTAGACCCCTCCGGTCATTCAGACAGCTGTGTAGCTGGCGAGTTTGTTTGTGTTTTTCTTCTCGCCAGTGAAGCACTAGGAAAAACATAGGGTTGGGCTCCTTTGGGGAACTGTCTGCCCGGGGTGTTCACGTCTCACGTGTCGCCTCGGGACTAGGTCTTAGGCTTAGTTAGGCTTTTAACCTCTATTAGGTCCCCCTGTACTCCGTACATTTTTCTGCCCCCTACCCCTGCTTTCTCAGCCACCATGGCTGACGAAGGCAAGAAAATACTCGACCACTTGGTCTGCAAGCTCCTCAAGACCTTGCTTGAGGAGGAAACCCCGTCATCCGGGAAATACGAGGGCACACTAGCCCAGATTCGTCTCCGATGGAGTGGCTTCGTTCCCGAGGCCCCATCATCTCTCGCAACGTTCACTGAATTCAGTGATGCGTTAGAGTCCCCCCTCTCACCCATACTCATGCCGCCTCTTACTGAGGCATCAACCCACCTCGAGGAGGAAACTCCCTCCAACCCACCCCAAGACTCTGAGATGGAAATCCACATCTCGGACGATGAATCCGTGGCGACCTCCGCCTCTGAATCTACCCCCACCTCGTCCTCTGAAGACGACTATTTGGTCGTCGGAAAGGGAAAGAGGAAGAAGGGAAAGTCCTCTTCGTCGTCGGTCGTTAAGGCCAAAAAAATCAATCCCACGCCATTGGAGGAGGATGCTGGCCCTTCTCTTAGCCGCCCCCCCACCCCCATGGCCATAACCACCCCGGCTATTGCCTCACAGACAACCTCCCAGGTTGCCCCATCGGACTCTCCCCAGAGTCGCCCTCCGAGCCCTATGGCTACAGCCACCCAGGCTGCCCCGCCCAAATACGCCCGTCCCCCCCCCGTTTTCATACATGACAAGGGGAGATGGACAGAGGTGTCGAGAGCATGTAATGAACGCTCGATTCATTACACCAGTGCCCGTGCTGTTGAGCAGGGCATTAAAGTCAGCGTACCAACGCCTAACGACTACCGAGAGCTAACAAAGCTCCTTCGCTCCAAGAGCATCTTCTACCACACCCACACCCCTCGTGAGAACATTCCAACCAGGGTTGTTATTAAAAACGTCCCGGTTGAAATCTCCCCTGAGGAGATTCTCAGTGACCTTCAGTCACAGAACATCCCCGTCTCAGAGGTGCACCGTATGCACCGCAAAGTTGGCGGCCGCACAAGTTCGGAATCATACAATATGGTTCTAGTCGTATGCGACCCCGTGGATGGGCACCACCCCATCCACCAAGTTAATAAGATATGCGGACTCTCGGGAATCCGCATTGAAAAACCCCACAAAAGTGGCGTTATGTCCCAGTGCCATAACTGCCAACTTTATGGCCACGCCCAACGCAACTGTTTCGGGAAACCGCGTTGCGTTAAGTGTCTGGGAGACCACGGCACTGCCGACTGCACCCGTCCCAAAGACCGCACACTCTGCACGGAGCCTCCCAGCTGCGTGCTGTGTGGCGAGTCTGGGCATCCCGCAAATTACCGCGGGTGCCCTAAGGCCCCCAAATCCTCAGCCCCAAAACTGACCAGTCGTGCTAGAAACACGCAAATGAGAGAGTGCCCTTCTCTAGTTGAGAAACTCCCCACCTCTCTCAGCCCTCAGCGTCCCAGCCCTTGGAACGCATTGAACCATCAAGCCCACTTCCCGGCTTTGAGGCCCACTCAATCGCCGCTCTCCCAGCCCATCCCACCTCTGATGGCTTCGGCAGTCACGCCTCCCCCTCCCCCCAGACCGATCATTAAAGCGACCGCGCCCTCAGCGCCTCGACCCCCCCTTCAACACACTGCCCCAGCGCCCTCAGCGCCCCGTCCCACAGCGCCCTCAGCGCCCCGTCCTTCAGCGCCCCGTCCTCCAGCGCCCTCAGCGCCCCGTCCTCCAGCGCCCTTAGCGCCCCATCACCCAACCAAAGTGCACCAAGCACCATACACCTTCTCGGCCCCCCCCCCTTTCCCTATGACAAACAACGCTCCAGCGCTAGACCCATTTGACCCCTTCAGGGTTATCTCTAGCACCTTTGCAGTCTTCCACTCCCCAAGAGGGCATCAAATGGCGAGAGACATAATCGCCTGCAAGGGCGACTTCTTCGCCTTGCTCCAAGTATACAACGCGTACCCGGATGTTACGCAATCCCTTCATAACCTCCCCCATAACAGGAATCCATAGAGCTCCTCCCCCCTTGTAGATTCAAACCGAAATCCCTAAAAATAGGGACCTTCAACGCCGAAGGCCTGAATGGCCAACGTGATGAGATCGCCACTTTCCTCCGCGACCATCAACTAGACATCCTCCTAGTCCAAGAGACCTTCTTCAAACCCCACCAGCGAGACCCTAAAATTGCCAACTACAGGTTAGTACGCAATGACAGGACTCGCTGTCACAAGGGAGGTACTCTCATCTACTATAAATCTAGTCTGTACTGCATCCCCTTAGACCCCCCTACCCTCTCCAACTTCGAAGTCTCTGTCTGTCGGCTGGGCATGACAGGTCATCTACCTATTACGATTATCTCGGCGTACCTTCCGCCTCCTAACTCCAACACCGATTCTGTGGCGATTAACGCCTCCATCAAGGATGACCTCACTACCCTACTCAACCTAAGTGACTCCGTCCTTCTGGCGGGGGATCTTAATGCAAAGCACCCCGCATGGAATAGCCGCTTGTCCAATACCAGAGGTAATGTCCTCTACAACCTCTGCTCGTCCCTCGATTTTGATGTCATCGCTCCGATGCATCCCACACATTTTCCAAATAACCCTAATCACACCCCCGATGTGCTAGACGTCGCGCTTCTGAAGAATGTAAACTTGCGATTACATTCTATGGAAACGATCGATGAGCTCAATTCGGATCACAGACCTGTGATTATAGAATTTGCCCCCAGATACGGTCCTTCTGACCCCTCTCAACCCCCCCCCACCAAAGTGATCACGGACTGGGGGAAAGTAAGCGAATTGCTGAAATCCACCGAGTCCCCTCACTTAGATCAAATCCCCGACAACATTGTAACCGTAGCCGACACGGAGGCCGCGATCGGCTTGTTCACTGGCCACGTTCAGTCAATCCTGAGCGAATGCTCAAGGGAGGTTCCGGCGGAGGATCACCTCCGCTGGAAACTTCCGGATGACGTACGTGAACTGGTGACCGAGAAGAACGCGGCTATCCGTGCTTACAGAGCCTTCCCTTGTGCCAATAACAAAGTTTTTATGCGTCGCTTACAACGCAAAGTAAGTAGATGCGTCAAAAAACTGCGTGAAGAACAATGGGACAAGATGCTCGACGATCTAGAACCGACCCATCAGGCCTTCTGGAACCTGCAGAGGAAACTCCGCTCCTCTGAGGTCACTCCCATGCCCCCTCTCATTAACCCTGATCAGAGTGTCGCCTTCGACGACGACGATAAAGCCGAATGTCTGGCCGACAGTTTAGAGTCTCAATGCTCCCCCAGCACCCAGCCAGTAGACCAAGCTCACCTTGCTAAGGTGGATGCTGAAGTCGAACGCCGGGCCTCCTTACCCCCTGTCGAAGACCCTGATGACCCACTACCCCCAGTCACTCCAGACGAGGTAGAGGACATCATAAAAGGTCTCAAACCTAGGAAAGCCCCTGGCTCTGACAGAATCACCAACAAGGTGTTCAAACTTTTCTCCCCCGCCCTCATAGTATTACTAACCGCTATCTTCAATAGCGCCATGTCCAATAATATTTTCCCTCAGTCGTGGAAACAGGCTACCGTTATTGGTATTCCCAAACCGGGCAAGCCTAAATCTTCCCCGAGCAGCTACCGCCCCATTAGTCTTCTCAATGTCATAGGCAAAATCTACGAGAGGCTTATTTATAAGCGTCTCAAGGACTACGCCGAGGCAAAGAGCTTAATTCCGAAAGAGCAGTTTGGATTTAGATCCCAACACTCTTGTGTCCAACAAGTGCACCGCATTGTAGAACACATCAGCGACCGCTTCCAGCGAAGCATGATGACCGGTGCCTTGTTCTTCGATATTGCTAAAGCATTCGACAAAGTTTGGCACAACGGGCTGATATACAAGCTGTATCGGCTCGGTGTGCCAGATCGTCTAGTTCTCATCCTCCGAGACTTTTTGTCGAATCGCACCTTCCAGTACCGCATCGAGGGTGCGCTTTCCGCCCCTCATCCGATTCGCGCCGGTGTCCCTCAGGGCTCGGTGCTATCCCCGTTAATCTTCACGCTGTTCACTAGCGACATCCCAAAGAGCAATACAGCCCAGTTAGCCCTTTTTGCTGACGACACGGCCATTTATTGCTCTGGAAGGAATCCCTCAAAAATCGCCAGCACCCTCCAAACCTCCGCAAACGCCTTAGGCGATTGGTTCCGGAGATGGAGAATAGAAGTCAATCCCGACAAGAGCCAGGCGGTACTTTTCACCAGGCCCCACCGCACTGTTCCCCCGAACCCTAGTCCGATCACCATGTTTGACAAGCCGATCCCTTGGGAGACGCAAGCCAAATACTTGGGGGTCATCTTAGACCAACGCCTAAACTTTCGAGAGCACATAAGGACGGTACGCTCGCGTGCCGCCTTCGCTCTTGGTAGGCACCACTATGTGCTGAATGCACGCAGCAAATTGTCACTTAAGTGCAAATTGCGTATCTACACCGCGTGCATTCGGCCTATCATGACATACGCGTGCCCCGTGTTCGCGCACTCAAAACCCTACCTAATCCACAGGATGCAGACCCTACAAAACCGTTTTCTCCGAAGGGCTACGGGCTCACCGTGGTACCTTAGGAACGAGCAACTTCACGTAGATCTTAAAATCCCAACCATTCAACAGTTCATGAAACGTCTTTCTAAGAGTTTCTTTGATAAGGCCGAGAAGCATACCAACCCCTTGATCTATTCAGCCGCCCATTATGCCCCATCTAAAATCTCCAAGATTCGCCGCCCCAGGCATACATTACTCATTCCCGATGACCCCACCACCCTCATTCAAGAAAGCTGTAGGGAAAGTAGCACTCTACGTAAAAACAAACACAGATACAAACCGCGAACTCGAAACCGACCCCGCCACCGTGACGTACCGCGAGCGCGACCCCCCTGTAACATCACCGACCGACCCTTGCTCGACGAGCCAGCCCGCGCCGCTGAGCATGTAGCTTCAAATTCCCAAAATAATAATCCGACCCAGCCACCCTTGCTGCCCTCCCTCAATGACTCACTAAGCCGAGGCCCGAACTCCACAGGGAGTGCCCTTAGTGTTGTTCATTTAATTAAAAATCCTAGCTTGTAAGCCCTGGCTGGGGGCCTTAAAGTAATTTTTGTTGTGTCTGCGAGTGGTCCCATCTAAAAAAAAAAAAAAAAAAAAAAAAAAAAAAAAAAAAAAAAAAAAAAAAAATTTATGGACGGTTGATTTTGAGGACCTTTTCAATGCAGAGTGTAACAAAAACAAGTTGTTTTCAAATATTTTTCATTACTGCGTTTATCCATTTTTTGCGTTTTTCAACAAAACATGGTATGATATCTAGTAGTATTCTTTGGAAAGTAATAGAATTTTACGCTAATTGATTTATTTTTCATTTTTGTGGATGTATTGGTACCTACATCTAGAAATGCAACAATGCATTATGATTAGTTAATTAATTTTCACTATAAAATTAATTCTGTTTACTTGTTAGAAAAGAAAATGTCAAGCATTAATAGAGCACAAGATTCGGATTGGCGACGCCAGTTTGCAGCACCGTCGTTGTGCACGTTCCCTATACAATTTCCTTTTAAATATATTGAATTCAGACTATCGTGATTGATGTCGAGTTCAGCTTTTCGCCATATAGTGTATGATGTCTATGTTAGTTGATCTACGAATAAATTATAAATGAACTGCATTCAAGGTAACATGATAATTAAGTTTGATATTATTTATTAATGTATTTGGTACACCAACAGCAGTACATACTAAGAATGAATGTGAAACAATGAAAATAACACTTCAAGTGCCCAGCACCCAGCATATAGGTCGAACAATACATTTGTTCGTGTGCCCACAACCCGTATCCGAGTCGTCGTTATAATTAGACATACGTGACTCGTATTCGTGCCCAGAACCCGACTAGCGAGTCCATAGCTAAGTACGCTTTAAGGGTTGTCGAAAATAAATTATACTGTGAAGTCTTTTTTTATAGTAATAGAAACATAAAATAATAACCCTCCCCTGCCCATACATTCTAGAAATTTTCAAATTTGTTCGCAAGTACCCACATTTTTACACTACACGAGAAAATATACAGTCAAGATACACATTACGCCACAAAAATAGACTAAAACTACCAAGCTCTAAGCTAAAAATGCATTCAACAAGTACTCTAGTCATGTCAATGAAAGTTTATAATAAATTGCCGGAAATAATTAAAAAGGAACAAAACTTTATTTCATTCATAAATACATTACAACAATTTTATTATATAAATGTTATTATACTATAAATGAATATCTAAATGACAAATTTTAAATTACTTAATACACATAAATATTTTTTAATTAGTATTGTTACTTTGTATAAGGGTGCGTACAGTGCGTATATTATATAACTTGAGTTTTATAACACGTCCACATTATGATATTGACATTGACATTTATAACATTCAGTGTCCACATTAGCTGAAACATGTTATATAGCAATGTTATGTTATATAGTCTGTACGCACCCTTACCAACTTATTAGAAAAATTAAGCTCTCTTTCTCTGTCCTACTTTGCTGTGCCCTTACAGGGTCCATATTTATGTACCTAGCTTTAAGCCCTTTGTAACACCTTTTATACAATATGGAATGCAAAATAAATGAATATGAATATGAACATTCTCTTTCGTTTAAAAATCGTGTGTTAAGTCATTTGTAAAAAATATGTCGGCATAAATAATGTAAGGTTCTCTTGGCTTAAGTGTTTAAATACCTAGGCAAACAAATAAATACATATAAAAATCAGTTTAATTTATTTTTGTTCAATAAATCATTCGGGTTTCGACAACCCTACTACCCGCTGGCTGACGTGGGCGTGGCTTAGTGGACTCGGCGCTCGGGTGCTGGAGCTTTGGGGTACAGTTACGTCACCATCGCGCTGATGGACTCGACTGACGGGTTGTTTTATGGCATGCCAATTTGTAGGTATGCATTTTATGTACTATGTGTATGTGTGTCTTTTCCGCCTGACCATTTTAATTTTTTTTCGCTTAAATCATGCGGAGGCGCCGAGCCACGCCCCCTTAAAGTTTGGGCCTATTAGGAAAGCGTCAACTTTGGCGCGCAAAATAACAATAACTCTCGTTTGGCGTGCGTCGTCAGTGCGCTCGGCCGATTCGGTATCTTTTCATTCATTTTTTATACACAAAGTCAACGGGGCGGGGCTAGAGAGCGTTTTTATGTTGCGAGTGCAAGCAAAAATGAGCTTAGTGGTGGTCAGGCGGGAGTGTCCTCGATAGTAATTAGCAGTGAAAGTGATAACATAAAAGTGCTGGTATTTATGCCTATAGGTATATTACAGGCTGATGTTATGTTATGTTATGTTATGTTATGATTATTTACCGTGTTGATGTGTCGTCAGTTTTTCTTGATTTGTTTCCTTTTCGTTTAGTGGCAGGCTCATTGGGTGCGACGGTCTCATTAGTGCTGCAACCAAACATAATGCAGAATGAGTCAGAATTCTGGTTGGCACCATGTCGAACAAAAATTGATTATGTAAGTTTTTCTAATATAGGAAGACTGTTTCATCACTTTCCAATAAAATGGGTATAATAGGTGAACGGAGTAGAAGCAAACGACATGCGTAATTAAAATCAAAATTTAGATTTATTTTTTCAAAATTTCTCTTTTTTTGTCTACTATGAAAAGTTTACTAGAAATTTGTAGCGTTTTTTGATGATGGATCATTTTTTTTCTAAGCTGTGAAAAAATGAAAAAAACTAGGTATGGCCATAAGCTTCTACTCCGTTCACCTAATATACCCATTTGTTTTGGAAAGTGATAAAAAAGTCATCCGGTGTATTTGTGTGTCAGATTTATGTTACAATTGGCTGTATTTATATACCAATAGTTAGGTGTATAAATACAGTTAATAAACACAGAAATAGGCAGATAAAGCATCGCAAAGCGGATTTTACTTATTTAGATAGATCTGAATGGTAAGATTTGTTTTGTAACTGCATTTTGTTTCTCCAATGTTTAATGCATGCAGTGGCAGCCTTTAATTAAGGCTACACTATAAAATGTTAAATTCAATATGAGTTCTTAAACATGTATTTATGGTTGCTTTGTTAGTTGTTCTGGGGGTCTAAAATGGCCGCTTTATCAGAATCGTAATATGAATCACGTTTAAAATTTAAAATTCTTAAAATGGACTTTATGCCCATAATCTTAGAGGCCATTTTAAGAATTTTTAACGTGATTCATACTAAGATTCTATGGGGATTCTGCTAAAGCGGCTATTTTAGACCCGCTGAAATAAATAATTAATGAGATTAGTGCTTCTAGTTGGTAGATGTCAATTGTCTTCGAATTTTTGATTCTAGGACATGTCGGTTTCCTCACGATGTTTTTCCTTCACCGTTTTGAAAGCAGTGGTGATGAAATAAACTACACAAAGCCACTGAACCTAGGCTCGAACCCACGGCCCGCGACTCGTATCGTAACACGGGTCTGTCACCATTGGGTCTCCACTACTATCATATAAGACCATGGACGACTTCTCAAATAGTGAAAACTGATGACTTACGTATCCAGTGTATCATCTTGTGTTTCAGTCTTCACTTCTACAGAAATTGGGTCAGTATGCTCCCTGAAAATAAAATAATCATTTTATATAAACTACTAAGAGAGAGTTCTCTCGCTCGTGGAGACGGCCCGAAAGAGAGTGTATAGAAAAACGTGGCAAGGACGATAATATCGCCGCGATTCTCTCGCTCGTGGAGACGGCCCAAAAGAGAGTGTATAGAAAAACGTGGCAAGGACGATAATATCTCCGCGATTCTCTCGCTCGTGGAGACGGCCCAAAAGAGAGCGTATAGAAAAACGTGGCAAGGACGATAATATCTCCGCGATTCTCTCGCTCATGGAGGCGGCTCAAAAGAAAGTGTATAGAAAACGTGGCAAGGACGATAATATCTCCGCGATTCTCTCGCTCGTGGAGACGGCCCAAAAGAGAGTGTATAGAAAAACTTGGCAAGGACGATAATATCTCCGCGATTCTCTTGCTCATGGAGGTGGCTCAAAAGAGAGTGTATTGAAAAACGTGGCAAGGACGATAATATCTCCGCGATTCTCTTGCTCATGGAGGCGGCTCAAAAGAGAGTGTATTGAAAAACGTGGCAAGGACGATAATATCTCCGCGATTTTCTCGCTTATGGAGGCGGCTCAAAAGGGTGTACTTATAGAAAAACGTGGCAAGGACGATAATATCTCCGCGATTCTCTCGCTCGTGGAGGCGGCTCAAAAGAGTGTATAGAAAAACGTGGCAAGGACGATAATATCGCCGCGATTCTCTCGCTCGTGGAGACGGCCCCTTAGTAACATCATTGTCATTTCAGCCGAAAGACGTCCACTGCTGGACATAGGCCTCCCCCAAGGCAGATTTTTCCATAATCGCCACGCTTGGCAGGCCGGTTGGCGATCGCAGTACGGTTGTTACAAAAGCACAGAGATCGTTGCTGCCCATTGTCTGGGACGACATGGCAAGGGATTTCATTTTTTACCAATGGACATTCAACGGCGTCGGATTTGACGCAGAATGTGCACAAAGAAAAATGTGAACTTGACGCAAAAAGTGCACTTCGCAAAATGTGCATTTCGCAAAATGTGCACTTGACGCAAAAAGTGCACTTCGCAAAATGTGCATTTCGCAAAATGTGCACTTCGCAAAATGTGCATTTCGCAAAATGTGCACTCCGCAAAATGTGCATTTCGCAAAATGTGCACTTCGCAAAATGTGCATTTCGCAAAATGTGCACTCCGCAAAATGTGCATTTCGCAAAATGTGCACTTCGCAAAATGTGCATTTCGCAAAATACACACTTCTCAATATAGCACTTCTCAAAATGAGCACTTATCAAAATGAGCACTTCTCAAAATGAGCACTTATCAAAATGAGCACTACAAAAATAAAAACCGTTTGCCTACTGTATTGTTTTTATTATTTTGCACGATTTTTAGCGTGATCCCATTTAATTGATGTAGAATTGGCATGCTCATCCTAAAAATCGGTCAAAATCATAATCAAAAATACAATTTGCAAACGGTTTTTTTACCCCGTATCTAACTAGGTTTCGAATTTAGATGTTTTATTAAAATGTATCTGTTATCCCTGTCCATATTGGACATATAAACCTAACTCTCCCTTAAAAACGAATCCCATGGGACGTACTACGAACAGGACGAACTGCGAACAGGACGAACTGCGAACGGGACGAACTGCGAATGGGACTAACTGCGAATGGGACTGACTGCGAATAGGATTTTTGAACGCGGGAAGAAGTGCGCATAACCCGTTTGTTCAACCCCAAACAACTACAATAATGAACTTACTTGCTGATCTCACCAACACCCGGTTCTAACTTCACTTCTGTCGGTATGAATATTTCGGGTTCCTCACTGAAATTAAAATAAATAAACTTGAATTTGAGTGGCCGACTACGGAAAAATCACGCTGTAATTAAATTCGTGGTTTACAAGGTAAAATCGACTCCTCCTATTGTTGAAGTCAGTTAAAATGTAGCCTATGTTACCCGAGCCATAATAACGAATTGATTGACACCTTATTCATCGAAATTGGATGAATAGTTTAGGCGCTACGGAGGAACATCTATACATATAATAAAACAGTAACGAAAGAAAATCTATACACTAACAATTTTCCAGAAAAAATAAGTGGCTTTTGTTAGAAAAACGAAACTAATGACAAAAAGTGACTTTTTAGAATTTTTGTCTGTTTGTCTGTGTGTATGGTACGGCTTCACGGCAAAACTACTTGATAGATTGAATTGAAATTCAGCAAAAATGTTCTTTGTAAACCAAGGAAGGCTTTAGACTACGTATTATCACGCCGTATGTTATGGGAGGTAAGCAATATTGATTTTAAAAGGTTTTTGTTCGAATTGAATGCACAAAATGACATGTTATAAGCTATATTATGTGACGCAGATGACGTTTAGCGGGTCAGCCAGTACGTAAATACAAACATACATAGCCTGCTAAAATCATAACCCTTCTTTTTGGCTTCGTCGTAGTCGGCTAAATAGTTTTGTTCTCTGATAAATAAATGACATTTGACTGCCTCGTTCGTCTAGTGGTCGAGCGCGATTATTGAGCATGAAGACATGGGTACGATTCTCAGGTCAGGCCAAGTATTATCCGGGGCTGCGGGACTGTTCGAAAGAGATACCGTGGCCCCGGAACACAAAGGGCGATGAAGGAACATGGATGGGTTTTAGTCAGTACAAGTCTGACACTCCCTCCTGCTCCGCCCAGAGCGGGAGGAGTCATTTGATGATTTCCCATCCGGAAAAGGCCAAGTGTTATTGGGTTTTTCCATTAGGAGTTTCTCAGTAGCAGTTATGGAGTCTGGATTTGTGCACGATTGATGGCAATAGGCTCGCCCCTTATTACATGCGACGTAAACATAACTGGAGAAATGTGGGTCTACTACTAGGTAGGTACCCTATGCCATTACATTAACTAACTTAGCTCATTTATCTTGTTTCATAGCTTTGTAAGTTACCTAACTTGTGTGTCATCATCATCTGCCTAGCCTTTTCCCAACTATGTTGGGGTCGGCTTCCAGTTTTACCGGATGCAGCTGAATACCAGTATTTTACATGGAGCGACTGCCTATCTGACCTCCACAACCCAGTTAGTACAGGGTAATACGATACCCCTTGGTAAGACTGGTTGTCAGACTTTTTGGGCCACTGACTACCTGTAACGACTGTCAAAGATCTATAAATGACAGTCGGGACCAACGGCTTAACGTGCTTTCCGAGGCACGGAGGAAACTCGGTATGTAATGGGTGGTCACCCATCCACAGACCAACCTAGGCAAGCACGGCTTAACCTAACGATCGACCCGAGCGGCTGTTATTATTTAGCCACGAGCTCCTAACTTGTGTGTGTCAATAAATTTAATTTAATTTAGGTCACAGTCTCTATTAAAGTCGACAAAAAACCCGTATACTCTTGGTGAAGTCATATGAAGCATATAGTCTCTCATCTGCCTAGCCTTTCACCAACTATGTTGGAGGCGGCTTCCAGTCTAACGGATGCAGCTGAATACCAGTCTACACTAATATTATAAAGAGGAAAGATTTGTATTTTTGTGTGTGTGTATGTTTGTAATGAATCTCAAAAACTACTGCGCCGATTTCAAAAATTCTTTCACCATTAGAGAGCTACATTCACCCTGAGTAACATAGGCTATATTTTATCCCCATACTCCCACGGGAACGGGAACTACGCGGGTGAAACCGCGTGACGTCAATTACTATATTATAAAGAAAAGAAAATTCTGGTGATCGTTGTAACTTACTTGGTGTATTCTGGAGGTTCCATCTTCACTACCAATGTCTGTACCCTGAAAAAATAAAAATAAAAAATAAATATCGCTGGACATTACACACAGCGCCATCTAATGCCACACTAAGCAACGAGGCTTATGTCGTGGACACCAGATAGTTGACTTGTTCTCCTCGTCATTGCGATCATTTTTTGTTCTACACCATACCTGGGAACCTTCTAGTTACGGAGATATTGGGGGTCAAAGTTACAACTTTTTGACAAGGTTTTTTTTTTTTGAATACAAGTTTTTAATGTAAGATTTTTACTTTAAACACCTCCACGACCCCCGTACTATTCAGTCATCCATCAGCACAATGTTTTGATTGCGTTACATTGAGTTCTACCACAAAACATGATTTTTCATCCCAAAAAAAAGTAGTTTCCCAGCAATCATTTTAGCGTAAAGTTACTTAGTTTGATGTACAGAATGCTTGGTTGACGGCTTCGTGATGAGGTTGTTTACACCCTTTATAATTTGTCAAGCGGGCGAAGCCGCGGCTATCAGCTAGTCTTTACTAAATTATAGTATACTCACTCGTCAACGTAGCTTGGTTGTTCAATTTCCTGGTCATTATCATCCGGAGTGTCTTCTTCGTTTGAACTGAAACAAAATACAATATTTTTGTTAATATTTTTTTAACGTTTGTTTAGCCGACTACGGCGAAGTCTAAAAGAAAGGTTTTGATTTTAGCAGTCTAGAAAGAAGAAGAAGAAAGAAAGAAAAAATATTTCATTTTATTTTTTTGTCTATGTATGTTTATATTTACGTATGTTCTACCGTAGCGCCTAAACTATTGATCCGATTTTGATGAACAAGGTGTCAATCGATTCGTTGTTATAGCCCGGGTAACATAGGCTACATTTTAACCGACTTTAACAATAGGAGGAGTCGATTTTACCTTGTAAACCCCGAATTTAATTACGAGCGTGATTTTACAGTAGTCAGGTTTTTTTTGTCCACACAAATTCTTGTTGTTAAGTACATACATAATCAGCCTATGTATAGCGTTCCCACTGCTGAGACACGTCCTCTCTGCGACAGGCAACGGGTTCACCACGAGGGCCCAGTGCTGGTTGGTAGACACATGTCTTCATACCATAAACTAGCGGAAGTCACGCGGTTTCAACCGCGTAGTGTCCGTTCCCGATGGAGTACGGGGATAAAATATAGCCTATGCTAGTCAGGGTGAATGTAGCTTTTTAATGGTGAAACAATTTTTGAAATCGGCGCAGTTGTTTTTGAGTTTATTCATTACAAACATACACACACACAAAAATACAAATGTTTCCTCTTTATAATATTAGTGTAGATAGAAAAATTCACTTTTCAAAATGAGCACTACTCAAAACGAGCACTTCTTAAAAAGAGCACTTCTCAAAATGAGCACTTCTCAAAATGAACACTTTTCAAAATGAGCACTTTTCAAAATGAGCACTTCTCAAAATGACCATTCTAAAAATGTGCTCTTCTCAAAATGAGTACTTCTCAAAATGAGCACAGCTTAAAATGAGCATTTATCAAAATGAGCATTTCTCAAAAAGAGCACTTCTCAAAATGAGCACTCCTCAAAATGAGCACTTCCCAAAATGAACACTTCTAAAATGAGCATTTCTCAAAATGAACACAGCTTAAAATGAGCACTTCTCAAATAGAGCACTTCTCAAAATGAGCACTTATCAGTGGTGATGAGTGTCCTCTCATACTGATGCACTAACACTGTAATATTACAACATGTACACAAACACATACCTATCCGTCTCTCTACATCTCTTGCGAGCTGCGCGTCGTTCCTGAGGCGGTTCCCGTCGCTTCTCCGCATTCCGTCCCTCTTCCTCCTCCAGTATCTGCAGTAGCGTCGTCTCGCTCACTCCGGTGGCCAGCGCGGTTCGCTGGCGGAACTTGGACAGAGGAGTCAGGTCCAGGTCTCCGTACATCTTCTTTAATTCTTCATATTCTTGCTCAAAGTAATGGTACACTTTTGCGACGAGTATTTTTGTTGTATCCTGAGAAAATAATTAAAAATGTATTTGCTTACTTATATTTTAAAAAGGTAGTGTTTGTGGCAATGGGGGGGGGGGCTATCACGCAAGAATTCGCCGCTAGAGGCGTTCGTGTAAGGTCTTCCGAAATGTCAGTTGTCATACAGTGTTCGCGCGTAGCGTGCTTTTTAATCACGTATTTATATTAATACTCACGAATGTGTTCTAGACTGAGCCATTCCTGATTAATTATGACTTGAAGATTTTAAGTAGCAACTTAGGATCTTATTTGTTAGTACTTGGAGGTAGAATGATTTATAAATGTTTCATGCTTGCTAATGTTAGGAAGAATATTGTAAATATGTATGTAAAGCTTACACTAGCTCTCATTGTGGTGGTCAGATAGTACGTATACATACTTATTAAGAGGGTTTTTCAGCATTTAAAGTTAACAGCTTAGACATTCTAAAAGAACACTTAAAACATACAATGAGATGTTACTGACAGGGAAGACACCCTTTGAGCAAGGCTTTCAGTTTTCATTAAGGCGGTTCCCCGAGCAAAATTAGCAACTCTATTTGTGGTGGTTCAAACTTCGCTTGAAATACTGTTAGAATAAAGTTCTAATAAGCTTGCACTACGAAGTGGTTGTTACGTCAGTCACTGCAGGCCGAATTGTGCGAAATTAGTGGTTTTTATTCTTTATAAAATCAAATTTACGTCTTTTGGTAAAAATAAAACGACAATTATGTTCATTATTAAATTGCCTATCCATTAGTCTAGGTAGCAAATAAAAAAATGGTTACTTTACGAGGAGTAGCATTTTATAAATCATTATTTCTCATTTCTTTGGTTTCGTTGTGAGGGGATTTATTAAACATTAAGCAACTTAAAAAAAAAAATGAAACGACAATTTTGGAGTCAAGAATATGTAGTAATTTAATGTATTTTTTATTATTTGGTATTTCTTTTGGATAAAGAGGAGTAGGCTCCAAAAAACTGCTCGCTCAAGGTCATTTGCTCGGGGAGCCGCCTTAAGGTTGAACTGCGCAACATATTTTCCATACGAATTTCGGGGGGCTATTACTCCACTGTTTGACATGGTACATCTAAAGTTAAACATGATATCGTTTTATCTCATTATTAATTGTGTCTGTGCGGAAACAGAATAGTAAAATAAAAAGCCATTCAAAAGTTACGAGCTACCAAAGATTCATTTTTATTGCCAATTTTAACGTAACTTTGGGCGTAAATTAGTAATAAAAGAAGTGTCAAATTTCAAAAACAAACCGACACAGCACAATTATCGAAGAATTCAATAAATTTTATTTGATAATGATTTATGCAGTGGTTTTTTCATAAACTTCGATTTCCCAAAAGCCTTTTCATATTTTTTTACGCGCGCCTTTTCTATGAATTTTCGTGCATCTCACTGAATAATGTTTCCCCCGGTGCGGTGCGGGAGTGGGGACACGCGATATTGACATGTCCTTTGTTTGATAGAAGAACAAGGCCTATTTTTCTGTCCTTTTCATTTCATGCATGACGTCAGTGACGTGTCATTTGTTTTTCGCTGAAGTTGAAGGGCCTGTGCATTTTTATTGCACTCCTATAATGTGTGCGTTTAGATGGCGCGACCACGGCATTATTTGTTTTTTAAACTATGGCAAGATTTTGTAAAAAAAATAATTAAAAATTAAATTCATTAATTAATTAAATTAATTAATTTTAAATTTCACATTCAGAACATTTTGAAGGTGATAAGCGATACCGTACGTATGCTCCTGAAATATAAACCTAGGATTTTTTATATTTTTTTTACAAATTCAATCTGTTATTTACCTAAATTTCAGGTCTCTGCCACGCTTAGTTTTTAAGATTTCCGTGGCCGCGCGGATCTTCGCGTTTCGATGGCGTGGCCACGTTCAAACCCTTATAACTTTTTAACCATAACTATGACAAATTTAAGGTTTTGAAAAATTTGAACCACGTACATACATATTTTTACAAAATCATGGCATAGTTATTTTAAAAAAAACGCCGTGGTCGCGCCATCGAAACGCACACCCTATAATATGGTGTAGCGACCTACTTATTTAGAAACTTTATTTACATAAAACCTTCACGATATAATTTTTACTTTTCTTCTGATCTGTCACTTCTCTGTCTTGTGTTGACTAAATTTATATAGAATTATGAACATTTTTAATTTAGTTTAGTTCGTGTACAACAACCACTAAATTGGTGACTCCGACGTGATACGCCCTGAAAAGGAAATCCTAAACTTTATCAGGCCAAGGAAATCCACAGTACCACGATGACAATATAAAGCAGTTGTCTGCCGACCAACGTCCAGACTCTGCTGGCTTCACAGCCATTTATTTTTCTCGAGGCATTAGCAGACCTGGCGAACAGTAACAAACAATATAGTTATACAATATTATTGTTGCCACTAATCTCGCGAATTGTGTAGTGACGGTGACAATATAAGTTGATAGTAAAATTTTTAAAGAAAAAGTTTATTTTATTCTTTTTAGCGCATTTAAATAAAAGGTCAGACGAAAGTATAATATAACTTCGTTTTTGTTCGGAATGGTTCGGAACGCTGAGTGTGTGCGTACGAACTAGACGCGCGTGAAGACTAGCGTCTAACTGCTCATCACTGATACTATCTCTGTCGGGCACGATGCCAGGTGAGACAGCGTGCTTTTTAGCCACGCCCACCAATGAGTTCGAGCCCGTGTGATGTGTCACCTTAACAGCCAAAAACTAACAACAGGCCATGTGTATGTCATGTTAGGGGGCCTGAACCAAAAGTAATTGAACAAGCAAAACTTCGCGACGATATTGGTGTCGATTCTGTTGTGCACAAACTAAACTTAATTTAGACTATTGCTATCTTTTACTCTCTAATATAACGAGAAAGAGACGGACGTAATTAAGAGCTTTCAAATTTAGTTTGAACTAATATTTCCATTCAAATGAAGGGTGCAGGTAAAAACATGTCGACTAAAACACTGTGAAGCGCAAGGCATAAACTAGTTTGACATCTCTAACTTAGTTCATGGCTATTGGCATCACTTTCTCGCAATGCCTTTTGGTAAAATATAGCAATAGCCCAGATTAAGTTTAGTTTGTGCACAACAGAATCGACACCATTATGGGGTTTTAGCTATCAAGTGTTGATGCTGAACATCATCATCTGCCTAGCCTTTTCCCAACTATGTTAGGGTCGGCTTCCAGTCTTACCGGATGCAGCCGAATACCAGTATTTTACATGGAGCGACTGCCTATCTGACCTCCACAACCCAGTTAGTACCGGGTAATACGATACCTCTTGGTAAGACTGGTTGTCAGACTTTTTGGGCCACTGACTACTACAAATGACAGCCGGGACCAACAGCTTAACGTGCTTTCAGAGGCACGGAGGAAACTCGTTATGTAATGGGTGGTCACCCATCCAAAGATCAACCTAGGCAAGCACGACTTAACCTAACGATCGACCCGAGAGGCTGTTATTATTCAGCCACGAGCTTCTCCTCCGAGTTTTGATGCTGAACATTACTTGCTGAAAAACCCTGTGGGTTGGGGAGCCCAACTGGTATTCAGCTGTATCCGATAAGATTCGATCCTAAACTTACAACATAGTTGGGAAAAGGCTATGCAGAAGACAAGTTTGAGTAGTACGTATATTGGTAGTTACCTCTTGTATCCCTTGGGCAGTGTGTGAGATTTCCGTGTTGCATTTCGGACAAAATACTTTGATTTCATTTCCCCTGGAGGAGTCTTCACTCTGTCAACAAAAAAAATATAGTGTTAACGCTTTATAACGAAATTTAAAGGACCGACCATTTCATTTTTACAGAGTTTTCATTGTAAGGAGTGAAAAAAGAAAAATATTCAGATTTAACATGACATGCATATAATATATATAATCTATAGAGGTAAAGGTTGAATGTTGGGGGTAAACTTATCAACTACTAATCCGATTCGGAAAATCAATGATTTTCAATCATTTCACTAATGGGAACCTACATTATCATTTTCATTTATTTATTTCATTTATTCGTGAATAATTTACATTGTGTTGAATATACATGCAATTTACATAAAATTATAAGAACTGTGAATTATTAAATAACATTCCAAGAAATTCAAAATATAGTGCCCAACAGTTACAAATATCATGTCCAAACAGTTTTAAAATACTAATACAGTTCTAAAATAATATAATTATAATGTCCAACAATTTTAAAAAATACCATGTCAAAACAGTCCTAAAACAATATAATTAAGATGTCTAAAATAATATAATTATAATGTCAAACACTTCTTAAATACCATGTCAAAACAGTCATAGAACAATATAATTAAAATGTCAAACAGTTTAAAAAAAAAAAACAAAAAAAAATACCATCCGAATTGAGAACCTCCTCCTTTTGGAAGTCGGTTAATAAAATGTCAAACAGTTTTAAAATACGATGTGAATATAGTTGTAAATATAATGTCAAACAGTTTTAAACATGATGTCAAGAGATTTTAGATTAAATAAGTCAAAATTTTTCATTTATTATTGTGTGGCATCAGTTCCGATATGAGGGATGGATATCAATGAGGGTCACTAACATCAGACTCTAATCCAAAACGTTCGTGGGATAATAGGGATGATGACTGACAAAAAAAAACAAAAATTACACCCCGCCCCAGTCGTAGCACTGGTTATGCCCCGCGCATGTCTATGTGGTGCTACGCCGTAGCGGATGCTACGAGTGCTGCGAACGGCTACGATGCGTGACCGCACGTTACGTTACGTGACGATGAGTTCAATGTTTTTCCTTCAACCAAAAAGTGCTCAACGCGCCTAAAGAAGTTTTCACTTCAAAAATATGATTCTGTTTAGTCCGTCAGTTAAATTATCGAAAAATATTGGATACATGTTTTTTGTTTTATCAAATTAATAAAAATTGACGAAGATAAAACGTGTCAAAGATCATGAGTTGGGGGGCTTGTGACGTCACATTTGAGTAAACCGCGTCAGTCTGTCTGTTCGCGATAAACTTATAAACTACTGCACCGATTTTCATGCTGTTTTCACCAATGGATAGAGTAATTCTCGAGGAAGGTTTTAGTGTATACTTTGTAAAGTTTTTGTATAAATTGGCTATAATATAATGATGTATTGGAAGGTTGCGGGAACGGGATCAAAATTTCATGGTTACTTTTGGTCGCGATAACCGACATACACGAGGGCTATGTCGCGGGCATCAGCTAGTTTAATTATACAATAAAGGGGCGCATTACACTAGCATAACAATGGTTTTTTTTACACTAATATAATAAAGAGAAAAGAATTGTATTTTTTTATTTTTGTGTGTATGTTTGTAATTATTATCAATAAACTCAAAAACTACTCAAAAAAAAAAAAAAAAAAAAATTCTTTAACCATTAGAAAGCTACATTCACCCTGAGTAACGTAAGCTATATTTTATTCCGGTACTCCCATGGGAGCGGGAATTACGCGGGTGAAACCGCGTGACGTCCGCTAGTCTATACTATCTAAATATATAAAAGAAGAAACTGACTGACTGACTGACTGACTGACTGACTGACTGACTGACTCATCTATCAACGCACAGCCCAAACCGCTGGGTGTACAGATACCAAATTTGGCAAGTAGGTTCCTTATGTGGTCTAGGGGTGCACTAAGAAAGGATTTTTCAAAATTCACCCCCTAAGGGGGTTAAAAGGGGCTCCAAAGTTTGTATGGGGAAACAAGATTAGTTAGACTATTTAATTCGAAACTTTACAGAAGTGCTCCTATTGATGAATGAGTAGAAACGGGTTTCAGGATTTTTCAGAATTCAACCCCTAAGAGGGTGAAATGGGGTGACAAAGTCTAAAAATCAATGCACAGCCCAAACCATTGAGTCTAGAGATTCCAAATTTGGCACATTGGTTCCTTATGTAGACTAGGGGTGCACTAAGAAAGGTTTTTACAAAATTCACCCCCTAAGAGGGTTAAACGGGGTTTCAAAGTTTGTATGGGGAAATAAGATTAGTTAGACTATTTTATTCGAAACTTCACAAGAGTGCTCCTATTGATAAATTAATAGAAACGGGTTTCAGGTTTTTTCAGAATTCAACCCCTAAGAGGGGGAAATGGGGTGGCAAAGTATAAAAATAAATGTACAGCCCAAACCGCTGAGCCTAGAGATTCCAAATTTGGCACATAGGTTCCTTATGTAGTCTAGGGGTGCACTAAGAAATAATTTTTCAAAATTCACTCCCTAAGGGGTTGAAACGGGGATCCAAAGATAAATAAAATTAGTTAGACTACTTTATACGAAACTTACCAGGAGTATCGTATCGTATCGTATAAATGAGTTAAGACTTGTGTTTCAGGTTTTTTCAGAAATCAACCCCTAAAGGGGAAAATGGGGTAACAAAGCATGAAATTCAACATAGGTATTGTTTGTACGGAGAATTGGGTTGAGTGTATTACAAAAACAACGATTTTAAGATTTAATGTGGCGGACCTGAAATACCATCATTCCCTGTTGGGGTGCGATGGGGTTGAAATGTCTAAAAATCAATATGGGTGTCGATACTGAGATTATCGGGGGTGCTGATTACGAAAATTGCTTTTATTTTGAGATCCAGAAGATGGCGGATTCGACTTCTATACAGGGTTATTGTCGATTTATTGTGATGATTGTGATAACGATGATGATGATTGTGATAATGATGATGATGATTGCGATGGTGATTTTGATTACGATGATAATGATTGTAATTACGATGATAAAGATTGTGATTACTATGATAATAACTTTGATAACGATGATGGCGATTGTGATAGTGATTGTGACAGTGATGGTGATTATGATAGTGATGGTGATTGTGATGGTGATAGCGATGGTTGTGATAACAGGGATGGAGATTGTGATGATGATGATTATGATTCAGATGATAATGATTGTGATCACGATGATAATGATTGTGAATGTGATAATGATGATGGTGATTGTGATAGTGATTGTGATGATGATGGTGATTGTGACAGTGATGGTGATTGTGAGAATGATGAAGATTGTGAGAATGATGAAGATGATTGTGATTACGATAACAATGATTGTGATAACGAGGTAAGTGATTGTGATTGTGATAGTGATGGTGATTGTGATGGTGATTGTGATGGTGATGGTGATGGTGATGGTGATTGTGATGGTGATTGTGATGGTGATTGTGATGGTGATTGTGATGGTGATGGTGATTGTGATGGTGATTGTGATGGTGATGGTGATGGTGATTGTGATGGTGATTGTGATGGTGATGGTGATGGTGATTGTGATGGTGATTGTGATGGTGATTGTGATGGTGATTGTGATTGTGATGGTGATTGTGATGGTGATTGTGATTGTGATTGTGATGGTGATTGTGATGGTGATTGTGCTGGTGATTGTGATGGTGATTGTGATGGTGATTGTGATGGTGATTGTGATGGTGATTGTGATGGTGATTGTGATGGTGATTGTGATGGTGATTATGATGGTGATTGTGATTACGATGATAATGGTTGTGATAACGATGATGGTGATTGTGATAGTGATTTTGATGGTAATTGTGATGATGATGGTGATTGTGATAGTGACGGTGATTGTGATGGTCATAGCGATGGTGATGGGGATTGTGATGATGATTGTGATTGTGATGGTGATTGAGATGGTGATTGTGATAATGATTGTGATAATGATGGTGGTTGTGATAGTGATGGTGATTGTGATAGTGATTTTGATGGTGATTGTGATGGTGATGGTGATTGTGATAGTGATTGTGATAGTGACGGTGATTGTGATGGTGATAGCGATGGTAAAGGTGATTGTGATTTTGACAGTGATGGTGATTGTGATAATGATGAAGATTATTGTGATTACGATAACAATGATTGTGGTAACGAGGTAAGTGATTGTGATAGTGATTGCGATGGTGATTATGATGGTGATGGCGATTGGGATTGTGATTGTAATTGTGATTGTAATGGTGATTGTGATAATTATTGTGATAATGATGGTGGTTGTGATAGTGATGGTGATTGTGATAGTGATTTTGATGGTGATTGTGATGGTGATTGTAATGGTGATGGTGATTGTGATAGTGATTGTTATAGTGACGGTGATTGTGATGGTGATAGCAATGGTAAAGGTGATTGTGATTGTGACAGTGATGGTGATTGTGATAATGATGAAGATGATTGTGATTACAATAACAATGACTGTGATAACGAGGTAAGTGATTGTGATAGTGATTGCGATGGTGATTGTGATGGTGATGGTGATTGTGATGGTGATGGTGATGGTGATTGGGATTGTGATTGTTATGGTGATTGTGATTGTGATAGCGATGGTGATTGTGATTGTGATAGTGATGGTGATTGTGATGGTGATTAAATGGTGATTGTGATGGTGATTGTGATAATGATTGTGATTACGATGATAATGGTTGTGATAACGATGATGATGAAAAATCGCTATCACAATAGTGATTTTGATGTTAATTGTGATGGTGATGGTGATTGTGATAGTGACGGTGATTGTGATGGTGATTGTGATGGTGATTGAGATTGTGATTGTGATAATGATTGTGATAATGATGGTGGTTGTAATAGTGATGGCGATTGAGATAATGATGGTGACTGTGATAGTGATGGTGATTGTGATAATGGTGGTGGTTGTGATAGTGATGGTGATTGTGATGATAATAATAAATTGTGATGATTATAAAATTTGGCACATAGATAGTTTATAACTACTACTTGGATTAACATGTAGGACACTATTTATCCCTTTAGTATGATTCAGTGGGACAGTTACCAAAATGCACGCGGGCGAAGCCGCGGGCAACAGCTAGTACCAATATTATAAAGAAGTAACATTTGTTTGTAAGTTTGTATGTAGGGGGTAATCTCCGGAAGTAATGAACCAATTTTAAAAATTGTTTCACTGGTAGAAAGCTACATTATTCGTGAGTGCTATAGGCTATATTTTATTCCCGTACTCCCACGGGAACGGGAACCACGCGGGTGAAACCGCGGGACGTCAGCTAGTAATTAATAAACTCAAAAACTACTGCGCCGATTTCAAAAATTCTTTAACCACTAGAAAGCTACATTCACCCTGAGTAACATAAGCTATATTTTATTCCCGTACTCCCACGGGAACGGGAACTACGCGGGTGAAACCGCGTGACGTCCGCTAGTCTATACCACGGAGTAAATACAAAGAGGAGATGGCCTAATTAGATTTCCTTAGGAAACAACGCGTGACACTTTACGGGGTGAGGGGGTGCTAGATCCCGCCCACTTCTCTATTTTCCATCTACCGGTCAATAGCAAAACTATTCGCGAAAACATACAGACTCGCTACACACTACGACACAAAAACAGACTAAACCAACCAGGTTCTAAGCTAAAAATTCACTCCACAGGCACTTTAGTAATGTCAGTTAAAATATACAATAAACTACCTGATGAAATTAAAAATGAACAAAAATTTAATATCTTTATAAAAAAATTAAAACAATTTCTAATCTGTAAATGTTATTTTATTGTACATGAATATTTAAATGATAAATTTAATAAATAAACAATAATATCAAAAAAAAAACGCAATAATAATTTATTTATAATTACCAATGTTATTAATAATATATATGTATAATTTAAATAAATATTAATGTATACATCCAATATATGAGTGGTAAAACTTATATGTACACAACTAGTTATAAGTTATAAAATTGTTAACAAATATCTATAATAGCCCTCCTCCTAATTTTTATGTTGTTATGCCTGACAGGGCCCACAATGCTCCAAAACAAATGTATGTCTTTATGTACCTACCACCTAAGTTCACATTGTGGAATGCAATAAATGTATTGAGTATTGAGTATTCGCTCGTTCTGTCGATTTTGTTTTGTAGTTACGTAACTATCTCATACTAGATGTCACTAAGTGCAGGATGCAACAGGGTCGTACTCAGAATTTTCGTACCGGGGAGTACTGTTTTATTTTAAATTAATTTTGCGAAATATTTTGATACGTATTTTTTTAATTTAAATTGTGATTTTATTATGAAAAAAAAAAGGTTTCTGATGAATGACGAATTAAGATTGTCTCTTATACAACATTATTTTTTGTTTACACTAAACTCGAAAAGGGGTTATTGAACTCATCATTTTGAACAACTTTTTCTATGGGACCAACCTTGAAATCGCGAAAAAAAATCAGCTGTTCCCTACATTTACACTCGTCAAAATGTAGGGAACAGCTGATTTTTTTTCCCGATTTCAAGGTTGATCCCATAGAAAAAGTTGTTCAAAAAGATGAGTACAATGACCCCTTTTCAGGTTTAGTGTAAATCAAGAAAAATGTTGTATATTGAAATGACTTATTTTGTTAAAAAGACTTATCAAGATGGTTTACAAAGCCAGTATGTTTTGAAAAAAAAACACCTCCCGTTTATTGATATGGTCGAGTAGGCAAAACAAATTTCAGCGGCAGAATAAATAATACACAAAAATTATAACGAAAAAAATGTATTTGCAAAATTCAATATCCTGCAAAAATAACTGCTTTGGTTAGTTGTTGTCGATTCGTTGCTCTATCGTTTTCTACGCTTGCAAAATGCTTAAAACGAATATCTATATTTTTTCAGCTATAGCTTTAGTCAGAAGAGTATTAATATGATTACCAGTCGGTGATTGATCGAACAAATGATTCACCGATTTTTTAAAATAATGTTGTCCAATAAGGGATTTTAGTGTATTCGTTATAATTTTATGTTTACGGAAATTAGGAGAATTCAAAGATTTTCAAAGTTTTTCTGACGTATGAGTAAGCATTTGGCGAAAAATAATAGAGTGTCAAAGCGAATGATCGGAGAGCTGGAGAATACTGCTTCGTCAATGGTTTTTTTTTATTTTTTGCAAAATATGAAAAAAAGTATTTTATTTAAAAAAATATCATCTTAAGGCACTGCGTGAAGTGAAAATAGCGCCACTAGACAGGTACCTTCTTCTTCAAACGCTTAACTTTCATATGAAGTCTTCTGATCTTCAATCTATCTGCTCTTGCTTTCCATCGAAGTTGTGCTATTTCATGCTTTAACTTCTTCTTTCTTGGCGTATCATGCAGTATCAGAAATTCATTTAAATCACTTGTGGGTGTGGTAGGCTTAGGTGATGATATTGTTGGGTCTGTAAATTTTCTTTTAAGCTGTAACATAAAGGATAAAACAATCAATACGAAGTTTACTAATTTTCCCAAATTCATTGAAACTGGTAAATACTAACTGCATTGAAACGAACCGATATATCCAGTTTTAAACAAGGCAAAGTTCCCTTCTTTAATTTTCTAAGGCCTTTTTTTGTCACTATGAAGTCTTCATCATTAAAATGGCAAGAACAAATTTTCGTATATTTAGTCGGAGACCAGTCTTGTCTATTAATTTTTGTAATCCATTGCTGTCTTAGATTATCTTCGGATGGAAATCTAAAACATACATCATTTAAAATTTAACTAAATAAACTAGTACTTTATATAAATAAAATAATTGTAGATAGAATATTTAATTTATTAGAGATTGTATTTTTATGTCCAGCGTATTTAATGTTTTAAGTACTTTCCATTTATGAGACAGTCGCAGACGCGGGACATTCAGTAAAATAATTTCTAATTACGGCCCTGTCTTTTTATGTTTGTTGTTCATAGTTGACAATAGATGGCGGCCTGTTAACAAAATGATATGAAAACTACAAAAATAACATTTTGGCCATTAAAGGGTCTTTAGGAATGAATGTTGAACAAATTTCAGTATTAATATTATTAAAATATGTTAGTTCTGGGCTCTACATACCTAAATATTTTTAGTTTCCATGGCACCAAGTGTCGCCATCTAGTGTCGGGTAGGATTATGTTTGGAAACGCCGACGCTAGGAGATTTTTCTAGAACTATTTTAATAAATTACGCATAAAATTACTTACAAATGAAATGTGATGCCATCCATAGCATCAGAACGTCTATCCGAGTAATTTTTACAAGACAAAACACAACACTTCATTCTTTTTTTCGTCTAGCGCGAACAATGCTGTAAAATGGGAACGTTCACAAAGTTGTGCAAAGGACGAACGCCAACAATACACTGACTAAGGCCACGCCCACATGATGACGTCAGGACCTAGTTAAGAATCACAGTGCACAGTTGCTTAGGCCATCTCCTCTTTGTACTAATATTGTATAGAGGTAACATTTCTTTGTAAGTTTGTATGTAGGGGGTAATCTCCGGAAGTAATGAACCAATTTTAAAAATTTTTTCACTGGTAGAAAGCTACATTATTCGTGAGTGCTATAGGCTATATTTTATTCCCGTACTCCCACGGGAACCGATTATACAAGTGCTGTGCACACATAAACGACGAATTCACCGCAAAGCTGTCGAAATAGAAGCTACTTAATGTAAATGAATTAGTGAGTCGTTGGTGTGTCAATAAATAAATAAATTTTCAATTAAAAAAATGATAATTTTTATTTTTAGTTTGGGACACTGAAAACGCTAGCTGACATGATGTGACGTCACGAAATTTGTAAATAAATCAATGTCAGACGTCAGTTGACAATTGTCATTTGGTAGACTATAATTGTTGTGGTCGTGGTATTTTTCTTACATTTCAAAACCCCTTAATTCATGTGTTATTGTTTTGTTGATAAAAGCAATATGGACGTCGGATTCTTAAAAGCAGAAAGCACAAATGTGCCAAGAATCGATACACTAATGGTCGGTAATTTATTTGCCTTGCCTTGAACCAAGATTTAGCCGTGTGGTATCCGGCAGAGTAGAATAGAACCAACCCATTACACTCACGGGTGTCGTATAAGGCGACTAATGTCTGAGGCAGAACACCTTGCGCCTCCGTAGACCAGAGAATGGGCAGCAGCGTTTTCTGTTAGTCTTTCATCACTGCGATCTCCAATCCAGGCTGCCTAGCGTGGAGATTACGGCAAATTCCTCCCATCATGGGAGAGGCTTATGTCCAGCAGTGGACGTTATGGGCTGTTGTAGTGTAGTAGTAGTATATATTGTATAAAATTATGTAGTTCATATATGTGTGCGGGACAGTGCAATTAATAGTGAAAAGTTATAGTGATACATAGACTGTGTACAGACTGTATATAAAGTGTTATTACAGTGATAAATAAACCGATAAGTTTAGTGTTTGTGTGCAGGACAATAATGACAGTGTATAGTGGTATATGTAAGTGTATAGGGTACATAGGGACCTATAGGATAGTAAATAGGCACATAAGGAATA